>CM055821.1:21028992-21683992 GCA_029582265.1 Zoroaster sp. YZ-2022 | reverse complement strand
CATTTTGACCACCCTCAACAATACAAGACAATGCTTTTACCAGTCAAAAACGATCGACTCATTTTGACCAGTAAATGTACTTACTACACATAAGTTTTGACAGTGTTTGACTTTTAAGTACACTAGATATACCTTGGGAAGTACTTAGGAGGGTTAATTTTCCTTAGAAATTATTTTGTCTGAGGTGCTGTCATTTTTGAAGAAAAAATTATAAATTTCCAGTTTAAATTTTGGAAAGAGTACTCTCTCCCAAATTCCACATTATAATGAATATCATCAAGTTGACGCCACCTGTGCCGTAATTCAAGACGTTGTGACCAAAGGTTATTTCAATGCTTGGACTCGTTTCTGCCACCCAGCCTCAACGTGTTTAAGGGTGATGGCGTTAAGGTCGTCTATGATCTGTGAAAACAATAAATCTAAATGCATGTTCACTATTTTCTAGTGAATGATACAAGCTGACACTTGAACATGTTGGTTGTGTATTGTACATCTTGATTCAAACATAAATCAGTGTTCAAAGAAGCAGTTTTGCCCACATTACCCATGTTGCACTTTCCCTGTAATTGCTTTTCTAAAAGTTAAAAATCCTCCTTCGAAAACGATGTTCATTATTCCAGCGGACTTCAAGGTTTTCAAGGTTTATTTATTTTCCGCAGCCTCGAAAGTAAATAACTACAATATCAGTCATAACATTCACAGTACAAGTACAGAATCACAAAATATGGGTGATACTGCAGAGGGACCCAATAAAAACCAGAGCTTGTAAACATGGGCCCCTGAGCATGCATGTGCTCAATATAAAAAGATGGTATTTTTATCAATTGATTAAACCGACCTGCTAAACTGATTTTCTTGATACTTGTATTATCATGTAGCATCTCGCCCGTTACGATCGCTCCCTTGGATCCCATCTTGTTTCCTGCCAAATTCTGCAAAGAGAAAATTCAGCAATATTCTCAGTTGGCTGTCTTTGGTAGTCTCAAAAAAACATAAATGATCATTATTTTACATAAAACTTACTTGGTGTCACATTGATGGTATCAAACATTCGTAGAAATATTTCTATCATGGGTGCTACTGCTATACATACATGTAGTAAAATTCGTGAAACATTTTTCAAAATTTATATCATCCGAAGATGGAACGAGTACGAACAATCCAAATTAATTTTCACTATTCTTATATTGACATAATGAAATAAGCTGACACTTTCAAAGGTTTCCTTTACAGGCATTTAACCAAGAGTATACTACATGTAGCTAGGGACAATATCATCACAATCAATAGGGCATGGAATTGGAGTGCTAGTTTTAGATTAACTCAGTGACTGAAAATAATCCCCCCCCCCCACCCATGATAAGGTCATATTACCGTTGCTGCTGCATAAACAAGCCAGTAATTTTCAGTCACTGCGTTCAACTTAAACTAGGCCCCCCCGATTCCATGTCCTGTTGAAAGTCTGCTCTGATCGTGACAATATTGCCCGTGACACTGGACCACTAATTTGTGTTCACCATCCTAAATAGTTTTTACTGGGAAATGGGCATGATGATCGTACAAAACTTACTAATTCACTGATATAACAGTTTTCTTTCATCATATCTGCTATGTATCCTGCACCCACTCCTTCGATCCAGTTATCCTCAAGGTCAAGGGTCAAGACGGTTGTATTTGTCTGAATCAAAACATTATGGGATATTAAAACACTGAGCAAGTCAATGACAACACAAAAATACAAAATTGTTTAGCGAACAGCAATGAGTGAATCTTAAACGTTGAGCAAGATTTTTGAATGGCATGGTTCAAAATATAAGGAAAAACTAGATTTAAAAAAATACAACATTTATAAGTGTTCTCAGATTAAAGTTGATAGAACTTTAGGTAACAATCTATAAAAGAGTATGGACTAACTGATTATTAAATAGGTCAAACTTGTAGCTTTGCATGGTGAAGAGGAGGATAAGTAAGACTAATTGCGGTGACACCATGTGAAATTCTCTATTGAGTAGTAATTAGTTCTGAAAAGAACTGATTATTAAATGAAAAAGTGAACAGTGAACATGTGCAGCCAAACTTTATATCTTTTTTTTAACTGTATACATGTATGTATTGAGGGCTTCAAACCAGAGCTGGTTATGTCCAACATTGGCATTTTGAAAAATTAGAAACTCTCCATAACACATTTTAGGCAAAATTGGACATACCCAGTTCTGGTTTTAAAGCCCTCAGTATGTATTTGCCTGTATTTAAATTGTTCATCTCTTCACGATGACCCATTGAAAAATGTCTGTAGATGACATTGTTATAATAAAACCTATTATATGTGCATTAAATACATAGCTCTTATTATTATTATTTTTTAGTATTTCATGAAAATTTAATTACAATTAACTCAGTAACTTTTCAAAGCATTTATTTTTTGGATGAATTGGAAAGATTCAGTAAACTTAAATTTATATTCAAGCTCTCAAGGATATTTTGTTTTGTCTTAATAACTTGGTAATTACCCGGCCATATAACTCAAGGCTTGACAACAAATGAGGGGATCGAGGCCTGGGGTAAAAAGGTAGATGAACTCCAGTCCACCAATGATCATCCACCATTCTCTGCACTAAATACTCACAACTAATGGTATAGCGATGGCCTTTGCCCCTTGTGGGCCTAACCCATGGTGTTTCATACTGATTGTATTTGTGCCTATGTGACGTAGAAAGTGAGACACAGGAACAACCCCAATGTCCTTGCAGGCCTGGATGTACGCTCGCTTTCCTGTGGCATCGTAGGATTCCTTGGAATCTTCTGTCGGGCAGAAATACAGTAAGACGGGTCAATGTGAGGCCACAGAAGAAGAAAAAAATGGTCCCTATAGCGTTCAGTCCCTAGTTCCCCATAATGCATCACAAATTGGGTGTTCACGATGTACAAAAGTTCCAAAGTCACAAAATGCCATGCCAATCACCTACACAATAAACAGCCATAAAAAAACATCTAAGATTGATTATAAGCAACCTTTTTTTATCCCATTTTGGAAATTATGTCAAAAATCCATTCATCTTGTTATGCCCTTCATTTGTCTGACACGCTTGGATGTTTTGGTCGGAAATCGCAAAAAGACTAGGGTGGGGCTGGCTCCAATTTTTCAAAATAAAATTCAGCATTTTTTATTTATAATTGTATATGAAAAGATGAGAGTGGGGGGGGGGGGGGCGGGTAACTAGAAACACACCAATTTGTTTTGGCCTCATGCATATCCACTGTTGTCACAACAAATCCACTGTTGTGAACAAACCATGTAAAGCAGTTAATTGGGTAAATGTGTGTGGTAAGGACATACACATAAAGGTTCAATGAAATAGCCATAAAAAGGTACCCAGCTGCAGTGATGGTCTTTATCTCTACAACTGAATACACCAAAACTGATCCTCAATGCTTTTATTGGGGTTGGCAGACTTTTTTCCTTGATGATAACTGCCTCAAACCTCACATTTTTGTCATCTCATTGTTTTTTTTCTCATCTTTAGAGATTAATCGCTGTATTTCAAAAGCAATTTCCATAAGTTTTTTAGTTTTCATTGGAACATTGATAATTTCCTTTTAGAAAGAAAAACAAACACTTTGAAATGAGATTTTTCACAAAATAGTTGCTAGAAGTTTGGTTTTACAGTAAAACATTGCCAAAATTATTTTATGATGGGACTAACCATTGATTAATTTCGGTACATATTTAATGTAAATCCATGCTTCTCATGACTATTTTGAGAATACATAATTTTAAAGCATTTGTTTTCCCTTCAAGTAAAATAGTGATATTCCGATAAAAAAACACCACAAATTCAGAAATAGCTGTTGAAAGGGACAGTATCATCACGATCAATAGGGCATGGAATCGGAGTGCTAGTTTTAGATAAAACTCAGTGACTGAAAATAATACCCCACATGATAAGGTTATACAATGTATTACTGTTGATGCTGCATAAATGAGTCAGTACTTTTCAGTCACTGTGTTCATCTTAACAAGAACACCGATTCCATGCCCTGTTGAAAGTCTGCTCTGATCGTGACGATATTGTCCCTTTATATAGCCAAAAACACAGGATAAGATACATCTTAAATGTGTTTTTGCCCTTATTCTCTACTCAAATCCCCAGGCTGTAGGAATGATTTTTTGAGGATGACTCTTGACATAAGACTTATCAAGGGTTTTTATGTAAAGGCAATACAATCCAAGTTTTGCAATGGGTGGACTGAATTCATTGACAGTCAAAATAATCATCCTTGTTCAAATGTATACTGATGATTGATGGTAATTTGTAAACTTTTGAAAAAAGGTAGGCAGATCAACTGACCTCAAGCCAAAGATAACTAACATGTATTATGGTAACATTTGCAGCTTTGCATGGTGAAAAAGGATAAGTAAAGACTGTTTGTGGTGACACCATGTAGTAAGATTTGTAGCTTTGCACAGTGAAAAGGATAAGTAAAGACTGTTTACGATGACACCATGTAGTAAGATTTGTAGCTTTGCATGGTGAAAAGGATAAGTAAAGACTGTTTGCGGTGACACCGTGTAGTAAGACTTGTAGCTTTGCATGGTGAAAAGGATAAGTAAAGACTGTTTGCGGTGACACCATGTAGTAAGATTTGTAGCTTTGCATGGTGAAAAGGATAAGTAAAGACCGTTTGCGATGACACCATATGAAATTCTCAATTGAGTAGTAATTAATTCTAAAAAGAACATGTGATTAAAACTCCTGTTTCTCCTGAAGACGATCAGAGCATACTGATCGAAACGTCGAGTTGTAACCGTCAGTACTTTTTAGAACTAATTACTGCTCAATTGAGAATTTCACATTGTGTCACCGCAAACAGTCTTTAATTAAATACATTATGGGCCAAGGATGTCATGTAAATGTACATGAAGCCTAGAGAGTACCGTACAAAAATCAAAGCTCAGTGGATGAATGAATCAATCAGTTTCCAAACTGTTGTCAACAGCTCAGCAACAAGCTTAGCGTTTTCACTCAGCAGGCTTTGTGCCCACAGTGTCATCCCCGATAGGAATGAGTAAACATGAATTTGTACCTGCATGAATGGATGGGCCCACCTGAAATTTAACAGCCATTTTTGTATTGACACTCAATAGGCCAACAGGAAATTACACTGGATAAATCAAGTCAATGACGTTATACACCAGTTGCCCAGCATTGGGTCAGTATGAACAGTTATTGCTTTGATCAGATCATGCATGTTTTTTTAGCAATATTTATTTATTTTTTAAGAGGGTGACACATCTAGCATGGCCCTATGATGTTTGTCAGTAAAAATACATTTGAATTTCGAATTGCTTAAAAAATATTGTAAACATAGGTTTTCATGAACATTTGTTAGTTACACAGGTACCGGTACTCCTTTGTAGATTTTATATTTTGTTTTAGTTCAATTAAATTCAAGAAACATTTATTTCATGTTAACATGCACGTACATACATGTATAGGGCCTAAGTAAAATCCATTACTTTCTTTCAATGTAAATTTTCAAAGAACTAAGACAATTTGAAATTTTGTGAAAACTGATAGGGGTACATGTAAATAGTAATTGGGGAGGCAAGATTTGTTTTAATAAATTGTTTCTCTCTTTTTCTGCTGACTACATGGGGGGCAGAGTTCTGATGGGGGGGGGGGGGCAGAGTTCTGATGGGGGGGCAGGTGCCATTAAAATAAAATAATGCACCAGTGGCTGCATAATAATGTGGTGTGTTCAGTCACTGAGTTAATCTAAAACTAACTGTTAGGACACCGATTCCATACCCTGTTGAAAGTTAGTCCGAATACCGGAAAGAATGTCGTATCCGACCGCCACTTTTTAAGGGTTTTAAAAATAAAATTTGTAACCACTAACCAGTTAAAAAATGATTCTATCAATTTTTGGGGGTACAGAAAGCGAAAACTATCTTTAAAATCCACTTTTATGATGGTTTTCGGACTATATTTCCCTTCTTAAAAAATCTTCCCTTCAGAAAATAGAAGGATCTTATTACAGTTGCCACTGAGCATGTACAATGACTGTGTTGGTCACTAACAGGGGAGTTGACAAGATCAGACTGACATGACTGAGGAAGTCATCGTATACCAAAAATGCCCGATTATTCATGAAATAAATATCCTGGAATAATTTGAAGTATATGTCCATCATCATCCTTATATGTTCTCCACCTTACTGGGTAGGTAAGATTACATTATTGGTTATAATATTGAATGAGAAAAAGTGGCGGTCGGATACGACATTCTACCCAGAATACCCCATCCCTTCACAGTTTCCTATTTTTAGAATAATCACAGCGACAATTAAGTCCAGCGGCGTAGCCACGGGGGGGCCTGGGGAACGTGCCCCCACAAATTTCCAGTGCCCCCCCCCACGAAAAATCCTCATAGTGCCCCAAAAAACAGAAGATAAAGAAAAGGGAAAAAACCCATACCCCCTGGGCCCCACCCCACCCCCCCTTCCCCCACTGAAAAGCAAGCCCCCTGTGATCCCCACTGAAAAAGTCCTGGCTACGCCGCTGATTAAGTCATTATTCTAAAAATAGGAGACTGTGAATGGAAGTTGCATTCAGACTAGTCAAAAGTCTGTTCTGATCGTGATGATATTGTCTCGATCTTTAAATAATGTGTTGTTCTTTGAAGTCAACACAAATCATGTGATTAGGAGACAGTCAGCACGCAGTTGTGAGTATATTATCGTGGCTTATAAAAACCTGTGAACAAAAGTTCGAATAACAGTGAACACAGCACGTAGGCCTACCCTACCTTCTATTTCTAAATCAGTGTCCCATCCACTGTCCGAGTCACCGCCCGAGTCATTCTCTTCAATCACTTTAATGGTCGGTGTACCGTACCTCTCTGACAGGGCTTGGGACCCGGGTCTTGACTCTCCCTCTTCCCCATAATCCACGTCTGAGCCCAGTGGTGTCCTCCTACCGATCTCAGTCATGGTAGATGACATGTGGGCTGTCGATATCGTATTGTTTACCGAGGCACAGGTTGATCTTCCGCCGGCTTTGGCAGAACCACCCACAGAACCACCATTACTTGCCGGTTGTTTCTCTGGTGTTATTGTCCCGTTACCGGTGGCGATGTACTCCTCCTTCGTAATCACACCTCCACTGTTCTGTGTTTGAAAGGGTGATAAAAAGTTTGGACTTTGGAACCACCTTTGAATAGCATGGAACTTACTCAATGATTAAAGAAAAACCAGAAAAAACTAACGTACGGTACGCGTAGTATTTTGTGTCATAAAAGCTAGTTACGTTTACACAACATATTATACAACGTGTGACGTCGTCGAGCACGCGAGTCGAGCTCATTGATATGATCATGTTGTTGTGCTTTGACGTGACGTACGCAACAATCAACGAGAACTTTTAGGATCGCCTGATGAGTAACCAATGGGGACCATTACCCTGTGACACATCCCTTCCATTCAGTGCTAGCAGACTCTTGGCCAAAATAGTACATTTTTTATGCAACTTGCATGCGCTGTACCTCACTGACATGATTTAACTATTGTTATAACAACACAACTTGTTTGCAACTTTTTTTCTTTTCAAAGAAAGGGCACTTTGGTCTCAAGTAGGCACTACACACCCATAATATTGTATTCCACCCATTGTATTCTTTTTCATCGGCATTTTTTAAGGGAAGGCACATCATCCGTAGGCCTATTTGGGTTAGTTTTAAATAAATATCCTAAAACCAGTTGCATAATGAGGGTTGCTTCAGTCGGGGAACCAGGATTTTCAGGGAGGACTTGAGGCACTTTTTGTTTGCACAGGCCCAAATGAGTTATTTTTCGCTCAAGTCCGAATTTTGAGCGGCGGCACTTAGGAGGGGGCGCACTTGCCTTGGGCGCGGGGGAACGTCCTCCGTAAAACAAACAGCATGAAGTTTCACCACAATCGTAGGCCTATAGTAGGTGCTCACTTATTTTTACAATTTTGAACTCTAGTCCTATACTGTACCCGCGGTACTAGAAACTCCACTAAAAATCGACCAGGCACTGCAATCAATATCAAATTGTCATCGAAGCACTGAATCGAATAACTGAATCGAATAAATGCATTGAAAAAGATACCTTGAGACAGCTCACTTGAGAAATTATTACTTGTCTTCAAACACTGTCATCCATTACTGGTATCGATTAGCCGTAAACGTCTCAAGCATACATGTATAATGCTTAAGACTACACTCTGAATGAAAGGATGTGGAACCACAGTCCCAGAGTTCGGCATTATTTTAATTGTTACAACATCTGTGACCAGCATGAACACCATGTTCGGAATCATATATTCTACTACTCGTCATCACTCCCACTTTTCATTTTGCATTCAGGATTTACAAACGGATTACACTTTCCTTATTTAGTCACAGTTGAGAGATCTGAGTAGATTTCTTCTTATGTAAAGAGTGCACGACCCTCTACTCACCTCTATACATTTTCCCTCATGAAGTTGCCCGGCCGTTGCAAAACAGCCAGGCATACATACAGCTGTCAAGTCCCAAGTGTAAACTTTCGTAGAGTCACGGCACGCAGCCATATCTTCTGATTATAAGCCATTTTGTACAATCACTCATTTACGAGAACTGCCAATTTTGGTCATCCCTTCAGCAACCCTGGACCCACCAATTTCACTATTTTACTGGCAATTTTGTTTTAAACCTATATCCTTTGTGTACGATGGTCGGTAAATGTTTCCATATTTTGCCGGTAAGAATCAAGATATAAAATTATGCAGAAACCAACATTTCACTTCTGGTAATAAGAAAATTGTGAAGGGGGCGAACTGCCACCCGAAGCCCGGCGGCTCTTTCGGTGAGTAAATTACGTAGTATAACAAGGAAAATCAACTGATAACAAACAACTCGGCAAATCTTCAGTGCTTAGAAATAGGATACATTTGCAGTCGGCAAACCCATAGCTTTAGGTTTGCTGACTGCAAATTTATTCTGGACCAACCCTTGTTCTATAGTACCTTGATCCCGGTAGGATCTTTCTCTAAGGAGCTATAGAAACACAAACACCAGTGTTACTTTTCCCAAAAGGCAAAACTAAAGTCAATTCAGGAAACTACTCCCATAGTATAATGGCCTATACAGGCGAATATTCGGATGGAAATGGGGGCGGGGAAGACCTCTTTACATATACGGCAAAACTCCGAGACCTACCACTATTGGCACTTCGGCAGTGCAGCAGGTGTCGAAATTACACCGGTGAAAGAAACACTATTTCGACAACTGGCCGTGAGTAGTGGGTAACAAGTTAGTGACGTACATATAAGTGCTATATATGAGTCCTTCTCCACGTAGTAAGAATTCTTACCGTTTCATCAGCTTGATTGTTTTCAGTTGTTGCAGTGTCTGCCATGCTTTGATAAGAGAGTCAACAGAATTCGGTATTCGCAATTAAATCCTTAGTTGGCTAGAAGTGTCGGGGAAACAAACTGCATCTAAAAACAAATGCAACAACAGACTGGGAATAGCGCCTAGATCCTGTATTTGTTTTGCAGGTTGGTGAATGGGCCACTACTCAAGGACACACACAGTACAGGAGAACAAACTTCACAAATCCATGTTAAGTCAATTCCAAGCGTTCAATTCGAAGAGAACACAACGCGAGAGTTGGTGATGACTACCGGCGCGCCTACGTGTGTGCCATGCAACTATGCCGGGTACCTTTGTTCCCAACGCGTCCTGTCGTTATTGACAACACCCTAAAGTATACACAATGGGACATTGTAAAAATCTGTTAAAGATCGGGGTCGTACACATTTGTTTTGTTCACCATTTATAAAAAGATTTCTATGATTCATGACCCTTCATTCTTTGGGCAATATGCTTGCAGTGCGGGTAGGTAAACCCTCACTGGACGTAGTCATAGGCCTAACGCCTTTTGACAGTTATGTATGGCAAATTAAGCCCACACGCCTTCAAAGGAAGGGTTACCGTATATACCCATGATGGCAGGTTGATTCAAAATCTAAGAATAGTCTTGAAAAGAAGGCACATCTTTGGTAATGTTGGAAAAACTGCTTCTATGGCTGAATCAACCTATAGTCATGAGTAAAGTGGGAAAACATTCACAATTTTTACTGAAAACCCTTAGAGCAAAAAGGTACTGTCTGGCTTTTTTCTAATTTGCATATTATATTTTTTTAAATAATTTCCCTGAAACGAGAGTACTTCAGATATAAAAATTTTTACAGGCCTGTAATTTTTCAGTATTTGTTTTTACAAATCTCCCTTTGCCTCAAAATTTTCGTGAAAGAAGATCGAGAAGTAACTACCAAGGAAAGAAAGTATGTGTCCAAACCTGTTTCTTGCCAAAAGTAAAACATCCAGGAGGTTCAGGGGGCTTTGTCCTCTGGACCAAAGGGAGACCCAGGCCTGCTACCCATTTTTCATGATTTTTTCTTTTATCAAATCACACCCGTTTTTAAGATTGATTGGTGACTTAATAATTAATCGGGTAATTACTAATGATCCTTATGGTTAGCAGTGGTAATAGCAGTTAATGTTTTAGCAATACTTGCTATTTATATCCAAGGGAGATGAGACAGTTTACAAAAAAAAAACTAGTGGAAAATAGCAAGACTTATAGCTTTGCATGGTGAAAATGATAAGTAAAGACTGTTTGCGGTGATACCATGTAGAAATTATCTTTTGAGTAGCAAATAGTTCTGAAGAGAACCGGTTGGTTACAACTCGACGTTTCCATCAGTAGGCTCTGATTGTCTTCCGCAGTCTTTACTTAGTGGTAATGTTGGCGAAACTGCTTCTACTGAAAAATATCCTTACTTTCTTTGAAACAATAAACTTAGATAATTATTGTATAAAAAAACCATTCGATGATTTAGTTATTTTTGTAGAACTAATCCTACCTGAATAGAAACTGAGATAATTAATAATATTCAAAAAGACTGAATCCGTCTGACCAGTTGTAATTTCTGATAAAACATAAATACAAATTCAAAGATAAAATAGATCACTGGGCGTTGATCCATTTCCACATTAGAACGAACACATAATCTGAAGCAATATATATAAAAAAACTATGTTTCATCACAATAATCCTCACGTTTTTAGGAAAACAAAGAAATGTTGCATGTTTAACAAAAGGTTTGAACACCTTCTAAATTGCTGGACGAAGGGGAATCTTTAACCATTTTGCGGGGACGGTAGGTGTGAGAAAAAAAAAATGAGTGGGTTAGGCGTGAACAATTCCCGAATGAAGGGGTGTGCTTTCGAATTTTCCCTCTGAAATTAAATCACCTTGGACACAAAAACTACAAGCCTGCTACGATGGTAGTTTACTTGCCGAGGTTCGATTTTGACGACTGATGCACGATTTTGCCGACTGAAAATCGATATTGGGGGTGTAACCCTACCCCCTTTGGCTACGGACCCGAGTTGGGAGGGGGCAGGGCGGGCGGAAGGACGAAGGACAATGGAACAATAACAACCAAACAAAATAGTGGGTTTATTTTTCTCAAGAAGACTATAGAGTGAACTCTATTAAAAAAATCAAAATTATAAAATATGTCTTTAAATTAGGTAAATTGCAGTTCTTTTTAATGGAAGGTACATTTGAATTTACCAGATTATCAGATTAACAAATGATTACTTAAAAGCTTACTCGGTGTTAAATTGGTACACTTGCAAATAATCTTAACAAATTATTTATAGAAAAAAGGAAATGTTATGTAGAATTAACTTTTTGTGAAACATTTTTAAACAACCTTTTAAATTTTAAACACATGTAACAGTTTGTGGTTATTTTAAGAAATCTTTGGTTAGTTTTATGAAATGTCTCTTTAAAAACAATAGAGTTGAAATGGACATACGTTACAAAAAAAATTGTACCTTCCCTTTAAGGGGTAGTCTATTTTCCAGTCACTTTATCATGATGAGTATAAAACGTCTATCCTGTTTATACCCTGTTGGCAAGCGACCATCAGAAAGGATACAATTTGCCACTTTTTGCTGTCTGAAGGGAGTAACAAATGTTAAAATGTAGACTACTTATTATTACTCTTAAATAATTCTATATAAATAGATTGTTACATAACTCTTTGCTTCATAATTTGGATTATGGAATGTACACGATAATCTCATTACAAACGTCTGTCAGTCAGGACAACACAGTGACCATGCATTTGAAATGGAGTGGTTGCCACTTTGGTTGAATTCAGTGTTACCTGCAGCTGGGTCATTCTTTAGGGTTAGGGCATGAGGGTAAAGGTGTTTCTGAACACAACTCCCTGCAGTTTCAAAACAGCCCTTACTAATTCTGAAGGGGTTGTTGTCACCAAGGGTCACAAGTTCATGAAAATCTAGCGGGGGGCGGGGATATTTCCCCAGTCTCCCCTTCCAATTAGTGTTACCTACAGCTGGGTCATGGGATTCTTTAGGATTACTGCATGAGGGTAAAGGTATTCTGAACATCACAACTCCCTGCAGTTTTAAAACAGCCCTTACTAATTCTGAAGGGGTCGTTGTCACCAAGGGTACTCCCTAATAGTACCCAGGCAATCATAAAAAAGGCCTCTAAAAAAGGCCTCTATTCGTACATAGGATTGAGATTGGCTGGGTACCAACATGCAGTTCTCTGAATAATTCACGGTATTAAAGACAGGTCGTCACTGAATTCGTATTTCAGTGACTCATTTTGTGAGCAGTGTTCAAACAAACATGTTTGTGAAGCAAGATCCAAAAGGTGTATTTTGTTTAGAAATTAATATCTATTGGTTTACTTTAATGAAATCCTAATGAAAACTCAAACTTCATTTAGAAAATGATGGAAAGCAAGATAAAAAGCACAAAAATAATAGTCTAATCATTTTTTTGTTAGCAAGCAAATGCTAAAATGGTTTCCAAATTTGAATCTAAAGCCAAGTTGAAAACAAAGTCTCCAGTTTCTGGTCATAGGTCTGAGTCACGTGGATTGGAACATATTCATATTGGAACCAGACCAAATTTCCCATACACAAAGTATGGGGGCTAAGAGATCTAGAGGCCTCACAAATCGGACAAACATTCGTACCCCCATGTGAAAAAGTTGTTTAAAACACAGCACGGCAGAATTCCAATCAATCCAGCAATGCTGGCTGCAATTGGACATGCACAGAAAAAATACATGCACAGAGACTTTTTGGGGGGCCTAAAGAGAGCTCTTGGTGATTTGCAATCATTTTTATAATTACACTATTATTATATTAACTATATTAACTTCTCCTGAGGACGATCAGAGAATACTGATCGAAACGTCGAGTTGTAACCTCCAGTTCTTTTCAGAACTAATTACTACTCAATAGAGAATTTCACATGGTGTCACCGCAATTAGTCTTACTTATCCTCTTCACCATGCAAAGCTACAAGTTTTACCTATATTAACTCCTTTATTCCTTTCTATAATTCAGTTCTTTTCTAGTTAGTGTACTTATCATGCTCTTCTTTTCCCCCAAAATCATGGATGCACTCTGATCTAATATTCTAAAAAGTAAGATTTATGGATAAAGTATTGTTATTTTCTTCAACAGAAGTTACTTTGTATCAATTTATATTAAACTGTTCCATGGAAATAACTGATCTTAAAACCACTGTACACTAATCATAACACAAGTTTTATGATTGCATCTTTTGTCATCTTGCTAATTTCCGCCAAGGAAATCCCTCATGTGTTGGTTGACAACATCGGGGTCATCCTGCTGAACCCAGTGGCTAGCTCCTGGCACCATCTTCACCGTCAAATCTGTGACGTATTTCTCTGTCCCTTCCAGAAGCTTGACCTTGAGTGCGTGGTCCTGGTCACCCCAGATGATGAGGGTCGGCGTGGTGATGGTGGACTTTATAACTGCAGGATACCTGACTAATGCCCGGTAGTAGTTTATCATTGCTGTCAAGTTACCTGTGAGAATTAGGTGGAAGTTTTAACTTTGGGAAAATCTTCTTCTGGCTTTCAATCTTTTAGCAATATGTGTCTGGGTCGTAAGGATTGGGTAACAAACAGGGAGAAGGCAGGTTTGTACTTCAACTGAATATAAAAGTAAGTGAACAAAGAAGAATTTACTGAATCAGGACTTGAACAATCGACCTCCAGATTGCTGTACTGGTGCTCTCCCAACTAAACTATCCAGCCCTTCAGTTGACAGTCTCCCAATTGTCAACATCTTTGTTCTGGTGCCACTAGTTAGAAGTCATTTAAAGCACAAAGTGTTATGCAACAGAAAGGACAAATAAGGCTGTGCCGGGTCTCCGGATACCTGACCGAAACTGTCATTACCCGGTTCCATTTTTTGGTTCCAGTTACCCTTTAACGACTTTCAAAAATTGTGACTGAACATTATTTAAGCCACACAAATGGAACTCTGTGATTTGTTGTTAAATTGTTTGTGTGGGGAATGGGGATGCTTTTAATATAGCGGCAGGAAAATTATTATAGTTAAGTCCACATTTATTATGACTCTAATTAAACAAGAGAAACTTGTGTTCATATTTGTTGTTTTATACATTCGGGACTATTTATGTGTTTTTACAAATTGTTTACGGGTACCCAGGTATCCGAAAATTTCTAATTTCGGGTATCTGGTATAACCATAAATGCACATGCCTTAAAGGACAAATTAGGCAATATTTTCCAGTGTATCTATGTATTATATAATTGGGAAGAATGAAATCACATCATCAAATAATGACCCAGACAAGTCAGATAGCTATTATGAAGGATTGGGAATACTTTGCCACTGATGGGAGTATCTTTTCCTGACAAATAATACCAGAAGTCTATTACCTACATGAAGTGTAGGTAATAGACTTCTGCTGTAATAGCATTGTTCTCCAAATACGCGCAAGTTTTGCCACCTTGCCTGCTGGCCTGGGATTAGGTTCTTGATGCGCGAAGCTAGTTCCTAGAACTAGACACAATCTTAAACTAGATGCAGGTGAACCATTCTGTGTGGTGAACGCGATAAATGCTAGGGTGCACGCACAAGATACAGTTCTCTCACACGCCGGGTCAGTTTGTGCGTCAGTTTGTGGAACAAAACGTCACAAATGTCCCAAATCCATTGTTCTTGGAGTACTATGCTGTGGACTTGGAGTGGCACACCTCATGTAGGTAATAGACTTCTGATAATACTTAACCCTCCTATAGGTTTAACACTCAAAGACACTCAAAATGTTTATGTCTCTCTTAACCCATTGACTTTGTGCAGTGCACCCAAATACACTCAAAATTTGTATGTAACTCCCAACCCATTGACTTTGTGCAGTGCACTCAAATACACTCAAAATTTGTATGTAACTCCCAACCCATTGACTTTGTGCAGTGCACTCAAATAAATGCAAGGACATGTGGCTAGGAGGTCAAACCAAAACCACTCAACAGTACATACACAGCTCTGTGTGACTCTGTGGTTTGACCTACTAATTGGCAATGCACCCAAAAATACTCAAGTGACTGTCTGTGAGTGCCGTGCTGACTGGGCCAAATTTCAGCCTGGGCATAGGAGGGTTAATCTAATCAAATAATTTCCTTACAACTTTATGTAATTCTTGTTTGGGCTTCTTCCTGCAATTTTTTGCAATTCATTTTTATCAGAACATTGTTATTTTCTTCCTTGAAGACGAAATAATTACATTAACAAACTGATAGTAAGAAAAATAGTTTAAAAATAATAAAGTTTCAAACATAAGCCGTCATAAATCCATTTCAATATTTGATTACTGTTAAACCATGCATCTGACAAAGTTAATTTCATGGAAATTGTTTGCAAAATATCAAAAACATAAGCGACACCTTCAATATACACAGTCCCTTCACTTGTTTACCTTTCCGACCTGCACAATACTTGAATGCCTCGATATCATCATTGCTCATGTTGTCTTTGTTTCTGAGACCCATTGTCTTTGACCTAAATGCGCCATTGATGAAGCTGTAGTCTCCACACCAGCAGTTCAGCTCAGGCAGGAAAGGCAGTTGGAAGAAAAATATGTACCTGAATAAGAACGGGAATAAAAAACACACCATAAAAATGTACCTGTATATTTCTGGCAACAGAAATAAGCAGCTTGAGGGCAATGCCCATATAAACAATAAGTTGTTGTAACGTTTTTTTAATTTTGTTATTTTGACAGATAATTTTTTTTAATGAAAATGAGAGAGAGAGAGAGAGAGAGAGAGAGAGAGAGAGAGAGAGAGAGAGAGAGAGAGAGAGAGAGAGAGAGAGAGAGAGAGATATGATTATTTCAAAGGATATAAGACGTCAAATGTCACATTTCATTCTTCATAAGGGTAAAACAATATGCACAACTACAAGCAGCTCAATCAGAGCTTGCATTTTCAAAAGTCTATCACAGTTTCAAAACACAAACATCATATATACATGTAGTTTGGGTGGAATTAATTTTGTCTTTGTCTGGACAGAAATAATTTACAGAGGATTAACAATTCTGTTTTTTCCCCTTCAAAACAAAATAGAAAACACTAATATTAACTAGTAAATACCATTTTTCCTTTTTAAGGTTTGTTTTTCGGGAAGGGAAATAAGTTCAGGGGTGTGATTTGACAAAAGTAAAAAATCCAGAAAAATGGGTAGCAGGCCTGGGTCTCCCTTTGGTCTAGAGGACAAAGCCCCTGAACCTCCTGGATGTTTAATTTTGGAGGATTTACAGACTCTCCATATCCCCCAAAACAAGAAACTAGAGGTTTGGACACAATACAGGCTACTTCTTTCTTTCTTTGGTGGCTACTTCTCTTCTTTCAAGAAAATGTTGAGGCAAAGGGAGATTTGTAAAAAAAATCCTGAAAAATCACAGGCCTGAAAAATTCTAACCATCAAGAATGAGTAACACAGCTCTGGTCTAAGGTCTTACCATGAAGCCCGAATCTGCTGCCAAAAGCCAGCAGTCATATGATCCATCGCACACTGTGGATGCGGTATATTCATCACAATCAACTTGTCTATGACATCAGGATAGGTAGCTGTTACAAACCAAGCAACTATTCCGCCCCAGTCATGGGCAACTAGGGTGCAGGAACTGTACCCCAGTCGAGATACAACTTCCTTGATGTCCTCTGTAAATGACAAGAGAAAAATCCACTCTTAAGCCATGGTAATTGAGAGAATTGTCAGCAAGCTGTTATGGTGGAGTCAACTATGTTTCAAAGTATTTTGTGATGAACCATAACCTCCCACACTTCTGTAGTGGGTGGATTTGGGGGGGGGGGGGGGTAGTTTAGGTTAGAGGACAGACTAATACACAAAATCTCATTGACCAAACAACCTTCTGATGTGACGTTAAAGTCTTTCAAATCATTCCCTTTGGCTAACCTTGATGATTCTTAAATTCATTCATTGTTAATTTTGCAGATATCATTTTTAACATATTGATTGAATAACTTATTGATCAACTAAGTGATAGATTAAATAACTTATTGATTAACTTATTGATTGATTAACTTATTGATTGATTAAATAACTTATTGATTAACTTATTGATTTATTGAATAACTTATTGATTGATTGAATACCTTATTGATTAACTTATTGATTTATTGAATAACTTATTGATTGATTGAATAACTTATTGATTTCTTGTATAACTTACTGGTTGATTGAATAACTTATTGATTGATTGAATAACTTATTGATTGACATAAGGTGTTCCAGGGACAGGCCACACCCCCATGTTACCATCACCACGGCAAAAAATTAGCAAAAACTCAGTTCTGTAAATGACAGGAGAAACATTCACTCTGAAAAAACCTGGTTCTAATGCACCCGCCCTTTCAACATTTCTGGATATTTTGGCTATGCCTATGTTGACTGACTAATTGATTTAGATTAATACATGTTTGATAACTATTATCATAACCCCTAAACCTTTATCCTAAAAACCATTGCTACAACATGTCCTCACCCACAAGCTTTTCAATAATGTAGTTTTTGACACCGATCGGAGCATCTGAATCTCCATAGCCACGCATGTCAATGGCAACCACCCTGAAAAAAAACACACACACACACACAAATGCATACAATCGTCTTCAAAAGCTAGGTATTTAGTTTAGCCTTGAACGTGGAGTCTTTATCATGGGATTTACATTTTCAATTTACAGAACATCTGTTTGGTTTAAAAGATATAATCAGTGCTCGGTGAAAACCAAACACACATCAACATTATATCTTATTTTGTAGTCGGATATTGATGATAACACTAACAAAAATGTTTTTATGTTGATTAACCTTCCTAATTTAGCTGAACTTTAGTGGCAAGTAGCTATAGGAGTCAAAACCAGTCAACCATATAAACCATATTTCATGCAGGATCGAATCTTAGCCAGGATGGTAGAGACTGAGTCCTTGAGCAATTTACCATAAATTGCTTCTCTCCACCCAGATGAATAAATAAGCACTTGTAAGGGCAGAAATGGATTGTGTTTGATAAACTGATGAATGCCTATTACAGGCAGCCGGGTTGTGAACTTCCTAGGAAACTGTGAATGATACAGGAATGCTTTAAATGAACAGGATGACTAGGGGAAATAATAACGAAAGTACCTTGAAGACCTCATATTGGTGCTTAACCAGTTCGCGTCGGAGGCCGTGTATACACGCACATTTTTTTTTGGACAGCGGATCGGAGAGCGTCTAAACACGCCACAGGATTCTCGGGAATATTTGTATAGATTCCCGGTCGACGTGGCAACGAGCCATAAGCATACGGTGGAAGACGCGGTCTCCCCGGTCACGCTCTGGTGAGCACCATTGTTCGTGTTTGTGCGGTAAAAATAAACCTGCCACGGGGTTCGGAAAAACTGTTTTATTCCCGGTGCGAACTGGTTAATAAGATTCCAATAATATAATGGCGGTTACCTGTAGTCCTTTTTGAATGCAGTCATCTGATACCGCCAAGAATACCAGCATTCAGGGAAACCATGGACCATCAACATCAATGGTTTAGACTCATCACCAGTGGCAATATAGTGCAGATGAACATCCTGTAACGAAAACCAAATTGTCTGTACTTTAAGAATAAATACAAAATGCTATGAAAGCATAATAATAAATTTAAAATGTCGGAATACTAGACCAAGCCTAATATGGCCTCTTTACAAGATAACTAATTACCGTAACAAAATGCCTCGATGACTAAGACAAATTTTGACAAAATGTTTAATTTTACAAATTTGAATAATTTACAAGTCAAGTAATATTCTGACAATTTGTAAAGAGAATTTCAGCTAGGTTATTAGTGAAACAAAAAAACAGTAATTTGCTGAACTTGGGGAGTTGAAACTGTAATGACAATTTATTTCGTAATTATTGGTTTGTTTTTTAACTTCAAGGAAAGTTAATTACCAACCTTAGTTCGTACGTATGAGTGAATTCCAAGATCTGGGTTGTCTAAGCATTTTGGTCTTGTTAATCGAGTTTGACAGCTGAAAACTTTCTTCGGTCCTTTCTTGATAGTATTTACTAGAAGACCAAAGCTAACCATTACCCCTCCCAACAGGGCATAGGTCACAGTAAACACACCAGCACAGAGCTTGGCAACTAATCCTGGTGCCATCTTTATGGTTGATTTTCAAGGTGATCAGTTTTTTCTTCTGAATTCTGGAAAAAAAAAGCAAAAATTAAAAGACATGATTATGAGCAATTGTACAAAATATTTCAGGACGTGTGATGAACTGCAACAACAAAAATATAATAAGTTATTTCAAACACCTCGGGTCTCACCTTCAAGTGCATAGCATTTGTCCAAAACACTTAAGGCCAATTAAGGCCAATTAAGGCCAAAAAAAACCTCTCCGGTTTCTGGTCATAGGTCGGCTTCAAAATAGGTTCGGTGATGCATTTATTTATTTTTTTTTTTAAATTTTTTAATTAATTTTTTGTGGTAATCTTAGTTTTTTGCCAACCAGTGAAAAACGTGATACATGTATACGCAGCTATTGGAACCAGAGCAAATTTCCCATAATATGTTCATACCACTAGGTGAAAAAGTCATTTAAAACACAGCGCAGCAGAATTCCAATCGATCCAGCAATTTTGGCTGCAATTAGACATTATTTCATAGCAAAAAAAAAAAAACTAAACATGCCTGATGACAGGGTAATGAATACATTTCATTAAAGTTTGTGACTAGACTCCTGTAATAAAATTTGATATTCATTTTGTTGGTCTTATTTTGTTGGCATTATTTTCAAAATCGAATTTCATTTGTTCATGTGTACACAAATAAACCACACACATTTTTGAAGATTTGCTAATAAATTCCTCAAAACTGAGCTATCGTACAATAGCAGGTACTCAGACAAAAGTGCTATGCTTGAGTGAATGAATAATGCATGTGAATGAATAGTGCATATGAATATTAGGGCTGGAATAGTTTAAATTTTTTTTTTTTTTAATGCAATTCGCCCCACACAAGGCCAATGGCCACTCCAAGGTGGGGGCTACTCAGTCATAAGTTGTTACAACGACTCCACACTGAAGAAACCAGCCCCTCGCACCGAAACAAGACAAGTTAATAACCAGCCTCTTCACGGTACGAATAGGACTGGGAGGGGTAACTAGTCCAGAACAAGGCAGTTGTTAAACTGCCTCTGCCCCTATAAAGTTGATAGATGTCCAGTGACTGGCCCTATTTATGGGGCTACGTCAGTGCGTGACTTTCGTGGTATACGCTGTATATTAATTACATGGGGATAACCACAAGAGGCTAGTTTTACTGTACCACTCGTAACAATAGCCCTCAAGGCCCTCTCCTTGTATTATGCTATATATCGTCCATGTACGTAATTCGCCGCACTCGTGAAATGACGCACCTACTTTAGGCTTAGCATTTCTCGGAAAACTTACAAAACTATGGCGTATTACTGGTTGCATAAACTTATCGTGCTGGTTACAGAAATAAAAATTATAGTGAAATTGTATGATTTACTGGAAAGTTAGTGCTTGTGAAAGTGGAAAAAGTTGTTTAACCACTGATTTTACTAAATACAAATAGTAACAGATTTTCATGACCTCAAATTTTTTTTCACGAACATCTGTGATTTTATTGTTCTATGCCGTCAATGAGCTGTTGTCTGTGGAAATCAAAATATATGAATGCTTTGCATTTGCAATGATTTTTTAAAGAAATACTGATCCTCAAAATGGACACATTCCTTATAGAAGAAGTGAACAAAGACTACTTAATTCGTTGGTGTTTATTTCGACGGTAGTGGAAAATTATTGAGAAAATTAAACATTAATATCATGGTTCTGAAAAGAAATCTATTATTAGACAAAATGTTAACAGCATTTTTACACATTTCAAAGTTTGAAAATACTTTTTGCAAAAATTTTAACCACCTTCCATTTTATTGGTCTTTCAAGAATATTTATTAAAATTTTTGAGAGCTTCTCTAAATTATACCATTTTATTTTAAAAATTGAAAACAATATTTTTATTTTCAAAATTAAAAACAATTTTACAACCATCTGGAATAAGATGAAACATGATTCAAATGTTTTTCTTCTTGGGTACATTTTCTGTGCCCCCATGAACTTTAACAGTTTGGGGGTGAGTCATTATACCAACATCAATTTTCTGATGACCACAATACTGTGCGTCTCAAAAAACGGCGCTCAAGACGTCCACGCGTATGATCATGCATTGAAATTCCGCATTTTACAAGAGAATCCTTCACTGAAACACCATACTGCTAATTACATTTGTAAGTTACTGTCCTGTTGATTATATAACCTTAGCCTAGGTACGTCATTTAGGGTAAATTGAGGATACTGCGTCGGGAACATAATACAAGGAGAGGCCTTGATTTGAGGGCTAAGGGACTCCTATACTACGTGTTGCACGACTCAGCTCCGTTGGAGTCGTGCATCACGTACAGTTTATGAACCATTTATTTTCAGAAAATATTTGCATTTGCACAATTTAATGGCATCCATTTTGTCGTCTGCTTCAGCTCTGATCTGACTGCCTCATGCCATGCTCTCACTCAGTCACTTTTGTGACTGTGCCTTCAGGACCACCATAGCAGCATGACAGTAGAAAAATCATTTATAGTTGATGGTTGAGGCTAGTTCAGCACTTTCACTTCAATTTACTTACCTGTAAGTCAGTTGGAACTTACACTTATAAGTGTAAGTTCCAACTTCAGTTGATACGATGCGACGGACGGGTGACGTGAGCTGAGGCCGAGGAAGATGGAATTATCGGCAACTCTATGTTTATCGGGCAGAGAAACACGCCCTCTCTCGCCCAATCATAATGGGCGGACGTACGGTAAATCGAAAAATTTGCTGAGTCAACTCTGCACTTCGGTCACCGTTGTCAGAAACTTAGATACAAGATTCGTATCAGTTTGTGGGCATTCAAGGTCTAACAATGATAAATCGATAAAACACAATAATTGTAACAACTATTTCATCAGCCACCAAAGCCACGCTACCAGCACAATTATTTTCAACTGAGCAACAGCATCGGGAGTAGTCTAAAAAAGTTCCTTCCTCCAGTGGTATGGTCAGAACATGGAGGAAGGAACGCGTGGACGGCGAACCGGGGAGTGGGGGGGGGGGGGGGGAACAACCCCCAAAAAATATTTATGACGGAGAGGGGAAGGGTATTGGCAATTCCTCCCCCCTCCAATTATGATCACCTCCCCTACTTACAACAAATATTCAAAGCACACAAATCATTAACCTACATTAGTCTACTAGGGATGGGTCTACCGTTTAAACAAATATTTCCGTGCGCGTGCCCATAGACTTGGCCTTCCAACTCCGAAGCACGGCACTTTGTAAAACTAATTGTATGATTTATTTTTTTGGGGGGCGGGGGCGGGGTATCGGTCAGTTGGAAGGGGTAGGTCATGGCTCCAGCACCAAACCGTCCCCCACCCCAATCGTAAGAAAAAATCGCCGCCAACACTCGACGTTTGGTTGATAAGGCTGTTAATATTCCTTTTGTAGTGCAATTTTGCATTCAAATAAGATTCAAACTAAACCGTCCATGGTGCCGTTATTTGCTGCATAAGTTCATCTATTCACTTAGCCAAATTACTCTCGTATGTCCCACTTTCAACTTATTTTGACTGGTAATTCACTGTATTATTTCTACTAGACCAATTTGTACACAATATAAACTAAAATAACGGGAAAATAAGGATTCACGTGGAATAATTGTTTATATAAATCATTAACTATGCATGACAACCTGACCAATAGGCAAACGGTATTCAGTATACGCGGGAACTGACGCAAAGTTCAAAACAACATTCTGACATGTGATTCCGTGTATGCAATGCATTATAGCATCTTTATTGCATATAATTATGCCAATATATATAATTTTAATTTTGTTATGTTACAAAAATTGTGTAAAATACATAATATAAACATTAATCGGCAAAACTGTTTTGGCAGCAGTTTAACACAGGCTCCACTTTTTTCAATAAAAAAGACAATAAAATTACAATGCTTTAAAGGACATCATTTAAGCTGCAATCAAAACATGATTTAAATCATGGTAACATTATTTCCAATGTGATTTAAATGAGACGCACGTCAAGTTGCTCTTCTCAGCTTGTGAAGACATATAAAAACCCAAACATACATTTACTGGCAAATCTGAATAATCATACGACCTACAGTTAGCCCAAATAAGGACCCCGTCTCTGTACAGGCCTACACCGAAACATGAAAGTCCAACCTGGGCTAGACCTACAGCATAATACCCGCAGACCGACCAATGATCATAACTAATGAAAGATTTCTTTTGTTTTTGATTGTGTTGAAGAAAAATGTTGCATTCATAGTTTATTAACGCTGGCATAGTTTTAGAGAATCAGAGTACAATGTTTTGATTTTCTCAGTTGTAAATACTCTGCAGTTTAAAAAATAATATATTTTATATTACAGCAAAATATTAAATTACGATAAGTGCAGGTCACTTACTTTGTAACCTGTCAACCCATGATAACGAAAATGGCATGATACGCGCACGACAACACTTTCACACACCACTTAATTTGCCAAGACTTGCAATAATGGCGCTTAAAAACAAACATTTTCTAATAAATCTAAAATCCCCCGAGACAAAATTAATCATTTATAGCCTTCATGTTTATTATCAATCACCATAGAAACATTTACATATCAAGTTCCATATACATACATACTTGCCGAAACGTTGAGAACAAAACCGGCTCTACCTCTACTTTAGAGATTTGTTACATGGTGCTTCCGTAAACTTTCCTAATTACCATTTCCCACCATGCAAAGCCTTAAATCATATATCAAGTTCCATTGTACAATTTAAAACTGGGGTGTTAAAATTACACCAGTTAAGTTCATTCTTGCTTGGTGTTAATTTTTCGTAGGTTGCGCAATATAAGACAACACCACTGTTGTAGTTTTAACACCTCGGTTTCTGCAGTTCACTTTGATAAACGATAACTCTGTATACACTGTACTGGCCCTAAATATCCAGACATCATTATTCTTCCCCATGTTTTTTTTTGACTTGCAGACCAAACAAAACAACATAGATTGTGTGAATAGTTATTTGTGGCCATTGATTTTAATACTGTTTTTGGACTGTGACTCTCACATAAAGTGTTAATGTTATTCACAATCATTACAATCGCCGCTGATATGTTCATTTACTGCTACGGCCCCAGTAGGTGGACGGAAGGGTGGATAATAACAATTGACCGAAGGCATAAATGAATTTAATAGAACAAATAATCAAAAAAGTTGACGATGTTGCCCAGCTCTTTGGATGACTCCTATAATAGACTTAATATACATTCGTTACTCTTATAAAATTGTATATAAATATATTGTTACAAAACTCTTTGGTTCATAATTTGGATTGGAATGTAGACGATAATCTTATTACCAACTTCTATCAGTCAGGGCAACACAGTGACCATGCATTTGAAATGGAGTGGTTGCCACTTTGGGTTGAATCTTGTGGGTAACGGCATGAGGGTAACAGTGTTTCTGAACTGTCTCAATTTGGCAACAATTTGGCAATTTTATACAATATTTTATAATTAATCTTAATCTTAATAAATTAATCTTGGTTTTATACAACTATATTAATTACATCAACATGTAGTTCTCTGAACAATTCAAGGTAAAGGCAGGTCGTCACTGACTTCGTATTCCAGTGACTCATTTTGTGAGCAGTATGTATTAAAATAAACATATTTGTGAAACAAGATCCAAAATGTGTACTTTGTTTTAGAATCTAATGGTTTACTTAAAATGAAATCCTAATGAAAACTCAAACTTCAATTAGAAAACAATGGAAAGCAAGACAAAAAGCACAAAATTGCTAAGTCTATTCATTGTGTAAATGCAATTTTTTCCCTCCAAATTTGAATCTAAAATGAGTATTTGGCGATTCCTAAAACAATTTTGTGTTAGCGCAGTTAGCACATTGCTATAAACTATAGTAACTCCTTTGATTTGGTACTTTTCTAGTTAGTGTATTTATCATGCTCTACTTTCCCCAAAATCATGGATGCACTCTGATCAACAAACCTTACCAGGCCTTTGCAGTTCTAATATTCTAAAAAGCATTATTCTTCTTTTCAATAGAAAGTTATTTTTATCAATTTATACTACTCAAAACAATTTAGGGAACACCGGAATAATCTCAGTTAAGGCAAGATCATTTATTTCAGATAAACACAATGTTTCACAGAATTGATGAGAAACAACTGCACAATGAAACAGATGATAAAGGATGCATGTAGTGATTACACATTTCATGACATGACTACTGAAAGAGAGAGGGGGTTGCAAATGAAAATCCCGGTTCATGGAACATTTCAAACCTATTTGATGTTAAAAATCCGGCGTTCCCTAAATTGTTTTGAGTAGTATATATTACACTGGAAATATCTGATCTTAGAGCTATTATACACTATTGTTAATCTTGAAAACATAACCATAAAATGTACATGGTGTAAAACTGATGATGGTATCAAACGTCCCTCAAAATATTTCAGATGCTATCATGTTAGAAAACAAAATTTAAGAAATACTTTCCAAAAAAAGAAATTTCTGTCTTTTAGAAAATTTAGGAAATTTTAAAAACACACTAAAATAAGCTGAAATACTCACAGGTTGGTTTTTATAAATATATCTTGATTCTTATGAGGTATGACTGTACTCATTTACAGACATTTTACCAAAAGTGTATACCATGGGCGGATCCAGAACATTTTTTAGGGGGGGGGGGCTGAGAATCAAAAACAATAATTTTTCAGTAGTACACAAAGGGTGCCGACACTTCCTATGCGCAACGGTTAGTACAGTACTAAGTAGGTCACCTCCTTATGTTTATCCCGCACACTGTGGGAATGGGAGTGCATTCTCCCCTCTCCTCCCCCCTCTCTTTTTCTCTCCCCTTTTTTTTTAAAAACGATTTTAGGGGGGACTACAGCCCCCTTAGCCGCCGCCACCCCCCCCCCCCCCCTGGATCTGCCAATGTATACCGACTATAAATTCAAGCTGATATTTCCTTGAATTAAACCACAACTGTTCCAAATCATTTATAATGGATTTCTAGATTCTGGTTTAAAAATAACATTTCTTAGAAAAAATACTAACACTTTTCTTCTTAACTTTTTTTGTTGGTGTTATGACTGCATCTTTTGTCATCTTGCTAATTTCCGCCAAGGAAATCCCTCATGTGTTGATTGACAACATCGGGGGCGTCTTGCTGAACCCAGTGGCTAGCTCCTGGCACCATCTTCACCGTCAAATCTGTGACGTATTTCTCCGTCCCTTCCAGAAGCTTGACCTTGAGTGCACTGTCCTGGTCACCCCAGACGATGAGGGTCGGCGTGGTGATGGTGGACTTTATAACTGGGGGATACCTGACAAATGCCCGGTAGTAGTTTATCATTGCTGTCAAGTTACCTGTGAGAATTAGGTGGAAGTTTTTACTTTGGACAATCTTCTTCTTTT
Source organism: Zoroaster sp. YZ-2022 (assembly GCA_029582265.1). Classification (NCBI taxonomy): domain Eukaryota; kingdom Metazoa; phylum Echinodermata; class Asteroidea; order Forcipulatida; family Zoroasteridae; genus Zoroaster; species Zoroaster sp. YZ-2022. The sequence goes on along the minus strand of CM055821.1, from coordinate 21,656,943 downwards.
AGCAACATGTGTTTGAGCCAACAAGGATTTTGTAACAAACAGGGATATGAAGTGCTGCTGCAATACTTAATAATAATAATAATAACTAGACCGAAGTGTTTGTGATATTACAAACACATAGGTGTTCGAGTTTTGTCAGGGCAGTGATGATGACGTCAGAATGTTTTTTTAAAGAAACTTTGCATTATTATTTTTTTTCATATTAAAGAGTACCCTGTAAAATATGATGTGGTTACCAACGATGATTTGTTTGAAGTCCATTTCAATGATTTGAACTTAATCACATTAGGCCCTACACCACATTCAAACTTCATTTCAAATGCAATGGTATAATAAAAGAATGATAATGATCGAATAAAACTTCTCTTCCGACTACACCTAGAAGATCCTCAACAAGGTTACAAGGGAATTTCAAGACCAGCAGATGTTAATTACCCTGAAATTTCAAACAATTTCTGAATTTTTTTTAAAAACTGGCCACGGAATCTTTATTGTTCACCGGATGGTTTTACATACATCGATCATAAATATTAAACTTTGACTTCCGGTTTGGACAGGAAGTAAAGGTCAAATTGGAGTCATATTTTTGTAAATATTTTTGACAATTAACAATCTGTACAATGGTGCAAAAACTGTGAATTTACCTGTTGTGGTTGTTGAGATATGATTTTTTTAAATATTAAACTTTGATTTATCGTAATTCGATATCTGATGACTTAATAATGACGTCACAAATTATGTTTCATCTAGTGTTATGTTCTAAGTATATGCCAAGTTTCAAGTTCATGTGAAGTTTGCAAGTATGTGTTTTTTTGTAGACAATCTATGGGGAGAAGAAGAAGGAGAAGAAGAAGAAAAAAAAAAAAAAAAAACGAACAAAAACAATAGGTGTTTCGGGCACATACCCGAACACCTAATAATGTGGACTTATATAGCGCACGTATCCACCAAACTGGTGCTCAAGGCGCATTATATTATTACCCCTGCTCATCAGGCTCATAAATCATTCCTGAAACCATCTCTGCTCCCTGGGGAGTATACAGCTCAATTGCTGCCATTACAGCGCATATAGGGCTAATCAAACACAACAACCAACTCTGCCTTCACAGGTACCCATTTACCCCTGGGTGGAGAGAAGCAATTATGGTAAAGTGTCTTGCTCAAGGACACAAGCACCATGGTCGCGGTTGGGATTCGAACCCACATTCTGACGACTCGGCCATCAGAACACAAATCCGATGCACTAAACCACTCGACCATGGCACTCCACGCTTAAGGCAGGTTTGTACTTCAAGCGAATATAAAAGTAATTGAAAAGTGAACAAATTGCTGTAGTGGGCCCAATTTCATAGAGTTGCCAAGCAGAAAATATTGCTTATCATAAATATTTGCTTAGTAGATTGTCAAACTTGCGCATAAAATGAGTGTACTTTGGCCAATAGTCTGTTTTATAATACGTAGCGAAAAAAATTGCTAAGCAAAATTATCTGCTTAGCAGCTCCATGAAATTGACCCCTGGTGCTATACTAGATACCAACTAAGCTATCCAGCCCTTTAGTTCACAGTCTCCCAACGGTCAACATCTTTGTTCCGGGGCCACTAGTTAGAAGTCATTTAACAATACAAAAACAAAAAAAACATACATGCTGTGTAACCATGGAACACAACCCAAGTTACGATTCTAAACCTGCGAAGTGGCAATCTAGGGATCACTCAAAAAGGAACAGAGAGAGGATGTAGTGTTTTTTTTATTTATTATCAAATCATAATGATTTAACTTATAAAAGTGAAATGAATATCAAGTCTTCTAGCTTTCAAGTTGAAATGTACTAAATTTCTGCAAATCATTTTCCACAGCTTTTGATGTCTCATTTTGCTTGCATTCACATTCACAAAATGTATGTGCCAGTATGGTAATATGTCTGTAAACAGATCCATACTTTATACGAATCAAGAGATATGGACAGAAACCAACCACTCTCTGTAAACAGATCCATACTTTATAAGAATCAAGAGATATGTACAGAAACCAACCAATGTCTGTAAACAGATCCATACTTCCTTTCTTCTCGGAAAACAGCAATGTTCTGATAAGAAAGTAAATTTCTGGAAATTCCTTGCAAAATTAAAAAAACAAAAACATAAGCGACACCTTCAATATACACAGTCCCTTCACTTTTTACCTTTCCGACCTGCACAATACTTGAATGCCTCGATATCATCATCACTCATGTTGTCTTTGTTTCTGAGACCCACTTTCTTGGACCTAAATAAGCGACCGATGAAGCTGTAGTCTTCACACCAGCAGCTCAGCTCAGGCAGGAAAGGCAGTTGGAAGAAAAATATGTACCTGAATAAGAAAGGGGAAAAAACATGATAAGTACATGTCATATGGACTAACCTCTCAGGATGTTTGGTACAATTACTTACCAAGTAAGCTTTAAATAATAATTCTCTTAGTTTCGTTTTGGATAATTATCAATTGTGCACATCACATAATGTCACACTCCCCTCGTAAAAACAACAAACAAAACTCAAACAGCATACTAATATTAACTAGTAAATATCATTTTCCCTTTTTAAGGTTTGTTTTTCGGGCAGGGAGAAGAGTTCAGGGGTGTAATTTGACAAAAGTAAAAAAAATCCTAAAAAATGGGTAGCGGGCTTGGGTCTCCAGTTGGTTTACAGGACAAAGCCCCCTGAACCTTCTGGATGTTTATTTTTGGAGGATTTACACACTCTCCATATTCCCCCAACCAGAAACTAGAGGTTTGGACACATTACAGGGTACTTCTTTCTTTCTTTGGTGGCTACTTCTCTTCTTTCAAGAAAATGTTGAGGCAAAGGGAGATTTGTAAATAAATCCTGAAAAATCACAGGCCTGAAAAGTTATAAACATAAAAATGAGTAACACAGCTCTGGTCTAAGGTCTTACCATGAAGCCCGAATCTGCTGCCAAAAGCCAGCAGTCATATGATCCATCGCACACTGTGGATGCGGTATATTCATCACAATCAACTTGTCTACGAGATCAGGATAGGTAGATGCTACAAACCAAGAGACTGCTCCACCCCAGTCATGGGCAACTAGGGTGCAGGAACTGTACCCCAGTCCAGATACAACCTCCTTGATGTCCTCTGTAAATGACAGGAGAAACATTCACTCTGAAAAAAAAAAACTGGTTCTAATGCACCCGCCCTTTCAACATTTCTGGGTACTTTGGCTATGCCTATGTTGACTGACTAATTGATTTAGATTAATACGTGTTTGATAACTATTATCATTACCCCTAAACCTTTATCCTAAAAACCATTGCTACAACATGTCCTCACCCACAAGCTTTTCGACAATGTAGTTTTTGACACCGACTGGAGCATCTGAATCTCCATAGCCACGCATGTCAATGGCAACCACCCTGAAAAAAAAACCACACACAAATGCATACAATCATCTGTTTGGTTTGAAAGATATAATCCGTGCTCGATGAAAACCAAACACACATCAACATGATATATTATTTTCTAGTCGGACATTGATTATCCTGTTCGTAAGTTGGTAGTACGTGCATTCTTTTCGCTTCTTCTGGTTCCAAAGCTGCCATACCGTTGTGTGAAGTTTAACCTAAATTCCTTGATTTTAATGTTCAGAAATGTTCAAAAGAGGCAGAAATTGACTTTAATAAGATTTTGAGTCTTTACAACATATACATTAAATGCAAGTCCAGAGCTTTCTAATTTCTTGCGTAAATCCTTAAAGAAAAGGGTGGCCAATATATTTCCAATAGGCTTCTGATGATCGTTGGAGCCAGCACGTATGAAGTGGGTGTGGTTTATGTTGGAATTACGTCACACTTGCGAACAGGCTGACACCAACAAAACTGTTTTTATGCTGCTTAAATGAAGCTTAAATGTTAGACACTACTTTTGGTTTCCAATACCAAGCTTGCATAAATTATATTCTGATTAAAATGCAATGTCCACCATGCTTTTCAGAAGCCAGATATCTGGACTATAGGATTCTCAGCTCCGGCATTTTGTACCATATCAACCATATATCATGCAGGATCGAATCTTAGCCAGGATGGTAGAGTCCTTGAGCACTTTACCATAAATTGCTTCTTTCCACCCAGGTGAATAAATAAGTACATGCAAGGGCAGAAATGGATTGTGTTTGATAAACTGATGAATGCCAATTACAGGCAGCCGGGTTGTTAACTTCCTAGGAAACTGTGAATGATACAGGAATGCTTTAAATGAACAGGATGACTAGGGGAAATAATAACAAAAGCATCTTGAAGACCTCATGTTGGTGCTTCATAAGATTCCAATGGCGGTTACCTGTAGTCCTTTTTGAATGCAGTCATCTGATACCGCCAAGAATACCAGCATTCAGGGAAACCATGGACCATCAACATCAATGGTTTAGACTCATCACCAGCGGCAACATAGTGCAGATGAACATCCTGTAACGAAAACGAAAATTGTCTGTACTTTAAGAATAAAACAAAAATGCTATGGAAAAATAATAATAAATTCAAAATATTGGAATACTAGGCCAAGACTAATAATGGCTTCTTTACAAGATGACTATAATTACCGTAACAAAATGCCTCGATGACTAATTTGAATAATTTACAAGTCAAGTAATACACTATTCTGACATATCACTTAAAAAGAGAATTTCGACTAGTTCAGTTTTTTAACTTCAAGGAAAAGTTAATTACTGACCTTAGTTCGTACGTATGAGTGAATTCCAAGATCTGGGTTGTCCATGCATTTGGGTGTTGTTAATCGAGTTTGACAGCTGAAAACTTTCTTCGGTCCTTTCTTGATAGTATTTACTAGAAGACCAAAGCTAACCATTACCCCTCCCAACAGGGCATAGGTCACAGTAAATACACCAGCACAGAGCTTGGCAACTAATCCTGGTGCCATCTTTACGGTTGATTTTCATCAAGGTGATGACCTTTTTCTTGTGGATTGTGGAAGAAAAGTAAAAATTAAAAGACAAGATTACAAACAAATGTACATTCAGAACATGTGATGAACTGCAACAACAAAAATACAATAAAAGTTATTTCAAACACCTACAGGTCTCTTTTAAGTATTTGTCCAGGAAAGAATGTCGTATCCGACTGCCACTTTTTAAGGGGATTTTTTGAATCTTTTTGCAACCACTAACCAGTTAAACAATTATTCTATCGATTTTTTGGGGTACAGAAAGCGAAAACTATCTTTAAAATCCACTTTTATGATGGTTTTTGGACTTCCCTTCTAAAAAAAATCCTCCCATTCAGATAATAGAAGGATCCTATTAGTTGCCACTGCAGCTGCCACTGCGTATGTACAATAACCGTGTTTTTCAGAAAATATTTGCATTTTATTTGTGCACAATTTGAATGATGGCAATTGGCATCCATGTTGTCGTCTGTGGCTAACGTTACATGATATCATACACTCTATTGTGACTGCACATTCAGCCTCAGGGCCACCATACAGTCATTGGCTGTAAAATATTTTCCTCCCACGTAGTACTAGTAGAAAAATCATCTATAGTTGAAGCATGGACGGTTGAAGGTAACGTTAGTTCAGCAGTTTCACTTCAATAAACCCTTTCACGGTAATATGCGCCATGTTTTTGACGGGGCAAAATTGTTTATTTCGAACATTCGTTGCCGTCTGCGACCCAGCGCTCGAACTTCACGCACGCGTCTGGAATGTACGTGAAGTTCGAGCGCTGGGTCGCAGACGGCAACGAGTGTTCGAAATAAACAATTTTGCCCCGTCAAAAACATGGCGCATATTACCGTGAAAGGGTTTATTCAAGTTACTTACCTGAAGCAAGTTCCGATATTCACCGCGTAGGTACGTGCGAGGAGGGCGAGGACGCGTAACTAGAGGTCATCGGGCAAAGAAACACGCCCTCTCTCGCCTAGTCATAATGTGGCTTGCAACGCAACGAACGGTGTATCGAAAAATTAATACTCAACTCGGCACTTCGGTCACCGTTGACAGCTAGACTGAAGGTTTACTAGTTGATACAAGATTTGTATCAGTTTGTGGGCATTCAAGGGTTAACGTTGATAAATCGACAAAACACAATATATACACGTTACCATCAATTAGCAACTGAGCAACGGGGAGTAGTTTGTCTAAAAAAGTTCCTTCCTCCATGGTATGACAACGCATCACAGCGATCCGGTGATGGGGGTGGTGGTGGTGTTGGGATATTCACCCAAATATTTAAGACGGGGTGGGGGATCGGGAGGTTGTTGTATTGGCAATGCCCCTAAATAATGATCACCTACCCCACTTTCAGAAAACATTCAAAGCACACAAGTCATTACATTTAATCGTCTATTTTAGGCATAGGCCTAGGCTACCGTTTTTCCAAAAAAATTCCCGTTCCCATAGACTATAGGCCTCCCAACCCGGAAGACTTTAAAAATATTTGTGTGATTCATGGTTTGTGTGAGTGTGTGCCTATATTCCTTTTAATTGGTGTGCAATTTTGCATTCATTAAAATAAGCTATTTCAAACAAACTAAACCGTCCATGGTGCCGTTATTTGACCAGAAATTAAAATTATATGCATCATATAAGTTCATTTTTTTATTCACTTGACCCAAATTACTATTGTGTGTGCCAGACGAACTTATTTTGACTGGTAATTCACTGTAGGCCTTTTTTGTTATAGTAGGAAATTAAAGAGCAATAATGTGCACAAAAGGCCCCAAAATGTTTCCGGTTTCTGGTCATAGGTCGGCTTCAAAATCGGTGTGGTGACGCTTTTTTAATTTGTTTTAAATTATATTTTTTATATATTTTTTAAAGTTTGCCAAACAGTGAAATACGTGATGCGGTTATTGAAACCAGACCAATTTCCCATACACAAAGTATGGTGGTTAGAGAGACTGCACATATCGGGCAAACCCGTTCATACCCTATGTGAAAAAAAGGCATTTAAAACACAGCACGGCAGAATTCCAATCGATCCAATAATTTTGGCTGCAATTGGACATCGTTTCATAGTAGCAAATAATTAAAAAGAAATCTAAAAATGCCAATTCGCGGTTCTGAGGCGATGCGTGCGGAGACCAGAATCCTGAAGACTTTTTTTGGGGGGGGACCTAAGCCAAAACGACGGGAAAATGAGAATTCACGTGGAATAATAATGTTTATATGCATCTTTAACTATGACATGACAACCTGACCAATTAGGCAGACGGTATTCAAATCTATTTTGGTTATTTTAACATTATCGTCCTTGTAACATTTTTGTCATTTTAGCCTTTTGGAAATTGTAAATTTTTACACTTTTGTATGTATTCGAAACTTTTTATAATTTTACACCTTACATTTACCTTGTTAAGCGCCTTGGAGCATGTCTTCATGGATTGGGCGCTATATAAATGCGTATTATTATTATTATTATTATTATAAGGGAACTGTGGGCGCAAAGTTTAAAACAATTTTCTGACACGTGATTCCGTATGCAAAGCATCATAGCATCTTTATTGCATATAATTATGCCAATACATGTACATGTGTATATATAATTATAATTTTATTATCTTGCAAAACTTATACAGTGTATAATACATAATATAAACACTAATACTGATAAAGAAGGCAGTGGCGATCGTTAATCAGCAAAACAGTTTTTGGCATTATTTAATCATTTAAGCTGATTTAAACATGATTTAAATCATGGTAAAATTATTTCCAACGTGATTTAAATGAGACGCACATCAAGTTACTGTTCTCAGCTTGTGAAGACATTTACTAGCAAAATTTGAATAATCATACGACCTACAGCTAGCCCAAATAAGGACCCCGTCTCTGTATACACCAAAACATGAAAGTCCAACCTGGGCTAGACCTACAGCATAATACCCAGACCAACCAATGATCATAACTAATCAAACATTTCTTTTGTTTTTGATTGTGTTGAAGAGAAATGTTGCATTCATAATATATTTTAGAGAATCAGAGCAGTAATATGTTTTGATTTGTAATTTTTTGTTGTGTCTAAATAGTTTTAAAACACTTTCAATATTACAGCAAACTAGTCAATTAAGATAAATACAGGTCAACCATAATCAAAATGGAATGATACACGCCTACACACACACACGCGCACGCGCACGCGCACGCGCACGCGCACACGCACACGCACACGCACACGCACACGCACACGCACACGCACACGCAAATTAAATTTACTGGCAAAACGTACAATACACTGCACTTAAAAACAACTATTTTCCAAGAAATCTGAAATCCCCCGAGACAAAATTGATGTGCCAAGCCTTTAATGTGCATTTTATCACCATATAGGAACATCTGCATATATGAGATTTCTCATAGTTAGCGTGGTGCTACAGTGTACAATTTAAAAGCCAGGTGTTAATATTACACCAGTGTTGCAGTTTATTCTAGCTTAGTGTAAATGTTTAGGGTAGGTTGCCTGATATGACAACACCGTTGGTGTAGTATAACACCTCGGTTTCTTGCAGTACATCTCGATAAACAATAATTCTGTTTACACTTTACTGGCCCTAAATTTGTAAACAATATCCAGACATCATTATTCTTCCCCATGTATTATCTGACTTGTCATAATTTGTTTTGTCTAAACATCGTTATTAAATCTAGAAAACACACACAGCTGAAGTTTTGGAAACCAACCGAAACAACATGGAATGCGTGAATGTTTATTATTGGGCAATTTAATTTATTTACTGTTTTTTGGGGAATGTGACTCTCACCTTAAAGTGACATGTTTGTCACAACCATTACAATATCCGCTGAAATGTTATTAAAATAATATCTGTGATAAGATAACCATTTTTAATGGAATTTGAAAAAATATAGCCTATATTATAAAAATGTACATTTTCATAAATTACATTAAAAAAAGAGATACAAATATAACCCAGCAGGCATAACCATTGAAGGAATCCTTATAAATAGACCATGAAAGTCAGTTGAATATTATTATCTAGATCGACGCAGCCATCATTTCTGGCTTGATGAAATCATGGTTGGTAACCGATCTGAACTGGTTCTCTGTAATGATAAAAAGAAAACGATGTTCATTTAGCAATCTTATCTCAACCCTTCTGTGACTGCAAGGGTCATAAATCAGTCAAAATGTTGATATACACGTACTTGCCAGGGTATATCTAGTGCGCTTAAAAGTCGAACGCTGTCAAACCTTACTAGCAAGTAAATTTACAGGTTAAAATGAGTCGACTGTTTTTGCCTCCTAAAAGCATTGTCTTGTGGTCAAAATGACAGTAAAAAACAGTCCAAAATGCCCCTGTGTGCACATTTGGGTCAACAGTTAAAACAGGCAGTTGACTGATTTTGACCTCTATAGCTACTTGCCACTAAAGTGCAGCTATAGTAGGAAGGTTAATAAAAGGAAATAAACAGATAGTGACATTGTTTATAGGCCTAGATACATTGTTTATATACAGTATGTATAATGGCGTCGTGTATATGGTTACCTCATCTAAAATCATTTCAAAGTGAATGAACGATTAACTGTTCTTCTAATGTATCTGATGCCGGAATTCAGCCCAGCCTAGTTTTGATTTCTCTACTTACCGTCAGTAGTATCCCTATGGAAAAAGTGACTCTGCTGCGGTTTGACTGGCTTCATCTCCATGTGTTGCATTGTTAATAGCTGAGCATTGGTGAAACTGAACAGAAGAAAAACATGAATTACAAATGAATATACACTCTAAAAAAAATTCTTTGTAAATTGACGGAAAGTGCTGTCAACAGAGTTGCCGGCACTTTGCCTGTTATTTTATTTAACCGTTAATTTGGTAAAATATAATTACAGACCTGTTATTATTTGGCTATAGAAAGCCAAACACATGCACATTTACTACACAACTGCTGTAAAAAACAAAGAATTCGCATAATTCGACTGTATTTTTACAAATTCTATGGTTAAATTATGAAAGTATGGGTAAAATGAAAAAAATATGTGAAAATAAATACAATAATATTGACAGATACAGGTTTATTTACATCAAAAAACATGTAAAAGGAAAAAACAGACAAAAAATCTGTGTAAAAATACAGAATTTTTTTACAGTGTACCTCATCTCAGAGACAGAAATGCAAACAACACAATCAAGAGTTGATTTAATTTTGCCCTACACCGACGTGTGTATAGCACTGTATGTATACTCAGTGCTTTCCGAGTGTCTGTGAAAAAACTACACAGGCGACTCGGGCGGGATTACCAACATATACAATCAAGAGTATTCATTTATCATTCGCCACTAGACTTCTGGTGTGACCGTATGAGCTGTGGTATAAGATCATGCATCCAATGTGCGGTCACGTAAAGAAAGCCTAATTTATACCGATAGAGTAAACCAAATTTACACCATGAGTTAACATTTTCAGACTTAGGTAAAACATTTCTGAAGTTTGCAAAAAGGATGATAATTTCTACAATTTGTTTATTTTTTGACCAAGGACCGTATATCGTACACCACTGTTTTGGCATTGAAATAATATAGGTCCTATACATGTATCAAAGATATAGCTAAGTTGAGTTCATTCGAACATGACATAACACTAATTTTTACAATCAAAACACACAAAATATGAAAAATAATATTAAGTTTGGGGCCAGCCAACCAAACAAAGGCCTGAAGCTGTTGTATGGTGTATTCTTTTGGTAAACTGCAATGTACCTTCTTTGATCGATGGGTCTGTAGTCATGTCTCATGAGTGATGCATTGTGAAATGGCGACATAGACTCAGGGACTTGCTCAAGGGTCAGAGATCGTACGAATTGATGGTAGTCAACCTTATCATCGCCATGTTTGTCACATCTGGAATGAAAATGATGGAGCGAATACAATCAAATGAAATATGTTATCAAACGGAAAATCGAATGAAAACTCATGGACGACATGTAGAGCGTTTAAGTTACGCCGGTGATGGGTTGTATTTCCCACATAACACACACCCTGCAACAACACCCTGCAACCAGTCATGTCAACTTTATGTTGCCATGCATAATGGTGCTAACATTTGGCGAGTTGCCCAGTATAGACACTGCCAAAAAGTCATAGGTCCTCTTTCAATTCAATCTTTATTTCACTTTATCACAGCGTTGAACATTAATTAGTATAACATTATCGGAGAGCAGTAAAGATGATAAAGTGCCAGGGGCCCTCAAAAAGCAAGCTTGTCGAGTGAGGACCCCCACTTTAATCATGTGTAGTACAATGAGAAACAATCTTCATGTAGAAAACCAAGATTAACATTAACATCTCGAAATCACAATGTACTGCACACAAGAATTTAAATATGAAAGTTGCTTAATACAAAAAGACGGGTCACGAACATTAATTAACAGGACAACAGCAGTACTACATTTAAAGTCAAAGCACTTAGACTTTATGTAAATACAAAAGGTTAAAACACGGTTAAATTGTACAAATGGAGTGGATTTATGCCATCATTTTCCCATCTCCAAGTATGCACCTAAGATTGAAGCTCCAAAATCACAAATCTGCAAGTCATCCATTATCATTCAATAGGCATATCGGCCATTTCTACACTGTAAAACTGGTGTTTAGAATTTAAACACATTTCTAAACACATTGATTGTACTCACTTTGTTCACATGTTGAGGCTAAAACATGTTTAGATTGTGCTTTTCTGTGATGTGTGTTTGAATGCTAAGGACGTTTAGCTTTGTGACATTTAGCATTTAGACGCATTCCTAATTTTGCGTGTGTTTAAATTCTCAACACAATTTTTACAGTGTAGTAATTGGTATTCTATTTCATATTTCGTCCCTTTCTCGTCTGCACATTTAACAATAAATCTTTACTTAAAAAATACATTTACTATAGGAAATGAAGAGTTACAAAGACTGAGGCTTATCCGTACCTCTGTATAAGGCGATCAAGGGCGTTGCTGCTCACATTAATCTGAAACTTCCCACAAGCGTCTTTTAGAGATCTCCTAGTGACATGACCGGTGTGTTCTGGGTCCATCTCCATGATAACTCGCCTGAGTTTGATGTGTAGTGGATCGGATGGATTCGGTGCCCTGTGAACAAATAAAATAATAACAATGTTAACATTATCCATAAAATGATAGCGCCTGTGTTACTGCTGGCACTTTTAGATTTGTATATTCAAAATCAAAATAAAATTTCCAGTACCCCCATGATTATAGAATTTTGTTTGTGTCGACAGGAGTTTGTGAATTTCACCAACCTACATATCGCGGAACCCGCTGCTATATATAGGATTCTAGCCGGCCAATCGTCATTGGGCAAGCTCGGTGGTCGAGAGGACTTAGTTAAGACGTCTGCACTATTAGGCAGGAGATCGGGGGTTTGAATCCCGCCTGAGTCGCCTGTGAAGTATTTTCATAAACACTCGGAAAGCACTGAGTATGCAGTGCTACACTCACTGGCCATAAGTATTGCAACATCCCCAAAGTTCAGTTTGGAGAACTGTGTTACAATAATTTATTTTATTTTATTTACACTACTTAAGACGTCTTGAAAGTGCCTGTGTTTTGAAGTCAATGTTCTTTTTTACTGTTCTTGCTCGGAAATTATGTAATACACGATCGATGAAATCGGATTAAATGATCATCTCACCTTTTACTTGTAAAGTGCTATTTTGAGCATGTTGCAATACTTTTGGCCAGTGAGTGTATAAACACGTCGGTGTAGGGCAAAATTAAATCACGTGTTTGTCACCCAACGCAAGAATTTTACCAACCTTGTGAATTATTTTCTGGTTTCTATTATCTGTAGGGCATAGTTTCATGTTTTATATAATATCAGCTTAGCTGTGGGGTCTTACATCAAATTTGAGTATGGAAATAAATTACAATGAAAGTGTTACAGTTTCTTTTTAAAATACCAAAATTGGACTATAAATTTACGACGATAAATTTGAGTGTCTGATGAGTACAATGTACTTACGTGTTGTAGTAAGATTTCTTTGCTAGCCGGATGCTATCGAAGATTCCTGGCGCCATCGGATCCCCGCTTAAATCTTCCGTGTTTTGACTGCATCATAATAGGGAAACAAGTTAGTTGTATATAAGACCAACAATCCACAATTATGAATTATTTATAGAGTACATTTTGTATTCACATTGTATGTATGTATACATTGTACAAGCTCTTTTCCTGGTAATTTTATGTTACAAGGGAAAAAGGAATATTCAGTAGAAAGTCAGCCTGAAAATTTTGCTAGATGAATTGCTTTATTCAAATCCAAGAAGAAATGTAGTGCAGAAGTACTTCATAAGTGGCTCCTATTCTATGTTGAAATACTTATTTGTTCAGTAACTGTATCAAATTTTAGATAGCAATTTTGATTGATCAAATCTCCAAATTTTTTACCTGATCATATGATGCGGATACTTGGGTACTTGTTGGTTTTTCGTCCCTGCCGCGACCACCTCATTGCCCACGGCTCGGCTCTCGACGAAGTTATCTTTCACCTCTGTGCTGTGCTCAGTGGCGTCGTTCCCCAGCTTAAAATGAACCCTCCTGCTGTCCTTCACTCGTTCTCTGTTCTCCGCCTTGAATATTGTCAGTTTGTGTTCAGTCTCCTCCGGCATGGACAGGTTGCACCCACTGTAAGCTTCGATTGTCTCTGATCTACCGGGCATGTTAGCTGGGTATGGCAGGGCGCCATCCCCGTCCAGATACCGGTATTTGGGGAGGGGCGGTGCCACGGTGACTTTGGCGGACGACGCGAATTTGACGTAACTCTCGTGAGATACTGTGTATTAGAATAAAGAGTATGAGATTTATAGTTCAGCTATTCATCCCAAATTAATTTGTGAAATAAGTTGTCTAGAATTGCTATCACTGTTCAAGTGATATTGAGTATGTGTATACTTACATGAATGGTGTCTGTCCTTCGCATTCCTGTCTTTGTCACAGGTCAATATGACGCTATTCTTGTCATGTCGGGTTTTGTTCTTCAAACCTTGACTGTCCCGCGTCACAAGCTGTTCAGCAAATACGAAATTATTTCATCAATTTAACTTATTGAAATTTGTATTGTGGTGACTTTTGTGCGCTTCTGGATGAGGTAATGATGTTTTTTCCATCAAATTCAGCATTGTCTCCGTATGTACATCATCAATTTGTTTTATTGTTGCTTATTTGAGCAAAAACTATATAAATCAAAATCGCTGAAAATACATATAGACTCTATTATGCAATATAGTTTCCACATAGAAGAATATCATGATTGACGTTTGAATTATATTTGTATACTCCAAAGATTTGATCTTGTTTTTTTAACAAATAGCATCACATTCGATTAGAAATTATGATTGCACCATACACAGATTATTGTATGCAAAAGGTGCACTTACAATTCATGTTTACCAATGAAGATTATACATTAAACGATTCACTTAGGGAAGAGGGCCAAAGTCATGGTACAGCTAAGCCTTTGAGAAGCCTGGCCAGGCCTGGGCGGCCAGGCCTGGGCTACCTGGCCTCCTAATCTGTCTTTTGTGAGTCCTGATCCTGTAACAATACAGTACCTGCCCATGGGCGGATCCAGAACATTTTTTTTTTTGGGGGGGGAGGCTGAGAATCAAAAACAATTATTTTTCAGTACTACAAAAATTACAATGAAATAATCAAAGGGAGAGAAAAACAAAGCACAGTGAGGGAATGGGAGTGCGTTTTCCCCTCCCCTCTCTCTCTTTTTCTCTCCATTCTTTAAATTTTTTTTTAAAACGATTTTAGGGGGGGGGGGCTACAACCCCTTAGCCCCCCCGGATCCGCCAATGCTGCCAATCAACATAACCTGAGCTTCTGGAGGGCCTAGCCCAGGCAAGCAGAGCTCATTGTATAAGAGTAGGCAGGGGAAAAGCCCGGGCCTGGCCGGGCTTCTCAAAGGCTTGGCTGTACCATGACTTTGGCCCTTGTCCCTTAATAAATATACACACATTTTGACTTACAATGCTGCGTAGTTGTATCTTGTCCACCTCTTGGAAGTTAACAAAATCATTTTGTTTTGTACTCGTGCCGAATCCATCCGGTGTTTGTGTTGTATGCATCATCTGTATTATTTTTAAAAATATTACTTTTTAAAGAAGTGCATTATTTTTCGTTTGCATGAAATAGTCTTACCCCATGTTTTGTGAGAACACTATAAATTATTCATGGGTTTTCATAATAGGAAACTGTTATAATAACCTATTGTTCACTGCATGAAACTCAACAAAATAATCATCAGAAACTATTTTGAGACACTTCTGTATCAATTATTAACGAGAATTATTCTGTGACTAATTGTGACCCGCTCTGTGAAAATGAGTCACAAGTCGCAAATTTGAAAAATTGAGATTTCTGTGTGGCTTTAATATTTTATTCAATTTCAATCAATAAAATATTCAAATCAATGATTTTTTTGTGAGTAGGTTGTTTCATTTCTGTCATTTGTTTTTCTTTTGAATGCTTGTTTTCCTAAGAATTCAATTGCGTTAATTATGCAAATTATTGATTATTAAAAATGGCATATCTCCATAATGCAATACGTCACACACCTCTAACATATACCAAATTAAAGCTGATGATGTACTCTTTCCAGCCACATAGAAATCTCAATTTTTCAAATTTGCAACTTGTGACTCATTTTCACAGAGCGGGTCACAATTTATCTTCGACAAAATTAACGTCACAGGCCCTACACTGTAAAAAATAGTGTTTAGAATCCAAACACATTTCTAAACACATGGCTTGTACTCACTTTTTTCACATGTTGAGGCTAAAACATGTTTAGATTGTGCTTTTCTGTGATGTGTGTTTGCTTAAAATATAACATTATGAACAGGTGTCAAAAAGCTAAGCACGTTTAGCTTTGTGACATGTACAGGGGATGGCCGTTTATAGCATTTAAACGCATTCCTAAACGCGTTAAACGGTTTCGTATGTGTTTAAATTCTAAAAACCATTTTTACAGTGTAATTCTGTGTAATTATTAGATTCCAAACATTAATCCTTGCAGTCAAATTAAACAGAAAATATTAAACAGCAGAATATTTATCTACAAACTATGAGATAGTTTTTTAGTAGCCTCGATTATTTATAAGAGTTAGAAATTTGACTTCACAATACCTCGGATGACTTAGGTCCATGAACCAAGGTCGGCTTTTCATCTGTTTTAAGAATGTGCGAGTCGTAGTCCTTTGCGTAAATACTTCCAGATTTCTCCCCATCTGAGCCAAACTACAAACGGAAACACACAATCATTAAATACTATAAACGACAGTTATCTTTTCAAAACAGAAATTTGTCAATATTGATCAAAATTATATTATCGAAATTTCACCGTTGAAAGTTTGAAATTAAGTCGCCATATTATATGATGAAAGATTTCCGCAAGTGCAAAATATAAATATGCCTTGGCGACAATAAAAGCTGGTCGTGATAAAAATCAATGCCCAAACATTGAACCAAAATTAATACTGTCAAGGACTCAAGGTACCTGAAAATGTACGGAGGTTTGGTATTCCTTCCCAGTTGAAGCGTTCACCAGTACGGGACCAGAGCCTCCAGATCCCCCGGCACTCTTTACTTCGTTTCGCTGGCTGGCTTCCTTGCCACTTTGTTTCGTCATAACGGTCTGAGCTTTAACTGTAAATAAAAGCGACACAGAATAATGACACTGCGTCGATGTATTATCTTCTTGAAAAAAAGACAGTTAAAAGAAATACAATTTTTAACTGGTTGAGATTCGCGCGAATGATTTTGCAGAGGTTGAGAAAATACATTCCAACATTTGAATTTCGCATGGAATGTTCAATGTTTCGCGTTGACCCGTGGTTTAATATAAACATTATGGTGTAAGTCATGTCTGGGATTTCTCTACCTTGAATGGACTCTTGAATGCCGACATTTTATGCCTACTTGATAAAACAGATGACAGCTATGTTTTCACAAACTAAAAAATGTATAAATACTTAGGCCTACCGTTATATTGACAGATGAAATCTAAGTAGTCTATTGTCTTTCCAGGCCCTTCCTTCGTAGACTGCAATACTTCGTCAAGGATAGGTTGGGGGATGGGTTTTAACAAACTATTACATGCTCGCTGCAGAGACTCCTTAGTGATATAACCAGACCTAAATTTAGAAAGACAATGTAATTATTTAAATGAATGATATAAATATGCATGATATACGTTTCGGTTGTATTCACATCACGTGACTCTTGGAGCTGGGGATCAAAGTAGCCATTTTTGGGGGGTCCAAAAGGGGGCAAGTTCCACTTTTAGATTATCATGCAAACAAATTAACCATACGTTCGTGAGTGCCCCTACTGACAATGTTCCACACCCCCCCCCCCTTTTGCGCACCGTGTGTCCTATTTGTTACTACCCCTGGATCATAGACATCCTGCAGGTCGAACGCACATGAACATGGGCTTATACTGAGTACATGTATAGTTCCATAGATAAAACTAAGAATTAAACAGGGTTTCAACAATGTAGGATGTCATATTGTGGAAAGGAAAACAAATACTTTGAAATAAGATATTTTATAAGATAGTTATCAGAAGCTTGGTTTAACAGTAAAAAAAATTGCAACATTAATTTATGACTTGACGCACCATTAATAAATTTCGGTACGTTTTATACTGTAAAACCGTGCATGTTTCTCACGATTATTTTGATAATGTGTAAGTATTTGATTCCTCTTCATCAAGTAAAACAGCAATGTTCTGATGAAAAGGAATTAAGATCCTGGTGTACTCACTTCATCACATCATATTGCAAGAGTATATCCTTTAAGACGGCGCCGTTGTGAAGGGCGGCCATTGACGCATGCGTAGCCTCATCATCAAGGTCAGGGGTCAAGATCATTTCCTCTTTCATACTTGCTCTGAAATCATGAATTTACGGACATTGGTCAAAAAATGTCACAGAAATAACGATGACAACCATTGACAACTATATATTCCGTTATAGTTGATGGTCTGTATGGCTCATTCAAGATCATACAATGACTAATGGTTGTTCATAAAGTCATGATAGCTTTGATACCATTCGTTCCTGTCATCTTAACTCACCTTGAACATCTGACTGGAAAATAAGTGATAACATCTAAAGCGAAAGAAGACCGTTAGGTAACAGTTAGTGTACTCACTTTAAGGTGTCAGCGTCTTGTAGAAAACGTCCCTTTGCAATTTGCGTCGGCTCAATAAAAGCGGCCGCTTTGGGCTCCTTGGGCGCCGCGTCGTAATCTCTCTGAAACGTCGACAACTTCGGTTTAGGAGCTATAGGAAAGAAGAAAAAACAACTTCAACATTTCATAATTAGTATGTCCAAAGGCATGTAGGCTATTTCAGTTTTCCCACTTTTTTTCAACAGGTGGGCAGAACTCAGGTTGAACCTTGTTTGGAGTTCATAATTCCAATAACCCCCGCTAGCTGTACGCCTGACCGCATTATAGATGATCAATTATATAGGTTTATTAAAGACGCTATTTTTCAGCAATTTCCTCAAATTGGCAGTATTTTCATTACCTGTGACGTTGTAATCTCCTTTTCTGAATACATATGATTCTCTTTCCTCTTCTAACATCTTCTGAACCATTGCGCATGGTTCGATGATGGGTTCCGTCTTGGACCGTGTAAAGGCGGGTCGGAGTGGCTCAAGGCGGATGCTGGACCGAGGCCGTCCGGAGTTGAAGGATGAAATGGTCTCTGTTTGAAAGCTGGGATAACAAAAAAATCAAACGTTATTTATGTAATTAATGATTTGGAGGAACAACACTCGCGAAAGTGTAGGTGTATAAAGCGAGCCGTGATTGACGTGGTCAAGACTTAATAAAATAATTCCAACGCAACCGCACGGCATAGAATAACTCACATTAATGGTATTAGTATTGGTAATTCTTAAATAACCAATGATCGAATTGTAATGTGAAACTATGAAGTAACGCTGATAACGGTGTCAATCTTATATATACATAACAGCAAAAGAAACGTCACCCCCTAAATGTTGTTAAGTAATTACATTATTAAACATAATAAATATACAATGTTGTGGGATGGTTGGCTGCCAGGTCAACCAAATTTTCCACATTGTGTTCGTGTTACACTCCATACTCATAATATTCTTCATTAAACGAATTATATTAATTATAAAATGAAAATAATAAATATTTTTAGGGGTGACGTTTCTTTTGCTGTTATGTATAGCTATAATTTTGTTTAAACGGAATTAAATAATTTCCAGTTCGAATTAGGAATTAAATTCACATTAAAATTAATAAAAAATGCACATTCACTATTTTGTTCGTAAACGATTGATTAAAAAATATAAGCATATTCGTAAAAGCAGTTTTGCCAACATTAATAATGTTACCCTTTTAATGTTAATGTTAGGCCTATAGTAAATATATAGCAAACACTTAATCCAAACTCTCTACAATACTCACTTTGCACCATCGTTACCAAAATCAAAATGTGTAGTCCTGATATCCTTAACGTTGCGTCTTCGCATTTCAGTTCTCGCCTTCTGAAGGTCGGGAAGTGTTGATTCGCGTTGTAGTGCCTGTCGCATGTACAAAATGAAAATTTATTGTTTTGATATATGTACATAACTATCGTACATAAAATTTATGCAAAATGTTTTGAACTATTTCTTTTGTAACTTACATAATGATTTATGAGAAAAATGTTGTAAAATGCCTATTGATTAATTAATTGATTTACGGGTTTTAAAAAACTTTGCCCTGTTGCCAAAAGCAGAGTCAAGTTTCACCTTTCAAAAACAATATTATGACAAATTCTGCAAAGAGCTGAGTAAGAAACAAGTTAGGCCTACTTTCTCTTGGCTGGTTGTATTTCAGCCCAACGAGTTCGATTCTATCATCAATGACATCCCCAGCCAACAGTTCAGTCGTCTGATAATGTCCATGTAAAGTAATTATTTTGTTTTCTTCTAATTTTATTGATTTGTTGGCGAAAAGACTAAACTAATGATTTGTTGATGTCTTTTAAATGGTTTTTATTGTTTAATTCTGCCTCATTATTAAGTTACTGGGGTAGGGGTGGTAGAAAGAAGAATTCGTCTTACCTTACTGAAATCCGAATTGTAGAACGAGGAACCGAAAGTCTGGTCACGGAAGAATCGCGGGTTCATGTCCTGCAAATAAATTAATGAGGTAAAGAAAATAATTAAGAAAATGTCCTTTATTCTGTTTCCATCTTTTTCTGTTCAAACAGTTGTTTTGAAAAATTAAAAGCATATTTTAATATGTTTTATACTTACCGGTAAATTTATTTGATTCTCTGGTCGGAAGGACGTTTTCTGAGTAACAAAACAAAGACTTGTGTTAATACAATTGGAACCTTTCCCAGATATTTAGCTACATGTGCTTAAAGCAAACTATATATCATTTGTCCCAATATTATCTTGGAAGAAATCATGTAAAAGGCATCTGAAATTGAAAATCAAAAACTGAAAATGAATTGAAGAATTATAAGGTAAGTTAAACAGTATCCATGGTTACAGTAAGATTACATGAAATAGTGACAAGAGAAGTCTTCCAAACAAAATAATAAGATACATTTTTAAAAAGCTGCGTAAAAACAAATTGATAAAAAAAAGAGATTATTTATGTTGTTTTGATTTTGCAAGTTATTTTGTTGTCTTATTTACCCTTTGTATTTCGTGTTTTCCATAGTCGCTGCCTGTAAGTGACATCAGATACAACCCGCTGTCTACTGGGGCCGCGTCCCCTCGCATGTCGAAATGAGCCTGGTTCTGAATGAAAATTTAACAAAAATTCAAATCAACAACATTCATATAAGCAGTTTGTGTTCAGGTTTTCAGTTAAAGATCTCAATTTTTTTTATCATTTGGCAAAAAAGTAAAAAATAATTAATAATAAGTTTCAGCTAAAAGCAGCGATATAAATTAAAACATAACATAATTGTATTGATTGCTAATTTTCTTATTAGTGGCAACCTGCCTGATATGGCCAGCAGTGACGTGAATGCCCCCAAAGCCTCAGTACTATTGCACATTGCCACACTTTTTGTCAAAATGTTGTGACTTTTCAGTGGTCCCTTGGGAGGCCTCATTTCACAATATTTTGAACGAATATTATTTATTTATTTATATAAATAAAATAATTTAATTTTTCATTTGTGATCACATACCTGCAGCCCGGAGTCCCATGACAAAGCGGTAATCTTGTCTGGCTGTGTTCCCTTTCGAGTGAGAAATGAAACATCAGTGTATTAAATTACCTGTATACATATAACGTTGGTCCCAATCTATAACAAAGACAGAACTCAACATTTAAAACCGGTTAAGCCTTGGTTATATATATCTGAGAGTACCACATAGTGAAAGTAATAATTGTTGTTAAATTATTTTTTTCATAAGTTTTTTGTGTGAATGGTGTAAATAAAACCATTTGTTGCTTATATGCTCGTCTCCGGGGTTCATTCATTGTTAGTAAGTGTCATTGTAAGGACAGAGTAGAATATGTTTAAATCATAGCGGGGTGACAAAACATTAATAAAGAAAAAAAGTGTATAGAACAGAAAGTCAAAAACTACACTCACTGGCCATAAGTATTGCAACACACACCAACGTGTTACAATAATTTATTTTATTTTATTTACACTACTTAAGACTTCTTGAAAGTGCCTGTGTTTTGAAGTCAATGTTCTTTTTTACTGTTCTTGCTCAGAAATTATGTAATACACGATCGATGAAATCAGATTAAATGATCATCTCACCTGTGTTACTGTAAAGTGCTAATTTTAAGCATGTTGCAATACTTTTGGCCAGTGAGTCTATATAGCATGACATTTCTCGAAATAGGCCTATACAGGTGTGTACACATCAGAACAAGGGAACATTACGCCTATCAAGAATAGATAATAGACATAGGCCTACATGTACATATTTTTTGATTCGTGGTATATTCAAAATAATTTCATAGTCGTTACAAAGCATTAATATATTATGCCAATTATTGCCTTTGGGTTTGATGACGATAATCAAACTATAATGATTAAACAGTCCAACATAAAGTGAATCTACTCCAGTGAATGAATCAACATAAACATGTAATATGGCGCAATTGGAAACATTTTGTCCTTAATGGAAGTACCGATTCTCAAATAAATTTTAAAGGTCCTATGAATTATAATTTTTTTTCCATTGTAAACTATAAAATATGCACACATTAACGTATAAATGCAATTTAATAAAAAATGTATTGCAGATTTACATCGCAAAAAAATAAAAAATAAAAATTTGGGATGAACCCGCGCCCCTAAAAGGGGACAAATTTGTGACGTAGACCTAGGAACATGCTGTTTGTTGGCGCGCATCGATCGATACATATGAATGATACAACGTGCAAACTTATGTAACTGTTTTTGTTGTTATGCCGTCAAGGTGTATTGTTGCTGATTACAGCAACGCTTCTAAAGAATGGTGTCAGTCTGCACAGATTCCCATCAGATCCAAAATATCAACGAATTATTGTTTGGACGGCTGCAGTGAAGCATACCAGAGCATAATGGTCAGGAATGTGCATTGTCAATGTCCTTTGTCATTCGGTGCCTAGGTCTACGTCACGAAATGCGATATCAAAAGGTACAACACAAATTTTGGGGACAAATTAAATTGTTATAACTCATGACAAACTTATAAAAATAGTAAGTATTATGTTTTATTAATACAAAACCATATATTAAACCCCAAAAATGTAGTGTGAAAAATTACCATTTCATAGGACCTTCAATTCCATTTCACATCCACAAGACTCCTGCCAACAGATATTAATTTTAATCTTGAAAAAGCAATATTTTATTTGTGGAGCAACCAAATTTAACTCTTATCTGGTATGAAGGTGGTTTACAAGAGTGCCAACTGCCACCACATACAGGATCTTTAAAGACTGCTTTCATTAATACAGTATTTATTATGTATTTCACTCTGTTCTGTTATTAAGGAGGTATAAGGGGTGCCAATTAATTGCCACCCCTTACTTATTTTGTCTCCTTTTTTGGGAAAAACTAAAATTTGATTTATTAAAAACGACTTATTGTTTCAAAACCATACTTGAAAAATGCGATTTGCTTATTTCCAATAAAGGAAAAATGTTTCCATACAATCATGTTAGTATGTGGCATTTTACTTTTGAATGTCCAAAATGATATATAGAACTAAGGTTAGTTTTGAGTTTGTTTACAATCTAGTTAAGACCATAAAACATGGACTATAGACAGAATAACTGGGGTATAATGATAAAAGCCCATAACGCCGTCAAGTGGTCCCATCTGAAAAACCATGGACAGATCCTTCACCGTCTGCCCGAAGTGGACCCGAAAGGTTTGTACTGTTGAGATATGGATCACCACCTATTGTTGTCAACTTGCATGTGTCTCTCAACGTTATGTTCCCATGGGCTTCAACAAATATTGTACAAGTGTTTAAGCACTGCATTGGAGTACTATGATCAATATTGCATAGGCCAACCTGAAAACACAGGAGTCTGTTGAGAAGGGTTCAAACATTGAGAGAAAACAGACCACCCTGGTTCGCAGCAACATTTATTCAGCTTTGATCGATCGTCCTGAACGGCATGACGGTTATCATAGTTATATTAGTTATTTTGGGGGTTAATTTAATAACGAATATAAGTTAGCAATCAGAGAGACAAGAACAAAATAAATTAAAATTTTATACAGGATATTCAAACAATTTTATTTAAGGGCCTCACGTTTCGAAACAAGAGGCCACTATATTTTGTAAGTTTCATTAATTGACTGTTGGTCCTTTATTAATAAGCAGTTTGTTAACATTATATCCCTTGTTTTATTTATCGTGATAATGAAAACGATTACACATGATTGGCCTGTTAATATAATGTGACCAGATCTTATAAAATGAAAAAGATTAATGTTATATTTCACAAGAACCGTTATCATAGTACCTAGTTGCAGAAGTTAATTCCGTCAGTAAATAGCTTTGACTTATAATTCTGTGTATTATCGAAATAATCCATCTAAATAAATTCATGTCATAAATATATCCATTGCGTCATATATTGGTACAGCTACATGCATAAACGAATAATTCAAGTCCATTTGAAGCCACTGATGGGCTTTATATGAATTTTTATTTATTCTTATGAGATCAAGTTTAGGCCTACACATTACTGAACTGTACCCATCAATATGTCAAAAATAATGCTTTTTGGATGTCTTGCTTATACTGCATTTTTGGTGTCTTATAATTACATTTTACCATTTTTTTTGTTTTATTGTAAAGGTGAGGCAACAGGGAGCGGCTATTGTAGCATATACATAGTTTGTATTAAACCAACATGCAATATACAATAAAAGAATAGTAGGCTTATTATATATACATTCAAATATATGTATAAAAAATACAATGTTGAAAATTATTTTGTTTTAATCAATAAACATGAAATTCTAAGCATGATTATGAAATAATATAATTGAAATGTAACACAGACACCCTCAGCTGAGTGTCGGGGTATCAGTGTCACGTTGGAACCCGATAGTTATACACGAGGATGTTTCCACTTACCTTGTAGGTGAACTTTGTTGTGCTACCCCATGGTGGTATTTTAGTGCTATCGCTGGTCAGGTTGGAGATGTGGTCTTGTGTGAGCGATCTTCGCAAAAAACGTATATCGTCGACTCTGGAAGCCCCATATAACTGTTCCCTCCGTTTGGCTGTCAACGCCGGGTCGGGTGAACTCATGGCTTCTTCTATTCTGCCCTGCGGTACGCGATGGGGGGACGGCAACGGGACCCCGGGCTGACCGGTAAAAAAAGGTGTCGGTAACGGGGTACTGTAACAACACCAAGTTTTACTATTTTAGGCGGCTTAAAATGGATTGGGTTCTAAAATGGAAATAAAATATCACTCCTGAGGTTCTTCTGAAGAAACTTATCTGATTGTCGAATTACTCAATGTGTTTTGCCGGCTCGTTTACTGTTGACTCTGCGTGTTTGGACGTGTTGCTGTTTTTGCTATTGTATACGTAACTAGTAACTATACGCAGTTACTATAGGATGAGCATAAGAGGGCGCTGTTCAGACAACGTGATTATTGTCTTTGTGCAGCGTTGCTAAGCGACGAAGGCCACATTATAATAAAAAAGGGCACCCCCTACATAGACCCCCGGCCGGGTTATTACATTCACTGAGATGTATAACGCTGGTTGTACCTATCGATCCGTATGCACATACCTCTGTGTCACGTCAGGTATTGTTTGTTAAAAAAAGGGAAGCCCGCACAAATGATCATCACAATCCACTGAACAGAAAAGCCCCGGGCGATCTTCTTGGAGTTATATTTATGTCAACATAACTTTTGCGAAAGCAAGACTGTTACTGAGTGCATGGAGGATCTGTTTTCTTCCTCCATGCTGAGTGTTAGCCCATTTTAAGGTACGGTAGAATACTTGGTTAGCCCATGGAGGATTCCTCCATGGTTAGCCCAAAATGCACCCCGGCCGTCTCTCTTCGATCGCGACGTCACCGTTGTACACAAAGGTGAAAGTCTATCCAAGGCTCGTTCATCAACCATCTTTGCATTCAGTACACGTTTTATTGTCTGTCAGTCAAAACTTTACTTTCAGCTTGTGCCAAACATTTTGATATAACTATTAGCAGAGACAGTATAACACCATTGTTACCAAACACCGCATTTTGTTTATGGTTCAAGTTACGTTATTGTCTGTGCTGGATATTTGTGCGCGCGCGCGTGTACAAAACTGTCTTGTCTTCATTACAAGATATTTCAAAAAGTTATCCGCGGATTTTGATGAAATTTTGAATGGGTACGGGTTCGTACAAAGACCAATTAATTAGATTTTGGTGAAGATGCGATTTTTTTTATAGAAATTTCTATCGCGAATTCGCACATTATTACGTTAATGAGAAATATTCAGAATTTTCGATTTGCAAACACGCATATATACTATGTTTATTCATAGAGAAAGGTTTATTCGACATCAGAATTTCATTCAGCCAGTAATTATTGGGAAATACTTTGACTCATTTTGCCTCAGACAGAAAGATTTCAGTGGATTTTTGATATCATCAACTTAACATCATTAATGAATTTGTTTGTAAAATTGATATTATATGGTGTTAAGATTCCATTAGCATACACCGCAAAATAACCGGGGTGTTAAAAAAATACACGAGTAGTGTTACATTGGCAATTCACCCAATATGGACACTATGGATGTTAACACCACTGGTACGGCGTTGTTTTGCTGGGCTATATTGTAAGCTAGACATCCTGTTAATTTGTAAACAATGGCCTAGCCCAATTATCACTCACACTGTGTTCAATTATCACATACACAATAATCCTTTACTTTGTAATAAACAATTCCCCCATTATATGTCAATCACTATTATAGCTTTATCTAATGTCAGTGACCTATCGCTATATAATTTGTCTCTCTCCCTCTCGCTCTCTTGCTCTCCTAATAATTTATCATCCTCTCGATCTATTGTATTGCTAGTCCAGTAACTTGATCCTACAGTCAGTTTTGAGTATAAGAATATCTTTGTAACAGCCACAGTAATCTGATCATATAAGCTCAAAGATACATCGTCTTAGCCTGTCTCCTTATTGCCCCTGTCCCACTTAGGCGATTTTTTAGGCGACTACAGGCGACCAGGCTGTCGCCACATGGTCGCCGGGGTGTCGCCTGTATGGTCGGGAGTAGTCTCCTCAGTCGCCCAAAGAGTCGTAGCCTCTTTCTGGTCGCCGCGGGATTTTCAAAATGTTCAAAAAATTTCGGCGACAGTGGGTTTGACGCCAATGAGCGTAGCTTGACTTCTACTGACGTAGGTGCTGTCGTAGGTTGTCGCCAAATGACGTAGGTTGTCGCCGGTGCTGACCTCGGTGAATTCCATTGTCGACTACTACGTCAACCTACGTCAACCGGCGACAGGTACTGACGTCAAGTGAATTCTCTTCATTTGTCTTCAGTTGTCGCCGACAGGGTCGTAGCTTGTCGTAGCTTGTCGCGGGTGGACGTAGGTTGACTTCGGTTGTCGCCTGTGTGGTTGTAGGTTGTCGTAGGTGTGGTCGTAGGTTCTGTGGTCGTATGTGGTCGTCCTTAGTCGCGACGATATTGGGTCGCCGGTTGTCGGTAGCTTGTCGTAGACATTGTCGTAGGGGGGTCGCCGGCAGTCGCCTAAAAAGTCGCCCAAGTGGGACACTATCATTATTGTGTAAATAATACACTCATAAATTATGTCATTCAATAACGCATTTGAAAGTCTATAATGTCATCTGCAAGTAACATGGCCCTTTCTGGTTAATGACTTTCAGGTCAACTATATACAAAACTGGAATACAACCTGTCAATGTATGGGGTGGAAATTAGCAAGACAGCAAACACCTTAAGGATATAATAGACTGTGTAAGTTGACCTCGAGAACTTTATTGTGCTGTTTTAATAAATTTCATCCATTGAATATAGTTTGACTTAATAAAAGCTTGGTTTACATTTTGTAAATTGTAAACAATTTCGCAAATCTTGGTCAAATAATTTTTTTTAAAAACCGACCTTGATTTCCGCTTTCACGTTTGAAACCTTAAAGCTCATGCAACAAAAGGCGATCGTCGTGATCCTTAACGTACACGCATGCAAACTCGAGCAAGCTGCTAGATTTAGTCGTAATACGGTACCCAAACCTCGCGAAAACCGTAGGTCGTGTGTATAAAGTTTCGTTCTGTTATTGTCCGTGAGCGAGTGTTGTCACCATGGCCCTTTCATTGCAATATTGGTTAAATTATGTAAAGCATGGGCGGATCCAGAATATTTTTTAGGGGGGGGGGGCTGAGAATCAAGAACGATTTTTCAGTACTACAAAAATTACAATGAAATAATCAAAGGGAGAGAAAAACAAAGCACAGTGAGGGGGAAATGAGGGGAAACATGAGGGGGAATACCTTACCATAATTGGCAAGAAAAAGTGAAAACGCAGTTAATTGTTGCAGGGTTCTTCGGTTTGTTTGTGCCTCCGATCTCAAAATTATCAATGGCATGATCGCGAAAAAATTAATAGGACGTGCGACGTTTTCCCCTTCCGATGCTGCCGGTGGTGGGAGTAAGATCGATCAAGCACTCGCAAAGGATGCAATGTCACGCAAAATCCATACGATACAGGGTCTGTTTTCACGCTACATAACGAAGCACCTATCCTGATTTAAAATATTACCTAACTTCGGTTTGTCAGTGCATTCGAACACTGTGTGCGTAACACAGTCGGCCTAAATTCGCAATTTGACACTCCGAACCGGACGTTGGAGGTCAAGCATTATTTCTTCATTTTCTCGAACGTTTCCAAGCTTTTTAAAATATTTTATTTTCTACATTGTAAGTTTTAAATGTAATCATTCCATCAATATGTTTTTGGGGTGGAAAAAAGGTGATGGGACAAAAATAACAATCATACAAAATTATACACGCGTTAACCTCCCATACCTGATGGCTCAGAGGTGCCCGGAAGTCAATGGTGACCTTATCATCGCGAGACTTACACAGTCTATTGATTCTCATTGAGAAGGAATTATGTGAACTATACATAACAGCAAAAGAAACGTCACCCCCTAAATTTTGATAAGTCTGAGAACATGTTTAGCTTATGTGTCCTCAGACGTCATGCATGACGAATTTTGAGGTCAACCAAATTTGCCACATTGTGTTCGTGTTACACTCCATACTCATAATATTCTTCATTAAGCAAATTATATTAATTATAAAATGAAAATAATAAATATTTTTAGGGGTGAAGTTTCTTTTGCTGTTATGTATATATACATTTGTCCAGTTATGTCCCTAGTTTTCTTGTTCAGCCGACATATTTAAACCAGTATAGACCTTATGCATATGACGTCACAAACTGAAAATCGCCCTCTATCAGAGGCTAGAGAAGGTCACTCATTGGTTCATGTATGCGCGCTGTGCGTATACGCACGCACAGCGCGCATACATGAACCAATGAGTGACCTTCTCTAGCCTCTGATAATGATAATAAATAATGTATTGTTCTTATATAGCGCGCTACATACAAATCTCAGCGCGCTGTACAAAAGAGTATAATAAAAGTACAATATGTCGGGATATAAAACAAAATAGAAACAATTGGGTATTAAAACGAATACAAATAAAGATAAACAACTAAGTAAAAATGGAAAAAGAAGTAAGATTAAAAATGCAGAGTAAAATATTAGCCGTAGTGCAAACAAAAGAGGTGCGTTTTAAAAGAAGACTTAAAAGCATCAAGGGAAGGTGCAGAGCGGATGTGGTTAGGAAGAGATTTCCACAACCGGGGTACACATAATAGAGAAAGCACGTGCGCCGTAGGATTCGAGGTGATAGCGTGGTTCTACGAATAGGGTCTCGTTCGAAGAACGAGTCTTTTTCGCTGAACCACGGAGAGTTAAAGGCATGATACATCATTGGATTTTGGAAGAGTATATCAATTTAGTGTTAAAAATAAACATAAAACTATTATACCACCCTGTGAAAAATTCATCAAATTCGGTGTACAGGTTTTGAGAAAACAGCGAATGATTGAGGTCTTCAGATAAAATTTTCTCCTGGAAATATTTCTCAGGAGGATTTGTACTATAGTATCAACTTTAAAGTCCTAAGTAGTAAGCTTCCAGATTGAAACTGGTATTGCAGGTATACGGTAGTATTTTATTTAATGACAATGATAAATAAATCACTATTCTATTCGCCCATTTCACCCCTACTGAAACAAAGTTATACGCCGCTACAAAACATAATTATGAACACAGTGGTCGTTATTATTTTTGTTTTGTCCCAAAAGAAGTCCATATTTTTTTTTTAAATTGACTGCAAATAAATCGACGATGTTCGTTTTTTATTAGTACAATTTTGTTGTATGTTTGCTTGAAATTTTCATTGGATTTGTCTCACTAGATTTTAAAACTTGACTAAGGGAATCAGTGAAACAAATCTATACAACTTCACAGCAGATAACACGATAAATGGGCATCCTCAAACCTCGAGTCCGAGTCCGAGTCCCCAGTGTCAAGCCCGAGTCCCAAGTCACTGTGGGTCGAGTCCAAATCCGAGTCACGAGTCACAAAGGTCCAGTGCGAATCCGAGTCACGAGTCACTTACAAAATTCTAACGAAAACAAAACCACCCTTATACATATGTCAAGGTTCAAAGTTAACTGAAAAAATACTCGAGATATATGCAGGGCAGGATTAACACCTCTGAGGGCCCCTGGGCACCTGAAACTCCAAGGGCCCCCCCACGGGCACGGGTCGTTCGCGTGCGGCCGCGAAGCGGCCGTGCGCAAATATGTGCGCGTGCGCAAAATTTTGAGGTTTTTTTTTCATTTTCCTCTAAATATTCACAATTTGGTGATTGTCAATATTTAGATACCTTATTTGTCTCACCATTGTGAAGGAGTCTGGTCAGTAGATCATTAGTGAGAGAACGAGTCTTGCGCGCTGACTCGTCACACCTTTGGGATGCTGGATATTTTGCGGCTCGGTTCTGAAAGGCCGAAGCCCCTTTCATAATAAGTTCCTCTCGGACCGCCTCTGTAATCGGCCCCCATAATGCAGGGTCTTCAGAAATGGTGGGCCCTGCTGCGGCTGCAGGCAGGTCCAGGTCGCCTGCCTCTGAGCTTGAACTGGAAGTAATGTTTGCCACCATTTGAGTTTGGTCATTGTCTTCATCATCCCCGTCTTCCTCGTCCGGTTCTTCTCCATTTTCATCATCACTAATAATATCATTATTATTTTCATCACTATCAACATATTGTGCAACTATGCTGCTGCTGGTAGAAGCTGAAGCTTCCAGATCCAGGCTTACGTTTTGCTCCACTACATCACCATCCTCAATGTTATCTGTATTTCCACCGCTCTCTTCTTCACTTTGTTTTGCTTTTTTGAAAAAGCGACTTATTAGTGATACATTTTTAATGTGGCGCTTCTCTCTCCTCCTTTTCCTTTCTTTTCTTTCTCTTGGCAGCCCCACTGGGCTTTTGTTTACTGGTGTCCATTTTATCCTGCTTCCTGCTTTGATTTTAGCGCGTTCACTAGTGATAACACCTGACCTACAGAACCACCTGCCTCTCCACCTGACGTCACACGTCCCACCCACCTTGCGCTAGATTGGCTCAGATTGGCTGTTTGATGTTCAAGGTCCTTGAACATCAAACAGCCAATCTAGCCCATTGTTACTGGTTTAACACACAATCGGCACTTTCCAGCAGCATTCTCACCAACAATAAAACACTCATTTTGACTAATTTATTTCGGGGGGGGGGGGGTGGACGGATTCGGATTAGATAACTTTTTTTATCTATTAGATAAATAAAATAAATTAGATAAAAACATTTTTGGGAAAAAAAAAAATTGGAAACAATTTTTTTGGAAATTTTTTTTTTTCAATTTTTTTTTTCGACCACCATGGAGGGCCCCCTGATGCCCAGGGGTCCCTGGGCACGTGCCCAAAGTGCCCATATGGTAGATCCGGCCCTGGATATATGGGTATCTCATGTTCCAACAATTTCCCAACATTATTTGAAAATGGTTTGAAATTTCTCAAATCTTTCGTAATAATAATGTTTTTGTTTTTTATACAAATTAATGTTACGAACCTGAATGATATATTTATGTTTTGCTCAGGTAGAGGTTGTTGGTTGGCCTGGAGAGGGTTAGGACAACGTTTAGAATTGGAATTTGGCATCATCCTTTGAAATTTACGTATTTGTTGCATACATTATTTGTTTACAGTGTGTAATAATAAAGAAAACCCCTGACCAAGTTAAGAACACTTTATAATTCTCATGACCCCATGCCGTTGTACATTGTACATTGCTCTCGCCTGATTCCATTTCCCAATAATCACGATGGATTTAGCAAAATGTTTTTTCCCCCATATTTCGGCCTGCAGCCAATATAATATATTGCTAGAATAACATTTAAATAATAAAACAATAAAATGTCGCTATATAATGTCCCCTAACCAATTCACCATATAGGCGTAATCAAATGCATTAAACAAAACTCTTTTGAAAAAGCCATAAAATAAATATTTACGACATGTGTTAGTCTGACAGCTACGGCGATATATTACTAAAAACATTAATGAGCAGCATTTTAACAAAAGATAATTTCGACAACCTGACATATGTCAGCCCTAATCTTTTATTTGGAGGGAATTTGCATATTCATCTCCCATCCTCACTCCCAAATAAATTCGTCATAGTTTATTAATATTAGGCTAGACTGTATTTTCAACAACAAAACCTAAATATTGATTTGGCTTCGTCTACAGGAACATATGGGAAAGATATTACTATCACATCTGCACTAAGAAATTGTTTCCATGAACTCCATAAAATCAAACTTTATACACTGAAAT
Organism: Zoroaster sp. YZ-2022; assembly: GCA_029582265.1. Lineage (NCBI taxonomy): Eukaryota > Metazoa > Echinodermata > Asteroidea > Forcipulatida > Zoroasteridae > Zoroaster > Zoroaster sp. YZ-2022. Next base: position 21,624,445 of record CM055821.1, on the reverse strand, counting down.
AGCTCACAAATACCCACACAGAGCCTCCTGAAAGCAAAATTTTCAAAAATGTTCATTCCATTTCTCTAGAATTGACACCAAACACCATGAAAATTAAGAAACCTGTGTCTGGGACAATGTAATAAGTCTGGTACCCATCACTATCGTGCTTTTATTCCCACGATGTTGTACGCTGAAGCTTGGGTGCATAATTCACTGTAATCAATTTCTGGAAGACACACTTTGTTTTCATGCCGCCGCCGCGCATGTAAGCGATTCCAGTCACATTACTACAAACAGAGAAGAAATTACACAAGTTGTGTAAAATCTTACCCTGTTTTAGATGTTCCTGGTGAACCTCCTAATAATTAAGTAAAACTTGACCAAACAGGCGTTGGGTAAAATGTTACCTAACAGTTGTATAACGTTTTACTGCGATATTAGGTAATTTCATTTACCTAACTTGTAGGTAAATGTTGGTTAGGTATAAAATTTTTATATACTTGTGAGGTATAAGACTCTATTGTAGGTAAATTGTATAAAGTATTACAGAATTTTGAAAAAAATAGGTCCCTATTTGAGAATGCAGGATTCAAGTATTGACATGCCCCCCTAGAAAAAGTGGTGCACCCCCAAGTGCCCCCCTGAAAATTGGACCGTAGCTACGCCACTGCCCAATCAGTAAAATTTTGACGATACTCCCACTGCTGTGACATTATTCACCTTCGTGTTCTCCATCTTGAATTTGACGTTGAATGAGTCACAGCGCCTCGTGGGGGACTTGACATTAAATCATGTCTTTTATACACTTTCATAGTAAAATTCTACTAAACAATGTAAAATATATATTTTTTATAACAAAAGTAAAACTTACACACTTGTACGTTGTCACGCACAACCGTAATCGCACCTGTGCGCAAGTCATTAACTCTTGTATACACGGCCGGAAGTTGACCACTCAGTGACAATTACAAAGATATGAAAAGAGAAGTTTATCTTGTTCACTTGTGGATACCCCAAGCTGGGAGGACTGCAAAAATATCACACCTCGAACCCCCGAATCGGGGGTTGGCGACCGTGACATTAGACTGGGCTCGTTTCCCTAATGCGCGTGTACATGTATCACGTATTTTCCCTGTTGGCCAAACTCAGACCAATCTACTCTTAAATCCAATACGTTGGTTCAACCAACTTGGTTCTTCTATACTCTTTCCATCTTCTCCTTTTCCAAACCTACTGATTGTAAGACTGCAGAAGATGGTGAAGGATGGTATCGGGAATGTCGTCCAGTCAAACGGAGTAGGAGGGGAAGGAAGTGACAAGACAGAAGGAGGCATCCGAACTTGTGCTGTCATGTAATCCTAGCAACCCGGCCATCAAGGATTAGATAATATCGCTCCTGTTATAGACCATTCCTTAATTTGTTTGTAAACATTGAGCACCATTTTGTATGGGCGGCCATCAGTGAGTAAAAATGTTGACTGGCAACAAATTGTGACCAAAATAAAACATACTAGAGCTCAAGTGCTTGTCATCGATGATGTCAATCATATTTTGCAAAGGTGTATCATCTTTTATTATAACAATATCAATTTCATATTCAAAAGACCTATCAATTTTGCGTTAGAATGTGTTGAATTTGAACTTCCTATTATAGACTGGAAGTAAAGGTCAGATCAGGTGATTTGAAGGTCATATATATGACACAATAAAACTTCCTCGTGATCATAACAAATGTTAGTACCTGCTTTGGTTTAATATCTGAGATTGGAAAATAATCCCTTGTTAAACATACCACTAGGGGGCGCTCTGAACTTTGATGACGTCATCAAAAATATTTTTTAAAAGATAAGATGTCACTAATCACATTATTCACAGGCACCGTGACAGGTGATGACGTCATCAGTCACATATTTGCCATATCATGTTGGCTGCAGACCCTATAAAAGTGCTTCAGAATATTTTTCAGTTAATTTTCCGGTTTTGACCGGAAGGAGAGGTCAGATTGGGGTCTGTTTGTATACGAAATGTCACATTTCAAGATCTGTAAGATGATGCAAAGATTGTGTAAAATATATTTTGTCGCTCATGAGATGTGGAGTGTCGTGGCCGAGCGGTCTAGCTTACCCGACTCAAGATCTGGTGTTAGCAGCAGAATGTGGGTTCGAATCCCGGCCGTGACACTTGTATCCTTGAGCAAGACACTTAACCATAATTGCTTCTCTCCACCCAGGGGTTAAATGGGTACCTGTGAGGGCAGAGTTGGTTGATTAGCCCTATATGCGCTGTAATGGCAGCAATTGAGCTGTATACTCCCCAGGGAGCTGAGATGGTTTCAGGAATGATTTATGAGCCTTATGAGCCTTATGAGCAGGGGTAATGATATAATGCGCCTTGAGCACCACTTAGTGGATACGTGCGCTATGTAAGTCCACACATTATTATTATTATTATTATGAGATATGATTTTGATGAGATGTTCATGAGATATGAGTTTGAAGGATCTGTGAACTTTGGAACTTTGTTTTTTGTTCGACAAGTCTCATCGAGAAGAAGGAGAAGACAAACTAGAGATCAAGTGTTTGTTTGTACAAATACAGGGTGGTCGCTAGAACTTGCGGTTCAATGAAATTATCACCGATGATGTCACAATCATATTTTTCAAATGTGGGTCATCAATTTCATAATCAAAAGACCTAGCAATTTTGCATTAGAATGTGTTGAATTTGAACTTCCTTTTTGGAAGTAAATGTCCGATGAGGTTATTTGGTCAAACATCTGACACAATAAAACTTTTTCATATTCATGAAAAAATAACGTTACTATCTACTTTAGTTTCATATAATTACGATTTTTCCGTTCTTCGTTCAGAAGATATGATTTTCTGATATAATAACCTAATGATGTAATTATGAAGTCATTGCGATATAATGTTTTCCAGATTTCATTCTTTTAGCACTAATGACATTTCCAACAATATTTTTAAAAGGTCTGACCTCACTCAATATAACTATACTAATTAATTCTAACACCTAAAAACCGAACAATTTAAAAAGGTGTTCATAGTTAAAATTTGTGTTTAAGATTTGCCTCTTCTTGAAGAATCCGCGACTTTTCCAGACCTGAAAAAAATTTGCCAACGAATCATCTTAATTTTACTTTGTATATTAAGGTGTTTTGCAAACTTGTTTGTTTTTAAGAACCCCCTCTTTTTTAGACGATTGAAAGAACGTGTGTTCTTGTCATCTGTGCATATTTATATTATTAGCATTCATGAGCAGTGGGTACGAGGTTGCTCATAAGCCCTGGGAATGAGGCATACATGAATATAACTATACTAATTCAAACATTAATTTGGAGAAAAATTTGTTCCTCCAATCGCGATATTGGAAAGCTTACATCTTATATGCACATGCATCATGATCAAAAACAGAGATTGAAACTACATGAACATGTGAAATCCCTCTCCGTTTGTTCTGCTTCTTTAACAATTTAAACATTATTTTCCAAATTCATATGTAAGCTTGAAAACAGCTGCTAACTCTGCTGCCATAAAAAGGATATTCTTCCAACATGACGATGACCAGCACCGAACGTTTGGCAATATTTGTGCACATGCTGACATTTTCAGACATAACAGAAAGTAAATAGCCGTGTGGCGAAATTCAGAAAAAATATTGTACACTCACTGGCCATAAGTATTGCAACATTCCCAAGTTCAGTTTGGAGAACTGTGTTACAATAATTTATTTTATTTTATTTACACTATTTAAGACTTCTTGAAAGTGCCTGTGTTTTGAAGTCAATGTTCTTTTTTACTGTTCTTGCTCGGAAATTATGTAATACACGATCGATGAAATCGGATTAAATGATTATTTCACCTGTTACTTGTAAAGTGCTATTTTGAGCATGTTGCAATACTTTTGGCCAGTGAGTGTATTATTGTATTATTACAATCTATAATCTCTCTCACGATAGCGCTACTACAGGCAGAAAATTTACAGGCCTAAACCTCCTGAGTTCCGTCTCACCGGTTTAGTATTTCTAGTTGGTAGACGTGGGTTCGCTGTCAAAATATATGACCGGATAACAGAAACACTTCTGTCTAGAATAAGTCACTCTGCACAAATATATTTTAACATTCAACGGAAGAGAACAAAATGTTTTTATTGAATACTTCAGAAACTCTATTTTACACTTAATAGCTCCCCAATAATTATTAAACCAGTAAACAAAGAAAATGCTCTCTGAGGAATCATTTCCAGTTTCCAGGTAATATATTCCAGTCGCCTATAAACCTTAATCAATACTAGGCCCTTAGCCTCAAGATATTTGCTTAAAATATATGTAAGTGATACTAGGCTTCAACCTACAACATCTACTCACTTAAAAATACCAAAGTGATACTAGGCTCCTACCTACAATATCCACTTCTAAACAACTTAAATATTACATGGCCTCTGACTCGAGATGCCAGTAGTTTCTTGAATATTAACTGGAAAATATTAACATCACTATGGAATGAGCAAGCCTATTCTTCAGCATCCAATATCTAACGTTATCCGGCTCCTTACAAATCCAATTTGGCTCCCCAAGTGTTAAATCCAGATCCCCAAACTTTAGTACAGCTCTCCAGCTCCCCATCAAATATTACAGCTCCCCAAGATTTTATACCAGCTCTTCAAGGTTAATCTACCTCCTCAAAAATGTAATACAGCTCCCCAAGATCAATAGAGCTTCCCAAAGGTTAATGACAGCTCCCCAAAGCAAGCCTTGTTCAGCTCCCCAGTTATAAAGGGAATCTGTCAGAGACCAGCAACACAGACTGCCTAATTTACTGGAAGTTAGGGTAAATTATGCACAAATATCAATCTAATTACTATAAAATAATAAATATCCAAAATTAATTATTCATCAGATTAAATATGGAGGCAAAGGTCATATCAATTATTTAAACTAGTAAATACATCTAAAAATAACTATTTGTTAAGTTCAAAGTTCCTCCAAATTTCTGATAATTAAACTTTACAAAATATTAAGTGCAGCACATACCTGGCAGACTCTGATCTAAGAATTCGCCCTATTTATACCATTTAAACTGCGCGCCCCTAAATCTCAACATAAGCAAAAGTTGTCTAAATTACAAGGTTCAAAATCAGCCCTGAATCACATATTTACACAGTTTAATTCCTAATAAATGAGCTGAAATATCATTTAATATCTGCACTTTCTATTTAAGTAAAATATCTTGTTAATTAAACAATACTGTTTCTAAATGAGGCCGTCAATTGAGTTCACGAATGAACGTAAACACAGCTTAATTTCATTGACAAAAAGGGCATTGAGGTCATTCATGAATATTCATAAACTTTGTAAACACTAAGCAGACGATAATTTTACAAAGAGTACTACTTATTTCTGTAGTATGAAAAGATTCATCAATAAATATCATACAATGGGCAAATTTTATACGAAATAAATCTTGGTAACTTTCTACTCTTAAAAATCTGTGTTTTCTATGCTAAATTGACAGATAATAATTTGCAAACTTAGGACCAATCATAGCCGTTGACTTATACTGAAATCCGCCATCTTGAATTTACATCATAAATATTTAGAGATAATCAAGAGAAGCTAAGGAAAATGTCACCGACAATATTAATAGCTACCAGTAATGACCATTAAGGTAAGATTCATGAAAGCGACCCATATATAGGGGGCATTTTCATCACAGCCGTTTAGCCTGAAGATCTGACGTCACGCTTTGAGCTAGAGGTGCGTGAATTACGCCAGATCCTGGCTTACAGCCGCCATATTTTCCCGATGCTCAACTTAGTTGGTACGCAAGCCTCGAAGCGTGACGTCAGATCTTCAGCACAACGCGTTAACGTATCCAATAAAATCCTTTGAGTGGTACGCCTGTCTAGCACCCTACTCTTTAAACTCCCATAGTAAATACAAAGTATTCAAAAATCATTAAAAAATAATATAGTCCCCCAGTTTTTAAAACCTAAAAAAAAAAAATATTGATCGATATATATAACCTTTTATTTTCTTCTCTATTTATGTCTAAAGTCCAGGTTTCCAGGGAGTTATTCTCATCCCAATGAAAACCACCCTCTACAGTAGTGAGAACGTCCACACTGAAAAGCAGCCATTTTGGAAAAAGGCCTTACGCTTGAAATCAAATTAGGACCACTTTTTTCAGGGCCTAGTGTATCCAAAATACTCACAGTTGGAAGTCAAGGATCCCAGGTTATGATATTGGGCCATTTTTACACAATCCATCAAATGAATGGGCCTCATATCTTTGTTTTTCAGAAAAATTTGAGGACATACACTTTATATGATATACAGCTCGGCTTTTTTGTTAGACAAGTCATCGAGAAGGAGAAGAAAAAAAAGAGCCCAAGTATTTGTTAGGACAAACACAAGGTGTTCGCGTGAACTTCCGGTTCAACGAAATTATCATTGATGACGTCACAATCATATTTTTTTAAATTATCCAAAATTTTGTCTTATAACATCAATTTCTGCTTCAAAAGACATCAATTTTGCATTAGAATATGTTAAATTTTTGAGATTAATGTTAGATAATTCACTGTTATTACACGTCCAGCGCAACGACCCTTCGAACAAGTCATTGTGCAAGTATGCGCACGTGTCACGACCATTATTCACTGTCAATAGGCTACATAGTTTCGCCCTTCTGGCGAACAATTAAGGTTAAAAACTCAACATTTGTTCAACCTCCAAATACCTCAACCAGTTGAAGAAATCCTTACAGTTGTAACTGTGCATGGCCAGGCTACAAAACAAAACTCCCATAGGCCTATTTATACCAAACAACAATGTAAGAAAGACAAAATACCCATTAAAAGGTGTTATTTATACTATGTACGTACAATACCTCACAAGGCATGCCAGTCAACTCGCCCCCTGGCAAACTCGCCCCTTGGAAAACTCGCCCCCGACAAACTCGCCCCCTGTAATTTTCTGACGCATCTCACGCTATTGAGACTGGTTTAATATAATAGAACAAATAAAACATTATTATAAAGGCAGGATGTACGGGGACATAACTATTTTAATGAATTATTAGGTGCTATTGAGACTGATTTAGTATAAATATAATAATTTCACCTGGGCGTTTTATTTAACAAAAATAAATAGTACATAAAATAATTCAACAGTTACAACTAAAATAGAATACATAGAAAACTAGCTAAACAAAACAGTTACGATTTATACAATGTATACTATATTATGTATTATGTATATACTATGAAAAATTTACAAAGTTATTTGTTTGATTTAATTATCTGTATTTTGTATTTTGTATGTAATTAATTATTTATTTTTATTTCACTTATTAATTTTACTCAGTATTTTGTTTAGCTAGTTTCCTATTTATTATATTTAATTGTAACTGTAAATGAATTATTTCTTGTAATGTTTATTTTCGTTAAATAAAACGTCAACTGACATGACGTTTGATTTGCTCTCTTCAGTCTCACTAGCGCCAAAATAAAATATTTCAACCACGGAGTTATAAGAGTTAATAATTGGATTCATTAAAATAATTATGTCCCCGTACATCCTGCCTTTATTATAATAATGTTTAATTACTCTCTTAAACAAGTCTCAACAGCGTGAAATGCATCAAAAAATTACGGGGGGCGAGTTTGTAGAGGGGCGAGTTTGCCGGGGGGCGAGTTTGCTGAGGGGCGACTTTGTTAGGGGGTGACTTTGTGAGGGGCGAGTTTGCCAGGGGGCGAGTTTGTATTGACAGGGGGTGAGTTTGTAAGGGGGCGAGTTTGTAAGGGCGAGATTGTAAGGGGCGAGTTTGTCAGGGGGCGAGTTGACTGGCATCCCTCACAAGTATGTAAGATTTTACCTACAAGTTACAGACCTCCCAGTGCCTAATATACCAAATATAGGTTTTTAAATAGGTTTTTAAGCAAAATATAGGTTATTATAGGTTTACTAAATGCCAAAATAGATGCTTTTATTATAGGTTATTTCCCGTGATTTATGCAGTGTTAGGTAACAAGTTTTTGGTAAATTGCCTACTTCTGAGTACTTTTTGCAACAAAACATCTGTCAGCAGAAAATGTGGTACACATGTTACAGTTTGGCTACTGTTTTGGCTTCATCTCTTTATACTTTTTGAAGTAATTTTTCTTCAAAGCCACGAGGATGAGGAACTTGAAAATGTGTTACAGGAGATTAAAAATACAGCTTTTTATAGGTTAATATGTTTTTTTTGGGGGAAATAAAAGTTCCCGATTTTGAAATTTAGGTTTTTATAGGTTTTATATATAGGTTTCGCTGGGAGGCCTGAAGTTAGGTAAATAAAATTACCCAATATCGCAGTAATACGTTACAACTTGGAGTGTCGTGGCCGAGCGGTCTAGCTTACCAGACTCAAGTTCTGGTGTTAGCAGCAGAATGTGGGTTCGAATCCCGGCCGTGACACTTGTGTCCTTGAGCAAGACACTTAACCATAATTGCTTCTCTCCACCCAGGGGTTAAATGGGTACCTGTGAGGGCAGAGTTGGTTGATTAGCCCTATATGCGCTGTAATGGCAGCAATTGAGCTGTATACTCCCCAGGGAGCTGAGATGGTTTCAGGAATGATTTATGAGCCTTATGAGCCTTATGAGCAGGGGTAATAATATAATGCGCCTTGAGCACCACTTAGTTAGTGGATACGTGCGCTATATAAGTCCACACATTATTATTATTATTAACTGTTAGGTAACATTTTACCCAACACCTATTTGGTAAAGTTTTACTTAATTATTATATAGATTTTACACAACCTGTGTAATTTTTTTTCTCTGTTTGTACGTAACCAGTGCCCAGTCTGCAGAACTAAGCGACGTGCACCGTTAATGAGATGTATTTTTGCAAAGGAAATTTAGAAACATTTTTACTTCTTCCCTTATTATGTCGTCTACGGGATGTAAGTTGTAACCAGTTCTGTGGCTTAAAGTCATATCCCAACCATTAATAATAGTAACATATGGGACACCGGTAAATATTGCTCTCATAATCTGGTCAAGCTCATAGGCATACCACTCACTGTAGTTTATAGACGAAAGGCCTCTAGTATTTGCCGACTTAAAGAATACAGGACTAACTCCTTCACCTCGCTGCTCCAACCGGGAAATAGCTGCCTTGATATTCTCTAACCGTGACCGATAGTAAGTCAAATTAGTCGTTGTGAAATGGGCCCATATGGTAAATGCTACAACCGTATCTTTTCCTCCCGGTAGAGCATCTAGCTCATTGACTGTGAATTTAATGTCACGTACATTGATCCATACATTTCTTAATGGATATTCATGATGGCGGAAGAATAGTGTGATATTATTGATAGTATCTCTTGCTCGTCTTAGGCCTACAACTTGTGCGCTGATTGTTTTTATTCTATCTTCCTTCATGTTAATACCAAGATGTGTTGACAAATATATAAACCACTGCCGTATCGTAGAATCACCGTAAAAGTAAACCCTTTTATTTCTCAGACATTTCAAGGTTTCTGATAGATCAAGTTGTCTAGCACTACATACTTTGGAGTTCCATATATCTTTGTAGTAGAAACCAGCAGCATGATTGGGTAGTTTTGGCGGGAGGCCCCTATTGCAGGGTGGCAGATCAAGGCAAGCAGCATTGGCCACTGAAAGCACAAACAAAATATCAACATTAATTTTATTCAACTGAATTATTTCAGTTTAGTGTTGAAACCAATAGCGGCAGAAGCGGAGGGGTGGGGTGGCAAGGAGGAACTAATTTGAGAAACACAGGGCAGAGTTAGTAGAGGACATTGCCATAATGATTGTCTTAGTCTATCATCAAAACATGACCCAGAATGGATATTCCTTCCCTCATGATACATTTCAGTGCTGTGCCTTTTTGAAGTAAAAACATGCTCATGTTTTAAGATTTTTGATGAATCAGTTACGTTGATTGTCAGTAAACAAATAACGAAAATATAGAGTAAATAACAATTAAGTAAGCCTACCTTGAGAAACCACTCTTACTGTCTTGATAGTGCCATTATTTGTTAATAGTTCAGGCTTCCTTAAAACAGAATGAAAACATTGTCATTTAGCTTAATCATAAGATAGCTTTCTTACATCGTATTCCATGAATACAAGAGGTCGTGTACCTGTACATACTCATTATAGTAACCTGCCTAATTTTATCTATTAGAGGAAGACAAATGCCATTGAATTTTAAGTAAATTAATGGAAATACATACCTACATCAATTTATTTACTCCTTATGTCAGGAATTAACTTTTCTTTCGAACTATGAGATTTTTGGGCCTTCTCGCAGGTACATTTATGGCGGTTGTGAGAATTACAGCCTCATTTTCGTATTTAATCGTGAGTAAAGCGAATACTACAGAAGGGTACTTTTTATTATTTGATTTGATTCGATTTGAAAACATTTATTTCATACTGACAGTAATAAGTACATGTACCCAACAATACAGCAATAACTAGAAAAGCATTCTACAGCGCAAACTTCCGCCAAATTTGCGTTTTCAGAGAACAAAAATTCATAGAAGTCGTCAGTTACCCTATTTGATTATGCTGTATACTCGTAGATAAATAAAAAATAAATAAATAATAATAATAAATAAATAAAAATCCCCAGGATTTGAACCGGGGTCTCAGACGTGGCAGCCGTACATCTAACCTGCTGAGTCACCAACGATTCTTAAAACTAATGAAAACATTAGGTTATATAAGTAAATAGGTCATTAATGCGCCCCCTATCGGTTCTACTTCACTGAGCCGCTATAACGTTAACGTTAGAAACGTTAGATGTGGTCTTCATTAAAATCTAAACGATTGGTCCATGTAATAAACTCAACATATTCAGCAAATTTCATCTGAAAACAAGAAAAGGATTTTATGCACCAGCTACGGTAATATGATCTTATTGTTCCCTGTTTTCTAGGCCAACGTGTGCTCGTGTGGTATTATTTTCACTGAGTCGCTCATTTCATTTAAAACTAGGACACCAATTCCATGTCCTACCGAAATTCTGCTCTGATCGTGATAATATTGTCCCTTTAAATAATACGAGAATGCTGATTTAAACTTACTTGCTAATCCAACCTTGTTCATCTGCTGTTATCACTGTATCTAAATACTGGGCGGCTCGTTCAATACTGCCAACATGCTGAATGTAGTCAGAACAAGCCAGTGTCTTTGGTTTTAGGCAGTACCAAGTCGTACCAGCTTTTAAGTCTGAAAAGTCGCAGACTTCTGATGTTGAAGCGAATGAAAGTCCTTCAGTTGCGTTATCAACGTATATTACTTTGTTGATATGACACGGAGTTATCTCAGTAAGTCGCTTGTCCGTAAATTTGCCATTGTATGCAAACCGATCAGGAGCCCTTTCTCTGATACTTCGTAGAGCATTCACATGTTCAGAGCTATACATGAATCTTACCAGTGGCCGGATCTCCCCCGCCCAATGAAGGGTAAAACGAGCTGTGTATGTCCCATTACCATGGTCAATCAACTCATCTGCTGGTGCACTTGCTTTTAATGAAAGAGTTTGGATAAAAGGCCACATGTGATCACCTCCGTTTGGTTTCCTCTGTTTGTTGCCATCCTTTAGCTCAATACGTATATCCAATGTATCACAGATATTGTAACTTGCCTTAGGGTTTTGTATGTAAAAAACGAAAGTTTTGTTATAAACTGGAGCAGTTGTAGGTCGCTTTGTAGATGAGCCTGCAGGTCCGAGTCTACGAATGGGAACATGGCTAGGTGCAGGCGCCTTCCACTGAGAATAAATAAATCAATTTACTTATCATCATATAAAACACAATGGAAACTGGCTATATAGGTACATAAATAAATTATTGGGGTGAGCAAAGACTAGAATTGATTAGAGCGAAACTTGAACCTGCGACCTCCTATAGCTTTGACCAAGGCTGTTGTTGTGCGTACTTACCACGATACCCCATCCCGTACCGATTTTAGAGTGGTAGATATGCCGGCAACCAGATCGTTCCGATACCGGTACGCCTTGGTCAGAGGCTATAGGGACCTCCAGATAACTGGTGCTGGAGTTCGTGGGCTGTCACCAACATTATGGTCAATATATTTGTTCTTGGGGCGCTAGTAAGAAGTCACATTGCCGTGTAGTCAAGGATCACTCATCATAGTACAATGTTCAACTTGGGAAGGCGAGTTTCACTAACTTGTTTGGGAACGGGCAATAATATTTCTGTCATGGAATCGACCACTTCGATTGCACCTTGACACCGTACTTCTTACACAAATCCCAATGAATCACCTTGGCCAACTTGTCGGGTCTGCCTTTGTACTCTGTCTGAGCATGCACTAGGCTGCATTCGCTGACAATATGAAATACAGTCTCCTTCGCTGCATTGCACATTCTGCGCATACAAGAGACATCTGACTTATCACATTCTTATTATTCTTATTATTATTGTTATCATTATCATTATTATCATTATCATTATTATATAATACAAATACACAAGTGGAAATTCATGAAACAAAATAAACAAAAACAAAAACACAGCGGATGCAATAAAGTGATAAAAACATATAATGCACGTTATATTTAAGGAAACTGAAACGAAAACTTAATTGTAAACTGATTCGCACAATTAAATGGCAATTCGTCAAATGGAAAAATCATCAGGCGAAATAAATCACAAACAAAAACATAACGGATGCAATGAAGTAATAAACATATAATGCAAGGTAATTGGAACAAAAACATAAATGTAAACAAAAAACGCACATATAATACAATTCATCAAATGGAAAATCATGAAGCGAAATAAATCACAAAACAAAATTGGCGGATGGAAGTAATTAAACATAATGCAAGTACAACTATAATTAAAATATACTGAAACTTTTCACAAATACGACATTTAAAATTAACAAAATTTAAACAAAAGGTAATCGTAAACAAAAACAATCGCACAATTAAAATGTGTAACAGGTACGAGCGCGGTTAGCTCGACACCAGGACATAATTAAGTTTATACAAGGTTACGCTTTTTTGACTTGTATTAGAATGATTTTTATTAGAATAATTTATTTATTATTTTCCTGCTACTAAGGAAGGGAGACGATCATTGGCGCTGTATATAATACAAGTGGGATAGGTGTTTTGGATAAAACTACCCCAAATAAAATAATACTACAATGAAAATTTAATACAATGAAAATATAACAATGAAAATATAATAAAAAATAAATGAAATGAAATGGCCTATCTGGTGTCGAAACTCATACGACGGAACGGGAATTGGTGATGGTAGCTGGAAGACGAAAGTTGGATGACGGGAAATAGTTATTGTGGGAAAGGAGGGACTTGCAGAACTTTAATTGCAGAGGAGGGTTATAGATGAAGATACTTGAAGCGAAAACAGCTCCTTATCCTTGATCAGGGGATAGGAGACTGTTTTCGTGAATTATCAATGAATGGACGATGCTCTGTCCTGCTGGCTCTTTGTAGATTTGCTCCGTCTAGAGCAGGACAGGGATAAACATATATATTTATAAATGGTGATGTAGGTCAAGCGCAATCCAATGAAGTTGTCCGACAGAGGTAAAATGTGTTAAATGTGAAGGAAATACGCTCTCCTCTGTCGGTGTCCAGTGGCCAAGTGCCAGAAAACTTGGTTTGCGGGTCACTGACCTCTGGACAGCTCCTCCTGAGGTACAACGTCGAGTTGTACCTCCAGTTCTTTTCAGAACTAATTACTATTCAATTGAGATTCCACATGGTGTCACCGCAATTATTCTTACTTATCATCCTCACCATGCAAAGCTACAAGTTTTATCAATGCTACCAATCACCCATTTACCACTCACCAGTCAAACACCCACTCCTAGACTCGCCCTAGTCCTAGTTGGACATAGGTAAACTAGGAAAACAAATGGGGCCTGCATTTCATCCCATTACAAATGCAATTCGCCAAAATAGAAAATAATGAAGCGAAATAAATCACAAATAAAAACATAAAACATAATGCATGTACGACTATAATGAAACTGTTAACAAGGACGACATTTCAAATTAACAAAAAGGTACACAAAACATACACGAACAAATTGTATAATGAACTTAGCAATGCCTTATTAACCAGAGATTAATAAGATTAATAAGTAATTATACAATCTTTAACTGTACATAAAACGTGGTTATGAGCGTAGGTATCTATAAAATCATGTTCGGGGAGACTTTTGTTTTCTAGGAGGATAAAACCTTTCAAAACGTTAATATATTTTTTCATAATGTCGGGACAAATCTTTTTAGGGTTTTTAACAATGTCACATCTAACTGACCAAATTATCCAGTGCAATTTCCCTATGATGCATAGCGCGATTTTATTCATATCTTTACCTAGAATTCTGTTGATATCGTTTATATACATAATTTTATTATTGGTATATTTGCGCAAGATCTCTTCTACAAAAATCCAAGCGTTAATATGTTTTTGGCAATAGATAAACAAGTGTTCAATGGTTCTTTTCTTCACACCACACAATGGGCAGCCATATGTTGTCTGGAGTAATTTTCATTTTCATAAGTTTATCTTTAGTAGGCAGAATCCGATGTTTTAATTTAAACTAGACATCTTTGTCTTCATGATCAAGAAGTTTGCACCCTCTATTTTTTCCAAATGTTATCCCAATTAAATTTAAAATTTAAGTTAATGGATGGTTTCTGCTATTAGAAATAGCATTGTTCATTTTAGAAATGTTACGGTACAACGTTTTGCTGGTTTCATTGGTAAGTGAAATGCAGCAATTAGGTGTTTCTTCTTCTTCTTCTTCTTCTTCATCTTCTCCAGGAGACTTGTCGAGAGACAAAAACATAGTTGCAGAGTTTTTTGGCATTTTAACTTATGTATTTTATTTCTTTTCTTTTCATTATTTTATCAACTTAATTAACTTTAATTTTGCAAATGGAATAATGTGTATAATTTTTAAACGAAAAGCATCAATAAACTTCCCACAATGATTGTTTAATAACCAATGTGGCAGAAAAAGCGTCTACAACAACAAAATGGTTAGTAACTTTTTTCAAAAATTGTAGGGTGTTTATTTTTAAATATTGTTTTTGGTTAGCCGGTTAGCAAATTTCTAAATGGTTAGTGCAGGTTTTTTTCATTTTAATTTATGCAATAACCAAATGATATGTTTCATTATATTTTTAGTCTTTGATATATATCTAAAAACAGCAAAAATAAATAAATAAATAAAAAGATTACGGCCTAAACATTTTAAGCATTATTGTGGTGTTTTTCTTCATTCATAAAATGATAGTGACTTTTCCAAAAAAATGTTTCATGACATCATCACAGATCACAACGCCCCCATCTCAGAAATTATTTTGTCATGATCATGAAGAAGAAGAATTGTGTCATTATGGACCGTTATCGATAGTTTAGTGTTGATGTTTCCAGATAATTAATGCTAGCTCATAGTGTACAATCCTTCTTGACCTATTTTTACACCAGTCAAAGTTATTCACAGCTGTGGGACCGAGTGGTGCTGATGATGGCTGTGTGGGCAATGTGCCCAGGAAGTGTTTGAGGATCACGTGCCTCTTTCTACGCATCGTGATTGGATAGAATTCCATAGTAACAAATTTATATTGTTCTTATTGGCTATTCGATTGCTCCAAACTCGACCTACGAGTCATACTTCGCAATTTCACATAAATACAAAACAATTCAGCATGAAAGCTAGTAATGTGACTCAGTTTGTAGAACCAATTACCTCATCAGTAAATATTATTTTATTAACATTTTAGTCTAATCTTCGG
This sequence comes from Zoroaster sp. YZ-2022, assembly GCA_029582265.1. Classification (NCBI taxonomy): domain Eukaryota; kingdom Metazoa; phylum Echinodermata; class Asteroidea; order Forcipulatida; family Zoroasteridae; genus Zoroaster; species Zoroaster sp. YZ-2022. Next base: position 21,608,614 of record CM055821.1, on the reverse strand, counting down.
GACGTATAGATTGGCGAGAACGGACAGTCGACCTAAACAAAGAGTGTGACCCTGCGGGGGTTAAGACATCTCGACCCTTGTGAAAACTCGACCTAAACAAAACTCGACCTACGAGCTGTCATATAAGCACTTGGCATTTTCGCATGAAAACAAAACATGCACCATATGAAAGCTCATAATGTGACTATTTAGTAAAAAGTTAAGCAAGTTAATCGCCCTTCAATTCGCACCTTCACCCAAGGTTTGTTTGAAGGCGAATTAGTTTGAATCTCGCTCGGTAGCCAACACAGCGTGAGGTCACTGCCTGTAATCCAATGCAATACATGTGTGTGTGAGTTGGTTTTGTATGTGTAAGGGGGTAGGTATAGAGTCATGTGCTGCTCAGATGAAAATCCTATATAGGAAAGAAAGAACAGTGAATTAATCCATCCCGGATCCTGTTATACTGTTAATATAATCTAATCCTCCTAAATAATAATAAATCAATCCTTGAAAAAAAACCTAATAACATATATTTTATCATGGAGGAATATTCTCTTCCTCCGTGATTTTACATAGTGTATTGTTCCAGATAAGTACATGTAGTGTTGTACCGGGGTAAGCTGCACAGATTTGTTTTGGCCGCATATTCAAAGGAAACGGTGAATTTGCGGAAAAGGGGGTTCAGAGAAAAAGAAAGATTCCCTAAAGTTTGAAGACTAAAAGCGATGTCAGTTAATTTGTTTCCTGATTTCCTTTTCCTTTTTGATTATTTATATTTTAAAGACTAGTTACAGTTGCTTTAGAACCCATATCTATTAAAGCGTTTGCTTGGCTGTGAACACTCATTTTATGGGGTATACTATAGACGCATATTTTGGAAATGCAATACAAACATGTAGGCGTGAAAGAAAAACGTGCAGATCCTTTCTTGTATTTGAAACGTATTGAAATAAGTCACAATGAGGGTTGCGGTCTGCATATTCTATTAAAAAAACAGACATATTCAAAATTATTCATCCGTCCAGTCCGTCCTTTGAAACCATCATCTGAGCGCAACCCTCCTGCGAGGATCAAATGGCGTCCAGTGACTACCAAGCGTGACCTCATCCCAGGCAACCGAACCGCTATCAGTGTGTATACATTGTACATAACGTTTATGTGATTGACCGCTGATATGATATACAGATACAGTGCCGTGCAGTATAAACACATATCCGTTGCAGTCCGAGGCATTGAGGACTGAATGTATCTAATTACTAATAATTAATTATAAAATCAATCTGTGGTGAAATTCTTCGCCGTTACACAAATCTAAGAATTCCAAGGATTGTAATTGCAAAATATGAAGTCATTCTGAGCTTGCAACTATGTTTTTTGTTCGATAAGTCTCATCGAGGAGAAGAAAAAAAAAGAAAAAAAATAGAGGTTAAGCTTTTGATGAAAACACTGACATGGGTTTCGGATGTATTGATAATATTGGGCACTGATGTCGCTAGTTCTTTGTTTAGTGTTAAGAAAGTTATGATATATCGAAATAAGCTGAAAATGCGCATTAATTGTAGTCATTGTATACAAAAGTTGCATTGTGTGTTCCTCAGGCGTCCATATAGTACTAACTATATGTTAGGCAAGACCCAATCGACTAGGACGGGTGGGTATATGAGACTGTGAGTGGGAGTTTTTGGGACAGTAGGTGGCAGGAGACGAGGTGTTTGTTATTGTTCGAAATTGACATTATTGTTTGCAGTATAATCTGTACAGATATTACAATAGTACAAAATTGCAACAAAGTGTTCGATGAAAACGAACACAGGGGTTCGGCTACATGTATATTGATAATTATTGAGACACTGAGTTCTTTGTTTAGTATTTACGATATATTGAAATAAACTTAAAACGCATGTACATTATATCATGCATATTTAAATATTTGCAGAATATGGGCGTTACCTTAAAAATCGACAACAAAATAACATTTGCAGTAATTGCAGGTGCTATGTGCTCATCACATTAGTTATGAATTAAATCAAAGCATGGATCGACAGCGGCTCGATCAAAGTTGAGGGATTCTATTATACCATACTGGGACTCTTGTCTCGTGACAAAACACATACTCTTGATAAACCACGTGACGTTTATTTAAAATAGTGCAAATGACGTGACGTGTCACAATCATATGGTTTTATTCTCCACGGTATTATGCAGGAATAAACCTAGTCACGTGTTTATACTATGACCCAGTCACGTGGAACGCGAATCACGTGAACTCGGGCTGATGATTTGATTGGGACGCACGACACAGTTAACCACATAATTATTATGCAAACGAATTTGCCAATGGCCATGGTGCACTCGATCGTGAAAGGCACGATTCCAGTGCACGTGTCTCCACGTAAGCAGCGGCAATTTTTTGTGACGTACGTTTGTAGATGGGTACATCCCTGTTATATGTTTGACGATATATCGTGGATGAAAAAAATCGAATCGCTCAAGCCTATTACGCACATCAATTGCCCTTTTTCCCAAGGCTGCCGCGAGAACCATGGGAAGTATTTTTTATAAATTCTTTGTAGCAGTGGAAGCACTAGGTATTCTAGTTATAAAATAAATTGAAAAATAGAAACAATATCAAATTTGAAAACTTTACTTTGTCAAATAGTGGGTGTCAAATTCCACGGAATGGCTGTTATTGTCGTGTAACACTGTCAATTCAATATTTATTTTGAAGACGTTCTGTTCGTTATTTTGAACACCAGTTTCCAGATCAAGAAATAGGTTTCCATTTAGTTCATAAAAATTAAAAATATCTTCAATTTTGTTGCACGTTAAACAGAACAAGTGTGGGTATAATATTCAATTTGCTAATTTAATTTGGTGAAAAAAAATCATAAATTAAAAATAATCACCTTCATACTAGAACTGTATGTTAAATCTACGCTCTTAGTCTTACCTGGTATACGTCTTGGTCATTTACAAACAAAATGACTGAAGCATAAGTTATCAAAGTAAACACGAAAAGCTTTATAAAAACACATCTGTTGCGTGATAGTCCCTTAAGAGAATTGACAGCACACCGCTGGGATGTTTCAAATAGTGCGTTAGACATTTTTTGTTGCTTCCTGATATCACCACATCTCCGGACTGATGACGTAAAATTCCACTTGTTAAAACTAAGGTACTTTCCATCAAGTGTGTTCAAAATAACAAGCTGATGGATCTTGGTATGTTACGCGGTATGTACATGTACCGCGTACAATTATAATATAGATCAGTGGTGGCACCAAATACGTATAGCATGTGTCCACGATTAATGCTAGTTCTAAAACGTTTGGAGCTCATTCACCCGTATCCACAGCCTCCATAGCGCGTATACAACAATGGCCCGTCGTACCTTATTTGTGACCCGCTCTACAAAAAAGGGTATTATGTCGCACAAATAAAAAAATATATATAGTTGAATATATATATAGTTATATATATAGTTGAATTGGTCACATTACAAGCTTAATTTGGTACAGGTTTGACCCCTGTGGCATTTTGCATTCTGGAGATAGGCCTATATTAATAATTTGCATATTCATATTTTACAATGTAACGAAAGTGCTTTTAGAGATACAGCGCTTTAAACATAAGTGGAAAAAGAAATGAGCTAAAAATAAACTCTCTTGAATGCCCATAGCAACAGTTATGTTACTGATAGCGGGTGTTAAAACCGTATCACTACGAAATCATAACATTGGTGGTTTTTTCCTCTAAAACGGACAAAGAGTAAAACAAAAGACGAAAACAATGCACACAAAAACGTTTGTTTTTTCATCTTTATTCATCATTATTAATATTTCTGAAAATAAATTATGAAAATATTGATATTATAGAAGCCAACAAACCACAAAAAAATCAGTTTGTGAAGATTTGTTCACCCGTCTCCACATAGAACAGCCCTTTAGGTGTAATAGCATAGCGCGACTTAATACCCTTTTTCGTAGAGCGGGTCACATTTATTTATTTATTAGGTGTTCGAGCGACAGCGCTAACACCTCTTGATATTGTTCGTTTTTTAAATACTTTTTAGGTGTTCGAGCGACAGCGCAAACACCTCTTGTTATTGTTTGTTTTTTTGCTTTTTCTTCTCCTTCTCAGTGAGACATATCCAGAGACAAAAAACATAGTTGCAGAGTTCACAGAACCTTAAAACTTAACACATAGTTAGACCTTAACATGTAGTTGTGCCCTAAGTTGTGACGTCATGGTGAGGTCATCAGATATCGAATTACACTAAAGTTTAAAAATCGTATCTCATGAACCACATAAGATATTTTCACAATCTTTGCATCATCTTAAAGATCTTGAATTATGTTACATTTCGTACACAGACATGACCCAATTTGACTTCTCCTTCTCCTTCCGGTCGAAAACGGAAGTTTAAGTGAACAACTATTCAGAAGTACCATATTATACAAATATAACATGGTTTGAGGGTGGACAGTCGATATTACTATACCTCATACATATTCATGACCGAGAGCCGAATTCTCACTGGTCCATTCACCGTCACGTGCCAGATGCTATTTTTGCTGTTTACCTCGCGTCCGCGAGTATTCACGCACAGGGTAAATACGCATGCGCAGTAGTGCGTAGTAGACTGTCGCATCGGGGAACAGTCCCGGCGGGGAAATAGTCCCAACGATCTGTTCCCTGCATCCGGGAACATGCCAGCGGGGAACAGTAGTACGCACGCGCGAACATCGCCTTAGCTATGCGCTAGCTAGCTAGCTAGCTAGCTACGTACATATCATGTACATGTACATACACATGAAAAGATGGCGGCACACGTAAATGTAAATTCGCGTTTTATTTCACAGTGGTTATATTGCCTTTCCCCTTGCTTCTTATTGTAATGGCAACTGAATATGTATGAGGTATAGTAAAACAGATATAACATGGTTTATTTCGGGTGGACAGTCGATATTAGCTCCCCTCGGTATTGGAAGTTGAGAAACTAGTTTCTCAACTTCCAATACCTCGGGGAGCTAATATCGACTGTCCACCCTCAAACCATGTTATATCTGTATATTAGCTCCCCGAGGTATTGGAAGTTGGCAAACTAGTTTGTCAACTTACAATACCGAGGGGAGCTAATATCGACTGTCCACCCGAAATAAACCATGTTATATTTGTTTTACTATACCTCATACATATTCAGTTGTATTACAATAATAAGGAGCATCATTGTCATTGAGCTTGGGAAAATGCGAATTGACATTTACGTGTGCCGCCATCTTTTCATGTGTATGTAGCTAGCTAGCTTGGGCATTGTTCGCGCGTGCGTACTACACCCGTGCGACTGTTCCCCGATAATTGCTTCGTAAAGCACATGCGTAGTAGTTTAACACATATGCGTTAAACTACTACGCATGCGTATTTACCCTGTGCGTGAATACTCGCGGGCGCTTGGTAAACAGCCAAAATAGCGTCTGGCACGTGACGGTGAATGGACCAGTGAGAATTCGGATCTCGATCATGAATATGTATGAGGTATAGTAATTCTTTATGTACAGCGGCCTATTTCGCGTGTGAACGGCCTTGAAGTTCTGTCACACACAGACAAGAGGCATATACAGTGTATAAACTGTTTATGCCTTATGACGTGTTTACATTCACTGTACATTGCAGTATTGTGACGCAACACCCCTAGGGAGGGATTGTCGTGCGGACGGTCTCTGACCGGAAAAGTCCCCGAGCGGTTAGGAACGTATCTGTTGGGATAGCAGTATACCGTCCCGATGAATGAATACAATTGCTCTGAGACCACCCTATGAAAAAGGTCACTAGGATGCAAGTTGTTGTGAATTTATATAACAAATAATTCGCAAACAATAAGGCACCTCACCTGGAGGTGACCAAGTCCTTAAATCACAAGAAGAACAATCATCAATACAGGAAATCCTTATAACTACATGAAAATCTATGGCACCTCGATGAGGGGTCACTGGCACACCACTAATGCACCTCACGGTGGAGGGAAACTTAACACCACATGTGCACGTATGGCACCGCTCACCTGAGGGGTCACCACAAGTACACAGTTATAATCTCTATATCTTTAAGCTAAGTGCTAGTCCAGATGCATCGATTTAAGGGGCTTTACTGTCTTTATACTGGAGGTGCACAGCAACAGACACCACACAGGCCAATGAATTTACAAAGGAGGGGCAGACACCCCACACCAACTCCTGCAACCCAATATACATACAATGGGGCCCCTCAGCTCAAAGAACACTTACTCGTATGTTTCCCAAGTCTGAATTAATTGTTTATGCAACACATGCAACCCTTAAAGTCCCTCTGGTAATTACAACACATGCAATTACAGCTCGACTAGAGAATCGATACACAAGCCCCAGTGAGGTGACACCTAGCCCCTCAAGACACCTAAAAAACACGTGCAACGGATGCACGGCACACAGAAATTCCTCGACAGTAAGCCACCTTACAAAGTATTAAGTACAACACATGCACAATATACAATGCTCCGGGACTTACCACTTATATAGTACTACACCCTCGGGCTTATGAATTGAACGTACGGTCTCTTTTACGACTTTTTACGACTGTGCGAGCTAACTCTATTATCATGACTACTCTCTACAAGTTTACGGCAACAACTGACCCCAAATGTACATACAACGCAATGCGCTCTGCGCTCCAAAACTGGTGCTCGCTGGCTGCGTGCTGCGGCATCGCCTAATCGCGCACGGAACCAGTGAATCCCTCACCAAGGATATACTATTATATAAAAGGGTAGAAAATACAAACTGCTGTTGCGTCACATAGCCTTCTGATTGGCCTCGAACGTCCCCGTTCGATCAGGCTAAAAAACAAACAAGCAACAGCGTCATTTAAATACTACAGTTAAGTTAAACTACATGTTAAACTACGAATGAGGAGCCTTCCTCCAGACACCTCTGAGGTCAACTGCACCTCAGACACCTCTGAGGTCAACTACACCTCAGACACCTCAAATGGCAATCTTAACATAAATAATAACACAATACGTCTTTATTAATATTATATGTATAAAACTCTTATATAAAAGATAAACGTTTTTGGCTTACAAAATACATAAGAAATACACTTTAGTTTTCTCTTATGCAAAGTATGAAAATATACTTAACGATTATCAAAATAATGTCTCTGAAAATTGCACAGTTCCGAGCTAGTATTCATATACAGTACATGAATCTCCTTAAACAAACACCTCACTGCAGCACCTCACACTTCTTACATGAAATTACACACAGGATATCACCTCACCTGGGTGCCTCCTAATCCACCTGAATACTCAGTCAAATATGTTTTGCGTAACAATAAAAACTGCTTTAAAAAGTTAACAATACAAAATAGTGGTTCCTTTAAATACAAAACAAAATAAGTTATGATATAAATATATGTTTAAGGCTATAAACTTAAAACACGTAAGATCTCAACAGTCTGGAAATCAGTTTCCTCCATTGGGTACAGCCCACTCAATAACAACGTTCTTGTAATACCTATTGTCGCTTACTTCCCGGAGTACCACTACCTTGTCGATCAATGTAAGCACCACTGTGTGCTCTCGTATGGTGGCCAACTTGACTTCGGGTTCTGGTTGTGGTGGCTCCTGCGGCTGTTCGTATCCTGGTTGTGATGACTCCTGTGGCTCTCCGGGTTCTGGCTGTGATGACTCCTGTGGCTGTCCGGGTCCTGGGTATGGTGGCTCATGCTGGAGTTGTTCGGGTCCTGGTTGTGATGACTGCTGTGGTTGTTCAGGTGCTGGTTGTGGCGGCTCCTGCTGGAGTTGTTGTGCCTCTGGCTGTGGGTTCCGTTCCTCCTCTTCAGACTGTTCGTTCATGCTGCTTATGGATTCCAACTCTGGCATGTCCGGGGTGTCCAACTCCATAGCTGCATTGAGCATCCTGTCGAGCATTCCCCGAGGTTTCCCTGACAGCACTACCCTGGGCGAAGAAAGATTCGCATGGAGAGGGGAGAACGGAGCAATTGTCAGACTGACTGCCGGCGAGGCTGGCGTAGCCTCCACCACTCTCTTACTACTTCCTTAGGGACGGTCATCAAATCGTCGTTAATTTTTTCACTCACGTCTGGATGCAGTGGTCCGAGCCCAGCCCGATGACGAGGAACCTCCCTCCTCACTGCGAGGTGGCTCCTTCTTGATCTCATCAAGGTCTGCCATGCATCTGCTATGCACCTGGACATAGTGCCTTCGCAGATACCCGTTGACCAAAATGCTGGCTACACTGTCTACAATACAGAAACTCCTTCGGCCCATATTGCAGCCTAAAATGCCGGGCCAACCCTCTTGCCTGCTGAAAGTCACTCAGATACCTGTTACAGCGAAACTTCTTAGGCTTCGTCGGTGGACTCATGGCTTCACACACTCACGTACATACCAATGTACTCACGTAATCTGTGAACAAAGAACAACAAAAATGTCACAGTTAATCACACTGACCCTGACCACAACTTCACACTCTAACGGAACCGCAAAGGCAACCTATGGACTCTCCTTGGGTATCTAGTCCTGGTCACCTCAACCTTAGTATCTGGCACCGGAGCCATTTCTGGGAGGAGTCATCGCCAGTCTTATCAGTTTCTAAGAGGGGCTGGCCTTCTGATAATACCGAAATGTCCCCGTCATGAACTACCTCATGAGCCGACACCACTGGTGAGGTGTCACTATCTGTTTGATTCACCTCACTCGCCTCCTCTTGAGGAACCTCCCGTAGGGGGTTCCATGACTCGATCGGATCGCCCTGGTAATGCTTAAGTTTTTTAGCATGCACTACTTTTGGCTTAGACCCCTTACTCTTCTGAATTCTAAATACAACATCCGACAATTTTGTTACAATCAAGTACGGCCCCTCCCACTTCAGTTGAAGTTTCGGGCATGTACCCTTCTTCACTGGATTAAATAACTAGACGAATTCACCTGCCTGCAGGCAGGGATCTGCTGCCTTTCTGTCATAATTTTGCTTCTGGCGCCTCGCTTTCTTCCTAAGGTATCGATGTGCCCCACCATGCGCCTGCTGAATTGCACCCCTGAGTTGCTCAGCAAAATCAGTATTGGGCGACTCTTCGACCACACCAGACGGTTCTGTAGCCAAGTCCACAGGGAGTGTCACTTCCCTCCCCAGCATGAGAATGTTTGGGGACTCTCCCGTAGTCTCCTGCGGTGTACAGCGATATGCACTCGTCGCAAATGGAAGACACTCATCCCAGTCACGTTGTCCCCTATAAGGGTCAATCATCAAAGACACAATCACCCACTACTAATATCCACTGATTCCCTGCTTCAGTCTTGGGCAAAGGGCCCATGAGATCCATGGCCACCCTTTCCAATGCCCCACCCACATGGTACTGCTTGCAGTGGCGCAACTCGCCGCTTCGGCGGAGACTTCCTCCGAGCGCACTAACTACACCGGCGAAGGCAAGACCTAAGATCTGCGGTCATGCCAACCCAAAAATATCTCTGTCTGACTTTAGCCATGGTTTTCTTCAGCCCAAGATGGCCGCTGAGCTTACCCCCATGCAACTCATCGAGAAACTCTTGCCTACGACTCTCAGGAACAACCAAACGCCACCTTACTGTCTTGCCGTCATCCGACTCCCACCTTTGGTACAACACCCCGTCACGAACTGAAAGGTGGTCCCAATAAGACCAATAGGTCTTACCGGCTGACGTCATGTGCGAAACATCCTCCCACTTAGGACGTACAGTCCCTTCTGACTTAGCAGTCAACAACCAACTCATGGTGTTATCTGCCAACTGGGCCCCTCGGAGCTGCTCACTGGTCACTGGAGGATGCACCACAATACCCCTTACTGCGGGTTCATAACTCAAAGGTGAGGTGTCTCAGGCATCATTCCCCTCATCACCAAACGGATTATCTTTCTGCCCACATTGCTTGCAGAACTGTCTGGATAGGCTATCTGCATTGGAACGCTTCCTACCTGGCCTGTGCTGAACCGTCATTTTGTACTCAGATACGACTTGTAGCCACCTGGCAAGTTGACCCTCTGGGTCTTTGAAACTCAGCAGCCACCGGAGCACCGAATGATCTGTCCTTACAGTCACCTCCTGACCATACAGGTACTGTCGGAACTACCTGAGATATACTACAACTGCAGCAACTCGTTTTGACGCGTGACACAATAATTCCTTTCGGCCTTACTCAATTTCCGGCTCGCATAAGCAACTACTTTCTCTTCGTCACCGCATACCTGAGACAACACCGCCCCTATGCCCTCTGAACTGGCATCTGTATCCAAAACATACTTCCCATTAGGCGATGGATAAGACAACACGGGCGCTGTCTGCAACTGTTCTTTCAACTTAACGAACACCTCCAGACAAGCATCATCCCAAACAAATTCTGCGATAGTACAATGCCATACCCAGGAAACTTCTCACTTCCTTCACACATGTTGGGACTGGCCATTCAGCTACAGCCCTGACTTTCGCAGGATCAGTCACTATCCCCTCCGATGAGACAACATGGCCCAAATATGTCACTAACCTTTGGAAAAGGTGACACTTGCTAGGTTTCAATTTTAGCCCAGCCTGTCTCAAACGGGAAAATTCAAGGCGGAGGCGCTCCACCTCCTCACTAATTGTCCTACCAAAAACAATAACATCGTCGAGATACACGAGCAAAATGTCCCATTGGAGACCAGCCATCACCTTATCCATTAGTCTCTCGAACGTGGCGGGCGCATTTGCTAACCCAAAAGGCATAACCTTCTATCGATACAGCCCATTCCGCACGACGAAGGTCGATTTTTGCTGAGCATCCTCATCCAAGGACACCTGCCAATAACCAGACAAGGGTTGAGAACCACTGTATACTCTGAGTGCTGCGGACAAAAATACACAATAATTCTACTCGGGTGGGACTCGAAGCTACGATCCCCGCATTCCACAGCAGGTGTATTACCAACTATACCACCGTGGTATCCGCTGACAAGACCACGGTTCACCACTGTAACCACGGTTCACCACTGTACAATAAAGAAGGACAGTCACTCCCTTCCTTTCTATTTTGGTTTCGATGGATCACCGTTGGATTTTTCGTCAAAATAACGGAATGCATGGGCGGATCCAGAATATTTTTTAGGGGGGGGGGGCTGAGAATCAAGAACAATTTTCAGGACTACAAAAATTACAATGAAATAATCAAGGGAGAGGAAAACAAAGCACAGTGAGGGGGAAATAAGGGGAAACATGAGGGGGAATACCTTACCGTTTGTATCTGATTCTGTTCTTTTTTTAAAAACGATTTTAGGGGGGCTACAGCCCCCTTAGCCCCCCTGGATCCGCCAATAGAATGAGGGGATGAAAACAAATTGAAGAGGCTTATATGTTGTTTGTGTATCCTAATACGCATTTCGCGTTGAACATAAACTCTCTTTTGGGAACTTATGGACCAAAATGGCATGGTGAACCGTCGCGATGAACCGTGTACGGTGTACACTACAATAAAGTTCTGTTTTGCGCAAGCGTATTGCAGTCATGCATCGTCCTTAAACAATATTGTATGAACTAATATTCTTATGGATGAATAAAATTGCACCCAGAAACATGTTATCACTGAAAAGAGAGTTCGTGTTCAACGCGAAAAGCGCATTAGGATACACAAACAACATATAAGCCTCTTCAAGAGAGTGACTCTCCTTTTTCTTTATTGCCCTGCAAAAACCGAGGTGTTAAAATAACACTAGTGGTGTCAACTTTATTCATCCATGGTGTTTATATTGTGCGAGTTGCCTAACTTATATAAACACCAATGGTGTTGTTTTTAACAACACAGTTTTTGCAGTGTGTACAGTGGTGAACCATGGTTACACTATCCATCGACGGATTAAAGGAATCGAACTGGGGCCTTGTTGCAGGTTACCACGGTGGTCTAGTGGTTAAGACATTTGATCTGGAATGCAGGGGGTCGTAGGTTCGAATCCCACCCAGGTAGAATGTTTCGCGTTGAACACAAACTCTCTTTTGGGAACTTATGGACCAATGGTGAACCGTCGCGGTGAACCGTGTACGGTGCACGCGAAAAGCGCATTAGGATACACTATTAGGTTCGAATCCCACCCAAGTGGAATGTTTGTGTATTTTTGTCCGCAACACCTACAATAATATTTTTAATTTAACAAAAATTATTAAGAAATAAATGATCTTTAATTCAACCTTTGGAAACCATTTCATGTTTGGGAAACAAAACAAAACAAAACAATCCCCAATAAACTGAAATAAATTAAAATTCACCAATGTTGTTATCTCCAGCCGGAGCACAGACCGCGCAATGAGAGCCATTGTCAGGGGGCCGGGGGGCCCAGCGAGATTTGACCGGGATTGTAGCCTCGGTTTAGTATGAAGTTTAGTATGAAAGGAAAAGAAAAGGCCGACTGTAATTATCTGTAAAGGATACATAAACACTTTTATTTGCTATGAAATTTCGTGGTCTCTTTTCCCTTTAATGTTCTCAAGCATGTATTTTGTAGCTAATATTCAACAAGTGGGCAATACCGATAGTGATTGTCCTATGTTTTTTGAACAGAATGAACAGCGTCACCACAATAATGCGAAATAAAATGAAATGGCGCCACCTTTCAATATCGATACTCCAGGCAGTATAGTGTGTGATGTGGTGTCAAAGGGCAAAGGGCGACACGTGGGATTCAAGATGGCGACTTCAGGAGTCGTTTCGTACTCGCCAACTGGAAACTTGTTAGCAGTTTCTAGTCCCGATGGGCGTCTGTCGTTGTGGGACACTGAATCAGCATCTGTAAGCCAACAGTACACTCCTAGTTCGCACTTGTCCGCAACATGTACTTGCTTGTCTTGGTGTCCATCAAGGAAGGTAAGTAACCGATCGTCCGATCCCACCATGCCGACTGTTGTGCAATGTGGCAATGCATAGGTATGCCCAGTTTCCGGACACTTATTTTTCAACACCGTGCCTGGTACCCCTGAATTGATTCGTCTAAATCCCATTTCACACGACCAAAAAAAACCCATAGATTCCTTGAGACGTATTTTACGAGCGAGGATTGTTTATCTTAATATCCCACGAGCAGACGAGTCACTGCTTAGTGCTTTCGCTAGCCCTGAGTGATAGGGTAGACCCTATCTTGCCAAAGGGGTAGAATGTCTGATCCGACCGCCACTATTTCTCATTCAATATAACCAATAATGTAATGTTACCTACCCAGTATGGATGATGATGAACATATACTTCAAATTATTCCAGGATATTTATTTCATGAAAAATCAAACATTTTTGGTATAGGCCTACGATGACTTCTTCAGTTATGTCAGTTTGATCTTGTCAACTCCCCTGTTACGTGTTAGTGTTAGTGACCAACATGGTCATTGTACATGCGCAGTGCCAACTATAATAGGATCCTTCTATTTTCTGAAGGGGGGATTTTTTAGAAGGGAAATAAAGTCCGAAAACCATCATAAAAGTGGATTTTAAAGATAGTTTTCACTTTCTGTACCCTCAAAAATCGATAGAATTATTTTTTAACTTGTTAGTGGTTGCTAAAAATGGAAAGAATGTTGTATCCAACCTGCCCTTTTTAAGGTTTAAAAAAAAAAAAAAGCTATCTTGGTGATATTCACAAATCAAAGTTTTAGTGATTGACCTCGTCAGTCTATGTAATTCAACCTGAGAACATGAAGAGCATAAAGTTAGACTCTAAACAGTCTCCCAAGAACTCTCAAAACACAACCTGACATATCATTAGGGGTCGAAATTAACTTGAATTTCATGGTAGCCCACAGAACTAGTTATGTCAAAATTTTACTAGTCATTTTTTAGTAGTCCTGAAAAATATTATACAAGAAAAAAGAAATAAGCCGTGAGCTGGTGAACAACATGTTCCTGCTGAGATCATGCTGAGATCATACTGAATGTTTTCTTGCGTGTTTTTATTTTAATTTTTTTTTCACTAGCCCATCGGACTACCCAAACCCCAGCAGCTAGTAGTCCCGCTGCTAAAACCAACTAGCCTCAGACTAGCGGAAGTGTTAATTTCGACTCCTGTAACATCCTTCAAAAGACGGCTCAAAACTCATATCTTTTTTTAAAAAAATTCAATAATTTTTCAACATCTCAGCACAGTGAATACATTTTTCTAGATAACTGTATTATTATTATTACATGTCAAAAATAATAATTATTAACATTTATATACCCCAAATTTATAAATAACCTCATTATTTGTACAGGAACCAGTCAGAAAAAAGAGACGATCTCAAAAAGTTTCAAGAAGGGATAGCGATGGCAAATCATCTAAGGTTGATTTGGTTGCCATGGGAACCCAAGCAGGGACTATTCTTCTTTATAGTCTTGCCAAAGGAGACATCCACAGACACATGGTAAACATTTGCCTTCTTAAGTAGGCTTGGGCGATGACACAATAATATCGAATATCGCAATATTTTTTTTACTCGATTATGATATTGAGAACTTTTTAAAATAATCGAGATGAAAATATATCGCGATGAGAAAAAAAATTATCGTGAAGAAAAAAATATATCGCGATTAAACAAAATCCTCGATTGTCAGTTGGGTCAGAAATTCCATGGAAAAAACTTAGGGAAGTCTTTTCAGCTTTCGTGAGAAACAAAATCGAACTACTTCTGTAGTAAACCGACTCAGATCACAAAGGAGCCGCCTGACAGGGTGTTTGATAATCCACCGCCACTCAAAAAAATCTGTTCAGACTGATTAAGTGTTGGGGATTGAATGGGGTTTTTGATCTAACAATGTGTACACAATGTTTACGTCTCACTGTCTATCCATGGTGGTCTGTGACTCTGGCTGGCACACCACAGGCGTGTACATTATGTCATACATATGCAGAATATGGGCATTACCTTAAAAATCTACATTAGTCATGAATTAAATCAAAGCATAGATTGGCAGCGGCTCGATCAAAGTTGAGGGATTAGGACACTATTCTATTATACCATACTGGGACTCTTGTCTAGTGTGACAAAACACATACACGTAGTCTTGATAAACCACGTGACGTTTATTTAAAATAGTGTGACTACAATCCATATTTTCTGAAGTGCAAATGACGTTCACAATTACATGGTTTTATTCTCCACGGTACTATATGCAGGAATAAACCTAGTCACGTGTTTATACCCAGTCACGTGGAACGCGAATCATGTGAACTCGGGCTGATGATTTGATTGGGACGCACGACACAGTAACCTTCCCACATGATTATTATGCAAACAATTTGCCAATGGCGATGGGTGCGTTTTTGCGATCGTAACCAGAAACATGTTTGGGCTTTGGTCATTGGTTAAGCGTTTTCGCAAGTTCGGTTGTGCTGCGATGACATGGTTCTGACCAAACATAAACCGAACTTTGTGATCGGTTACGCTTAGTTTCAAGATGGCGGATTGTAAAAAGTGTTAAAACATGATTCAATGATTGTTCGTATACCAGTATATCTTTCAAGTTACTAGCACTCACGAGTAAGTTCTATTTTGAGAAACGTTGATGATTGAACATGTCACAAACTGAAAACAATTGTCTGGTTACGTTCGCATTTTCACGTAGCTGTGCCGTTTTGTTTCTGGTTAGGGTGTCACCGCACTGACAGAGCTGCCAACTCTTCCAGATTCTGCGGAAGACTTTGCGTATTTGACGGTAATTTACTAACTTAAAATATATGCAAGGAGGCCTCTCCTTTTGGCACCAAAAGGAGAGGCCTCCTTGCATATATTTTAAGTAAGTAAATTACCGTCAAATACGCGAAGTCTTCCGCAGAATCCGGAAGAGTTGGCAGCTCTGCACTGATTTTGAAGACCAGACACTGGACATTTTTTGGGGAGCTTAATTCATTGTATTTGTATTTCTCTTCCTTTATCTCCCAACTTCTACCAACAAACCGCTGGAGTTTGATTGAATGGGGACACCCGGCCTGTTCACTTTGGTATTGATCACTTTGGTATTGATCGTTTTAGGACCAGGGTCACACTGGTAGTGTTAATGATGTTTGCTGGCATCCAGATGGTGACACACTATATAGCTGCTCAGAGGACCAACACATCACTGAGTGGGACGTCACGAGCAGCCAAGTCAAATGGTAAGATCAGGCTGCAGAAACCAAGAAACTCGGCCAGTTGACCCAGGGAAACTTCTCACTGAATCTCATGTTAAGTAAAGACTGTTTGCGGTGACACTGTGTAGAAATTCTCTTTTGAGTAGTAATTAGTTCTGGAAAAAAAAAAAAAAAAAAAAAAAAAAAAGCATTGGTTGGTTACAACTCGAGGTTTCGATCAGTACGCTCTGATCGTCTTCAGGAGAATGACAGACTCTGGGAGATGCTGCTGCTGGGGGATTTGCGCGAAGACTGGATGCTAGGAGATTAGTGCATTGTTGCATGCAGGTGGGAACTGGTGGAGCTGTGATCCTAGCAGTGGGGGGAGAGGAGTGTGTACCTTTGGTAAAAAGTCCCTATGACAGTATAAATGACAATATCTATAGAATCTTATAGCATATGTTAGTGAATTGCAAGTTCTTTGCCTTAATTTCCGTGTGATTTTCTCCCCTGACAGTAAATGGAAAGCAGACAGTAGTTCAGTACATTCAATCTGTCTTTGTCCTGGGTCAAGAGCGCTCCTATCTGCTGGTAGAATGATTAAACTGTGGGACCTAGATACTAAGAAAGTCTTAAAAGTAAGTGAGGTTTCATTTCCTCTTGCCGTACATTGTGAAGTCTTGTTGACGATTTATGCTAATTGTATGCAAATATCTTGATTGCAGACGTATTTTCTGCAGTGGGCTACAGCACCGCTTGAAGAACAATTACAGGGACAGTATCGTCACGATCAACGGCATGGAATCGGAGTGCTAGTTTTAGATTAACTGAAAATAATACCCCACATGATAATGTCATATTACCGTTGCTGCTGCATAAATAAGACAGTATATTTCAGTCACTGTGTTCATCTTTAACTAGAACACCGATTCCATGCCCTGTTGAAAGTCTACTCTGATCATAACGATACTGTCCCTTCAAGACGTATGTGCGCAATATGAACAAAGTTTTGCAGACTGTAATTTTAAGTATTTTTTAAGACGGCTGGATTATTTTGTGGTGATTGTCTGATCGTTTGACAAAAAAGCCCTTTTCACACTAGTCAAATCCTGGGGTGTCCCCGGGGAATTATGGTCGGCATTTTCACACTTGGATCACTTTACCCTGGTCTGCCCTGGTAAATGGGCTTCCCCCCAGGGAATAGCCACCCCTGCTCCGGAGGAGGGGTAAGCGGAAAAAACCCTGGGGCTTAAGAATTCCCCGGGAAGTAACTGCTAGTGTGAAACGAAAGCAGGTTGTGCTTACCCCCAGTTTACGTGGCGGACAGATCACATAAACAAACTGATTGCTCGCTTCCGCCTACCTACATTCATGACTTCCGTTAGCAAAAAGACACAGGGCGATTGCCCTGGGGTTTGATCATAGTGTGAAAATCAGGACCTGGGAAATACACGGGCTTATTTTTGTGGGGACAGTGTGAAACTGCGCCGGCATAACCATGGGGTAAAAAAAACTCCAGGGACCTCCCAGGGGTTGTATTCCCCGGGGATAAGAAATGTAGTGTTAAAATACATCTATATTTCAAGTTATTTTTCAGAAAGTTGACAGCTGGTGGACGACTAATGATTTTCACCCTTACCCAATGAGTGTCTTATTCATTTTCAGAAATTTACAGGCCATGCAAGTCCAGTAACAAGGTTAAAATGTGTACCTTATACAGTGGAGTCCTCTGACGCGTCCAGCAGCCTAGAGTCAGTAGAGGGGCTGTACTTCCTCTCCAGTGCGGAGGGAGATAGGGTCCTCAATGTGTGGTATGTGACAGTGTGCATAAGAATTTAAGAAATAAAACAAGAAGGGTGTGAATCTCAAATCTGAAATTGAAGTCCAGGCCTGTGATTTCTCAGGATTTTTCCTGATTTCAGGATTTTTTACAAATCTCCCTTTGCCTCAAAATGTTCTTGAAAGAAGAGAAGTAGCCACCAAGGAAAGAAAGAAGTAGCCTGTATTGTGTCCAAACCTCTAGTTTCTTGTTTGTGGGGATGTGGAGAGTCTGTAAATCCTCCAAAATTAAACATCCAGGAGGTTCAGGGGGGCTTTGTCCTCTAGACCAAATGGACACCCAAGCCCACTACCCATTTTTCAGGATTTTTTTTACTTTTGTCATAAAGTGTGTACACAATAAATGGGACTTCAAGCTGTTCATGTTTATTACGCCTTGTGTAATAATCTCTTCCTGGAAGAAGTAGTGTGGATCTGAAAAGAACCAGTAGTGAAGATAGTTCTCGACGTTTGGAACAGAGTGCTCTGTACAAATGAACATGTCACTCTTGGCTATTAAAACGCGGATAACAATGACTTGTGGTCATTGTCTCAAGAAAAGGACACTGTCCCCATGTCAATGCAAGCAGAGGCACAAAGATCTCTAATTTTGGGTGAAACTCTCTAACATTTTTCTTTTTCTTCTGTCAGGCAAGTAAAATCCTCATCAAAGAGTAAATCATCCACTGCTTCCTTTGTTGTCCCTGACGACCCGCTCGATTTTGACATTTTGAATTCTGCTCCAGACCAAGTGAGTTACTGTAGAATAATTTTGTATTGTCTTTTTGAAGGGAAGGTTCCAGTTTGACTAAAAAGTATGACCATGTGTCCCCTCTCCTACGACAGCTTCACTGGCTTCCCGTTCAAGACCGGATTGATTTCAAAACATTGACTATTGCCTATAAATGTGTTACTGACTCTGCGCCATCCTATCTCTGTGAGCTTATTACACCATACCAACCTAACCACAGTGGACTCCGTTCAAATTCTGATTCCCGGATCTTCAAAAAGCCAACTACACATTTAACTGCGGCTAACAAGGGTTTCTATACTGCTGCACCCAGCATTTGGAATGAACTACCATCTGGTATCCGTCATGCTTCTTCATTGAGTCAATTTAAAACATCTCTCAAGACTCATTTATTTTAGGCACTGTGTATTTTTAAATTGTACTTGCATCTCACTGTGTAAAGAGCGCTATATAAATGCCTTCATTGTATTGTATTGTATTGTATTGACTAGAACCAGATTATCAAATTCACAAATGATTATCTATCAACTTAGTTGGTGCAAAATTGGTACACGTATCAATCATCCTGAAATGAGAAATGAGTACTTTCATCTTAGAGAATTAAATAGAGAATTAGATGTTGCAAACTATTTACCAACCTACAGGGCCTAAAGTATAAATGCAAAATAGTAGTTATTTTTACCCTTGCCAGTCGCAGTAGGGTTAAAATTAATTCAAATCCAAAATCTTGTTGAAAATGCTTGCGCGCATTTAATATGTCCTAATGAAAATAAAATTCTGTTTTTTTTCTTTCTTTCAGAAAACGTACCTCTCTGTCGTAACCAAAGGTGGTGAAGTTCATATCTTTGATCCAGTTTTAAATGGGTGAGAATCACAACAGATTTTTTCAAACAGTCCATAAGCTAGTATTTTATTTTAGTATCTGAAATAGCTAATTTAATGCAATTTTTCAAAGGATTTGGCATTTTTAACATGCAAGGTTTGCCTGATGACATAGTGTTTGGAATTGTAAATGTTATTCAAACTTGTCAATTTAATAGGAAATTATGATATAAATTCACATAACACTTTGAATAGTAACAGAACTAAATAAATGAAATCCCTAACCCCCTAGGGATTTTGGCTAGAAACCATCCCACATGCTCTAAATTCCATCAACATGCTGAATAAGGACTGGGTATAATGCAACTACTGTGAACAAAGTGTTGAGTGAATTATGGCATTAAGAGTGGGCCCAGTACCTCAAAAATGTTAGGTCAGTAACCATGGAATTGCCCATGGAAATAAATGTTTATGAAATGAATTAAGGAGGTCATTAACCCTTCTGTGACTGCAAGGGTCAAAATCAGTCAAAATGATGATATACTTGCCAAGGTATATCGTGTGCTCTTAAAAGTCGAACACTGTCAAACCTCACCTGTAGCAAGGGACCCTTGCCAATCTCGCCCGCAAAAACCACTGGCTCATTCTCCCAGACTTGCCCGGAAAGCAGTGATGAAGCTGCAGTCTCCTAAAAACTGCCATTGTTAACTCCCTAATCCATTGACAAAAGAGTGTCCCTGCGGGGCATAGACCTTTTAAGCCTTTCCTTTGTGTGGATGGATTAATGTTGGGCCAACAGTGCCCAGCCAGTCAATGTGGTTACATCAAACTGTGGTTACATCTGTGGTTACATCAGAGACGATCAGAGCACACTGATCGAAACGTCGAGTTGTACCTCCAGTTCTTTTCAGAACTAATTACTACTCAATTGAGATTCCACATGGTGTCACCGCAATTAGTCTTACTTACATCAAACTGGTGTGGCTAGCTTTTATTGTTAAGGTTTTTCTAAAGGTCTTGTAGAAGACTTGCAGTAAAAAAATAGTGAGGACGAGAATTTTTGCGGGTGAGAATTTAGATTGTTCCGGGTGGAGTTAGTGAGCGAGATTGGCTATGGTCCCTAAGTACATTTACAGGTAAAAATGAGTCAACCGTTTTTGACTGGTAAAAGCATTGTATTGTATTGTTGAGGCTGGTCAAAATGACAGTCAAAACCAGTCAAAAATTCCCCTGTGTGCACATTTGGGTCAACAGTCAAAACAGGCAGTTGACTGATTTTAAACACTATAGCTACTTGCCACTAAAGGTCAGCTAAAGTAGGAGGGTTAATATTTTCGCTTCACCACGAACCCCTTGTCTTGTGTCCACAGCAAAGCCAAGAATCACATTAAGGCCAGGACGCACCTCCAGGTGACTACGGAGGGCCAGAAGGAGAGATCACCCAGACCTATTCCCATCATGGCAGCTCACCTGTGTCATGAACCTCAGATGCCTGTCCTCATCGCCCACGGCACAGTATTGAAGCTTAGGTTTGAGAGAGTGGTGAGTTCAATTGGGCTGTTCGCCGACATGTCTTTTCTCTGAAATTGATTGACCTTGAATTCTTTTGTGTGTACATGGTAATGGCAGAAGCAGTGTTTGTGACGTTGTCAGCGACATTGCTATTCATGCAAAATAATCCTCTTTGTAAGTCGATACGTAATACGCACGCACATTGGTCATACGTGCATTCTTTTCGCTACTTCCGGTTCCAAAGCTGGCATACTGTTGTGTGTAATTTAACCAAATTTCTTTGATTTTAACCTTCCTACTGTTTGACCATTTGAAACCATTCAAAATTTCCACTTACCAAAATGGCCATTGGTTTTGTACACACATGGTGATACCATTTGAACAGTGTTGGTAGCAAGCTTTACTACCATTCAAATCCATTCAAATGCATAGAGGGTCCATTGATTCACCACTTAGAAGTATCCAAACAAGGTTTTGTATTAGCTGTACTACCATTTGGAAAGATTCAAACAAGGTTTTGTATTAGCTGACCTACCATTCAAAACCATTTGGGGGAATCAATACTGTACACAGTTATTTCACCATTCAAAACCACAAAAGCGAATGGTTTCAAATGGTGGATCAACTTGTATGAAAAAGGCACCAGAAGTAGGAGGGTTAATATTCAAAAGCGATTCTTGAGGCAGAAATTGACTTTGTTAATAAGATTTTGAGTCTTTCCAACACATTATGTTAAAGATAAACCCCAAGTTTTGTAATGTCGCGTGTAAATGCTTAAAGAAATGCTTAAAGAAATGGGTGGTCAATGCATTTTCAATGGGCTTCTGATGATCGTTGGAGACAGCACGTGCAAAGTGGGAGTGGTTTATGTTGGAATTACGTCATACTTACCAACGGGATAGGGCATATTCTTATGCCTCGTGTCTGAATTATGTCAAACAATTGAGAGAGCGCCGCACAGCATGAGGTAAACATGTAGAGGTCTTCAAATAAAAAAAACAAAATACTCATGATGTACATAATAATACTGTACACATGTGTTAGCAAGTTCCTCATGCGTTGATCACCTCATTTTGTTCCCCAAGCAGAATCGCAAAGAATCCGAGTTAATTAAGGCATTGAGAATGGGCCTATTATGCATGGCATTGATCATTATTACTGAAATAATTACCTTGTGATTAAACAACTTATTTGCTCGCTGTACTTTAACCTTCCTACTACTAGAAGGGTAAAAATCAGTCAAGGTATATCTAGTGCACTTAAAAGTCGAACACTCTCCAATCTGACGTGTAGTTAGTACATTTACAGGTCGAAATGAGTCGACCGTTTTTGACTGGTAAAAGCATTGTGTTGTTGAGGGTGGTCAAAATGACAGTCAAAACCAGTCAAAAATTCCCCTGTGTGCACATTTGGGTCAACAGTCAAAACAGGCAGTTGATTGATTTTGACCTGTATAGCTACTTGCCAGTAAAGTGCAGCTATAGTAGGAGGGTTAATGCATCACATGTTACTGCTCAGGAACCAGACGTGATGTTGCTGACTTACTTATTAAAAGTCAATGCTATTACTCAAAGTGACCCCCTGTAATACTGAGTATTTATAATGTAAATTGTAACCTGTTGTTGATTATTACAGATGGCTTTTTTTTCTATCTAATTTAATTTTTTTATTTTTTAGAGAAAAAACAAGAAACCATATATTAATTTGTAGGCATTGAACCTTTGCATATGGGCAATTCCATGGTTACTCATGTTACATTTTTGAGGTATTGGGCCCACTCTTAATCCTCCTACAATCAGTGCAATTTTTGAAACAACCCATTGAGGCCATTCCAAGCCATTAGCTGTTGCCAGTGGCCTCCCAAGGTTACCCTTCTGTGCACTGTCACACCACTGAGATTGCAGGGTAAGGTGGTCTCCCATCGATACATTGTAGGCCATACTAATATGTTCAAACATTTACAGCGGCCTTGGGTGTCACATAGTTGATTTTGTAAGATTACTTGGAAAGGACAGCAGGCTTGTACATGTATGTACTGAAGGTTGCTAAAGAACAGAATTTAGTGGATCGGAATGGCCTCCATGTGTAGGAGGGTTAATGCCATAATTTCTTTCACTCATCATATTTTTCACAGTAGTTGCATTATACCCAGATCTTACTCAGCACAGAAAAAATTATTTCAGAAAGTTGTTATATGTACGCTACATAAGAGAAAAATGCTGGTTACTCACGTTACATTTTTCAGACATGCATAAAATGTTGTTTTTTCTCTTAGATAGCTTACAAATTTCTAAAATTATTTTGTGCTGAGAAAGATCTGGGTATAATGTAACTACTGTGAAAAACTGATAAGTGAAATATATTATGGCATTAAGATTGGGCTCAAAATGTAAGGGATAACCATGGAAATGTCCATATGCATTTTTAAATATGATACACATATTTTCAAAATGAATCTCTTTGGAAACTGCCATATGAGCTCCTGTTATCCCCAACAATTTTTGCAAATGCTGGGCACATGTTAAATCATATGAAAGCTACTTACATGATGTTTCCTGGACATCTATTAAGTGACATCTCTGCTAAATGACCTCTCTTGACTTCTCTGTCCTTTACAGCCATTCAAAACAGCAGACAAGAGCATCTGCTTAATACGAGAAGATCCTTCAGCTCGTGCTATCCCGCAAGTTTCTGGGGATAAGGTGAATATGATTGATGGAGATTCAAATAATTTGAATAATTTGAATATATTAGCCATGAGTACCGAATCATCCATTAAGACATGAGAGATTCTCTAGTTTTTGATAGTGTTTTTTAAAATACTTTTAACTAGGCTTGGGCGATGACACGGAAATATCGAATATTGCGATATTTTTTGTTATTCAATTATGATATCGAGAACTTTTCAAATTATCGAGATATCGGCAAATCGCAATAAAAAAATATATATTGCGATGGAAAAAAAAATTATCGTGAAGAAAAAATATATATTGCGATTAAAAAAAAAAAATTGTCAGTTGGGTCAGAAATTCCATGGAAAAAACATAGGGAAGTCTTTTCAGCTTTCAGAAGTAAGAAACAAAATCGAACTACTTCTGTGGTAACCCGACTTTAAAGCAATCATGCGTGAAAAAAATAATCGCGATATTATTGAAAATCGCGATAAATGTTTGACGATATATCGTGGATGAAAAAAAATCGCCCAAGCCTACTTTTAACTATCTTGATGCAGACCTATGATTTCTCAGGATTTTTTTTACAAATCTCCATTTGCCTCAAAATGTTCTTTAACCCTAACTCCCTAAGCATTGTTACTGAACAATAAAAATCCTTCAAAATCCTCCAACTGCCTTTGTTGTCTAGGGAGTTAGGGTTAAAGAAGAGAGATAACCACCAAGGAAGTAGCCTGTATTGTGTCCAAACGTCTTCTTTGTCAGGATGTGGAGAGTCTGTAAATCCTAAATTAAACATCCAGGAGGTTCAGGGTGCTTTGTCCTCTAGACCACAAGGAGACCCAGGCCAGCTACCCATTTTTCTAGATTTTTGCTTTTGTCAAATCACACCCCTGTTGATGAGAGAGGGAAGGTACAACGTTGGTGTTCGATAACATACATTTGTTTATTCCCCCTAATTTTCGAGATATACCATATAACTAACCTGTGAATGTTTTCATCACAATTGATGCTCATGTTTTCATCACAATTGACACTCATGTTTTCATCACAATTGATGCTCATGTTTTCATCACAATTGGTGCTCATGTTTTCATCACAATTGACACTCATGTTTTCATCACAATTGACGCTCATGTTTTCATCACAATTGATGCTCATGTTTTCATCACAATTGGTGCTCATGTTTTCATCACAATTGGTGCTCATGTTTTCATCACAATTGATGCTCATGTTTTCATCACAATTGGTGCTCATGTTTTCATCACAATTGGTGCTCATGTTTTCATCACAATTGGTGCTCATGTTTTCGATAAAAACAACAAAAACCGTTAACGTGTTTTGTTGTATTTTTTTGTTTTTGTAAATTTGACAAAACAATTTCAAATAATTTCTCAGGATGATTGGTACATGTACCAACACAATGGAAGTTTTTTTGGTAATAATTAGTTAATTTGATAATCTGGGCCCAATTTCATAGAGAATTTAGCTAAGCAGATATTTTTGCTAAGCAATATAAAACGGACTATCGGCTAAAATGCATACATTTTGTATGAACCTTTGGCTGGTAACCAAAGAAATACGCTAAGCATATTTTTTTTCTGGTAAGTAGTTTTATCAGCTAAGCAGCTCTATGACATTGGCCCCTGGTAGAGTTACCATTGTGGTTCCTTCCCTTAAATCATCCACTTAATTTTTGGTCTTGCAGCTTAAGAAGCCGATTGTCACTGGTGCAGAGGCAGTGAAAACACCCAGTACCCTCCCTCACACTGGCTACCGGGCAGCGGCAGAGGAAGGGGCTACAGAGGGCAGAAAGAGTAAAAGAAAATCCACTCAACAAATGGTAAGAACTTATCAAATAATTGCAAAATATCCCTTTTTTTGGTACTTTTTTTTTTTAAGCCAGTGGACAGGATGTTCTTTTTCTGTCAATATCCCAATATGACTGTAGTTATGTGCTCCAAGCTGGTTATTCCACAGTCCATTAACACTAAAATGATAGCACCTCAGAAAGGAAAATTTCAAGGGATATTTGATACCGTCAACATTACACCAAGTAATTAACTGCGATCAGTTATATTTTTCAACATTATTGATTGCACATTGACTTTTAACAGGCCGGTGATTTTTCAGGTTTTTTCCTGATTTCAGGATTTTTTACAAGTCTCCCTTTGATTCAAAATGTTCTTGAAAGAAGAGAAGTAGCCACAAAGGAAAGAAAGAAGTTGCCTGTATTGTGTCCAAACCTCTAGTTTCATGTTTGTAGGGATGTGGAGAGTCTGTAAATCCTCCAAAATTAAACATCCAGGAGGTTCAGGGGGCTTTGTCTTCAAAACTAAAGGGAGATCCAGGCCCGCTACCCATTTTCAGGAATTATTAATTTTGTCAATTCACACCCCTGTTTTAAGGTTTTGAAAATGAATGAATTGTGCAGTGAACTGACAATTTTGAAAATCATGCAAGAAACAATTCGTTGATAAGATGACATATTTTACATATTTGCTCGCTTCTAGTTAACAATAGAGGACAGACTTGTCGCCCTCAACGTTGCGGAAGCTCGGGTTGACATGTCAACTCAAGATCAAAGTGCCAAGACTGGGTCCCTTGTTATGCTGCTCACACAAGGACTGCAAAGCAAGGACAAAGTTATGCTGAATGTAAGTTGTCTAAAACCAAATCTTTTGTATTTTGGAGGAATCACAACCATGCTTTTTTGTTGTTGTTGTTGTTGGGTTTTTTTTTTTTTTTTTTTTTTTTTGATAAAAGGTATTTGTGTTTTCTCATTTAGAACATGGAGATTAATACAATTTTTTTCAAAGTATTCCTCACAAGATCGTAAATAATCTTTACATTGCTACAGTAAAGACAAGACACAGAACAATACCAACTGAATACAAAAAGAACCAAAAGAACACTGATTTCTTGCAATTTTATTCACTTTTGAGAAAACAAGGCAGGAAGTCGGGAACAATAGACAGTCACTTTGCAATTGTTTTGATTCGATTGTAGAGTAGAATTTCATTAACCCTCGTTACCATATTGTCATTTTCAGAGTGTATTTCAGCAACAGAAGGACTCAGTGATCAGGAGGACGATTCAAAGATTACCCATTCCCTTGGTCGTGAGTCTAGTCCAGGAGCTATCCTCAAGGATGAATACAACACCGCAAAGGTCAGTGGATATATGGCTTAAATACTGAAGGGTAATTCCATGGTCACTCACGTTACATTTTTTAGGTATTGGGCCCACTCTTAATGCCATAATTTCCTTATTTAACCCTACCCCCCTCGGTATTCTGGCTAGGAACCTTCCTGAATCCTCCAAAATCCATCAGTGCACTTTTGGAAACATGCCCTTATCTTCAAAATGCACCATGCATTTTCGTTGATCTTTCATATTCAGCACTTATGGCCTGTACTTCTTGCCAAGTAGTAATTTTGTCCCATTTGAAGAGGTGAAAGTACCAGTTTCAAACCGTGCCAAAAAGTGTCCCATGGAGGATTTTGCAGGATTTGGGGTGGTTAGGGTTAATATATTTCACTGATCATTTTTTCATAGTAGTTCATTATACCCAGACTTTACTTGGTGCAAAAAAAATAATTTCAGAAAATGTAGCTATATAAGAGAAAGAATGTCGGTAACTCACATTACATTTTTCAGACATGCATAAAATGTTGCTTTTTCTCTTATATAGCGTACATATAACCAATTTATGAAATTATTTTTTTTTGTGCTGAGTAAGGTCTAATGGAACTACTGTGAAAAAAAAACTGATGAGTGAAATATATATTATGGCATTAAGAGTGGGCCAAAACCTCAAAAATGTAACGTGAGTAACCGTGAAATTATCCTGAAGCTTTGTGGGCTGTTGAAGGATTTTTGTTGTTCTGTACAAAACATACACTGTGCATGGGATTGGCCTTTTTTTTTATCAAGACAAATTTTCCAAGAGTGGGATTTGAACCTGCATCCTCTGGGTTAATGTGCCTAGAGGGGAGCTAGTCAGAAGTCATTGAACCAAAGCAAATCACGCCCCCCTGTCCTTCCATTCCATTATCCACTTGGTCACTTGTACATGTTCTTCTTGTTTATCTGTCATTTTTGTTTGTCTGTCATTTTAAGTCGTTTGTTGTCATTCTGTCCTATGTTTAAGGCACTCCAATACAAACCTCGGCTTATCAGGACCATGCCTCCATACACAATTGTCATTTTTAAATATTGCATCTCACATATATTTGACTATGCTTGTATGGAAATAAATGTAAGATTGAATTGAATTGAATGTTATGATACGACCCGGGAAGCGGCAGTCTGGAGATCACAAGAAGAGGATACACATTTTTATGTCATGCTACCAAATAAGCCACGAGGGAAACTGACTAGGTACATAAATATGTTGTTTGGCATGAACAACGACAAATTTACTTATTATTCTTTCAGATGATAATGATGATGGAATTTGTTATGTTCATTTAGAAAAAAAAAAAATTATCTCTTGGTGGACTAGAAGATTTGGTGTATCATCCGTGGAAGTTAGCAAACGGTTTGTTTGTTTGCATCGTCATTAGGTTACATAGGAAATATACAACAGATATGAAATATTTTTTCTTTACACTGACTTTCAACAAAGAGTTTGCGTAACCTTAGGCCCCCCAAAAATGTCTCCGGTTTCTGGTCTCCGCGTGCGTCGCCTCAGACCCGCGCACCGGCATTTTAAATTTTCTTTTTTTTGCTATGAAACGATGTCCAATTGCAGCCAAAATAGCTGGATCGATTGGAATTCTGCCACGCTGTGCTTTAAATGACTTTTTCACATAGGGGTATGAACATTTGCCCGATTTGTGAGCCCTCTCTTTTCCCCACCATACTTTGTACATGGGAAATTTAGTTGCTGTGTATACCTGTATCACGTATTTCCCTGTTGCAGACCTCCCAACATGTACGATTTTGGCGTACTTTTTACGATTTTTCACCATTTTACACTTTTACGATTTTATTCTTCATTTGTACGATTTTTGACAGTGCCGTTTTTAAAGTTTAAAAAAAAATATTTTTTAATAATTTTTTTATTTCGCGTGCCATAGGCCGTGCAAGTCTCAAGGGCGAGGCTTAACACAGTCTATTCCTATGTGGTCTGTTGTTCCCGGTCGTGCGGTCCGCATAATCGCATTCACTGTAATACGTTCGATCTCTGAAGGGCAAAGGAGGGACTGTCAACTAGTTTATGAATAGACGACGTGCGTGCAGATCGTGCGTATCACTCTGTGGAAGCGTGGCTTCTGTACACACGATATGTATGCAGACTAGTACTGTACACAAACGTCTTGTATACGTTACACACGATGGTGCGTTGCACGTTGTACAATTAAAAGGCAGTTAACCATGCATGTAAGCTGGTCAAAATGTCTACCAAAAAAGCTACAACGAAGTCAAAGCTGAGGCAGAAGTTTTTGAAGAAGTACAGTGATGAATGGCATTGCCTGACGTTCAGCAAACAGTCGGAATATTTCGGCTTTTGTACGTTGTGCGACGTTAATTTTTGTGTGAGTCACGCTGGTAGAAATGACTGCCAGAAGCATATCGCAATGACTACCGGCTTGAAGAAAGTACGATTTTTGAAAACTGAATGTTGGGAGGTCTGCTGTTGGAAAAAAAAAAAAGATTACCAAAAAAAAAAGAAGATTACCAAAACAAAAAAAAGCACGTCACCGCACCGATTTTGAAGCCGACCGACTTTTTTTGCCCTATATTGAGAGTTAGAAATTGCACAGACATTGTCAACATATTCTTCTTCTAGATTAGAAAGGGATTTTTGTAAATAGCAATCTTTCCTTTCTAATGTGAGCTAATTTTGTTCCCAGAGTGAATCACATTTGTTTAAATTTACAAAACACTTCTCCACCTTATCCACTGCTAAATATAATTATATCAATTTTGCTGCAGGTCTCACATAATATTTTGTGATATGTTTATAATTTTTTTTTATTTTTTTTTTTTTTTACAGTGGTCTTGTGCTAGCCCAGTGGACTAAGGTGGTATTACGTGAGCGTGCATCCTACCTCATGACGTGCCCGGAGCTGACTAAGCAACTAAGCCAGGTGTATGAGATGATTAACACCAGGACGTGTCAGGCAGCAAGAATGACGAGACTTCACGGCAAACTGGACCTCATGCTAGCGCAGGTATTGTGGGTTTTGTTTCAGTGTTTGGAAGGTTGGGAGATAAGAAGTTTGTGCTAATTTTTTTAAATTTCTTATTTCACCAACGCAAGCTGTTTTCCTCTCTGCCGGTTACACCTCAAGTCAAGCTACGTCCCGTAGCCTTTGATCTTGAGTGTCTTTCGCAGAATCCTTGCTGTCCCCAAGAGTGCCACCTTCTGTAGTAATTCACTCTAACAGATGTTCGTATCTCTTTAAGATGTTTTCCAATGCTTTCGGGATTGTACCTAGTGCTCCTACTACCACAGAAACAACCTTCACCTTGACTTGCCATTGCAACTGATACATATTTGAACTTACAAGCACCCATCTACACTTGCCCTAATTTGGGTTTGGTTGACTAAGCTGTTTTACCTATGAAAAAATATCCTTTTACTTGAATTTCAGATTGCATCTCAGAAGCAGAAAGAGGAGGAAGAGGATAGACCAACCAAAGCAAAGTTGGTATATGAAGAAGGTACGTCTTGAGCTAATGTCCAGCCTTAACACAGTGTCTAGAGTTACACAGAGGCCACTGCCTCTCTTGAAACTGGTCTTGGTCATGGTGCCCCTTAACAGTTTTCTAAAACTTCAGATTTTCTACTGCCTTTTACTCAGGAAAAGTGACCTTGCCCCTACAAGAATGAAATTTCCAGGCCTGATCAGATTTGACCACAAATTGTTCAGTGGCCACTACTCATCTGTCGCGATTTTCAATTTCAAATAGACTGATTTTTTTTTAATTTTTAAATTTTTTTTAAATTTTGATTTTTACTGAATAGATTCATCAGACGAGGGTGATGTGATGGAGGAGCCGTATCCGATGCATTCAGACTCTGAGGTAGGTGGTTTTTTGTTGTTGTTGTTGTTGTTGTATCATCGCTGAAGTTACAGCTTTGATATTCCTCCTCTGACCTTTGACCTTCCTCCTCTGACCATCTATCTGCTCTGGATTTCCTGTCTGATACGCACATAAGGTGTTTGCATGATTCTCACTTGACACCCAAACGCCCAATCATCAAGACACTGGGTTCATATTCACCACTAGAGGGCTAGTGCACAGAGCGAATAGGTTGACCTATGACCTTTATCATGTTTACAGCCATGTTTACAAGATTCCCCGTGTGTCAGATTCGCACTATACATAAAAGGGGCCACCCGATTTTCCTTCCAGAAACAATTTGGTTTATATTTGGATTTGTATTAACCTGTTCGCGTCGGGAATAAAAAAGTTTTTCTGGGCCCCTGTGCGGGTTTATTTTTCCCACACACACCGTGAATGGAAGCTTCCACAGCGGGTGGCCACGTCTTCCGAGCATGTCACCGTACACGGGTGGCTCAACCGAGCATGCATACCAATATTCCGGAGTTTCTTTTGGCGTGTTTAGACGCTCTCCGATCTACGGTGCAAAAAAAAATTACGTGTATACACGGCCTCCGACGCGAACTGGTTAACCCTAACCCCCTAGCTATTTTGGGTAAGAACATTCCTCAATCCGCCAAAATCCAACACCATGCACAAACACTACCACACAAATGTTGGACTTAGCTGGAATTGGGACACCCAGCCCCATGTAAAGTATCCCTGTCTGGGCTATAACAGTACCGAGTCCATCAAAATCTAACAAACCCTGCTGTTGGAGTTTGAATGGTTTGGGGTGGTTAGGGTTAAACAAAACCCAAAATGTTAAATGTCTTTGGCATTCCTGTGGATTTGGTTTTTTAATCCTGAACAAAAGAGACTCTTTAGTGTCTACAGAATATTCGTTTTTATTCAGAATCAATAACCTTCCTTTTTTTTTCAAACTTGAAGGGCGAGTGGGAAGAACTATCTGAAATGGATCATGAAGAACCCCAGCCTGTCCTAGACGTTGGGGAGCCTGAAGACAGCGAGAGTGACTCATCGGACCTTGAGGAGGATGGGGAAGACATCGAGGAGGCGGAGGATGAAGTCGGTGAAGCATCGAGTAGTGAAGAGGATGACTGAGTGCTCTTTGAGATTGTCTCGTAATCGGAGACAAATGCCAACTGGACATACATTTTTGTTTCGCGTCAGCGCGTCCTGTTGCTGACAAGTACGTCTGACGAGTCAGAGAGTTTTAAAGAGACACCTTGTAGACTGAATCCAGCTCATGTTCCATCTTAACCCGCTTCAAGAAAATGAATAATGATTATTTATTGAAGACACAGGAAACCTTCAAAACAATAGTACAAATAGTTTCAGGACTGTGGTACTGTGTGCATATCATGGCAGACAACTGTAGAGATATGTGCACAAGTGTTAGAGAATGGTTGCAAAGCAGGTTTTGTAACAGTTATGTTAGTGGACTTGCTCTAGCCAAAAAACGGGCCAAGAACAAAACAAGTCATCCACAAACAATCATAGAAATGTACAATCGGAGTGATAGTTTTAGATTAACCCAGTGACTGAAAATAATACCCCACATGATAAGGTCATATTGCCGTTACTGCTGCATAAATGACCCAGTAATATTCGGTCTCTGTGTTCATCTTAAACTAGGACACCGATTCCATGCCCTGTTGAAAGTCTGCGCTGATCGTGACAATGGTGTCCCTTTAAAGGATCCCCATTGTGTATAATGCTCACTGGCCTCATGCACTATACCTGTATATCATGTCAAATGTTTATAATTTTTACAACAAAATTTGTATTGTTATTTTTTATGACCTGTAAAAAATCATGTTGAAAACAAAACAAGGTCCGTTGTCCCTGCCGAACTACATATTTTTGTTTTAAGCTTATAGCTTTGTTCTTGAGACACCGTTGTCTGTAATCATGCCCGAGTAATATTGTGTTGAGCAAGAAGAAAACATGACTTGCAATCGTAAGACTTGACTTATTGTCGGGGTATTTGAAGTGAGTGCCAATCCCTGATGAATGGTGCGATTCTTCAGAGCTGACCTGAGCCAAAGGACTAATGGCAGGGTTTAAGATTCACCACAGTACACTGATCCAGGTGTAGCCTAGGGTTGGGATGTTCACATGTTTACACATGTACATGAAAATAAATACACTGAACGTTTTCAAATTCACAAAACGAATCCTACATTTAAACAATAGAACTTTCCATTTCCACGCTATTTGGCTGGTCTTTTTTATTTCACGAAGTGTGACCAGTGGGCTGCTATTATTATATCATGATTCCCATCAAGTTCAACTGATAATTTGTTTTTTATTTAAATACAATTTTTAATTTGTACTATTTTTTTTCGAAATTCGTATTGCCGTATTTTGGATTGTATAACATACTAAATACGGACAATCCGTCTGCATCGTGCAGTTTATTGTTGATCACAATATTCGTTTACACGTGTACACGGTCTGTGTTAAAACGTGTCCACGTTTCGCAAATTAAACGGAAAATGCCAAGCACAGTATATCCACAGTCCCTGCCCACTGTTAGCAATGCTGAAAACTAAGTCATGCCATCTGCATAAAAGCCAAGCACTTGACCGTTGTAATGGTTGTCATGGAAAGGATTAACGCCATTGGTTAATCTCTGCATATTGATTGACAGGTTGGATCAGTGTATTGCCTTGGTGCTCGTTGAATTGTTTCCATGTGCTTTTTTAATGTGCTCATACCAAGGTCAAATAGCACTTATTCCGAACGACGAAAACTGACAGGTGTTTTAACCATGTGGGTCTTGTAAGTACCAGGCCTGTGATTTCTCAGGATTTTCTTGAACTTCAAGAAAATGAAGTAGCCATCATGGAAATAAAGAAGTAGCCTGTATTGTGTCCAAAACTCTAGTTTCTTATATGGAGAGTCTGTATATCCTCCAAAATTAAACATCCAGGAGGTTCAGGGGGCTTTGCCCTCTAGACCAAAGGGAGACCCAGGCCCGCTACCCATTTTTGGGGATTTAAAAAACTTTTTTGTCAAATCACACCCCTGAAGTGCAGATAACACATGCACGTTACGATGACAAAATGTTTGTTTTAATCAGTTTGGTTCAAATGGAACAATAATACTCCAACAACAAACAACAAGAAATCATCACAATGTTCGTACTGATCAGTTGTTAATACAAGTGACAAAGACAAATCCTGATCAATGATTCAGATCAATGATTCAGATCAATGATTCAAATATCAAGTGTTTTGCATTGACTTCATGCCCATTTTCAACAGTTTTCAGAAATGTTTTGAACAGTTACAGAACATGTTGTGGCTCTAGCCCTTTGCACATTTTCTGGTTGGAGCTATTTCTGTTTTTTTAAAGTGCCTTTTTGTTTTCTATCGCCAGCTTTAAATTTGTCTAAAATATTTCACATTATGGTCCCATGTTATTGTTCTAAATGCAATATTCGATCTTGATTCAAAAACAAAGGCAATTTGAGTTATCAGAATTTGCTTGAGAAAGGACTTGGGTTTAATGCTGCAGATTGGCCGCCATCTTGGACACTATGTTCATGACTAGAGAATAAAACTACACAATCCTGTAGACGGCTGTATAGATTTGTATCACATTGCTCAATAGTAACATGTTATGTCTCATTTTAATAGCAACTCAAATTGGTATACAGACATGATGAACATGTGTCTATCCCAATAGATTGTAGTTGCCCAGACGTTGTGTTTGTATAGCTCTTTTTCTGAATGACAAAGTGCTCACAGCCATAAAATTACATATACTACATTCTTTATATGTTGAACTATACTACTCAAAACAATTTAGGGAACACCGGATTTTTAACATCAAATATGTTTGAAATGTTCCATGAACCGGGATTTTCATTTGCCACCCCCTCTCTCTTTCAGTAGTCATGTCATAAAATGTGTAATCACTACATGCATCCTTTATCATCTGTTTCATTGTGCAGTTGTTTCTCATCAATTCTGTGAAACATTGTGTTTATCTGAAATAAATGATCTTGCTTTAACTGAGATTATTCCGGTGTTCCCTAAATTGTTTTGAGTAGTATATATTTCACAGGATTTGGAGAAAAATCTTCAACAGTCTTGTTTTATTTTGTCTGATGGTTTATATCCCTGGATCTTATGAATAAAAATTATATTATCTGAAGACTTTTAGTAAGTTTCAGCTATTCTGCTATTATTTCATTTACAACTATGTAAACAAATGTACTCATCTATCTTGAAACCTTTATTCAAATAATTTTATTTAAGGCCAAAAAAAAAGTCTCTGGTTTCTGGTTATATGTCGGCTTCAAAATCGATGCGGTGATCTTTTTTTTTGGTGGCCAACCAGTGAAATACGCGATACATGTGTACGCGGTTATTGGAACCAGACCAAATTTCCCATACATAAAGTATGGTGGCTAAGAGAGACCTCACAAATCAGGCAAACATTCATACCCCTATGTGAAAAAGTCTTTTAAAACACAGAACAGCAGAATTCCAATCGATCTAGCAATTTTGGCTGCAATTGGACATCATTTCATAGCAAAAAAAAAGAAAGAAGAAAACTAAAAATGCTGACGCACAGGTCTGAGGCGACGTGCGCAGAAACCAGGGACTTTTTTTGGGGGGTCTCATTATTGGGTGGTGGGACATGAGTATTAATTGTTTAACAATCCACTGCCAAAAAATCAAGGGATAAGGGTTGAAATAGTTACTAAATCCCACCAGTTTCATTTTGTTTTCAAGCTTTTGTTATTGGGATAATGTAAATAAAATTTGCATAGATGATTTTTTTTATGTAAATATATTCCAAGTCTATCCCAAGATTATGCATTTATGCTTTTAATTGATTTTATAAAGTTATTGCAAGATGTCTCAGCAAGTTATTATTTGTTCTTTTTGTTATGAAAAAGGTACAGCTTAGAATTACTGATTTGGTTGATTTCACTAGAATCATCGACCACATGTTTGTTTTTATTATCGCCCATCATGTAAAACAAATTTATATTGGTAATTAGACACTATCCCATTCCTGGATTTCTTAATATTGTTCCTTAATTTTAAAACTTTTTTCATACTATATAATTTTTTCCAAATAAGTTGGATTCCAGGATCCAAAACTAGAAACCACAGTCAGGAGGACTCTTCAATTCTAATTGTATTGGTGAAGCAGTGATGTATTTCTTTCCACAGAGAACATTTGCTTATTCAGACAGCTAAGTCATTTGAATTTGTTTGGTTCTTGG
Source organism: Zoroaster sp. YZ-2022 (assembly GCA_029582265.1). Taxonomy (NCBI): domain Eukaryota; kingdom Metazoa; phylum Echinodermata; class Asteroidea; order Forcipulatida; family Zoroasteridae; genus Zoroaster; species Zoroaster sp. YZ-2022. The sequence continues at coordinate 21,572,601 of CM055821.1, read as the reverse complement.
AGGCATGTCCAGTTACCAAAGAGTTCCCAATAAGAATTCTTGGATATGTGATTGGTGCAAATAGAGGTAAAGAAATGATTGACCTGTCGGGAGTAACACTTTTTGCAAGTGCTTAAGACCTCTGTTTTTTAATTTTACCTCAAGATAAAGAAGTACGAGGGTGTATCTCAAAGGTCATATAAGATTCTGACTGATTGGGCAAACTACAATTAACATGTACTACATTTTCATTTTATCTGTAATTTGTTTTAAAACAATCTAATTTTGTAGAGAAAAAAGAAAGAAAACAACCAAACTGTCTATAAAACAAATTAAGCTGCATAATTGACAACCTGCTGCATAAACAGTTATTTCATAAAACAAGGTTTGTCTGGACATTTCCAACTGTTTTTTTCAGAGTGATGAAATAAATGAGAACAATTTATCTCAGAAAAGAAATGTTTTAATTGATGTACATTATTTCATTGATAATTATTACTATCATAAAATGGAGTATTCATATTTGGGGTTCAAAGGATTTGTTTAGTGTGACAGGCACATCTTCAACATTTTCTTGAGCCGTGTGGGTTTATAATGGCTTTCTTCTGGGTTTTCTTAAATGTTAATCTCCAGTTGAAGACTAATACTTGAAAATGATGACAATGAATGTTAATGATAGTGTTGGTAGTGAGGAATAACTGTGGAAGTGGTGATGATGGTTATCAGAAGTTGAGGATAGTGACGGTAGTGATTTTGATGTCAAGAGATTTGATGGATGTAGTGACTAGTGATGATGATTATGGTAATGTACAGGTCGTGATGAGGGTGATAAGGATGGTGGTGGTGATTGTAATCGTGGTGATAATGTTTGTAATGTTTATCATGTGGGTGAAAATTATTAGGTGGTAATGGTGATGACAATGAGGATTGTGGTGACTGACAAGTAATGTGATATCGTTGATTATGGTGGTGATGACAGTAAAGGTGGTGGTGGTGATGTTGAATTGGTGATGTGTTGGTGATGATAGTGTGGTGATGATGGTAGTAGTGATGATGGTGGTGATTGTGGGGATGGTGGGTATTGGTGCTGATGATGGTGGTGGTGCTCGTGGGTATTGGTGCTGATGGTGATAATGATGTGGTGTTGGTGGTGGTGGTGGGGATGATGGTGAGTGTGGTGATGATTTTGTTGTAGTGGTGGTGAAAGTGATGTCATTGTTTCTAAACCCCTTTCACCTTAACCAGTCTATTCAGATTGCAAATAAATGTACCCTAATAATGTTATTTACAAAATGCGCCGGTATTAGGTCAACAAAGCGTATTTAAATGCCTCATATATGTCTCAGGTGACGTCATATGAAGGCGTTAGCAGCTGTTTATTGTACATCCTATAATCAACGCGTTAATATGTGATGTGTGTACAAACTTGTATTATGCGAACGTGTGCACATCGTACATGATGTACATGTATACTGGACTGTACTATAATAATGTGTATGTACTGTATGTACATGTACATTATACAGTCAGTGTATATCACATGCATACAAACGTATACAAAATATTGTGACTGTGATCTGTGTCTGCAATTCCGCCACATAAAACTGTTAACAAATCTAAGTATTAAATTCCTTTCTACTTCCGCAATGTGCTAAATTCCTTTGTCTTTGAATTGGTCGCAATACTGGCATCGTCATCGGACTCAGACAGCGGTGGCTTGTCTCCTCCACCGGTGAAAAAACAACGCCTTTCTGCTGCCGCAATGCAGGCCAATGCCACATCAGGGCCCGGCTCGACCGCAGCAGTGCACAATGGAGACACTGTGGTGCTGAACAGCAATGGGGCAAATATGGCCTCTGAGCCGGTCAGGAATGGCGAAGCGGCTCGTGCGGCAGGACCGTCATCTTCCGATGGAATCTCTCGTAATCCCCGTGCCAAGCAGCTGTCCCAATGTGACAGAGACATTGTGAGACTTATAGGCCAGCATTTAAAAGAACTAGGCCTGAAGTAAGTGCCTGGTTAAACAAAGAAATATGCCATTGTTTTATCTGTGCTGTGATCAAAAATTGTTATCCGAACCACCTCTATTTGATCACAACATTATGAACTGAATTTCATATTATAATATACCAGTACTAACTTTTCAATAGTCTGTACATAATCCTACATGTTTCATACATTTCCAGAAATACCATGTTTTTGTCACACATATGATTAACATCCTTACAGTAATCTGTACCACCTTTGTTGCTGTTTGTTGTGTTGCAAAACTGTGGTTATTTAAATCATAATGAGTATTTGCCAACATGTATGAATACTTTTCTAAGTCTCACATCTGCTGAAAAGTTAATCGGTTTGTTTTGGGGCCGTATTCCCCCTTTAACAAAACATCTTCAACAGGCACTAAAGTTACACCAAACATAAACTTTTGATGAAAAAAAAAATCATCGTGGCCTTTAGAATCCTCCTACTATAGCTGAGCTTTTGTGGCAAATAGCTATAGTGGTCAATCAGTCAATTGTCTGTTTTTGACTGTTGAACCAACTGTGCATACAGCGGCACTTTTGTCTGTCATTTTGACCATCCTCAAACAATACAAGCTAATGCTTTTACCAGTCAAAAATGCTTTGACCTGTAAATAAGCCTTATCGCTAATAGCAGCTGCAAGGAATTGTGGGATGTCTGTGGGCGCAACAGCGCCACTGCGTGCCGCGCGGACAAACAAAATATTATTGACGTCACAAAAGCTGCGCCAAACAGATGGCCCCTTTTTGTATCCCTGTATGCTTTGCGGCAGTTGCTTCAGTGCTATTAGCGATAAGGCTTATGTACTTAATACATTGATATAATTTGGCAAATATATGGACAATTCCATGGTTACGTTACATTTTTGAGGTTTTGGGCCAACTCTTTAATGCCATAATATATATTTCACTCATCAGTTTTTTCACAGTAGTTGCATTATACCCAGATCTTACTGAGCAGCACAAAATAATAATTTCAGAAATTTGTTGTAACTTGTATGTATGCTATATAAGAGAAAAAGCAAAATTTTATGTATGTCGAAAAATGTAACGTGAGTAACCAGCATCTCATGTAGCGTACATGTAACAAATTTCTGCAATTATTATTTTGTGCTGAGTAAGGTCTGGGTACAATGCAACTACTGTGAAAAAACTGATGAGTGAAACATGGCATAATACCTAAAAAATACCTTAAAAATGTAACGTGAGTAACCATGGAATTGCCCATATAGAAATTTTGACTGATATTGAAAAATGCCGATCACCAAGATTTGCAAAGAGATATTAGTTGAGAATTCTCTTGGAACATAATCAATCAGTGGAAAACTGTTGAAATTCTATTTTCTCAGTACATGTTCATTGTGCTATTCTACTATTTTCAAGATCATCAAAGATGTTTTGTCAATATCAAATAAGATTTAGGAAAGAATACAACCGCCACTTTTCTATCCTTCCTTTAAAAGATGATAGAGGACACAGTTAAGAACGTACAGTCAAATGAGGATTGGAAACGATATTGTATGCACATCCAGTGAGATGTTGGCCATTTTGTCATCTGCTAAAAACCACATTCTTAGACATTGTGCACAATTGGTGGTTGGGTTCGACATTATTTCCAAGATTTAGATCCATGCTGTGAACATAACCATGCTGGACATCTGCACTTCCTCTTCATGTAATGAGCTTTGAACTCATCTGTTTGTTTTAAATTGACATATCTACAATCTAATTATACTCATTACTAGGCCGATTGTAGCCTGAAGATCTGACATCACGCTTTGAGCTCTAGAGCTGGCACGTGAATTACGCCAGATCCTGGCCGTGCAGCCGCCAATTTTTTTGCCGATGCTGAACTTTGACCTTGGTTGGTAGCTAGCACGCACAAGCCTCGAAGCATGACGTCAGATCTTCAGCACAACGCGTTAACCCTAACGATCCCCATCCAGCCAAACTCCAACACCAGGGATTGTTGGAGTTTGATGGGTTGAGTACTGTGTACTTCTGATATGGCATGTGTAAAGTGTTGGAATATGGCTGGATGAGTACTGTATGTGTGCAGTAACAGTGTTGGATTTTGATTGAGTGAGGACGGTGGTTCTACTAGCATGCAACATTGTTAGACTTTTGAGTGGAGAGAGTGTGTGTATGCAACCTGCTGTAATAAACAACTGATAAAGGCAAATATTGTACTTAGGTATGCTTGGCATTGTGTCTAACATCATACAACTAGAACCTACAATTTATTCCATAGGGTGTTTTAGTTTTTGTATAGTTAAGTTTTTTTAGCATGAAAACAATTGTTGGATTATGATGGGTTGAGTACTGTGTGACTCCAGTGTTCAAACTTTACTTTGGGCCATGTGTCCCCACTCAATCAAAATCCAACAGCTGAGGGCCTGTTGGAGTTTGACGGGTTGAGTACTGTTATGGCAAGTGGACTGTTGGAGTTTGATGGGTTGAGTACTGTAAACCAGCAACAGTCAACCATGGTGTTGGGATTTGATAGGTTGAGGAAGGTTTCTAGTAAAAATGCTTAGGGAGTTAAATCCTTTGAGTGGTATGCCTGGAGCCTGTCTATATCCTTGATAGGATATAGACAGGAGGCTGATTGCCCCTGTCTTTCAACTGTCTCCCTTATAATAAAGACAATACATGACATGATGTAAATGAGGAGACTATGAAAGATGGAGGCAGTTGGAATAACTCATTACTAGACTTGTAGTTAGAGTACTGTTCCATGAATACAAGGACTGCGACACTGCTCATCACATATACATATTACATGTGTTTCGTTGTTTCATCAGCAATTTTGTTATAGGTTTATTTTCCTTGTCAAAAGAAAGTAAATCACTTTGAAATGAGATATTATTAAAAAAAAAAATTAACCAAAGGGTTGTTATTTTATGTGCCAATAATTGACCAGCAATAAATTAATTTATTCACTTATTAAAACCCTCCTACTATAGCTGCACTTTAGTGGCAAGTAGCTATAGAGGTCAAAATCAGTCAACTGCCTGTTTTGACTGTTGACCCAAATGTGCACGCAGGGGCATTTTTGTCTGGTTTTTACTGTCATTTCGACCACCCTGAACAATACTAGACAATGCTTTTACCAGTCAAAAACAGTCTACTCATTTTAACCTGTAAATGTACTTACTACATGCAAGGTTTGACAGTGTTTGACTTTTAGGTACACTAAATATACCTGGCAAGTATATCGGCATTTTGACTGATTTTGACCCTTGCAGTCACAGAAGGGTTAGCTCTTTATATAACAACTAAACATTTTGGTAAGTAATTAACTTTATTGCTGTTGGATACAAGGAAAAGACCATTGTACAGATAAGGCCAACCCAAAAAACACTCCGGTTTCTGGTCTCCCCACGTGTCGTCTCATACTCGCGCATCCACATTTTTAGTTTTATTTTATTTTGTTATGAAACGATGTCCAATTTCAACCACAATTGCTGGATTTATTAAAATTATACCGTGCTGTGTTTTAAACGACTCTTTCACATAGGGGTATGAATGTTTGCCTGATATGTGCTACCATACTTTGTGTATGGGAAATTTGGTCTGGTTCCAATTACTGCATGTTAACATGTATCACTTTTTAAAAAACAGATTACCACAAAAAAAAAATGAAAACAAAAATGTCACCGGACCGATTTTGAAGCCGACCTATTACCAGAAACCGGAGAATATTTTTTTTTGGCCTAAGGATGAACACAAAATGTGTATCTTTGAAGCGAAGATTATCAAATAAACTGTTATCTAAATACTTGGTGTTACATTGGCACACTAATCAATCATCCTGAGAAAGGATTTCATCTGAAGTGCTTTCATCTTGGAGGAGACACGATGTGTTCTGTTGCATGTACAAAAAAGTTGCCTTATAGCAACTTTTTGTTTTGTACAAATATAAAAAACATTTTATTTATTATTTTTTATTCTCAAAAACATGAGCACCTATTGTAAGGAAACTTTCACAGGTACATTTTATAATATATACGCATGTTGTTACTTTTGAAAAAAAGGGCATAGAACTGTTTACTCCGGCATGACTAACACCTGAGGCAGGTCTTTTGTGAATGTATATAACGCACTTTAGAAAGTTGTGCTTTGGGAACTCCAGCAGAGAAGGCTATAGTTCCCAAAATGTGTTTGTTTCATCAAGATTCATCAAAACAACCGATTCTTCCTGGAAGCAATTCACAATCAATTCTAAACTGTTGTTGGTTTTTTGGTGTGTTTTTGTATTTTTGTGTGTGTTTTTTGTTTGTTTGTTTATTTATTTATTTATTTTTTTTTTGGGGGGGGGCGGGCAGGGGATATGTTGTTTATGGAAAATCTTTAAAAGAGTACCCGGGGGAAAAAAATAAAGAAATAACTGCATTTTGCTGGTCAGTTTGTCCCTAATGTCTCACTAAAAAAATAACCCACATACTTTCTGCCTTAGTATTATTTCCTGGGCTCTCCAATCCATTCACATCACATAATGAACAAGCTTCAGTAATTAAGGATCAATAGTGATTGAGCTATTGGTACAGTGACTGATAATCAGAAGGCTCTTACCTACATGAAGTGTGCCACTCGTGTACTATGCTAGTCAATGGCATAGTACTCCAAGAACAATGGATTTGGGTCATTCATGACGTATTGTTCCACAGACTGACACGCAAGGTCTCAAAAAGAAGCAATGCTCTCTGGGAGACTTACCCGGCATGTGAGGCAACTATCTCTCGCACACTCAACTTAGCCTTTGTGCTTTCTGCCCACAGCTGATGGTTTGCTTGCGTCAAATTTAAAATTGCATTCTCTAGGAACTAGCTTCGCGTGGAAACGCCTATCCCATGATGCCCTACATCAAGCCGGGCAGGGGGAGCAAAACCCATAACCATGCTTATTGTGCGTGAGCGCATTTGGAGTACAATGCCGTGGTGTGAGTTACAGCAGGCTGGCACACTTCATGTAGGTAATAGACTTCTGCTGATATCCATTGTAATGAGTAGTTTCCTGGTAAATTTGATATTTGTGGTTAGGTGTAGGCTACATGTATCAGAGGTAATATACATTTATACACAGGTTCAGGTAGCTTGGGAAGGGGGGGAGCAAGACTACAAGAGACTGTTTTATTGATTATCCCATTGCCTACTATTCCAAAACCTGGGTATCTAACCTGGGGGGTGGGGGGGGGGGGGGTGGGGTGTTCTCCCCCTCTTCATTTTTAAACCAGCCTATGGTCCTGCCCCTTTCTCCCAGCGGACATTTTGTATACTCGGGGAAATGAAGACTTAAACTTGTCTGATGTGTTACATTTTGTGGTCAGCACTCTTGTAACACACATTGAATGCCCTTGTACATGTAATAGTGTTTTTCATTGATTCATTTTATTGATAAATATAGATGTACCTCTACAGTCCCGTCTCATGCGTGTGCTGATACACATGAACTGTGACCCCGATCGCATATTGCGCATGATACACATTGTTTCCTTAAGTGTGTCAACAACAGACCCTGTCTGCGATGACAGATGCGAGGACGCGGTGCTTAAGTTTTCTTTGAAACCTGCATCAACCTGTTTTGAAAACTGCTGTTCAATTTTGACCTGTTTGACCTGCAAGTTTGATGTCATTGGGCCGTTCATACAAATGAAATTGTTAGTCCCTGTTGGATGTCATCGTAACATATGGGCAATTCCATGGTTACTCACGTTACATTTTTGAGGTTCTGGGCCCACTCTTAATGCCATATTTCACTCATCATTTTTTTCACAGTAGTAACATTATACCTAGACCTTACTCAGCACAAAATAATTACAGAAATTTGTTAAATGTCCGCTATATAAGAGAAAATATGACATTTTATGCATGTTTGAAAAATGTAACGTGAGCAACCAGCATTTTTCTCTTATATAGTGTACATATAACAAATTTCTTAAATAATTCTTTTGTGCTGAGTGCGGTCTGGGTATAATACAACTGCTTTGAAAAAAAATAATCAGTGAAATATATTAAGGAAATTATGGCATTAAAACCCTCCTATGCCCAGGCTGAAATTTGGCCCAGTCAGCACGGCACTCACAGACAGTCACTTGAGTATTTTTGGTTGCATTGCCAATTGGTAGGTCAAACCACAGAGTCACACACAGAGCTGTGTATGTACTGTCGAGTGGTTTTGGTTTGACCTATCCTAGCCACATGTCCTTGAGTGCACTGCACAAAGTCAATGGGTTGGGAGTTACATACAAATTTTGAGTGTATTTGAGTGCACTGCACAAAGTCAATGGGTTAAGAGAGACATAAACATTTTGAGTGTCTTTGAGTGTTAAACCCATAGGAGGGTTGGGCACAATACCCATATGCAGAAGGTGTCTTTGTCACCCAAGGGTCTCCCAATCGAGGTATTTTGATATCCTCATTGGAAGAGTAGGGTTTCAATCGGGATCAATGTATATCCAAATAGGGATAGTAAAGTTAAAATCGATCCCCCAAAGTAACACCATGTTTTGTTTTCCACCATGCAGTCAAACAGTGGACCAGCTCATGCTGGAGTCAGAATGCCGACTTGAAGATCCGTCTGCCTCCAAATTCCGTGCCCATGTCATGGCCGGGGAGTTCAATAAGGTATGCACTAACTTTTGGAGTCAAATAAACATGGTTTCATATGGTCTACATGTATGTGGCTGTTTGGGTTTGAAAGATTTTTTCATTATTTTATGGTTAGGCCTAGAAAAAATACTGGTTTCTGGTCATACGTTGGCTTCAAATAAAACTTTAATAAATGAATTTTGCCATTTGTTGTAATTAAGAATCTGAGACTTGCATTATCGGTGTGGTGACATGTGTTTTTCCCGTACACAAAATGTATGGCGTTTAAGAAGGGCTGTACAAATCAGGCAAACATTCATACCTCTAGATGGGAAAAAGTTGTTTAAAACACAGCAAGGCAGAATTCCATTGGTCCAGCAATTTTGGCTGCAATCGTTTTATAGCAAAAATAGAGAAAACTAACAATGCCGACGCCTGGGTCTGAGGTGACGCACACAGAGACCAGAAACCGGAGACTTTTTTGTTGGCCTTTGGGTAATTTTCCAGTGAAATTGGCCCCAGCTGTACATGATAGCCATTTATGATGTTTCGTTGTTTTTGTGTTTTTAGGCAGAGGAAGATTTGGAGGAGCTGAAACCCCAGATGACCTGCCCACAGAGTCTAATGGTAAGGATTGAGGTGCAGATTCACTTGCCAAGGCATAATCTATGGCTTTATTGAGGCACGTTAACCCTAACTCCCTAGGCCCATTTGCTTACATATAACCTGAATCCTCCAAAATCCTTCAGTAGTAAAGCAAGCGCATGACATGTATGCACACATGTGTTTCTAATCTGTGATACATGTATATGGCCAGGGACCCTCCCTGCATGCATGGAGCAATAAACAGTGTCCACTGACCCAAGCACTGACCTTGCAATCACTACAACAAACATGGATGTACATGTACCATGGAAAGGCAGGTATGCCTAATAACCTCTATCCTCCAAAATCCTTCACTTTAGCAAAGACCATGTAGCATGTAACCTCAATCCTTCAAAATCCTTCACTTTGGCAAAGACGATTTTGGAGGATTTGGGAAGGTTAGGGTTAATGCTGAAATGGATATTTGCGCGAATGATTTGCAAAAGTTGAACACATAACTTTCATTCACCACGAATGTATGATGTATACATTGGCTTCGAATTCCAAGTGAAGTATGAACCGGGGTTAACACTGTGCTTGTAGCAAATTAAGGTTTCGGCAGGATTAAAAGTCATCGTCCTCACGATTATGAAGAAAAGGGGGAGCTGACCTTGTCAAAAGTCATTGAACTCATGTTTGATTAGTAAGACTAATTGCGGTGACACCATGTGGAATCTCAATTGAGTAGTAATTAGTTCTGAAAAGAACTGGAGGTACAACTCGACGTTTCGATCAGTATGATCTGATCGTCCTCAGGTAGCTACAAGTTTTATCATGTTTGATTATTTCAGGATTATTTGCCTGACAACAGTCCTAAGGGTAGGACAACAAATAAGAACAATCCTGGTGTAGACACGAATATTTCTATGGAGAGAGTTGCTACCAGCTTAAAGATGGAGATGCATAGATTGAGTAGAGGGGTGCCGTATGTTACATGTAGGTCATTGCATTCACAGATTTCCTACGTTATTTTGTTTATTTATTATTTTTTTGGTGGGATTGTTTTGGGAGACCCGAGGGACCACAAAGGACAACACGCCCTATGTCCTCGAGGCTTTCTGTGGTTAAATCACTGCTCCACTACTCACAAAATACAGACTTGTAGAACGTGCTATTTGTATTGTACATGTAATTAAATGTGTTAGCCAAATAAAGCAGGAATGATATCGGTAAGTGCTTAGCTGTTCAGTCGAGTCTGCCGTCTGAACGTACGCTAGTCACCCAGTTAAACCGATAATATTCATGTTTTTTTTGCTGGATTCAAAAGTTGCAACCACGGACATGAGAATTTCCTTTAAAAAAAAAAACGTGTGACGTATGTGCAAAATGAATTTACATAATTCACTTAGAACGTCACCGTTGCAATCCTGTATTGCTAAAAACATTCATTTGACTGTAGGTGCAAAATGCATGTGCCAACATGTTCAGTGACAAGTATGCTTTCAGTTGCTGATAATTGCTGGTATTTCTGTGCATATTGAACATAATAATGTTACCTTCTACCTTATGAGACTTTATTGGCTAATGTACATATCATGTAATGGTGAAGTAGGTTACATTTGATGTACAAATCATGTATTGGCGAAATAATCAGGAAATATAATTGACATGTACCGTCTAATTGTACAAGCCTTATTTCTTCAGCGACCTTGGCTGACTGTAATCCAAAATTCCCTCAATAGTTGGGACATTTTAACTCAATAAAATATGTTTTCATGAATCACCTGCAATGTGATTCACGGATAACAATGTTAGGTGTGATGCAATGTGCAGGATGTAAAAGATACGCATGGATGCATTTCCTCACGGTGTTCTTTTTTTTTCAAGGTTTATAGATAAATGCTAGATGATTATGATTATACACATTTTATCAATATGCCATATTCAGGCCCTCTGTAAAAATCCAGGAAAAGGGCAAGTTTTTGTCCAGAAGACTTTGTGTATTCATGTTTATCCATTGTAAATCTATGTTAAAGGGGAAGTACAACATTGGTAATGTGGGGGGAAAAAAAACTGCTTACTCTCTTCGAATCAAGATACATTAAACGACCAACCTGTGAAATTTTAAGCTTGTTACGTTGTTACATTGTTACATTGTGTTGTTCAAAAGAAAAGAATGAAAATACATTCATATTTGTCGTATTCATTCTGAAGTGCCATTCAAACAGTACACGAACAATGACGAAAATTCAAAATTTGAAATGGACAAAAAACAAATTTCTGTGAAAAATTAACACCATCATCACCTTTAACCCTAACCCCCTAGGTATTCTGGCTAGAAACCTTCCTTAACCCTAACCCCCTAGGTATTCTGGCTAGAAACCTTCCTTAACCCTAACCCCCTAGGTATTCTGGCTAGAAACCTTCCTTAACCCTAACCCCCTAGGTATTCTGGCTAGAAACCTTCCCGAATCCTCCAAAATCCATCAGTGTACTTTTGGAAACATGCCCTTATCTTCAAAATGTACCATGCATTTTCGATGATCTTTCATATTCAGCACTTATGGCCTGTACTTCTTGCCAGGTAGTAATTTTGCCCCATTTGAAGAGGTGGAAGTACCCGTTTCCAACAGTGCTGAATTTTTCCAAAAAAGTGCCCCTTGGATTTGGGGTGGTTAGGGTTAAGCTAACTAAGTTTCATATTACAATATGACCATTTGCAGTTCTGTACCTTACCTGTAAAGGTTTGAGGTATTCACCGCTTGTGTATTGTCTATTGGAATGCAGTTTTATAAATTATGTCCTTAACGGACCAATGAACCATGCATGGAAAATACATTATAGTGCCTACAGTATACCCCATTCCCTGGTAAATGCCCTTTTCTCATTGTGCCCTTGGTACGATAAATAAATACATACTGTCATGCATGTAACCCACCCCCCTCCTCTGCCCTGTGTTTAAATGTGAGCATTTTCACAAGCCTTGATTTTCAAGACATAATCCAAATCCTTTTGAAATAGAATCTTAAAGGTCCATTTATACATACGTACATGACTTTGTCACGCGACTATGCAAGTGGTATAGCTTGTGTAATAAAACGTTTGTTGTGTAAGTGTGAACAAGCTCATTGAAGCGTTTTAATTTGCTCAAACTATCGTATAGCCAGTGTATGCAGGCCTTAAATATCCGGCTGAATGAGTTTGAATAAAGTTCTTGGAAACTTTCATTGGGCTAAAAATAAATGTCGGGTTCTTTTTCACAAATTTACTTTTGATCAAAAGTGCACATGTGGTTTTATTTCCACGAGACAAAGTAGGCTATTATAGAATTTGGTTCCCTGTCTTGTCACTTTTAAATTCTTGAAAACTTTTCCCTCAACAGAAGATGAAGTTCTTGCTTCTTGAGCAGAAATACTTGGAGTACCTGGAAGAGAGTAAAATATTAGAAGCATTGCAGTGTTTACGTCAAGAGCTGACACCTCTCAAATTCAACACAGAAAGAGTTCATGTGCTGAGTGGGTAAGTATTGTTAAATAATATCTGTAGCTTTGGATGGTGAAAAAAGGATAAGTAAAGACTGCGGTGACACCATGTGAAATTCTCAGTTGAGTAGTAATGAGTTCTGATGAACAGGGGTCAATTTCATGGAGCTGCTAAGCAGAGGATTCCACTAAGAAAATATTTTTGCTAAGCATTGTAAAACAGACTACCAGCCAAAATGCAAATATTTTACGTGAAAGGTTGGCTGGTAACCAAAGAAATTTGCTAAGCAAATTTTTCTGGTAAGCAATTTTTTTCCTGCTTATCAGCTCTATGAAATTGGCACCTGGTGGTAACAATTCTTGTTAAATATACACGCATAGTTTGCATACAAGGGTGGTTCAGATGACAACCTGATGACAAAAATTACCAAATTATTATCTGAAATCTAACTTGATGTAAAGTTGGTAAATGTACCAATCATCTTGTCTGGATTGATCTTATTTAGGAAAAAAAACACGAAAATAAGCACAATTTAAAAAAAAAAGTTTTCAGATGCTAACTTTTTGCTCAAAATGTTTTTTGAATAAATTGTACATGCTTTTCCACACTTTTCTCATGACTTGTATTCCGCCATTGAGCTGCCCTTTTCACAGGTTAGGCACTTAATGTATTTGGGCAATTCCATGGTTGCTCACGTTACATTTTTTTAGGTATTGGGCCCTCTCTTAATGCCATAACTTCCTTATTAAATATATTTCACTGAACATTTTTTCACAGTAGTTGCATTATACCCAGACCTTACTCAGCACACAAGATATAATTTCAGAAATATGTTATGTACGCTATAAGAGGAAAATGCATTTTAGTTGAAATTTTCATATTCAGCGCTTATGGCCTGTGAAAGTACCAGTTTCCAACAGTGCTGAATTTTTCCCAAAAAGTGCCCCTTGGAGGATTTTGCAGGATATGGGGTGGTTTGGGTTAAAGACAGCTTTTAGTATATATTTCCTCCTTCACCAATATCTGACCTTTTTTAAAAAAAACAAAAAACTGCTCTAGTCATCATTTGCTTTGTAAGCACACGGTCAATTTGTAATTTTATGAAATGATGTGCTCGTTCATTTTTGACTCAGTTTTCTGATGTGTACAAGTAAAGAGGAGCTTCACAGAAGAGCTGACTGGGCCGGGAAAGGGCAAGCATCAAGGATCAAGCTGATGGAACAGCTCCAAGGTACATAGAATTCTTTGCAAATACCACAGAGTGCAAGCTGATTTGTGTAATGCATGCTAGTCTTACTAATGATCAAAACAACTGTAAAACTGACCATACCTATCTGGATATTTTCTGTCACTTTTTAATGTTACCACCACACTGAACAACAGTTAGACATAAGTAAGACTAATTGCGGTGACACCATGTGAAATTCTCAATTGAGTAGTAATTAGTTCTGAAAAGAACTGGAGGTTACAACTCGACGTTTCGATCAGTATGCTCTGATCATCCTCAGGAGAATGCCGGACTCTGGGAAATGCTGCTGCTGCTTAAACAGTTAGACATGGTGTTCATTATTGTTCAGTTTAACCCTCCTACTATAGCTGCACTTTAGGGGCAAGTAGCTGTAGAGGTCAAAATCAGTCAACTGCCTGTTTTAACTATTGACCCAAATGTGCACACATTTTGACCACCCTGAACAATACCAGACAATGCTTTTACCAGTCAAAAACGGTCAACTCATTTTGACCCATAAATGTACTTACTACATGTAAGGTTTGACAGTGTTTGACTTTTAAGTGCACTTGGTAAGTATATCAACATTTTGACTGATTTTGACCCTTGTAGTAGTAGGAGGGTTAATAACAAAACTACTTTGGCCTCCCACAAAAGTCTGTGGTTTCTGGTCACAGGTCACCTTCAAAATCGGTGTGGTGATTGTTTTGTTTGTTTGTTTGGTTTTTTTGGTTGTAATTTTCATTTTGCCAACCAGTGAAATATGTATAAGCGGTTATTGGAACCAGACCAAATGTCCCATACATAAAGTATGGTGGCTAAGAGAGGCCTCACAAATCGGGCAAACGTTCATACCCCTATGTTGAAAATGTCACTTAAAACACAGAACGGCAGAATTCCAATTGATCCAGCAATTATGGCCGCAATTGGACATTGTTTCATAGCACAAAAAAAATAATAGAAAACTAAAAATGCGGGTTTGAGGCGACGTGCGCAGAGACCAGAAACGAAGATCTTTTTATTATAAATGGCAATTCATTCAGTTTATATCTTCGCTGGAGGAAACTACAGGATTACTAGATAAGGCCGTTTTTTTTTTATTACTTGGATTACGGATTTGTAAGCTACAAAAAATGAGCGGGGATCGGGGAAAAAAAAAAAAAAAAAAAAAAAAAATTACCGGGATTACAGAATTTCGAGCTCACGAAATCGGGCGGGGCTAAAAAAAAAAAAAAAAAAATACCGAAGGCACGCAGGCGGCTTCTAAAACACGTACATTATACACATTTTATGTAGACAAAAGCAGAAAGTCACTGAATGAATGTCATGAGTGTTTAGGCTTAACAAAATGTTCTGTTTCGGTTTCTGACCGACCCTAACTTTACGTGACCTAAACTTTTACATTATTCGCTTGAAAAAAAAAGCAGCAAGATGCACCAAGTCTCGGCAGCGGCCGCCATTGTAAACAACAGATGCACACACGCTGATGCTCTGCCCAAATTCGCACACACAGACCATTTGTTGACACAGCAATCGATTGCATGAGTTTGGGCCGTGAGGTCAAGTCGCGCGATGCGTACATGTAGTTGTTACTAAATGGCCAATGTATGCACTTGGGCAAATAGTATAGTCTATAAACGGACTCGCACTTTTGTACGCGAATGCATAACATTGGTCTGGTTTCCATCATACATCGGCCGCGATTTTTTTCTCCGTTCACTGGCTCACGGTACGTGTACACATTTACTGTACATGTATTGTAGGGATCTTGTTGTATTTGAAGAAAATGTGATCTAAAAGTATTGTTTTGTACACGATGGTGTTTTGTACGCGATCGGTGGCACTGTTGTAAGTGTTGTGGATTTTTTTTTTTTCTTTTTTTTTTTTTATTTTTTTTCAGAAACGTGATTTTTTCGAGCGGCGATTCCGTAATCCAAGTTATTAAAAAAAAATGGCCTAAAGAAATAGTTTATGAACCTAAACAACCTGTAGTATGAATGCAAAAATTGTAGAAAGAGGCCTCGCATTATAAAAGGCAAGAATAAATAATGCACAATAAAAAATGAACACATTTGTGCAATATGCTCAAAATAATTGTCACACAAAAAAAAAAAAAATGAAGAGCACAAATATATTAAAAAATTTTAAACTTGATTCTGATAATTATTGAGATTATTAGGGACACTATCATAATGATCGGAGCAGACTTCCAACAGGGCATGGAATCGGTGTCCTAGTTTAAGATGAACACAATGACTAAAAATTACTGGCTCATTCATAAAGCAGCAATGGTAGCCTTATCATGTGGGGTATTATTTCCAGTCACTGAGTTATAAACCAGTTCGCTTCGGATGCCGTGTATACACGCAATTTTTTTTTGTACATCGGATCGGAGAGCATCTTAACACGCATTCCGATTTTTGTGTGTGTCACCGGGAGACTTGTCAACACGCCACACGTGGCATGCCGTCGTGGCGGCTGACGTGTATACACGCAATCGTTTCTCGGAGTCCATGGGGTCACGGTTCGGTGGCCCCGGACAAAACGCACTACAAATACTGAACGAGTTCACTCTTTTTGTTGATTTTTGCCTAATCCCTTTATCCAAGACCTGTTCCTTTGATGTACCAGCCAAGCATTTGTAAAGACGGATTTATATCCATTGTTTACGAGGCATTCGATCTCCCTCCAGGTATGCCGTCTTTTCGACCGGACGCTGGTCGCTAATAGGCCGTTGCATCGGAGCTTGCCAACGGTCTAATTGTGTTGAACAAACACAACCGTAATTAAAAAACTAGCCATTTAATTCTCGAAATGTCAATGAGTAAACATGTTTATTTGGTTGTCCGAACTTAGTTTCATTGACAAAAAAAATTATTAATGGCTAGAAATTTTTTCAGATTTTTCACTGAAAATAAACCCGCACGGGGGACCGGAAAAAAATTAATATTCCCGACGTCAACTGGTTAAAACTAGCGCTCCGATTCCATGCGCTGTTGATCATGATGATATTGTCCCTTTAACCAAAATAACTGATGAATTGTATCGGATCCAGATCTTCCTGAATCATGATTTCCCCTGAAAAGCTTCCCCAGATTTGAAATCTTTCTTTAATTTGGTATATTTTCCCCCCTGCGATTGCACCCATAGCTTTCCTGCCTCCCTCCGTGATGCTGCCCCCAAGGCGACTATACACTCTTCTCAGTCAGGCTGTTGAGCTACAGAAGCACCGTTGCCCATATCACAACACCTCCATCAAGAATGATGACTCCCTTCAAACAGTCTCCCTCCTGCATGATCATATATGCAGTCGGTAAGACGCCCGGACGATTGCCTTTCTTGGCTGTTTTTCGCAAATTTTCTTTTCTCTCTCTCTCTCTCTCTCTCTCTCTCTCTCTCTCTCTCTCTCTCTCTCTCTCTCTCTCTCTCTCTCTCTCTCTCTCTCTCTCTCTCTCTCTCTCTCTCTCTCTCTCTCTCTCTCTCTCTCTCTCTCTCTCTCTCTCTCTGCTTTTGCTTGATTTTGGTCAATTCAGTAAAATAATGCCAAGGGAATTGAGCATGATGTAAGGCTGTGACGGGTACCCGGATTTTTGGTTCCAGTTACCCGTAAATGACTTTTAAAAATTCCGACAGAACATTTAAGCCAAAGAAATGGAAGTCACCGATTTTTTTTTTTAGAAGTAACATTTGCCGACAGCCTTTCACGGACAGGTTTTTGTCTGTGAGGGGAATGGGGATGCTACGAGTTGTTTTTAATATAGAGGCGGGAAATTATTACAGTAAGTCAACATTTATTGTGACTCTAACAAAACAAGAGAAACTTGTGTTTGTATTGGTTATTTCATACATTTAGGACTATTTTCGTATTTTTACAAAACTGTATGGGTACCCGGGTATCTGAAGATTTCCAATATCGGGTATCCAGTTCCTGAAATAACCGAAAACGCACTGGCTTAGCATGATGCCATCTTTATCAAATCCATCAAATTCCACTGGCTGCTTATTTTTGATTTTGGACTGTGTAAAGCCAAGCCATGGATATGTTGCATTTGCCCATTGTACCAATTCCATCAAAGTCCAACAACTGGGTGACTGTTACTGAATGACGACTGATTTCGGCAGATTCAGGAAGGTGTCTAGCGAAAATGCCTGGGTGGGTTAGGGTTAAAATGATCCGTAGTCATTAAGACATTCATAATTTGTTAAAAGAAATACCAATTTATGTTATTTAAGTTTGCATATCGTCGCATCAGTGCAACAAGGTCGTATATAAAAAATGCAACAAGGTCGTATATGCAATAGTGCATAAATTTGCATACATTAAAACAATTCAGTGCAAGTCGTATCTTCTTCCATAGGGTTTGCGTGTTCATCCTGGAACTTTGTAAAAAGATACAACCTTGTTGCACTGAGCAAAATCCATGTCTGCAACAAGATCGTAACTATGATATGACCTTGTTGCACTGAGCAAAATCCATGTCTGCAACAAGATCGTAACTATGATATGACCTTGTTGCACTGAGCAAAATCCATGTCTGCAACAAGATCGTAACTATGATATGACCTTGTTGCACTGAGCAAAATCCATGTCTGCAACAAGATCGTAACTTATGATCGACCTTGTTGCACTGAAACAAAATCCATGTCTGCAACAAGATCGTAACTATGATCGACCTTGTTGCACTGAGCAAAATCCATGTCTGCAACAAGATCGGTAACTATGATGCGACCTTGTTGCACTGAGCAAAATCCATGTCTGCAACAAGATCGTAACTATGATCGACCTTGTTGCACTGAGCAAATCCATGTCTGCAACAAGATCGTAACTATGATACGACCTTGTTGCACTGAGCAAATCCATGTCTGCAACAAGATCGTAACTATGATACGACCTTGTTGCACTGAGCAAAATCATGTCTGCAACAAGATCGTAACTATGATGCGACCTTGTTGCACTGAGCAAATCATGTCTGCAACAAGATCGTAACTATGATGCGACCTTGTTGCACTGAGCAAATCCATGTCTGCAACAAGATCGTAACTATGATGCGACCTTGTTGCACTGAGCAAAATCCATGTCTGCAACAAGATCGTAACTATGATACGACCTTGTTGCACTGAGCAAAATCCATGTCTGCAACAAGATCGTAACTATGATACGACCTTGTTGCACTGAGCAAAATCCATGTCTGCAACAAGATCGTAACTATGATACGACCTTGTTGCACTGAGCAAAATCCATGTCTGCAACAAGATCGTAACTATGATATGACCTTGTTGCACTGAGCAAAATCCATGTCTGCAACAAGATCGTAACTATGATATGACCTTGTTGCACTGACGCGACGATATATGCAGTTTTGCTGAATTGTTTTGGCTTGAAATTCTTCGTCAAAATCCATGTTTTTCCAAGATCTGAAGTAAATTTCACCTACGTAAGTCTCTCATTTTCGGCATACAAAATGAATGCACAGTTTCTCTGTATAAGAATGCACAGTTTCTCCGTTTGATCTTGTTTCAGAAACCAGTTCCCATCCAAGGCCAGGCAGGTTCTGCATGACCACTGCGATGAGGTGTGGTTCTGTAAGTTTTCACCAGACGGTAACAAACTGGCTACAGGGTCGAAGGACACCACAGTTATCATATGGGATGTTAATAAGGTAGGACAGAACCGTGATTCCAAATACAGTCAAGATGGAAATGGTATCAAACATCCTGAGAAGTTATTCCCTCTGACATGAATGCAAAATTAAGTCTGAAATGAATACAAATAAACTGAACACATTTTTCTCTATTTTCTCCCTAAGGCCTAGACTGGTCCCCTGTCTATATCCTATCAATGATATAGACAGGCTGAAGATCAGACGTCGCGCTTCGAGGCTTGCGCGCTAGCTACCAACCAAGGTCAAAGTTGAGCATCGGGGAAAATATGGCAGCTGCACGGCCAGGATCTGGCGTAATTCACGCGCCTCTCTAGCTCAAAGTGTGACGTCAGCTCTTCAGGCTACCTAAGGCCCCCCCCCCCCAAAAAAAAAATTCTAATAGGAGAGCACCCTCATTCGGTGAGGTGGGATTTTTGAGTTTTTTTCCGTTACACGCCCAACTTAGGGAGAAAAAAAAATCTGTACTCCTACTGTACTTCCACCATGCAAAGCTTCAAATCCTAAATACAGGCCTGCAAAGCAATACAATATAAAACAAAGTAAAGAACAGCTATGGTCTTTTATGGTCTAAAAGACACCATGTGCATGGGATGTAAATAAAACATGAAATAAAAATAATAATAATAATAATAATAATAATAATGTGGACTTATATAGCGCACGTATCCACCAAACTGGTGCTCAAGGCGCATTATATTATTACCCCTGCTCAGCAGGCTCATAAATCATTCCTGAAACCATCTCAGCTCCCTGGGGAGTATATAGCTCAATTGCTGCCATTACAGCGCATATAGCGCTAATCAAACACAACAACCAACTCTGCCCTCACAGGTACCCATTTACCCCTGGGTGGAGAGAAGCAATTATGGTAAAGTGTCTTGCTCAAGGACACAAGCACCATGGTCGCGGTTGGGATTCGAACCCACATTCTGACGACTCAGCCATCAGAACACAAATCCAACGCACTAAACCGCTCAACCATGGCACTCCACAAAATGAGATGTTCTTTCATCATTATATATATATTCTACAGGAAACATTAGAGTTAAAAGCTGTCCGGACACTAGAGGGCCACTCCTATGGTGTGTCTTTCTTATCCTGGAGTCCAGACAGCAAGTATCTGATAGCCTGTGGACCAGAAGACTGCTCGGAGCTGTGGGTCTGGAATGTAGAGGTATTGTTTCCGTCTTTGTCATTTGTGAATTCAAAATAGTGCTCATTTATTTGTGAGTCTGACAGAGGGCTACATCCTGCAGTGGATAGACGATGCCTAGATGAGATGAATTTTCTTAAACTAGGAAACCGATTCCATGCCCTGTTGAAAGCCTGCTCTGATTGCGACAGTAGTGTCCCTTGAATTGTATGATGTCACATGAATTGATAATTTTTTAAGAATCTTTAACTTGTATATTTAATAATTGTATTGTTATAATGCTACTAATATTTAGGATTTATTTGAATGTATTAATCATATGAATTCACATGAATTGAACATTTTAAAGAATCTTTGATTTGTATATTTCATGATTGTATTTGGCGTATTAACAGACGGGAGAGAGTAAAACCAAAATTAGCCAGTCCCCCGAGGACAGCCTGACGAGTGCATCGTGGAATGTGGACTGTAAACGCTTTGTGTCTGGAGGCACAAGAGGGCAGTTTTACCAATGCGTAAGTTCATTTGTTATTAACCCTCCTACTACTACAAGGGTCAAAATCAGTCAAACACTGTCAAACCTTATGTGTAGTAAGTACATTTACAGGTCAAAATGAATTGACCATTTTTGACGGGTAAAAACATTGTCTGGTATTGTTCAGGGTGGTCAAAATGACAGTAAAAACCAGTCAAAAATGGCCCTGTGTGCATATTTGGGTCAACAGTCAAAACGGGCAGTTGACTGATTATGACCTGTATAGCAACTTGCCGCTAAAGTGCAGCTACATGTATAGTAGGAGGGTTAATGGTGTCAAAACTGTGAGATGAGAAAGATAAGAAGGAATTGGAGAAATCTCAGAGCAAAATAGATTCAGGTACTGAATGACCACTTGAGTGGAATTTATCCTCGGGTCATAGTTTAAAAAATGCCATGAAAGTATCTCTAAACAATTTCTAAATCTGTGATCTTATATACTGCAGAGCTGCCAACTCTTCCGGATTCTGCGGAAGACTTCGCGTATTTGACGGTAATTTACTTACTTAAAATATATGCAAGGAAGCCTCTCCTTTTGGTGCCAAAAGGAGAGGCCTCCTTGCATATATTTTAAGTTAGTAAATTACCGTCAAATACGCGAAGTCTTCCGCAGAATCCGGAAGAGTTGGCAGCTCTGTATACTGCCTTGGCTGAGCGGTTTAGTGCATTGGACTTGTGTCTACCGATGGCCGAGTCTTCAGAATGTGGGTTCGAATCCTGGCTGTGACATTAACACTCCTATAGGTTTAACAATCAAAGACACTCAAAATTTGTATGTAACTCCCAACCCATTGACTTTGTGCAGTGCACTCAAATAAATGCAAGGACATGTGGCTATGGTAGGAGGTCAAATCAAAACCACTCGACTGTATATGAGTCTGCTGCTAACTTATGCAGTACATACACAGCTCTGTGTGACTCTGCATATAACTTATGTAGGACAAGTGTGTTTGACTTTGCCACTAACTCCAGCACTCTTAGAGAAAAATACACATGTGTGAACAATTGGCAATGCAACCAAAAATACTCAAGTGACTGTCTGTGGGTGCGGTGCTTACTGGGCCAAATTTCAGCCTGGGCATAGGAGGGTTAAGGTATTCCTTTACAAACTTTATATATATTTTTTGTGTGTGAATATGCTCCCCTGTATATTTGTATGGTTTCTTTCATCTTGTTTTCATGCAAATAAAAGTGTATTAAATTGAATTGAAATGCACAATTTTCCATTTGGCATACAGGATTTGGATGGCAACGTCTTAGACTCCTGGGAGGGTGTCAGGGTGCAATGTCTCTGCATCAGAGGGGACAGCAACACTGTTCTGGCTGCCGACACACATCATCGCATCAGGGCGTATAACTTTGAGGACCTCACAGACCAACATGTGTGAGTGTATTGTGACGGTCTTGTTTGACAGCATTGTTATTTTACTACTCATAAAAAAAATAATAATAAATAAAAAATTTACATGGTGTGGCTGCAACAGTCTTTACTTATCCTTTTCACCATGCAAAGCTACAAATCTTACTTGAATCCTCTAGAATCAAAATTCCAGGCCCTCCCTGCTTTTAAAGTAGATGTGATGTATTAGGATTAGTATGTACAACCTGTGCTATATTCTTCAAGTTTGGATCAAATTGAACATAATAACAGTATTCAAATCTTAATATAAGTGCATGTACTAATGACTGTACAGAGTTGAAAGTTTGTAAATTTTTAAAATTTATTAAAAAAATTTATTTGTAAAAAAGCATATCAGAAGTAAACTTCATGCCTCACTTTAATCTGAATAAGATCATCAGATTTATTAAATATCTCAAAATTATTGTCTTATGAAATGTGTTTGCCAATTGCCAAAGCAGAAAGAAGGTATCACAAAACTGTCTTAGGGTTTTTTCTTCTTCTGACAAGTTTTCCTGCGTACTTTCATTCTCTTCTCACCCAGAATCCAAGAAGACCACTCGATAATGTCGTTCAGCATTAGCTCGAACCAGCGACAAGCCTTGCTGAGCGTAGCCTACCAGGGGGTCCATCTGTGGGACATAAAGGATAAAGTCCTCGTCCGCAAGTTCCAGGGAGTCACTCATGGGTTCTATACCATCCATTCGTGCTTTGGAGGCGTCAACGAGAAATTCATTGCAAGCGGGAGTGAAGGTGAGATCAGGGGGCCAATTTTATAGAGCTGCTTAGACTAGTCCCCTGTCTTTATCCTATATCAAGGATATATGTAGGCTCCAGGCGTGCCATTCAAGGGGTTTCATTGGATACGTTGTGCTGAAGATCTGATGTCATGCTTTGAGGCTCGGGCGCTAGCTACCAACCAAGGTCAAAGTTCAGCATCGGGGAAACATGGCGGCCGCACGGCCAGGATCTGGCAAAATTCACGTGCCTCTAGCTCAAAGCGTGACGTCAGATCTTCAGGCTTAGAGCTGCTAAGCAGAGAATTTTGCTAAGCAATATTAAACAGACTACCAGCCGAAATGCAAACCTTTTCTGTGAAAGTTTGGCTGGTAACCAAAGAAAAATCTGCTATTAAAGCTAAGTGATCTGGTAAGCAGTTTTATTTGCTAAGCAGCTCTGTGAAATTGGCCCCCTGACTCATGTGTCATGCCTTGATGACGTCTGTACCAAAGTTATAATGTCTCTCTGCATTTTAGAGGAGCAGGATATATCAAAATAAACCTTAAGAATGGAACATGAGTTTCAAGTTTGTGCCAGAAATATTAAGTTATGTGAGAGCTAAGGGGTCTCAATTATTATTGGACTAGCAAAGCTCTACACTAAATGCATATTGCTTTTTTAAAAGTTGTGCGACTTATTTTGAACGCTAGATTCTTACATGGCAGTGAGAACACAGTTGAGCACATCTATCGAGATCTTCTTTCAACTGGAAAGAGATTTTATGGAGTCACCTTAAAGCTATTTTTGTCTAAATATATTTGTTTGCAATACTTCGTACAGTACAAACTCAACTTTTCAAATGGACAATTTTTTTGGTGTCTAGTTATAACATTCATTCCTGTAAATAAGGTTTTCAGAATTTGGCTTTTTGGCATTTTTTCCTGAGAAAAGGGCACTTCCATTAGAAAATCAGAATGTCTATGGGGAACATTTTGTAAGTGGCACCAAGGCCAAGACCAGGGCAATGAAGGCCGTGGCCTCTGTGAAATTCCAGGCTTGCTGTTGGCTTCTGTCATGAGATGAGGTCACATAGGAGATTCAATTTGTATCGTGTTGTTTCCCTCCCTCCCTCGGATGCAGACAACAATGTTTACATTTGGCACATCAAGGATGAGATGCCCATCGCAGTGCTACCGGGACACACAAGGACAGTCAACTGCGTATCCTGGAATCCAGTGCTTCCCAACATGTTAGTCAGTGTATCTGATGATTGTACCATAAGAGTCTGGGGACCTGACGATACAGGTAAGGAAACCAGGCTATTCAGTGGATTTAAGGAAAGATGAAGCACTGGTAACGTTAGCAAAACTTACTTTCTTTGAATCAAGATATACATTAAACAACCAACCAACCTGTGAAAGTTTCAGCTAAGTCAATCCACACGTTTGGGAAACATTGAAAACATTCATTTTCAGATTGGAATTTTTCACAACACTTGTCAATATTGAGAGGTATTCGTTCCCATAGTAAACAGTACTAAGTTTGTTTGTTTTTGCTTGTTTATTTCCTTAAAAAATTATACTTATAAGGAGATTTTGATAATTTATTTGGTAAAATTGTTTTGCTTGAAATGTTTTACTAAACAAATTCTTAAAGTAAATTATTTTGTTTGATAGATAAAACGAGATTGTTTTACCATTTTCTAAGAAATGCCAGTTCATTAACCCTAGGTTTTTTGGCTAGGAACCTTCCTGAATCCTCCAAAATCCTCCAGTGCACTTTCGGAAATGTGCCCTTATCTTCAAAACGCACCGATTGATTTCATTGAGGTGAAAGTACCAGTTTCTGAAAGTGCTGAATTTTTCCAAAGAAGTCCCCCATGGAGGATTTTGAAGGATTTGAGGTGGTTAGGGTTAACATCTAATCGCACATATGAATTTGCTATATTTCTGTTTCAATATTGCAGATGGTGACGGCAGCACAGAAGTATGATGTGAACCTCAGGGTGATGGGACGAATATAAACCACACCCTAACTTATTACCCGACAAGGACAAGATGACCACGTTGTATTTACTGACCTTAACTTAGACTATTCCTGTGGTTTTTATACATAACGTTTTTAGCCGGTTAGTGGCTGTGATATCATCAGAGCAGATGGAGGCGATATCTTTTTGGACAATGGCACAGCTGATAGAAGATGTGAATGGAAGTGCTTGAATAAGAATTAAGACGACAGACTGCTTCTTTACAATGCCAACACTTCTCAGCCGTTTTTTTGTGATGTGCGAACATAACTGGACTTAACGATGAACTCGCTTGCAACTAGACACCTTTTGCATTGCACATACACGGCAAATGTTTTTGCATGCTTTTGAACATTTGAAAAAAAAATTGACAATGTTTTTTTTCACTCGCTGAATAGCGTTTAAGGAAAGCAACCAGTGTGCAGAATAAGACGGCATCTTCTTGCTGCAGTGTGGCTGGCTTTTTGGAGGTACGCTGCACGTTTGTTCTTCAGCGAGGCCTAAAGCTGTGGCCAGCATGCTGACACACCCTAGCAGCAACACCACAGACGACGGCAAAGGAATAGTCGGTCTGCGTTGCTGGGTTTTTAGCATACAATTTGTGTTTATCATCTACACAGTTTTTTTGTTTTTTTTGTTTTGTAAGGTGGATCGTATCTGTAGCATCTCGTTCATACATGTAATGTTTAGCCGTATTTCCCTCTGATCATTATGATAGATTACGTACGGGTAATATATCACAACAGCGCCCTCTACAGTTGGCGCTTGGATCAGGAAGAGATTCCGTAGGGGCGTCGTCTGTATATTACATGTGAAGAGTTGTGTAGGGTCATATGCATGTAGGTGCTTTTAAAGTTGTATTGTGTACATTTGTACAGATCCATGTGGCTTTTATTACCGTAGCATTTCGTGGCGCTAGGTCAAATAAATAAGAGCAAAGATTCAATGTATTGTACACTCGGCATGCAGATATTGTACACATTGTGTGGCACCTGGCAGAAAACAAGATGTCCAGTCGGTCACAGTTCCAAAAGTATTTTAGTTGAAACTTTTCCTGTGATGCTTTTGTGATTTTGCTTTTTGAAACAATTCGAAAGGATAAAAGAGTCCTGGTGGACTTTGTGTATGGTTTGAGTCATTGGACTTGATTGATGCTTAGAAACCCCTGGGTGAAAGGTTGTATTAGGTGTGTGACAAGCCGCTCTACACTGAATCAGCTGAAGGGGTCGTCCTCATCTGCGGTACTCCCCAGTGGTACCAGGGCAAAGTCAATCCTGTGTATGTTAGAGGACATTTATGATTGCCTGGGTACCATTAGGGAGTAATCTGGGTGACAACGACCCCGTCATTGTTAATAACCTTTAACCCAACAACCCCAAAGCCATCAAACTCCAACAGCTGGTTGTGTTGTATTTTGAGGGACTCGTCAGTACTGTAGAGCCCATGCATGGTGTTGGATTTTGGTGGATTCAGGGAAGGTTCCTAGCCAAAAACCATTAGGGGGTTAGGGTTAAGTGTACATGAAAATATTTTGTTCAAAGTGCTCTTGTTCTCTGAAATTGAAATATTCCTAAAAGTCTACTGTGCATGATAGTCACAATTAAACAAAACTACTGCTCATTGTCAGTCTTTGTCAATGACTCTAATCCCAGTATGGAGACATGTGAAAATTTGTGTCTTGATTGGGTACCAGTCTGGAACCATGCGGATTAATGAAGTTCTCAAATACACAAAAATTCACCGGCGTTAAGATTAAACTCTTGTCCTGAGGCAAATTTCTAAAGCAAATTTTGTTTTGTTTGTGAGGTCATTTTCGTTGTAAAACTCTTGTAATTGTATATGCCCCATAATTGCCATATACATTTCAAGAGAAAAGGTAGGAGTGGATATTTAAATTTTTAAGACATGCGGGGGGAGGGAGATTAGAATACTGCGTCAAAAGCTACTGAGGATACAAGCAATATGCCTATTATAAATATACTACTCAAAATAGTTTAGGGAACACCGGAATAATCTCAGTTAAAGCAAGATCATTTATTTCAGATAAACACAATGTTTCACAAAATTGATGAGAAACAACTGCACAATGAAACGGATGATAAAGGATGCATGTAGCGATTACACATTTCATGACATGACTACTGAAAGAGAGAGGCGGTTGCAAATGAAAATCCCGGTTCATGGAACATTTCAAACCTATTTGATGTTAAAAATCCGGTGTTCCCTAAATTGTTTTGAGTAGTATATAATCCACTTGAACAAATTCCCACTAAATCATGTTTTTGGGCACTGAGCTCCATTATAAAATATGCCTTGTATTGCCTGGGCCCAATTTCATAGAGCTGCTAAGCAGAAAAAATTTGCTTAGCAGATTTCTTTGGATACCAGCCAAACTTTCAAATTAAATGTATGCATTTTGGCTGGTAGTCTGTTTTATTTCGCTTAGCAAAAATATTTGCTTAGCGGAATCCTCTGCTTAGCAGCTCTGTGAAATTGGCCCCTGGTTCCTACTTAATGTAAATGCGAAGCCAATTTTTACTCCATTGACTTGCTGTGAATGGTTCACATAAATTGAAATATGTTTGGTGATTCATTCAGAGGAATCTCAGCTTTTTGCATATGTGATTCATACTTGGCAAAACCCTAAACTTGGACCCAATTTTCAAAAGTGAGATTTTGGTATACTTTGATTCTTGAGATTTTCCTCTTTCATTTGATACCAGATTTGTAGAAATCAGAAAAAAAAGTAATTATTTTTCTGATTTCTACAAATCTGGTATTAAATGAAAGAGGAAAATCTAGAGAATCAAAGTATACCAAAATCTCACTTTTGAAGATTGGGTCCAAGTTCAGGGTTTTGCCAGTATGAACAGGTCGTTTTTACCCTACACCGACGTTGTGTATAGCACTGTATACAACCTATAAATATCGAGAAACTCGCTGCTATATAGGATTATAGCCAGCCAATCGTCATCGGGCAAGCTCGGTGGTTGAGAGGGTAAAACGTCTGAATTAGTAAGCAGGAGGTCGTGGGTTCGAATCCCGCCCGAGTCACCTGTGAAGTTTTTTCCACATACACTAGGAAAGCACCAAGTATACAGTGCTATACACATGTCGGTGTAGGGCAAAATTTAATCAATTGTGTATCACCCAATGCAAGAATTTCATCAACCTATAAGATCTTTTTTACCAGAAACTTTAATTCAAGACAGGAAATTGTCCTTTATAAGATGGTCCCCGGTTCGACACTCACTGGATATCATCATTGGAAGTAGAGACAGCATACGCTGAACATAAATTACTTACACATATAATATGCACGTGTGTGCATATGGAACCACAATATGCATAGATGTACAAAGGACCAATCTGCCTGAGGTCAGTGTACCAAGGAAAATATTTACTCCATTGTACACCACTTCCTCATGGTATAAAACTTCTTCATGTTAAAACAAGGCACGCAATTAACACCAACCAATGTCAATTTTGTTCTAACCAAACCTGGCACCTTGTCATCTCTTTGCCCAATGTGTCTCCTTGAATCTAATATAATTGTACATCAAAAGGATAACTTTGCTTCAATTATTTTGAGAGTTATTTAATAAGGCAGAATGAATCAACACAGTGCTGACTTTTTGGTTATGAAAATAGAAGTTACTGAGGAAACCAGGTGTAAGATTTGCCCATTAAAATGAGCCACATGTCATGTTCATTCCAACCACTTTTGGCACAAGGCCCAAAAAATGTCTCTGGTTTCTGGTCTCTGCGTGTGTTGCATGTCAGCATTTTTATTTATTTCTTCATATGAAATGATGTCCAACTGCAGCCAAAATTACTCGATTGGAATTCTGCCATGCTGTCTTTTAAATGACTTTTTCACACAGGGGTATGAACGTTTGCCCGACTTGTGAGGCCTCTCTTAGCCATCATGTAATCATGTATGTCTCTGCCAAAAAAAATACCCCCCCCTCCCAAAAAAAACCAAACAACAAAACTCATCAATGCACTGATTTTGAAGAATGACCATAAACCGGAGACTTTATTTTTGGTCTCACTTTGCCTTTGAGAAAGAACCTGCTAGGTTCGAAACACAAGGCCAATAACATTGATTTTGACTTTATTTTTGTATAACAATTTTCACCATGGTGTTGCACTGTTCATCCTAGAGAGCTTTGCCAGATTCAAGGGATGGCAAAGAATGGCATTACCCCCCCCCCCCCCCCGGTAAGAAAATCTTAGATATGTAGGATCTTACATTATTATAAACCTAGATAGATACATGTGGCATTTGACTGAATCATTTTGCAGCAAACTTCAGGTATATAGTGCACATTGACTTTATTGTAAATGAGTAACAATGTTTTGTGTTATGTATATGGACATGATAAGAACTGTGATTTAAGAGTACTAATCTAGCTACCTTATATTTTGCCAATTAAAGCGCATAGCATTGGCCAAAGAAGTGCTGGACTGTGTAGAGTAATGGACGCTTGATTCACCATTGCAGTAATGGTGGCTAGCATCAGTCTGATCTGTTTACCTACATGAAGTGTGCCAGCCTGCTGTAATCCATACCACGGCATTGTACTCCAAATGCGCGCACACACAATGAGCTTGGTTACAGGTTTTGCTCCCCCTGCCTGGCCTGCCGTGGGGCATCATGGGATAGGCATATGAAGCTAGAGAACTTAGATGCAATCTTAAACTAGACGCATGCAAACCATCTGTGTGGCGAATAATGAGCACGTTTGATAAACGCTAAGGTGCGTGCGCGAGATACAGACGGGTAAGTCTCCCAGACTTCATTGCTTCTTTTTGACACCTTGTACTTCAGATTGTGGCACAAAATGCCACGAATGGGCCAAATCCATTGTTCTTAGAGTACTATGCAGTGGACTAGGTTAATACACGAGTGGCACACTTCTTCTGCTAACAGTGAAATGGTTGGCGGATTAGGCTGTTTCCAAATTGTGTTTTTTTTTGGCTATGGCTATTGGTTGCAATGGCAATGTTGAAGTTTTAACAGATGCAGTGATCTAGCCACTTGCCAATAGCCTTAGTCTATGTTATTACAACAATAAATACTCTGAGAATGTAAGCATATATAGGCCATTCTTCCTCCCTGTTTGCCGCCATTACTTTGCAAAAATTTTACCTGGAAAATATTTGCGGTCAGTCGGTCTCAGTTAGCAAATGCTGTTCAACAGATTTGTGTGGTTCCCAGACTACCAATTGTAAATAAAGAAAATTAGTTTGAAAGGCACCAGTCTAATCTGGACAGGGGCCTCATTTTGATCCATGAAAGGGAGGTGGCCATTTTTCCTCCTTGACATTGGAAACTGACCAATGAAATAACAGGGTTATCTCATAAATATGCATGAATATCAAGCAGAGTGTGATGTAATGTTCTCATGTCAGCTGGGGCACATTTCATAGAGCTGTTAAGCAGAGAGTTTTGCTAAGCAATATAAAACAGACTACCAGCCGAAATGCAAACATTTTGTTAGCCAATTTTTCTGTTAATGCCATGAACTTCTGGTGGCAGTTTTGGGGCAGCTCATTAATTCTTGAGAGCACCGTGAATTTGCTATGAAATCACGGTCAAATGTTATTTCAAGGCAAAACTGATTTTCAGGGTGAAGTTCATAGTGTAAGCAGATCTATGAAATTGGAAATGTTCTTGGTTTCATGATGCCACATTTACATAATGCTATGGGGAATTTCTTAACATCATTGTTACTTTGGCTCTTTTTATCATTGTACTGCAGCCACAACAGAAAGAATTGACTCGAGTTTGTGATTATGAAATCTAATTATTTTCCTTCAAACACCATCTATACAGTTTTGTGTGATGTGTGTGCACAGACGTACGATGTAAAAATAATAAATTACTTTAATACCCAGACAGTTGATGTTTGATCATGGTTCTAGGCTGCTTTCGTAAGAATCTTAGGTATCACCCTCCAGAGGGCAGTATACAACTTGCATGTAGCTGCTTTGTTTGTTTTTCAAAATTGAAGTTACTGACAGGTTATTGAGGAATCAGTATTTTAATTTGAAATGTTGGGAAACTAATTCTTGTATATTACCAGAAGTCTGCCACTCGTGTACTAACCTAGTCCACGGCACAGTACTTCAAGAACAATGGATTTGGCCCATTTATAACATTTTGTTCCACAGACTGATGCGCAAGGTCTCAAAAAGAAGCAGTGCAGTCTCTGAGACTTATCCAGCATATGAGAGAACTGTATCTCGTGTACACACCTTAGCATTTGGCGCATTCTCCCCACAGCTGATGGTTCACCCACGTCTAGTTCTCTAGGAACTAGCTTCACGTGGAAACGCTTATCCCATGAGCCCCACAGCAGGGGGAGCAAAACCCATAACCAAGCTCATTGTGCGTGCGCGCCTTTGGAGTACAATGGCGTGGTATGGATTACAGCAGGCAACAGATATTCTGATATTACCCACCTTTACAAGAAAGAGAAGAAATAACAGACTCCCATGTAATTGTATATTTTGCAAAATTCTCACCAAAATATTTTTTTTAAATGATTATGATAACTATTTATGCGGACTTCATTAGCCAGATTAGACCTTTATCATGCCCCAGCTGTCTTGTTTTTTCCTTCCAGAAATCCATGAGACCATTTCACTGAGGCTAGAAGGCAAATAGACTGGGCCCCTCATTCTCCTGAAGACAATCAGAGCATACTGATTGAAACGTCGAGTTGTAACCATAATGGCTGCAGTTGTGAACAAAAGACAGCTGAGGTTTCATTCAAGTCTGTTAACAGTAACATCTATTCATTAACCCTAACTCCCTAGGTCCATTTGCTTACACATAACCTGAATCCTCCAAAATCCTTCAGTAGTAAAGCAAGCACGTGATATGTGATATATGTACATGGCCAGGGACCCTCCCTGCATGCATGGAGCAATAAAGAGTGTCCACTGGCCCAAGCACTGACATTGCAATCACTACAACAAACATGGATGTACATGTACCATGGAAAGGCAAGTATGCCTAATAATCTCAATCCTTCAAAATCCTTCACTTTAGCAAAGAGGATTTTAATAATATCACAGCATTTGTAAGGTGCCGGTCTAAATGGAAAAGAAAATTCTCAAATAGATGTAAAAGCAAGTGTAAACAGATATGTTTTGAGTTGCTGCTGAAAGAGAGAGAGATATTTTGTATTTTGGAGGACTTGGGAAGGTTAGGGTTAGTTAAATGATGTAATTTTGTGCTCAGATATGGGCTTTACCTAGGCTGGACTTCTCAAAAGCTTGGATGTACCAAGACTTTGGCCATCCTCCCTAAGGTCAATTGATGAGGGCTGATCATTGTCTCAAAAGCAAATTGAGTTGTTCTGTGCTGTTACTCTTGTGAATGTTTGAACATATTTTTTGTTTGACAAGCGACATTGCTGATTAAAAATAACACTCGTTATATTTTATAAATACCCAAATGTTCACCCTCATCTATAGAATAAGTCCAGTAGTATTTATGAATTTATTCAGAATTGTAAAACATGTTTTAGCAAAATTCTGACTGAATCTGTAATTTTCAATTTTCTTTGTGTTTTTATTACTTGTGGATACATACTTGATAATCTCTTTAGAAAATCCTGAATGTCAAGAACAAACAAAATTTAAGATTATTATGTTAATTATTTCGTGTTTTATTAACAATTCATAAAAATAAAATTATTGAAATAATCTCATACAGATTTCAATGCAAAATAAAACTTTGTCACTTTTCCCAAAATCATTGAAAGGAAGTGTTACACCATTGGTAAAATGTATATAATATATAATGTATAATTTCTATTACAGAGATGCACAGAAACCAACCTTTGGAAGTTTCATTTCATTGTATCAAGAAAATGTATTCAGATTGTTTTGCATCCATTCTAATGTGGAAAATGGATCATGGCAATTTCAAATTTAAAATACATTTCACGTTGTCTCAAAAATGACAGCATATCAGATTAACCCTCCTGCTACTACAAGGGTCAAAATGTTGACATACTTGCCAAGGTATATCTAGTGCACTTAAAAGTCGAACAGTGTCAAACCTTACGTGTAGTAAGTACATTTACAGGTTAAAATGAGTCGACCGTTTTTGACTGGTAAAAGCATTGTCTGGCATTGTTCTGGGTGGTCAAAATGACAGTCAAAAATGCCCCTGTGTGCACATTTGGGTCAACAGGCAGTTGACTGGTTTTGACTACTTGCCACTGAAGTGTAGCTACACCATGCAGTAGGAGGGTTAATTTCTCATGATGTTTAGTACCATCACCAACATTTTAGTGATTATAATCATGTAATTACCAAGGATGTACACTCCCTTTAAAACTTTACTTATTCCCCTTTCACCGTTAACATAGGCAGACTTAATACCACCATGCGTAAATTGCAGGGCTGTGATTGGGCAGTTTTGAAAAAAATCCACGTAAATTTTGCTAGGGGGTATTGGGGCCGCTGTTGTGAACAGCGCTGGGGTGAAATCTATAGTTTCTGAGCGTTTGCTTTCCTTTATTGCTTAAATCTTTAAAATCCGGACAAATCACACCCCTGAAATTGTACATTAAAATGGTTTGCATGTATGCATGGAATAGATTACTGAATATGTAACACGGCCAATTCAGAACACCCAATAAAACCCACACATCGTATAACCCTAACCACCCCATATCCTGCAAAATCCTCCAAGGGGCACTTTTTGGGGAAAATTCAGCACTGTTGGAAACTGGTACTCTTCAAATGGGGCAAAATTACTACCTGGCAAGAAGTACAGGCTATAAAAGATCAACAAAAATGCATGTTTCCAAAAGTACACTGATGGATTTTTGGAGGATTCAGGAAGGTTCCTAGCCAGAATACCTAGGGGGTTAGGGTTTAAGGGATAGTATCGTCATGATCAGAGCAGACTTTCAACAGGGCATGGAATTGGTGTCCTAGGTAAAGAAGAACACAGTGACTGAAATTTACTGGCTCATTTATGCAGCAGCAACGGTAATAGGGCCTTATCATGTGGGACATTATTTTCAGTTACCGAGTTAAATCTAAAAACTAGTACTCAGATTCCATGCCCAGTCGATCGTGACGATATTGTCCCTTTAACTATCAATAGACCTTTATCACAGTTGTCATCCTGACCAAACTGAGGCTGGCAGAAAATTAGGCTGATCCCTCACAGTGATCAGTGCTTTAAGCGTATATATACTAGACAGGGAAGATGACAAAGATGGCCACAGTATGATAACGGTCTATATACAATGTGCAATGCCTACTGATGCATGTGAGCAGGGTAGGTATTTTAATAAGATTGAACATCCTAGGCCAAAATTTCCTTGGAGTTTAACAGAACAGACACAATTTGTGTTTATTCAAAACGTTTTTCATGGTGAAAAATAAAAGTAGTTTTGTTGTGACACAATGTTCTGTTTCTTCATTTGAGTTGTGGGGCTCTGCTAAGATTTGATGGTTAAATTCGGCATTACGATAATCAAAATCTCTAATTTTGAGTTCTTCTGGGGATAACTGTACCAAAACATTGGATACAACTCTGGAATAAACGTTCAAAGAGCAGCAGAACCCTACAACTGAAAAGAAAAACACAGATCGGTAATGACGTCACAAACTCTCTGATGTCAATCTAATTTTGGGAAATAAGACACCTCTGTGAACAAACGCAATTACTCTTCATGGTGTTACTAAAACATGCATTTTTTTATAGAAACAAAAATCAGCCTAGAATTATATGTAATATCTATCAACATTTGTTAACTTGCTCATGGCTCACTGTCGATTCCGTAATCATTGTAGCACTGTCGGAATAGGATCGTCTGACCTCTCTGGCATGTGGCCGAAAGTAGAAACAGATATTTCTGGTTGAGCTGCTGCCGTCAGTGGTCTGTTGAAAAAACAAAACAAACAAGAGAATGAATTTAGTTGTTATAATCTTATACACTTCCAGACACTCCATCACTCATTTATTAGTCACTCTCCAAGATTATGAAAGGCCCCCCCCCCATCCTTGTCAATGACCCCTTGCCAGCATCCATCATGGATGAGAGCAACTGCACCCAAGTGTTGTTTGAACCAATTGAGCATATAGTGCTGTGTATCCATGGGTAATTTTGAAACCAGGTACCTGGCTGCCGTAATGGTCCGATTCCCAGGTACCCATACAAAAAAAAATGGGGGACAAAACCGGATTTTCCACAATGCCGCCATGCTTGATAATTCCTCATGCGGTGCATAGACCTAACGCAGTGCAAGACAGTTGACATCATTTCCAGTATGTAAAATAATACCACAAAAAGAAAATGATAAAAAGAACAGAATTGAGAATTTATTATTGTAATGAATTTTATGGAATAAAAACAAAATACCTGAAACCTTATCATAAACATGGAAGATTGGTAAGTAAGTGTTTAATCAGAGACTATCATACGGTTTCTGAAATGTTACATCAGATTTTAAAATGTGGGTTTCAGGTACCCGAACCGGTAAAAAGGAACCGGGTATTGAACTTGACGGTCAGGTACCCACAAACCTGGGTACCCGTGCTGTCACATGCCTGTGAGCATATGATGTCTTCGCTCATTTAACATATAATACTCAGAAGGCAAAGATTCCCGATTCATGTCCATATAAAATTATCTAGTGTGGAAACATTGTACAAATTACAATGTTGAGTCACATTGTAATTTGTACAATAGTGCCACACAATGTGACCAGATTCAACTGAAGACGAGTTAGACGTCTTTGGGATTTTCTTATTCTGTTAAAACAATTGTGCATTGATGGCTACAGATTATATTAGGAACTGCATGTACATCTAAAGAAATGGTGGCAAACAGCAAACAAAATTTATAAACATTGCTTTAATTTGGCATTCCTGTTCTTGAAATACTGTAAAAACTGTTGGTAAAATATCTGTAAATGCATCCATACTTTATAACATTCAAAAAGATATGTATATAAATCATCCTGTGAAAGTTTCAGCTAATTTCATCTCATTGAATAAAAAAAAAAATGTTATTAATTTTACTAAAATGATAGCACCTCAAGGTTTCAAGTGATGTTTACATCAAGCTGTGCTGGGTATCGGGGTACCTGGATACCCGACCAAAACTGTCATTACCTGGTTCCATTGTTCGGTTCCAATTACCCATAAACGACTTTTGAAATTTTGGACTGAACATTGAAGCCACACAAATGGAATTCTTTGGCTATCCGGTTCTGAAAATAACTGAAAACGCACAGCCTTAACATAAAGTAAGTTTATGATCATTAATTTCTTTTGTGAATATGAATGGTGTGCCCTGCCTTTGAATGCACATTGATAGATCATTTTTGAAGTATTGTACCTTTGGTGATTCTCGGCCCAAGCCCGTTCCCTCTGGAGAATTACTCACTCCCACCGTTTGTCCCGACACATCATTCTCAGCTGCTGCACTGTTGCTGGACGTTAGATTACCAGTGGGGTGTCTGTGATTTCCTGAGCAACTGCAGGTACACAGCTGGTGCTGAGCATGGCTGGTTAGTGATTCCCTCCCTCTCCCGATTGTTCGAGCCTTTCTTACTTTGGGAGCCCCCGAATCGTGACCTCTCTTCCTACATCTGGGTGAACTTCCATCTTCTTTGGAGACAAACTTACTATTTAAGCTTTTCTTTCCATGGTTTTCTGTAGAGTCTTTTCTTTTGCGCTTGAGTCCGGTAAGAGGAGATTGTTTCGTGGAAGAATCCATTGTCTCTAGAACTGAAGTCACCGAGTTCAATGTTCGATCTGGAGAGATGTGTACGGATTGTTTCTTGGGATGTGGTTGTTGCTTCATTGATGCGACGGATTCTTTTCGAGTCTTGCCATCACTCTCCACAATTGCTTCAGTGTATTTTTCTCTGTCAGTGACAGTGTTACTGAACAATGAAGCTTCCACCAAAATGGCCGACGTCCTTTGGCTCCTAGAATTATTAACGTCTAAAACTGTTCCAGAAAAATGTTCACTTTTATTCAAAATATTATTGTTTACACTAGGAAAGCAGTCTTTGCTGCCAGCTCTGTTTTCCTCGGCAACTTGTCCTAATGCTAATATTGATTTATTAGTTCCTACATTTCTGGTGTTCCTACTGTCTAGAGTAACGCAGAGTTCAGGAGCACTATGGTTTTCCTCTTGGGTCTTCTGTGAAGTTGAAGAGAGTGTTTCAGATTCGGGTGCCGGATGAGAATACTTAACACTGGGTGAGCTTGTGTTGTCTTTTTTGTTTGTTTGTGGGCTATTCTTGAGCCAATCGGATATTGAAGAATGCCTCCGCGCGGGTGTTTTGGGGGTTACTGGAGATGACGAGACTGACGTTGGCTTGATTTCTTGTTCGGTTGATATGGTTCTGTTTTGACGAGGGGGTGTCAAGCAGCCAGTAGAAGGTTCAGCATTCTTAACAGGTGGTAGATTTTCTTTCACTGTGAAAAATGCGGGAAATCAGTTGTTTTCTTTTTTGAAAAAACTAAGCTAAACAAAAACAAGGTTAAAAAGACATGAAAAAGAAGTAAATACTCAAAATTTTATTCCCTTAAGTTCGTCCCTTCATTTTGTTTGCACCCCATAAGATCAAATAGGAGAAAAAAACTAAATAATGCAGACACATGACCTAAACATTTTCTGAACACTAAGTTTGTTTATCACAAAAAATGAGATTAATTAGAAAAAAATAAAAAAGAGTATGCACATATATTCCCTCTCATTAATTCCTCAATAATTTGTATACTGAGACGCAATAGAAACTTACCACTTTTGTTGTGTTGTCTTATTTTGAACCATTACAATTTTATGCTATTCCAAAACAAGTGGTAAGTTTCTATAGCATCTCAGTATATTTACAAACAAAAATTTGAAAACTTTACTATTGAAATCCCCAAACAAATGGGATTATATAAGAAAACAAAAAAGAATATACACATATGTTCCCTCTAACTAATTGCTCAATAACTTTTATTTATAAAGACATCTTTGGAAATATTGAAATCCCAACTTCTTCCTCTTAAATTTATTTTTAAGAGCATTTTTCCCAACTCTAAGATTGCCCAATTTGTTACTCACTTCGGTTGTTTATTGTAGATCTTTCAGCATGCCCGATAAGTCTACCCTGTGTCTGACTTGCAGGCAATGAATCTTCATGTTTTTGTAACCGCCAGATACGGACAGAAGCGTCGTCGGCGCCGGTCACAAGCTGTCAGTTGATTAAAAAGATATTTTAGTTTATAAAAAAACCAAACAACTGAAAACCTTATTGCTGCTGGCAACTGATTGCAGGTCAATAATATTATAGTGGCAATTTATTTTATTTCTTTTCAAATGTACACTACTTTGGTAGGAGGCTATGCTTATGTGTATGCTCTTAATGAGACAGTCAAAAACTATTTTTTTTAGGTTCTTGTTTTGTTCATTTTTTTAGAAATGATAAAAACTCAAAATTAGTTCTACAACTGAAGGCCTCAATTTCTCATGTTTCATAGGACCAAACGTGCATCAAGTGAGTGTTACCTTTGGGAAGTCATCCTTGGCCCACGCAACCATGGTAACCTCATCTTCGTGACCACAGAGGGTGACCGGTGGACACAGTGGCTGGTGCACCTACAACACATACAAGAAAACATCTCGATTCAAAGACATCCAATACATTATCAAGTTTTGCTATTATTATAATGTATACAAAAGTACCTGTCCTTTCTTGGAAGTCTAATATTAATAAATGTGTTTCATTCATAGGGTGCGTTCGAGTAGCTTCCCCGATATAACCCAAGTCAGTCACACAGGTGAGCCCCGAGCACGAGCTAATCGAACGAGCATCCCATTGAACGTTTGCCCTCTTGTGGTCGTTAAAGCGAGGTGAATAATGTCAAAGGTCACACAGGTAAAAAAGGAACTAATGATCATATTTTTCTCAGGTTTGTACAAAACAACACATCTTTTAGTACAACAACAGTCCCTCCTCACTGAAAACAAAGATGGCGGCCATTCAGAATATTCTCAAAGTGACATCACTTACCCAGGTCTCCCTCAAGTGGCCTGCTTCGCGAGCAGGTTACTTGAGGCTTACCCAGGTAAGCCCCGGCAATGATGCCAGACCTACATCGACCAGGAGAAGCTACTCGAACGTACCCATTATAGTTGGACCATTGATGGTGGCCCCTATTGCATGTTTGAAAACATTACATCAAGTCCATGATGCACGTGGAAAAAGAAAACGTGTTTCAGCAAGCATTGGGAAAAAAATGAATTTTTTTATATACCTATTATACAATAGCACATTATAAGCTGGATGTGTAATACATTTGATTGGTCAGAGATTAACAGCTGAAGATAGGACAATTAACAGTCGCAGTCGACTAGAACACACAACTTTACCTAACTGAATAGCACAGATCGGTATTGATGTCACCAACACTGCATCTATGCATAGCTACCATTACAATAATAATAATAAAAGCTTTATTTACAAATTTTAATGTGCCATCATTATAATAAATACATATTAAAAAAATAATAATAAACGTCTGACAAATCGTCAACAAATTTCCTGACAATGCGCACAAAATTTGTCAGGAAATTTGTTTCTGACATTTTTTTTATTTTTAAATTAGTTAAATATCAATCGCCGTTATTGAATATTTAAATGTTTTCAGATGTTCTGAACACAACGTACATTCCAAATATAGGCCTTTCCGTCGCCAGATCCACTGAGCAGAAGACCGTCATCGCGGGAGAGAGAACTCTTGACGTAAAACGATGAGTTCTGGTGACCATAGTAAGTTGCTATTGGCTGCGTCTGAAGGCCGAGTGTACTGTGGCGATAGATGACATCATCCATGCAACTCGCAAAGAACTCGCTGCGTGTGGAGTTGAACACTAGGCTAGAAAAACCTGTGGAATTAGAATTATTATATTATGTCAAATGTGATATGAAAGTACCACGATCTGAAAACAATATGGGAACAAAAAGAAAAGAAAAAATAATCTCTAGGAAAAAAAGAAGTATACTGGATGGTACAACGAATGTAACAACGAATGTTACAGGCCTCCCAGTGCCTAATCTACCAAATATAGGTTTTTTTAAATAGGTTTTTAACCAGTTCGCATCGGAGGCCGTGTATACACGCAATTTTTTTTTGCACCGCGGATCGGAGAGCGTCTAAACACGCCATAGGAAACTCGGGAATATTGGTATGCATGTCCGGTTGACGTGATAACGAGCCACGTGCGTAAAGTACCATGCTCGGAAGACGTGGCCACACACTGAAAGCTTCCGTTGTCCTTTCGGGTGACGTGAAAACATGCCATTTTGGCAGTGCTCGTGCTTCGGTCGACGTGTTATTGCGCAGCAATTGTTCGGCACGATAGCGGGGGCCGTGTAAACACGCTCGCATTGGTGGTTGGGGGGGGGGGGTTGGGCACTCGTAAACCTGTTCCACACCTTTTTCTTTGTCTCCATTGAAATCTGTAAAGCTGAGGTATACTAAGATTTCTATAGACCAATTTCCGTGCACCATTGTCCCATTGTTACTCTGTACCATGCCACTCGGATAATGGAGGAAGGAATCCTTCCTCCATGCTCGGATGACGTGTAAATATGATGAAGAATTCTTTAGAGGGCTCGGTGGACTTCTAAAGACACAACACGAAATACGCCCTCCTGGCTATAATTCCCAAGGGAAACTCGCCAATTTATATGCTAGTAAGCTAAATGTGGGTGTCCCGTCTTAGTTTCATTGACTTAACAAAAAAAAATTCACGCAAACAAAAACGTGTTTGTGTGGGAAAAAGAAACCCGCACAGGGGCCCAGAAAAACTTTTTTATTCCCGAAGCGAACTGGTTAAGCAAAATATAGACTTTTATAGGTTACTTCCTGTGATTAGATGCAGTGTTAAGTAACAAGTTTTTGGTAAATTGCCTACCTTCTGAGTACTTTTTGCAACAAAGTACATTACCCCATACCCTGTCTGGCAGAAAATCTAAGAGCGGTACACATGTTACAGTTTGGCTATTGTTTTGGCTTCATCTCGTAATTTTTCTTCAAAGCCACGAGGATTTTATGAGGAAGTTGAAAATGTGTTGCAGGAAATTAAAAATACAGGCTTTTATAGGTTAATATAAATTTTTTGGGGAAAATAAATGTTCCCACTTTGAAATATAGGTTTTATAGGTTTTGCTGGGAGGCCTGGTGTTAATTTGTCAAAGCACTTTGATAATACATTTTTAAAAATATTTGGTTTAATTATTAAAACTTCTAGCAAAATATAAATTATAACTCATCTTATATTGTTTTAAATGACGATAAATTATAACTGGATCGGGTACTTCCCTTATCTTTTACTTCTGTGGAGCCGGGTTCAATTCCCACTGTAACCCAAGCTGACACGAGAATAGAGTTTTCAGTCCCTACCTGATAATATGAGTTTTTCTTTCCATGGTGGCTACTTCTCTTCTTTCA
Organism: Zoroaster sp. YZ-2022; assembly: GCA_029582265.1. NCBI lineage: Eukaryota > Metazoa > Echinodermata > Asteroidea > Forcipulatida > Zoroasteridae > Zoroaster > Zoroaster sp. YZ-2022. Next base: position 21,530,712 of record CM055821.1, on the reverse strand, counting down.
AGAAGATTTTGAGGCAAAAGGAAATTGTAAAAAATCCTGAAATCAGGAAAAATCTTGAGAAATCACGTGCTTGTCTGAGGTTTTTCTCCTACATGTAAAACTGATAATTACTTCCTCTTAATATGTTTATTAAGTTACCAGTTACATAGTGATATACGCACTTTTGAGGAATCATTGTTTTCATTAACACAAAGATGATATGATATTTTATTAAAAAAATGATTCAATCAGTGATAAAAGCAAATAAAAGATGCTTATACATAACCCGAATCCTCCAAAATCCTTCAGTAGTAAAGCAAGCACATAACATGTATGCACACATGTGTTTCTAATCTGTGATACATGTACATGGCCAGGGACCCTCCCTGCATGCATGGAGCAATAAACAGTGTCCACTGACCCAAGCACTGACCTTGCAATCACTACAACAAACATGGATGTACATGTACCATGGAAAGGCAAGTATGCCTAATAACCTCAATCCTCCAAAATCCTTCACTTTAGCAAAGAGCATGTAGCATGTAACCTCAATCCTTCAAAATCCTTCAAAATCCTTCACTTTAGCAGAGAGGATTTTGGAGCATTTGGTAAGTTTAGGGTTAAAATAAATGTATCAGAAATGAATCCTTACCGCCATTTTTATTTTTAGATCCTACATATGGATACACCTGTCTTGGGCTTGGAGCACGCTTCATTCCTTTGTTGTACTTTCTCAGATCCCAAACTTTAATTGTACTGGAAGAAAAATGTAATTTTTGTAACCATGAGAGTTACCAAGAGAGATAAATAAATATTAAATACAATTGTATTAAGTAAAACTTGTAGCTTTGCATGGTGAAGAGGATAAGTAAAGACTGTTTGTGGTGACACCATGTGAAATTCTCAATGGAGTAGTAATTAGTTCTGAAAAGAACTGGAGGTTACAACTCGACATTTCGATCAGTATGATCTGATCGTCTTCAAGAGAATTAAGATAATCAGAGCATAACGTCGAGTTGTAACCTCCAGTTCTTTTCAGAACTAATTACTACTCAATTGAGAATTTCACATGGTGTCACCGCAAATAGTCTTTACTTACAAGTGTATTCTTAATTCATCAAATAAAACAAGGGAAACTAACTAGGTACATAAATAATTTTTTGGGTATAAAAAAAAACAAAAAACAGACAAATGGACTAACAAGCAAGACAAATGTAACACAAACTCAAGATAAGAGTTAAATAAGATATTGAGAATATGACCTTTTACAATCATCACTTTACCTGTCTGTGGCTCCGGCTGAAAACAGTGACATGTCGTCCTGGAAGTTGACGACAGTCACACTGGACAAGCTGTTACCTCTCACCGGCATTGATGGGGAAAGCCTGCTCCGTTTCCTGGTGGGTGCGTTTCTCAACTTAGCGACTTTGGCATGCGCTTCTTTGATGATGTTTACTGCGGTGTGGTGAGGAACTTGGCTACCACCTGATATGTACAATCATAAATTAACTACATGCAGGCCTTATGCAAACCAAAGGACACTTTAACCCTAACTACGCCATACCTTCCAAAATCCTCAAAGGGGCAAATTCAGCGCTGTTGGAAACTGGTACTTTCACCTCTTCAAATGGGGCAAAATTACTACCTGGCAAGAAGTACACGCCATAAGTGCTGAATACGAAAGATCAACGAAAATGCATGGTGCATTTTGAAGATAAGGGCGTGTTTCCAAAAGTGCACTGATGGATTTTGGAGGATTCAGGAAGGTTCCTAGCCAGAATACCAAGGGGGTTAGGGTTTTAATGAAGACTTTTGGAGATACAGACAATAACACATTGAAAAATAAATGTGGTAAATTTATAGATTTATTAACTCTTTTGCTAATTAGAAAGAGTGCAATATACCGCTGTGGACAACATCTCACAAATTTAATGCTGAAAATCGCCCTAAATATTGTTTCCAAACCTCACATTTTCTTCACCTTAATGGAAAGTCAGTGATATTACATTTAACCAGTTCGCATCGGAGGCCATGTATACACGCATTTATTTTTTGAACCGGGGATCGGAGAGCGTCTAAACACGCATTCCGATTTTTGTGTGTGTTACCGGGAGACTGTCAACACGCCACACGTGGCGTGCCATCGTGGCGGCTGACTTGTATACACGCAATCGTTTCTCGGAGTCCATGGGGTCACGGTTCGGTGGCCCCGGACAAAAGGCACTGCAAACAATGAACGAGTTCACTCTTTTTGTTGATTTTTGCGTAATCCCTTTATCCAAGACCTGTTCCTTTGACGTACCAGCCAAGAATTTGTAAAGACGGATTTATATCCATTGTTTACGAGGCCTTTCCTCTCTCTCCCGGTATGCCGTCTGTTCGACCGGGCGCTGGTAGCTAATAGGCCGTTGCATCGGAGCTTGCCAACGGTCTAATTGTGCTGAACAAACACAACCGTAATTAAAAAACTAGCCATTTAATTCTCGAAATGTCAATGAGTAAAGGTGTTTATTTGGGTGTCCGGACTTAGTTTCATTGACAAAAAAAATTATTAATGGCTAGAAATTTTTTCAGATTTTTCACTGAAAATAAACCCGCACTGGGACCGGAAAAAAATATACATTCCCGACGTGAACTGGTTAAAGACAAAAAATGGCAGCAGTATAGTGCATTTGTTTCTAACTTTGATTACCTCTATTATTGCACCTTGTGTCCCAAATGAGGATATTCCCATCTCTGGCCCCCGTAGCAAAGACATGACAATCACCGGGACGGAAGCACACGGACTTCAAGCTGCAGCTGTGCCCCATGAAGACGCCCAGGGCTTTCCCTACCACGACGTCCCACAGTGCTGCCATCTGATCGCCCGATGCGGTCACCAGGTGATTCTTGCCGTCGGCCCATGCTAGGTCAAACACTGCATTTCTGTGCGCGCGAAATACTGCCCAACAAATTGAGATACAAGTTCCATAGGTTAATTGAACAAACCGACAGAACTGAAGTTACAAATTAGAAGGAATCTTCACATTCTTTTGAAAAATGTACAAAACAATTTGTTATCGAAAGTGGGAGGGACTGAAATTTTGATACTGAGCTTTTTCAAAGATTTTTTTATCAGAGAAAGTTTAGGCATGCGTCGCCTCAGACCTGCACATTGGCATTTTTTTGTTTTTTGCTATGAAACGATGTACTATTGCAGACAAAATTGCTGGATCAATTGGAATTTATTGTTTTTAAATGACTTTTTTACATAGGGGCATGAACGTTTGCCCAATTTGTGCAGCCTCTCCTAGCCACCATGTATGGAAAAATTCGGGTAGAATGTCTGATCCGACCGCCACTTTTTCTCATTCAATATAACCAATAATTTAATCTTACATACCCAGTAAGGTTGATAACATGATATGGATGATGGACATATACTTCAAATTATTCCAGGTTATTTATTTCATAAAAAATCAGGCATTTTTGGTATACGATGACTTCCTCAGTCATGTCAGTCTGATCTTGTCAACTCCCCCATTAGTGACCAAAACGGTCATTGTACATGCACAGTGGCAACTATAATAGGATCCTTCTATTTACTGAAGGGGAGGATTTTTTAGAAGGGAAATAAAGTTCGAAAACCATCACAAAAGTGGATTTTAAAGATAGTTTTCGCTTTCTGTACTCCTCAAAAAGCGATAGAATCATTTTTTAACTGGTTAGTGGGTGCAACAAAAAAAAAAAAAAAACTTAAAAAGTGGTGGTCGGATACGACATTCTTTCCAAAAATTCTGGTCTTATAGGTTAAATTACAGGTATAGACTAGTTTTTTTCTTCAAGTTATTTATCCAATTCAATTACAGGGGGAAAAAATGGTTATTACAGATTTTGTTAAAGCTAGATACCTTTGACAACTTTAGCAGTTTGTGAGGTATCAACGAGGGTAACAAATCCATCCTCATCAACGACTGCTAGTAAATGAGAACTGTTTGTCAACTTGGAGAAACTACACGCAAATGGTGGAACCTGTTCCACTTGATTCTCTGCCTCAAATATGTAGTTGTCCTCTGGCAAGCAACCAAGATGCAATGTTCTTTCATGCAGGCAGCTCCAAACATCATGATGTCCTTTAGATAGAAAATGAAATAGAACTTTTAACATTTATTTGGAAGAGTGTAGAATACAACCTCCACTTTTCTGTCCAAATATGACAAAATATCACAGATGTTTCTTTAAAAGATGATAGAGGGCATACTTAAGGAGAGGAAAGTGTAGTCAAGTGAGAACTGGAAACGATATTTTGCGAGATTTTATGCATTGTGCACAAGTTGGGTAGAATGTTGTATACGACCGCCACTTTTTCTCACTCAGTATAACCAATAATGTAATCTTACCTACCTAGTAAGGTGGAGAACATATGGATGATGATGGACATATACTTCAAATTATTCCAGGATATTTATTTCATGAAAAATCAGGCATTTTTGGTATATGATGACATCCTCAGTCATGTAAGTCTGATCTTGTCAACTCCTCCACCACGGTCATTGTACATACGCAGTGGGCAACTATAATAAGATCTTTCTATTTTCTGAAGGGGAGGACTTTTTAAGAATGGAAATAAAGTCTGAAAACCATCATAAAAGTGGATTTTAAAGATAGTTTTCGCTTTCTGTACCCCCAAAAATTGATAGAATAATTTTTTAACTGGATAGAATAATTTTTTAACTGGTTAGTGGTTGCAAAACAAAAGTGGCGGTCGGATACGACATTCTTTCCCACAAGTTATCGTCTTTGAAAGGCAAATCTGTGACATTTTTCATATTTGGATAGAAAAGTGGTAGTTGTATTAACAGTAACAATACATTCTTTCCAAATACTCTAGTATTACTCTCAAGAATAATGTAGTAGGAGTTCCATCAGAGGGAGCAGATGTCATGGTGGTGGAGTGATGGTGATGATGATGACGACAACCCAACGTCAAGGATAAGGCCATGAGAATGAAAGTCATAGATTTGCGTCCACCGCCCGCATGTCCCGAAAGCTACCGCCTAAATTTTTCATTATTTGCCAAAAAAATCATTATTTGCACAAAAAAGGTATTTCCACCAAACAAATTTAGTTCCAAATCATCCACATCAGTAAAACGAAGTTTTTACCAAATTTCCACCAGTATGTGCGCTATAGTATAATCATTAGCACATGTTCTCTTACAGTTAGTCTTAATAGGGTTTTCAGGTGAAAAATTATTCCTAAACCAATATGCTCAATATTTATATCAAATTAAAGGTCTTGATGAAAGAAATACAATGGTTTTTAAATCAAGACAATCGGACGAGTAGTTTTTGAGGAATCCTGTTTTATTTAATCAAATATACAGCATTCGACGAAGCGCGACTGTCCATACACTGTGTACATCCCTAATGACAACAAAACCGTTGAATCAGCCTACACACACCGTGATACACACGCACAGCGTTCGTGCTCATTTCCCTCATAAGAGCTTTTGAAAGGGTGTAAAAAATAAACTCTCCGCTCAAAACTAAACAAAATTACAGCTCAAAACTTTCACATATGATATAAAAGAGGTGTAAAATTCATTCAGACACTGCTCCCACCTTTCAACTTGAAGATTTCACCTCGAAAAAACGGTGTTTACTTTTTATCTCTTCGGTTGTAGAGTAGTTATGGAGATCGAGCAAGCATGGGCACGTAAAGGAGCCCTTTGACTCAATAGGGAAACCGTTTTCATGTCAATCACAATGTACTCGGGCGCGGAGACAGCTCCGAAGTGGATGCCCTCAGCAGAGCGCGGCAAATTTTACGCACCGAATGCGCCCGATCTCGGAACACTTCGCGAAAGGCTGGGCGGGACGAGAGTGGTTCATTCATAAAACCTAGGCTTTCGCACACGCCTTCCGATTGCTATTTTATGTACATTGTTGGATAGCTGAAACTAGTATAAGCTTTCCAATGAGCTATTACAAGTAAGATTTTGACAGGTAAAAGTAGTAAATTTTTTGGATTTAAAATTTTGATGTTTTTTGTTGCAGGCGATGCGCTGTACGTGTGGCGGGCTTCGGTCAAGCATGTACAAACTGAAAACCCTAGTCTTAGTCCCGTGTACGTCGTTCACAAAAAAGGTCGCATTGCGCTAAAGCTGTAGGTGCTGCAACTGTCGCTGTTGTGCAAAACAATAAAAAGAGTCTTAACCCTAACTCCCTAGGCATTGTATAGCTATGAAACCCTATTTTTAAAAATTAATGTTTCTGGACTAAGTTATACACCAAATTAAAGCTCTTGATGAGAGACAGTCAGTGGTACAATTTGTTTTCAAATATCTATTTTAGTTCTTGAGATACAGGCTTTTAAAATTGGTAAAATTCCAATTACTTGTGCCGCCGATTTTGGGCATTTTAGAATAAATTGTACCAAGTTATATCAAAAATTAAGTATATGCCAAGTTATACCTTAAATTGAAGCTGGGAATAAGGGAAAGTCAATGATGTTATTTGTTTTCAAATAAGTAGTTTGGTTCTTCAGATATTGGCATTTAAATGTTGTAATATTGTGCAATTTTGACCATTTTCGTCGTCAAGATCAGGTTTGTAGTTGAAGCCCACTTTATTGATCATGCCCTAGTAATCTTTAAATCTCCAGCAATCCAGTCTTCTTTCAACTTAAAGGTGTACACTGCATCATCTGGTCCTTCGTATTTGATGTTAAACCACTCCTGGCTTTGAGTTACCTGAAAGGATGGGTAAATAAATTATCCATAAGTTGACAAATCACTAAATTAAGTTAAATTCTGAAAAGTTAAAGGTCCTAGGAAGAGTCAAATTGTGCTTATTTATTTTCTTTTGTTATTTTATCAATTGATATGAATAAAAACCGATTTTACGTTTAATTTATGTCTGGATTGGGCTAATTATTTTTAATTTGATTTTTACAAAAATTGCCTCATCTAATTTCAAATGCTGCCCAACGCGCGGTGGCGCTGTTCGTGACGTAGACCTAGGAGCAATAAACCATGAATAAACTAAGCTCCAATGTTAGGCACCAATGTTGCCATTGTGTTTAGTTGCTCCATGGTTAAACCGTGGGATTATAAAAAAGGGTCATAAACTGTGCGCAACGTACACATGTACAGTGTATGTGCACACGACTTACAAGTTGCATAGTAAACATGACCGTATAGCACCGATAAATCTGTACTGTAGGCTCTACTGTAAAACGAAGCGCAAGGCCCCGTCGAATCAATGGCATGGATACACATGGCCAGGAGTCATTGGTGAATTGTGTAAGCCGTCGTTATGACCGTTTCAAAACATAATTCTGCACTCGATGATTTTGAAACAAGATCCAAAAATCACACACATAATTAACATTGTCAAAGAATTGTACAATGACATCTTCAGTGACTTCACAATGAAACGACATTTTTAGCGTTAATGTGGTGTGCGAAGTGTAACCATCGACCTCTAACGTTAGTAATAAGCCTATTGCTTGTGGGTGCACATACACATGTAAGTTACACGGAAAACAAAGCAACTTACCCTGAGACTTTCTCGCTTCAAGAAAGCTACTCTTTTCTTTTCTGGACGTTTCTTGGCCTTCTGACTTAAGGGAAATATTGTTGGTACTGCATCAGGGCGCAGCATGGCTTTAAATCTCATGCCAAACTGGCTCTGGAGCCCCGGTCAAAGTATGTTGGCTCAAAGTGAGCGCTACATATCATAGAGTGCTCCGTTGGTCCTGACCATTTCGCCCTGGTCAGCTTCACACTCGCCGTCCAAATTCGCCTGTATTTAGGGTCTGGTGGAAATCGGTGAAGGCTGACACCTTCCTTTGTGGTGTTGCTACACCCAGCAACAACACACCTACAAGGCATTTCCCAAAAATGTGGGATATCTACTAAATTTAGCTGAAAAGAAGATCTAATATGACACATCAACTTCAGTGGTTTTGAGTACGACTTGACTGAAACTTCATCGCAGGCAGTGCTGGACCTTCCTAGGTCTACGTCACGGATTTGCGGATTATAATATGATAATGAGGAGGTAGGGGAGGAGCGTGGCGCCCCCCTAATTTCAGAATTTATTTTTTTAATGGTGCAAAGGGGCGGGGATAAAATAGACAAATGACAAATATATGTTCCAATAGGTATACTTTATTGTTTTCACTGTTAAAAATTTCTATTTCCTAGGACCTTTAATATCTGCAGTCATTATGAACTCATATTTAGCATGGCATATTGTTAAATTCAACAACAAATGAAAGTAAAGTGGTAATGTGGTAATAAAAATTAATATTTATTCATCTTCTTCTTTTTACAGGTATCTTGAAGCCCACAGGTTACTGAGTGATCGAAATAAAATAAAAAAATAACTAAACTATTGTTCAGTTTTTGAGTTGTAACTGTATGGGAACTGAAATGTAAAATCATGATTTGCATCAACCATAAATCAACAAAGCACTTGGTTGATAATCGTACCTTTTCCTTGGTATCTGTAGGATCACACCGAAGCTCAACTTTCTCCATGATAATGTCTTCATCAACGTCATCAGATGGAAGACGCACATATGTTATCTAGAAGAGACAAAATTTCTTGATTTGTCACAAATTTTAAACTTGATAAAAAGCATATTGAAGCAAATAATATTAAATAAACAAAATGGGGAAAACAGGTTTTTTGAATTTTATTTGACTTACTGTTGTACGTTGAGATCCTCTTTGACCTAGTACGCCTTCACTTTCTCTGGATTTGTCCTTGGCTTACACCTGGCTCATTTTTTTTTAGTAAACAAATTCCACAGTTTTTGTAAAAATCCCTGAAATAATTGACAGACATCATGAAGAAATATTAATATATAAATACTGAATAAAAAACTTCTAATGGAACTGGGTACCTAGCTCATTTAGCATGATGATGATGATTTAACAGTAGGCCTACATCAAGAAACATTTTGTGAAAATTTGAAAATTTTACTTTCTTGGGCACTACATCAACGGAGGAAGGATACAGCATACATGTATGTGATTTGGTATTATTTTTTTCAAAAAAATTAAAAATTAAAAAAATAATTACCCATGACAAAAAACTAAATCACTAATTCATAATTCCTTACTTCCAAATATAAAAAAATACACAAAAAATAAATACATCATTTAATAATTACTGTAGAAGAGTAATATTTGAACTTGCACTTGAACTTGTGTATTCCTCCGCTCCATTCATATAAAATAATTTACGGCGCGGGCGCCCCCGACATGACCCCTAAAAAGCCCCTGTCGCTAGAGTTCGCTAATGTTTTCATGACCAGTGTCTGTTTATATTGTTAACAGTGCAGAGAATGTCCAAATGTGTGAATCCACGACGGGGTTCAAGATTTAATACACATTTGAACACTTTATATATGAAAAGGTTACATATTTTTGCTAAAAAGTGCTAAAAAATACCTCTTTTCTTACCTTAACAATCGTTCTCATCAAATCAAAACACCTTTTCATTATTCAGTAGTTGTCCCGTGTCACATTTTGACCCCTGAACTTTCATGCAAATCTCTAAAATCAACCCAAAATGCAATTTTTATGAGACCGCCAAACGGGGTCAACTCAAATGCTAAAAGTCATGTCAAAATATACAAAGTGAGCAAGCCGGAACACAAAAGACGTCATCGAAAAACGTAAATATCTGGACAAATATCGCAAGCACAACCTCACGGATTATCTTATCTTAAAGAGTAAGAATTACACTAAATTATCTGAAAATTTTGTTCGGAAATTCGGGACCGTTTGATTTTTATGACTTCTAGAAGATTTTTAATTTTACATGGTGGCACATACGGAAATGTGTTAAGTGGCGTTTGGGTGTTATCGCTACATAGTAAAACAATAAAAATCCTTCAAAATCCTCCAACTGGCTTTGTTGTCTAGGGAGTTAGGGTTAATGACCAAAATTCTCCTTGTTACTCCTCTTTTACCCTTCACCCTCTCTCTCTCGCAGGTAGAAAGCATGTAGGCCTACATAAAGTGATTAAGAATACGTCAAATTAGAAGAAACATCTTGTGATTGCACTGTTATTAATGATCAATGGAAATAATGAATAATGAATAATGAAAAAAAGCCTCATGTGTTTTCGAAATTTCCTGGACGCAAATCTATGACTTTCATTCTCTTGGCCACTATTACTATTGACGATTCACGCGTTTTGCTGAGCCCGACATGCCCGAGTGAGTGACTGATCATGATCAAAGACACGAGTCCTACCTTTTAGTCTCAGTGGTGTTTTCGAACCATAAATGGGCTTTGTTCTTGTCCATGAAAATACCATTTCAATTTATGTTATTGTTAATGTTATATTATTCAAGTCAAATAAAGCAATACTCCATGCACACAACACATACGTGTACACATTAAAATTTGGCGCGCTGTTTAATGAGTTCACTGGAATCGCGGGAAAAATTACCTCGTTCATTAATTATAAAATGTTATGCTCAAGTTAACATTTAAAACAATAATAAACCAATTGATTTATAACATAAATATTTAATATATAATAATAAAAATTAATTACTTTTGTAATTAGGTAGGTTTATTTACAAAATATTTGACAGTTAAATTAAATCTAATCACATTTATAATAAAAAATAAAAAACACTTCGGCCTCTTGGTGGCGCTAATCTCGGCCAAATTCATGTACACATTTTGACTGCACACAACGTATAATTTGGTTTAAATTCTACTGAGTACTGTGTTAGTGCTAATGTTGAGTAGGCTTAAGAGATTTTGAATAACTTCACAGCTGTCATGAGGTTATCTACGGTGCCTAGTGATACAGGATATGGAGAGCAAGAACAGGATGCCAATACAGCCTTGTTGGAACTCGATAAAGGTAAGCGGAGTAACACTAACTTTAACTCGTAGTCGTAAGAGACGTAACTGTAATGTATTAGTATTACTAGTAGTATAACACCCAAACGCGAGTTAACACATGTGCCACCACGTAAAAAAAAGAAGAAATTCTGGAATCCGTAGAAGCTAAACGGTCTAAAAACTTCCCACAAGAGTCACAGATAATGTAGTAAACTAGTATAATACATACTCTTTAATTTAAGACCATCCACAAGATAATTGGTGAGATATTTGACAAATTTGTCCAGAAATATGCGTGGTTTTGAGGACGACTTTTTGGTTGCGACTCCGACAGATTGCCGGTTTGACACTTTGACTTTTGACACGTCACTGGATCCGGTTTTGAGGTTTTCGTTGAAAATTCGTTTTTTTGTGAGATTCTTTGATATTTCGATAAAAGTTGAAGGGTCAATGCGTGAAACATGATCACTTTGTTATACCAAGCCATTTTGAATGGTGGAAAAAGTATTTAACAGGTAAGAAATTGTTAACTTTCTGGCATTTTTAGTCAATTTTTTTTTATATATTAAATCAACATATTAAATCAACAGACACATTTTGTCAACACGGATTTTAACATTATCTGGACTGTTTTTGAGCAATATAAACACAAACTGTCTGTGAAAATTATCGCGAACTTTCGCGAAATGGGTATTTCAGGGGTCATATCAACATGGCCAATTGTTACGCGATGATGGTGGATATGTCATGTATGTACGAATATATAGTCTCGGAGGAATATTCAAGTTCATGTTCAGATATTGTTACTGTTGTACAGTATTCATCCGCCCAAATGATTGATGCATTGCATGATTAATATTTAATAATGAAGTGTAATTTAGTGTATTCAATAAATTCCGATATTTAAGTAAATATTGTTTATTTGGAACTTCAAACTCTGTCACAAGTTTCGAAATTTCTTCGGGAGACCACATATCTGCTGTCAAATCCCCGGCTTAATATCGGCAACACACCCGCAAAATCAAAATGGGGTCCCACAAAAATGCGTCAATCAAAAGGTGATCCCGATTAATTATGGATCTTAAATTTGGCGAAAATGTACAAAAGATATTTATTAAGTATTCGTGTAGCACGATCAGTTCGAAAAATTGCGAAAACTTGAAATATTAGGTATGGATATTAGGCATAATTTCAACCGATCCGTACACCCGAAAATGTGGCTTGTTTCGGTAATCGTCGGAACTGTGTTTGGATGAATTCATTATGAATGGGACTTCAAAAAATGAGCAATGTAGGAGTCCAGGATCACTTTTTGATTCATCCGTCATCGCCCGAGCTTGCAGAACAGCCGATTCGGTTTGGTGCCACGTGCACTTTCCCTCGATTTCAACAAGAGCTGCGTGGCAAGTGTTAACAATTGAACCATTTTCAAGCAGTACTAGTAGCACTTTCCCTGTTTTTTTTTCTTAAGAAAACTGGTTTATATTCAAATCTGGGATCATAATTTTTTTTAAATGTATTCTTGTATTTAAAAAATGATTTTGAAAAGGCCTTGAGTGCCCTGACGACACTCTGACATACAGTCAGTCTGGGACAAGACAAGGATGTGCCTAGCCTGTGCCTACAGGACAACCAGGCCACAGACACAGAATACAATCTGGACAACTTAACATCATACTCATAGACATGGTCAAGGTTTTACAATAAAATAAGTCAAATACCAAGATGCTAAATAAGTTGATTAGGTTGAATGGCTAAGTTTAGTTAACATTTAATAATGTTTGATTTTATATTTTATATTTGTTTATTAATTAATTTAAATATATAGCAATTAAAGGTATATGTACAGTTTATGGCAACTCGATAAAGAATAAAGTGTTTTTTACTAAGCTTTGCCCAGTAGACAAGTAGTACAACTGTGTTTTCATAATTCTTGTTTTTAGGTCTCCGTTCTCTGAAAGTTGGTGAGCAGTGTGAGGCCATAGTTCGCTTTCCTCGGCTCTTTGAGAAATACCCATTTCCGATCCTCATCAATTCAGCCTTCTTGAAGCTCGCTGATGTCTTCAGAGATGGGTAAGGAAGAGGGATTTCTTTCTTTGTTTTTTTTCTTCTGTTTCATTGTTTTTTTATGTTTCATTGTTTTGTCTTCCATAGTTTTGTCTGTTTCATTGTTTTTCTGTTTCATTGTTTTTCTGTTTCATTGTTTTTCTGTTTCATTGTTTTCTTCTGTTTCATTGTTTTTCTGTTTCACTGTTTTTCTGTTTCATTGTTTTTCTGTTTCATTGTTTTGTCTGTTTCATTGTTTTGTCTGTTTCATTGATTTTCTGTTTCATTGTTTTTCTTTTTCATTGATTTCCTGTTTCATTGTTTTTCTGTTTCATTGTTTTTTCTGTTTCATTGTTTTTCTGTTTCATTGGTTTTCTGTTTCATTGTTTTTCTGTTTCATTGATTTTCTGTTTCATTTCTATCATTGTTTTAAGGAAGCCACAAGCACTTGGTACATGCAGTGCAGAAGCATTTGTAACCTGAAATTGGTATAATTTAGTGGGCTTAATAGTGTTGCTTTAAATTGTTTGTGACTTGCAAGGATATCAAAACAAAGCAGTTGTTATTATTTTTCTTTACCTTTTAAGTTATTTTCATTTAGTTGAAATTTGAAGGGTGATATTTCTTGGCATTTTTTTATAATAATTTTTCAAATTGATTTCAAACAAATTAAAATTTGTGTCTCTTAATATTTATGTTAACATCTCATTATTTTTAGGAGTAATTTTCTACGGCTATGTGTAGTAAGAGTTGCACAACAGAGTCGTCTACATCTGGATAAGATCCTCAACGTGGATGAGTTTGTGCGTCGAATCTTCTTCGTTATTCACAGTAATGACCCAGTCGCCAGGGCTATAACGCTCAGGTACGAAGCCAAGATTAACCCTCCTATGACTGCAAGGGTCAAAATCAGTCAAAATGTTGATATCCTTGCCAATCTATATCTAGTGCACTTAAAAGTCAAACACTGTCAAACCTTACGTGTAGTAAGTACATTTACAGGTCAAAATGAGTCGACCATTTTTTGACTGGTAAAAGCATTGTCTGGTATTGTTGAGGGTGGTCAAAATGGCAGTAAAAACCAGTCAAAATGCCCCTGTGTGCATATTTGGGTCAACAGTCAAAACAGGCAGTTGACTGATTTTGATCACTATACTATAGCTACTTGCCACTAAAGTGCAGCTGTAGTAGGAGGGTTAAGTTGCTGAGCAGACTCTGCCATCTGTCACAGTCTCATTGTAGAGCTCACCATATTCTTATCCAAGTAGGGTTGGGATGAAGTATAAATAGAAAGATGTTGTAAGAGCATAAAAAATGGAAATGTTTAGCTTAAAGATGCAGATTGATTGTGCATCTATGTTTTACCCTAATTTATTTGTAATTGCATATTTTTTTAATTCATAGGAAGGAAATCAATTCTTTCACATAAATTATTTCATCAAATAATTGAACTCTTCGCAGGCATGCAACTTTTCAGCTGATCAGCTGATTTCCTTTTTTTTTTTTTTTAAAGCATCCTAGTGCCATAGACAACTTTAAAACACTGTACAAATTTTTTGTGCCTAGCCATTTGCTCTTTTTTTGCAATTTCAAAAATGCATGCCTGTCTTTGGGGATGAATGATGAAGTGATGACACAGCATGATAAATTGTTGGTCAAATATAGTACATGTGGACTGTTTTAACAATGCTGTTGTAATTGTTTTGGGAAATATCTTATTTTAAAGTAATTTACTTCATTTCTCTATAAAGGAAAATAGAATTGTACTGATCAAAACAGTTTGCTGTCAGTGAAATAGCTAAACCCACAGACTTATATACGTCTTCATAACAGGGAAGAAATGTTCTTGTGTCACTGGTTTGAGCAATGATCTTTCCAATGCCACTTGACACTTGGGGTGGTATTGTGCTTTGAGAGCTGAGGAAATTTAGACAAATAAACAAGTTAAAGGGACAGTATCGTCACGATCAGAGCAGACTTTCAACGGGACATGGAATCGGTGTCCTAGTTTAAGACGAACACAGTGACTGAAAATGACTGGCTCATTTATTCAGCAACAACGGTAATATGACCTTGTCATGTGAAGTATTTTTTTTCAGTCACTGAGTTAATCTAAATCTAGCACTCTGATTCCATGCCCTGTTGATTGTTACTATACTGCCCGTTTAAGTTCACAGAATTTTGCCTTGAAATGGATGTACTAGCTACTATGGCAAAAAAAAAGGTATCTGGTCATAGGTCGGCTTCAAAATCGGTGTGGTGACTTGCTTTTTTTTTTTTGGTTAATCTTTTTTCTTTTGCCAACCAGTACAATACGTGATACACGTATAAAAGTTACTTTCCCATACACAAAGTATGGTGGCTAAGAGAGGTCTCACAAATTGGGTCTAACATTCATGTGAAAAAGTCATTTAACCCTCCTACTACTACAAGTGTCAAAATCAGTCAAAATTTTGATATACTTGCCAAGGCATATCTAGTGCACCTAAAAGTCGAACACTGTCAAACCTTACGTGTAGTAAGTACATTTACAGGTCAAAATGAGTCGACCGTTTTTGACTGGTAAAAGCATTGTCTGGTATTGTTCAGGGTGGTCAAAATGACAGTAAAAACCAGTCAAAAATGCCCCTGTGTGCACATTTGGGTCAACAGTCAAAACGGGCAGTTGACTGGTTTTGACCTCTATAGCAACTTCCCACTAAAGTGCAGCAATAGTACGAGGGTTAAAACATGGCACAGCAGAATTCCAATCGATTCAGCAATTATGGCTGCAGTTGGACATCGCTTCATTAAAAATGCTGATGTGCGGCTCCTGAGGCGATGCGCGTGGAGACCAGAAACCATAGACTTTTTTTTGGGGGGGGGGGCCTAACACCTGGAGACTTTTTTTATATTTTTTATTTTAACCCTCCTATAGGTTTAACAATCAAAGACACTCAAAATTTGAATGTAACTCCCAACCCATTGACTTTGTGCAGTGCACTCAAATAAATGCAAGGACATGTGGCTGTGGTAGGAGGTCAAACCAAAACCACTCAACTGTATATGAGTCTGCTGCTAACTTATGCAGTACATACACAGCTCTGTGTGACTCTGCATATAACTTATGTAGGACATACACAAGTGTGTTTGACTTTGCCACTAACTCCAGCACTCTTAGAGAAAAATACACATGTGTGAACAATTGGCAATGCAACCAAAAATACTCAAGTGACTGTCTGTGGGTGCGGTGCTTACTGGGCCAAATTTCAGCCTGGGCATAGGAGGGTTAATGTCGCTTTAAAGCAAAACCATGTCCTTGATGTACCAAAGCAGTACTGAATGTAAACAAACAAACAAAGAATTAACTTTCAGAACGTCAACATTTCATTTTTGCCAGGTTTTTGGGAAGTATTGCCGGTATCATAGCGGAGAAGAAGAACGTACATCACAGTATTCACAATGGTCTGGATTCACATGATAGAGTGGAGCTCGAGTCTGCTATCTACGCTGCTTCCTGCTTCTCGGCAGAATCAAGGTGATTTACTTTAACCTACCCTTTTCCCTCCAAAATGTCACCAGTCCATTAACCCTAACCCCCCCAAATCCTGCAAAATCCTCCAAGGGCCATTTTTTGGGGAAAATTCAGCACTGTTGGAAACTGGTACTTTTACCTCTTCAAATGGGACAAAATTACTACTTGGCAAGAAGTACAGGCCATAAGTGCTGAATATGAAAGATCAATGAAAATGCATGGTGCATTTTGAAAATAAGGGCATGTTTCCAAAAGTGCAGTGATGGATTTTGGAGGATTCAGGAAGGTTCCTAGCCAGAATACCTAAGGGGGTTAGGGTTAATGCTCAGCTAACAAGCATATTTCATGGTTAACAAAATACTGGGAGGAAGCAGACAACTTATTTAGGGTTCCGGCATAAAACACTGAGGGGGGGGGGGGGGGGGGGGGGTATATTGAGAAGAAATGGAGAGAGAAGTAGAGAAACATGGTAGGGTTGAAAATTCCTTGATAACACTGGTCTACAGCCAAAATGCTTCCGAAACAAATGAAGTCAAACTTGACTAATTATGGGTCACTGAGAATGGAAATGATGCTTAAAATTGTTGATTGGCTCTAGTTTTCAAGATCTACATGTACATGTGTACACGTATGGGAATAGCGTATGATAATTCATGATTAAAAATCTGCTATGTACACCATATACATAGTACGTAAAATGTAAAAACTTAAATATCTTGGAAACAGTAGCCAATCAGCAATTTTAATTGTCATATTTGAATTCAGCACATCAAAATCCATAATAAATAGCACATTTTATCTCCGAAGCAGACAACTTTAAAAAAATTGTTGACCAGTGTAATCAATGAATCAAGTTCTACACCCAAGGGGTATGAGAAGAGACAGTTTGAATCGGTTCGGGAAGATACCATTGAAAGATCTTTTCTCTACATACAGAATTCGTAAATGCCACAATCTAAATGTTGAAAAATGACTATTTTACTCATTTTGTGGAAGCAGGTCACATGTATGAGGGTTGGAATCAACTCAGAAATGTAATTGTTTTTTGGTTAAAACATTTAATTGTTCTGCATTTGATAAGGATTCTGCTCGGTCCGAAGCTTAAGGCCAAAACAGGGGTCGAAATTATCTTGAATTTTATGGTAGCCCACAGGACTAGTTATGTCCAAATTTTACTCGTCCTTCTTAATTTTTATTTTTTGTTTGGTCTTGAAGAACATTTGCCTCTGGAATCTGTCACAAGCTGGCAGAGCTGATCCAGGGGTTGTCGACACCCACAGAGATCAAACTCAAGCTGATTCCGATCTTCAAGCACATGCATCACGATACGCAGTCCACCGCCTTCGTACGCCAGCTGTGCCTGGATCTGCTGCCGTCGTATCCAGCCAATAACTTCCTGACTGTGTCCCTGCACACATTGTCCCATCTAGCTGCCGCGTCATTGGTTAATATACCTGACCAGGTGTGTACAGTTGCCAATCAGATCAGACGTCTGAAGCTAAACCATGAACTCTGTAGCAAATTTCAAAGTGCTAAAAAACATTCAATATTTTTCTGAGTGGACATTTTTTTAATTTCAAAGAGAAAGTAGCCACTGACAAATCGTCACAGTTTTCACGAAATGACATATTTGTCCACGTCGTGGTAAAATCGCATTGCGAGATATAAGCGATTGAAGTTGATCAAGTTTTAAAACCATGATTTCGATGTCATTTTAATCTCAAAGATCATTAATTTTTACTTTGTTTAAAGCTGAAATCTCAAATGATACGTAACTGTATTCGTTTTGTAGAGGAAAATAACTATAAACGAGTAACAAACTTACAAACCAAACAGTCACTTCGTGAAAACTGCACACGCTGTTGTTAAGTTTACACGAACTGACTTTTCCTGTGCATGTGTCAACTTCGTGGAACACACGTGTGGCGTGATTACATGCAGTAATACATGCACAAGGCTGCAATCGGTCACTTCGTGAAAACTCAAAACCACAGTTGACTTCAGTTTTACAAGAACTTCATTACTTTAATTAGAAAACTAGATAGTTTTGAGGATTAAAACTTGGTGGAATGTAAGATAACAGTATTTGAAGTCCAAATATTTACTGAACTCAATTTCCAAAAACAAAAATTTTTTTTTTTAGTAATCTGTCACTTCGTGAAAACTGCGATGAAATTAGGGCATTTATGCACATGCAATCTGTTGTGTGCTGAATGCATGCAGTGTCATACTTCCCTAGTCAAAACAATTTGTTTCCACATATTACAAATGTTAGAATATTTGAAGATGTCCGACATGTGCAAAATTTGGTATTTGGTATTCTCCTCGCAAAAGTACCTGTATGCACTCAGACTTCATCTACACACTGTGTGTCTTTACACAACACTGCGAAATGTAAAAAATAGACCTGCTTACACAGTGAAAATGTACATTCAAATTGTTCATTTCAGTAGATTTTTCTGTATTGACCCTAAAAAAATACCCATTGATAGCCTGAAAAATGGTAGTGTTAAAGGCTTCGAAGTCCCTCAATATCTCACTAAGGTCTCCCAAAAAAATCTCCGGTTTCAAACCCGCGTGTCAGCATTTTTATATTTATTTTTTTATTTTTTTATTTTTTTACTTTGAAACGATGTCCAATTGCAGCCAAAATTGCTGGATTGATTGGTCTTCTGCCGCTTCTGTCGTTTTAAATGACTTTTTCACATGAACGTGAGACCCGATTTGTGAGACCTCTCTTAGCCACCATACTTTGTGTATGAACATTTTGGTCTGGTTCAAATAACCATGTTTACACGTATCACATATTTTATTGGTTGGTCCCTAAAAAACGATTACCATAAAAAAATTTTAAAAGCGCTTCATCACACCAATTTTGACGCCGACCTATGACCAGAAACAGAAGACCTTTTTTTTTACCTAATAAATCCTCTTATATTAAAATTTGACCACATAAATTTGAATGATCGGATGAAACTTCATAGAGAGATTCCATGTATTTATATGTATATATATATTTTGTTTTAATAATATCCACAGGTGAGTCTTCTCCTGGACTACCTCAGCCATGACCCACGCTTGGCCGTCCAGATGACCTGCATACAAGATCTGTGTCTCCTGGCTAGGAAGGCACCCCACATGTGGAGCAGTGACAGCCTGGACATGCTGTGCAAGCAATGCCAGGGGTGTGAGTCTCCTGTCCTGCTAGCCAACCGACTCAGGATCCTCAGTATTCTCTTTGTTACCCCGGCCCTGATGTTAGAAGAGCAAGGTGCGTGCAGCAGTTATTAACCCTCCTACAATCAGTGCAATATTTTTGAAACAACCCATTCAGGCCACTCCAAGCTGTTGCAGTTGTTGGCCAGTTTGCCTCGTATGGGTTACCCTTCTGTGCACTGTCACACCACTGAGATTGCAGGGTGAAGTGGTCTCCCATTGATACATTGCAGTCCATACTAATATGTTCAAACAACCAGCTACAACCAGCTGTAAACCTGACCATGTATTTTTACTGTAAACACACTTATACAAAACCACTGAAGAACGTGGTTTGTAATGGCCTTCAGTGTGTGTGTTGAGTATGTAATCGGAGATGATCTTATTTACAGTGGCCTTGGGTGGCACTGGGTTGATTTTGTAAGATTACTTGGAAAGGATAGCAGTGACTTGTATGCTTTCAAGGTTGGTGAAGAACATACTGGAAATAGAGTGGATCGGAGTGGCCTCCATGTGAAGTAGTGTTAAAGATGTAACTTTGAAATGAGATATTTTCACAAAGTAGTTGTCAGAAGCGTTGTCTTACAGTAAAACAGTGCCGACATTATTTTAGGATGGGGCCCGCCATCAATTAATTTTGGTACATATTTACTGTAAAAGCATGCTTCTCGTGATTGTTTTGAGAAAAATGTACTTTTAAAGCATTTGTTTTTCCTTCCTCAAGTAAAAGAGCAATATTCCGATGAAAAGGAAGATTTTGGGAAATTGCTGTTAAAATAGCCAAAAAACACAAGCGATACTTCTTTAAATCATCTGTACACTATTGGTAATCTCAATCATCTGTACACTATTGGTAATCTCAATCATCTGTACATTATTGGTAATCTCAATCATCTGTACACTATTGGTAATCTCAATCATCTGTACACTATTGGTAATCTCAATCATCTGTACACTATTGGTAATCTCAAAAACATATATAAACAAAAATGTATATGGAACTTACTTTGTGTAAAGGTGATGATGGTATCAAGCATCCCTTGAAATATTTATGTCCGAGGTGCTATCATTTAAGTCAAAATAATAAATCAATTTCTCAACTGTATCTTTAGCTGTCCTTTGGGCAGGATTCTGCCTCGGAATTTGTTAGTGCTGGAAAAAAAAGAAGGAAAAGCGAGGGTTGCACATACTTGTGTCTCAGGACGGGAATCCCATAACACAGAATGGGGGCGTTATTTCGAGCTATCCAGTATAGAAATGCTTCAAATTTTTACTGGTAAAGACAACATCTGCCATCTTTTATTGATAATCAAAATGTTTGCCAGTGATGGTCGTGGGATCCTGAGTGTCGGTCAGGGGTTTCCGGCACCGACCACCGTGGGCAGAACCCTACAATGTGAAAAATCTTAATGCATTTTCATAATTTCATTGATTACAACCTTAGCCCTAACTCCCTAGGCCCACTTGCTTACACATAACCTGAATCCTTCCTAACTCCCTAGGCCCATTTGCTTACACATAACCTGAATCCTTCCTAACTCCCTAGGCCCATTTGCTTACACATAACCTGAATCCTTCCTAACTCCCTAGGCCCACTTGCTTACACATAACCTGAATCCTTCCTAACTCCCTAGGCCCACTTGCTTACACATAACCTGAATCCTTCCTAACTCCCTAGGCCCACTTGCTTACACATAACCTGAATCCTCCAAAATCCTTCAGTAGTTTCTAATCTGTGATACATGTACATGGCCAGGGACCCTCCCTGCATGCATGGAGCAATAAACAGTGTCCACTGACCCAAGCACTGACCTTGCAGTCACTACAACAAACATGGATGTGCATGTACCATGGAAAGGCAAGTATGCCTAATAACCTCAATCCTTCAAAATCCTTCACTTTAGCAAAGAGCATGTAGCATGTAACCTCACTCCTTCAAAATCCTTCACTTTAGCAAAGAGGATTTTGGAGGATTTGGGAAGGTTAGGGTTATTACTCAACAATGATTTTCTTGCTTTCTGATGCATAAATCTTTCTACTGTCTCTCCCTCTAGTCGAGCCACTTGTAGCCCTTTGTAGTAACCTTAGTCATCATTGGGATGTGAGTGTTGCAGCCTTGGCCATCCAGATCAGATCCTTCCTTGCTAAATGGCATCATCTCAGTCTTGACTGCTACAAAAACAAAGAGTCCCCGACGTTTTCTTACATGCCGATAGTATCTGCCGCTCAAAATGTGGTTATACAGTGTTTGGCTGAGGAGACAAAGCCAGCAGTACATTCTCTGAAGGTAACATGAGATCTGAACACCTGAAAGGCTTCTTAATAATAATAATAATGTGTGGATTTATATAGCGCACGTATCCACCAACTAAGTGGTGCTCAAGGCGCATTATATTATTATCCCTGCTCATAAGGCTCATAAGGCTCATAAATCATTCCTGAAACCATCTCAGCTCCCTGGGGAGTATACAGCTCAATTGCTGCCATTTCTAGCGCATATAGAGCAAACCAACTCTGCCTTCACAGGTACCCATTTAACCCCTGGGTAGAGAGAAGCAATTATGATTAAGTGTCTTGCTCAAGGACACAAGTGTCACGGCCATGATTCGAACCCACATTATGTTGCTAACACCAGAACTTGAATCTGGTAAGCTAGACCGCTCGGTGATGAAAGTTTGGTCAAAGAGTTACGACTTTATGTAGTGCTTTAATAAGTCATGCCAGAAGGTTCCAATAACCGCGTATACATGTATCATGTATTTCACTGGTTGGCAAAAAAGGAAACGATTACCAAAACCCCCCAAAAAAAAAAAAAAAAAAAAAAAAAAAAAAAGCATGTCACCAGACCGATTTGTCCCTCCCCAAGTGTTCTTGTGTTTTATATTAGTAAAAAACAATTAATTGCCATGATTTCTGATTGATTTTGTTTAGGTCGTTCTTCGTTGTGTTTGTAATCTGAGTGACAAATGTCCTGATGCCTTACCAAGCTTGGTTAATACACTCACCATGGCACTGCAGACAAGTGAAGGTAATATGCCTACGGCAAGTTGTGTTTGGCCGCGAATGAGTGCATACGTGACTGAAATCAAACATCCCTTTATTACCCCTTGCGTACGGCTGACGGCCATAGCCGCGGCTTGCGGAGATGCCACTGGGCCGGTGGACGTGCATTCCAGCACGTACGGAATTAATTGATTTTCCAGCTGCATTTGATGGGGGTTTTGCCTTGAATAGAAATCTTCAAGAAGGCTGATAGTTTGGTGAACCATATTGTTCTTGAATTGGGAGTGTTATATAATAGATTGGGCTTTCGAGAGCTTTCTGAACACAGTGCTTTCAAGAGCTTTCTGAATGCAGCCCTTTCAATTACGCTATGGGAGTTAGCTCATGATGAATAGGGTATGCCCGGTTTAGCTTGGCTGAACAGTGCGGTGTAATTATGCACATGTACACATAGTTGTAAAATCTCTGTATACCAGTACCCTATCCACAGCCGGGTTCGACCCGGTGCTCCCCGGCCCCACAGATGTTTCTTGGTTGGCCGAACTACCCTCACTCGGTAAAAATAATACCGGCGAACCGTCCAGCGGTCCATAATATTGCACCGTACGCAAGGGGTTAAGTACAATCAGAACTAATAGATCCTGGGGTGAAAGATCATTTGCTTCAGCTGCAAATTCATTGTGGAACGACTTACCGGAACATGTCAAACTTTCTCCATCTCTGACATCATTCAAAACTGTCCTCAAGATACATTTAATGAGGATTGTATAATCAAATCTACCTTGTTCATAGTATGTTTTTTGCATTTCTATTTTACATGTTGTGTCGCTGCGCCATGAGCATTTTTAGATGGATACTGATGCATTACATTTACTCATTATTATATAGAAACATGGCTCATTGAACCTAGACTGTTGACCATATGAAATTACATCCATAAAGGCAAAATAAACTAACATTTATTTATGTTTT
This sequence comes from Zoroaster sp. YZ-2022, assembly GCA_029582265.1. Classification (NCBI taxonomy): domain Eukaryota; kingdom Metazoa; phylum Echinodermata; class Asteroidea; order Forcipulatida; family Zoroasteridae; genus Zoroaster; species Zoroaster sp. YZ-2022. The sequence goes on along the minus strand of CM055821.1, from coordinate 21,507,120 downwards.
TCGATATTACCAGGAGTGTGTAGTGGCTTTAAAGGGGCAGTATCATCACGATCAGAGCAGACTTTCAACAGGGCATGGAATTGATGTCCTAGTTTTAGATGAACGCAGTGACTGAAAATTACTGACTCATTTATGCAGCGGCAATGGTAATATGACCTCATCATGTGCGAAATTATTTTCAGTCACTGAGGTAATCTAAAACAAGCACTCCGATTCCATGCCCTGCTGATCGTGACGATACTGTCCCTTTAAAGGAATGTAATTGTGGCTAGGATATGCCATGGGGCAATTCATCCAATTGCGATAACAGCACACAGCAGAATGATAAGTCCTGATCTGCAGAAAAAGAATTCATGTAATAAGTCAATGAATAGACTTTTTATCATGGTGTATCCATTTTGCTTTTTTTCCGTTCAAAGCAGTGTAACCAAACCGAGGCTGGAAGAGAAAATAGTCTGGCCTCTTTTTATATTATGAGAATTAGTACTATCGTTGTCAGTGGGTATACAGGGAATATGACCAAGATGGCCGTAGTGTGATCAAGGTCTATGGGTCTGGCTTTCCTGCCCCTCCATGTGGTCCTGACGTAATTGTAAATGTATTCCTAACTCTTTCCCCGCATGTATCCACCAAACTGGTGCTCAAGGCGCATTGTATTATTACCCCTGCTCATCAGGCTCATAAATCATTCCTGAAACCATCTCAGCTCCCTGGGGAGTATACAGCTCAATTGCTGCCATTACAGTGCATATAGGGCTAATCAAACACAACAACCAACTCTGCCCTCACAGGTACCCATTTACCCCAGGGTGGAGAGAAGCAATTATGGTAAAGTGTCTTGCTCAAGGACACAAGCACCATGGTCGCGGTTGGGATTCGAACCCACATTCTGACGACTCAGCCATCAGAACACAAATCCGATGCACTAAACCGCTCGACCATGGCACTCCAGCACTCTAGCCGTCGTTCGGTCTCCTAACGACGGCTAGAGCACACTAGTCGAAACGTCAAGAACAAACCAACCGGCTCTTCTCAGAGCCATCGCTTTGTCCTCCTTTGTGTTTACTGGATATGGTGTTGACCTTTTTGTTGATAGGTGAGAGTGGTTTGGCGTTGTGTCGTTGTCTCGTTTCTCTTGGCGAGTCAAGATCTGAGGAGATGTTTCGCTGCCATCTTCCCCTTCTACAGCAGCTTTATGCTGATGCCTTGAACCAGGAGAAACCCCATGCTGATGGTAGCGGTGACAGTGTTAAACACAACATGCTTGTAAGCCAGTTTGATCTTTTATTTGTAAACAGATATTTCAATTTTCTTATTTAACCCTCCTACTATAGCTGCACTTTAGTGGCAAGTAGCTGTAGAGGTTAAAATCAGTCAACTCTCTGTTTTGACTGTTGACCCACATGTGCACACGCAGGCATTTTTTACTGGTTTTTACTGTCATTTTGACCATCCTTAACAATGCCAGATAATGATTTTACTAGTCAAAAACAGTTGACTCATTTTGACCTGTAAATGCACTACACGTAAGGTTTGACAGTGTTTGACTTTTAAGTGCACTAGATATACCTTGGCAAGTGTATCAACATTTTGACCGATTTTGACCGATTTTGACCTTTGTAGCAGCAGGAGGGTTAATAAAAGTTGTTTCTCAATTCCAAATATCAAAGAAGCAAACTCATCCAAGCAAGTATGCAGAATAACAACACTGATTGGAAACCCTCTGTCAAGCTACAATCCCGGCCAAAATAGTTGGGACACGTGACAATAAACATACCCTACGCTGTCCCCGCTCTCCGCTCTCTGCTCCCCCGCTCCCCCGCTCCCCCGCTCCCCCCACCAATGTTGTTATCTCCAGCCGGAGCACAGACCGCCCAATAAGAGCCAACATTGTCAGGAGGCCGGGGGGCCCAGCGAGATTTGGCCGGGATTGTCTGAATTCCCTTGTAGTATAATATGTGAGCGACATGCCCATTTTATCCATGCGCTTATTGTCTGTCTTTGTGAATTTTTTTTTTTTTGTTCAGTTTATTTTATTTTATTATTACAGTAGTATTATTAAGTTTTCTCTGGAGGGGTGTTTGGTTTTGTTTCCCAAACATGAAATAACGTCCAAAGGTTGAATTAAAGAAAATTATTTGGGGAAAAAATTATAATAATGATAAAATATTATTGTAGATTTTACCCTAACGTGTGATAAATTATACTCTTTATACAAAAAGATACAAACGTTCTAATCGGGTGGATTCAACCCACGATCCCCGCGTTTACAACAGGTGTCTTATCCACTATACCACCGTGGTATACACCAGTTCGGTCCCATTCATATGTCGATGGATAATGTAACCACGGTTCACCACTGAACAATAAAGAAGGAGAGTCACTCCTTCCTTTCTTTTTGGTTTCGATGGATCACCGTTGGATTTTTCGTCAAAAATAACGGAATGAGGGGATGAAACCAAATTGAAGAGGCTTGTATGTTGTTTGTGTATCTTAATGTGCTTTTCGCGTTGAACACAAACTCTCTTTTGGGAACTTATGGACCAAAATGGCATGGTGAACCGTGTACGGTGCACCCTACAATAAAGTTCTGATCATCTGTGTTTTGTGCGCAAGCGCATTGCAGCCATGCATCGTCCAAGGGTATCGAACTGGGAACACTTGCAGGTTGCCACGGTGGTCTAGTGGTTAAGACATCTGATCTGAAATGCGGAGATCGTATGTTCGAATCCCAACCAAGTAGAATGTTTATGTATTTTTGTCCGCAACACCGACAATAATATTACTTTTATTTATTTATTGTTTATTTTATTTTTTGATTATTATTTTTGATTATTGGATGATGATTTTGAGGAGGAGAGTGACGAAGATGATGAGGATAATGAGGATGAGGATGACGTCCCAGCGTCCACCTACATCATTGGCATCATCATCATCACGAGATGATCACCAACACCATCGCTTGCCTTGTCCCTTAATGTATTGTCCTTGAGACAAAGACAAAGACTGCGGTTTGCCCGCGTCTGGTCCTGACTCGTAGATAAACTAAGAGAATTCAGACAATCCCGCCAAAATAGTTGGGACACGTGACAATAAACATACCCTACGCTGTCCCCGCTCTCCGCTCTCCGCTCCCCTGCTCCCCCGCTCCCCCCACCAATGTTGTTATCTCCAGCCGGAGCACAGACCGCCCAATAAGAGCCTACATTGTCAGGGGGCCGGGGGGCCCAGCGAGATTTGGCCGGGATTGTAGTTTTGAATTTTCTTTAAAATTTTCCATGAAGGAAAAGTGTTCTCAAACTCTGTTTTGTTCTTTCCCATCATGTACAGATTGGCTTGGCTGTGCTACTGCTGCTTGCAGACAGAACTGGCCGATCTTGTAGGAGCATTAGTCGTAGTATACACAGGCTTGTTGAGAGTTACCCATGGCCAGCGTATCTCATTGCACACCAGGCAACCAGACTGGTGGGTATATTACCAAATCTTACAGATGAACATTCTTAGACTTTTTGAGTAATTTTGAAGAAAAAAAACTCATTTGTTATTTTTTTTTGTATTCTTCATTTTCTCAATATATCATTCAATATATTTGTTTTTAATTATCTTGTGCTCATTTCAGGTAGAAGTAATATTACCTAAGTAATATGTAAAGCTATTATACACCATTGGTTATCACAGAAAATATGATTTATAAAAGTTTTACAGCATAATTTGTGTGAAGTTGATAATGGTGTAAAGCATCTCTCGAAATCTTTCTGCCTGAGACAATATCATTATAGTAAAATTAGTAAAACAACTTTCTAACTAAATTGTGACTTCGCAAGACAAACCGTCCATAATAATAATGATGTGTGGACTTATATAGCGCACGTATCCACCAACTGGGTGGTGCTCAAGGCGCATATTATTACCCCTGCTCATAAGGCTCATAAGACTCATAAATCATTCCTGAAACCATCTCAGCTCCCTGGGGAGTATACAGCTCAATTGCTGCCATTACAGCGCATATAGGGCTAATCAACCAACTCTGCCCTCACAGGTACCCATTTAACCCCTGGGTGGAGAGAAGCAATTATGGTTAAGTGTCTTGCTCAAGGACACAAGTGTCACGGCCGGGATTCGAACCCACATTCTGCTGCTAACACCAGAACTTGAGTCCGGTAAGCTAGACCGCTCGGCCACGACACTCCACTCCATGTTAGAATGGGTACAACATTTCTTAAGAACATTGTTAATATTTTCTTTTTAACGAAACTATGAAATAATCTAAAACTTTCAAAGATTGGTTTCTGTACCTAAATCTTGGTTCTTAAATATGGATGCTTTCACAGACATTTACCAAAAGTGTATATTGCAGACGAAACCTATATGGTGGGCCCATCTGCTTATAATTTGTGTTATGGCCGAGCGGTTCAGGGCATCGGGTTTGTATTCTGATGGCTGAGTCGTCAGAATGTGGGGTTTGAATCCTGACTGCGACCGTGGTACTTGTGTCCTTGAGCAAGACACTTTGCCATAATTGCTTCTCTCCACCCAGGAGTAAATGGGTAACCTGTGAGGGCAGAGTTGGTTGTTGTGTTTGATTAGCCCTATATGCGCCGAAATGGCAGCAATTGAGCTGTATACTCCCCAGGGAGCTGAGAATGATTTCAGGAATGATTTATGCGCCTGATGAGCAGGGGTAATAATGTAATGTGCCTTGAGGACCAGTTTGGTGGAGACATAACAACAACAACAACAACAACAATAACAATGATTTATAACGCGCACATATCCACCCTGCTGGGCGCTCAAGGCACTATATAAGTCCATATTATTGTTATTATTATTTATTTTTCTTTTCTTGGCCCTGCTAAATTCTTTTTGGAAGATAGTTTTGTATAGTTTTTCATAGTTGTGAATTTACAGGTTTTTTAAACAAGCATCCATAGTCAGAGTATAAAGTCCTTACATGTGTTATTTGCCAACTAACATTATTTCCCTTTCTCTTCTCTCAGAACTGTCATGAAACAGCAGCAGAAATCTTTGTCAAACTGGCAACACAGGTAATTATGGCTTAGACATACTGTGCGACTATTTGATGGCTTCATAATACCGAGACAAATTGTAATGCCCAGTTCTTATGATACTGATTTCAAATAATACTCACTGAAAAAAATAAGTTGAGTAAATAAAATTGCCCAAATTATTTTTTTAAACAAAACTAAACAAAACAAGGTGAATGGTTTTGTTCTGTTACATCACCCATTTCTTTCTTTCCAATATTTAAAATCATTAAATAAATCAAATATTTACAGTTATTAAATAAATCAAATATTTACAGTTATTAAATAAATCAAATATTTACAATTATTAAATAAACCACAAGGGAAATGTCTTGGAGCTTTTGTAGAAAGGAAAATTAATTACCATCCCCGTGCTCCACCAACTGAGCTATCCAGTGTAAACATTTACCACCTTTACTCTTATCCAATCCTTTCAAGGTTGCCTCTGAACATTATTACTACTGGCTGTGTGGCTTGGAGCAGTTCTGCCTCGGTGAAACATGCCTGGCTGACATCACCAACGAATCCACTAATCTCATCCCGTGTTTATCCAGAGCCTTACAGCATTACGAAAAAGGTCTGGCGAACCTCAAGGTATGTCAAGGCAGACTCTTACTTGTTGTGTATTCACTGCGTACATAGGGCTATGTTGTTTACAGTGTGCCAGGCGTAGGAAGATGCACAGTCTGTGTAGACAGAGTTTGGTCATTTTGAACAGGCATGTTTGTACAGCACATCGTTCGAGTGACATCTGATTGTGTGTGGGGGTGAGTAAGTGTTACATACGCTATGTCGACCTGAGAACAAAAGATGTCCACACAGTGCAGGTTCTTGAGACATTATGTAGACTTACACACGTCCACACAAGGTTTTTCGCGAATTAGAAAATCTCAGTTTTCTCAAAAAGGAAGCTTTTTTCTTTAGTATATGTCATTATCTGTCGCAAAATGGAGTAGATTATTCAAGGGAAAGACTGAGACAAAATCTGCTCCAAAAAGAATCTTCAGTGCAAATTGCAGTGATTTGATAAGAACAAAAAATATGTCCACATAGGGTATGTAACACAAACGTGTGTGTGGGGGTGTGTGTACATGTATATGACATAAAACACAATAAAGGGGGCCACTTTCCTACCGTCACGTTAGCAGTTTTTTTAATGGTTGTAATTTTTTTTTTTAAATATCTGAAACCACCCAAAAAGAATTTCAACATTTGAATAGACATGCATGCTTATCCTAAAGATAATTTGAGTTGATTATTACTATTATTTTTTTAATTACCCTAAAATTTCCATCAACAAATGGACGGAAAAGTGAGGTAACTTTTTCCGTCCAATTTTTATGGAAATTTGAGGGTGAAAAAATAAATTAAAAAATAAAATAAATCAACTCAAATTAGTTCTAGTATAAGCCTGCATGTCCATTCACATGTTGAAACACTTTTTGGTCAGTTTCAGGTACCGTAATTTCCTGCGTATAAGACGCTCGGTGTATAAGGCGCATTACCCCAGAATCGGGGGAATGTGATTAAAGTGTCAACGTACAAGGCGCACCGCCGTATAAGGCGCACCATGACCGCTCAATATATAGTGCAGTGCATGCCAGAAGCGCTATAGCACGACCATGCCGCCACCACCACGCGCGCGTCGTACTAGGAAAGTAGTCTGGTTGCGGCCCAAGTGATCCCGCGGTGTTGTGCGTAATACACTGTGATTAATAATCGAGGTGAAATACAGACACGGCAAAAGTTGACAACCTTGCACACATCGCATAGAGACTTAGTCATTAGAAAGCGTTGTAGATAAAAAATGCGCGATCGGTACGATGTTGGGCATGCTATTTTTAGAAATAGGGATTTCTGCTTTTGCACGACACACACGAGTGAGGTCTTTCGTGAGTATTATTTACGGTGAATGAATGCATGAAAATCTTGCGCTAACGACCTTCATTGGAAAACACGGCCGCTTTGTTAGGTTGAGGTCCACCGAAAGTTACACAAGCGGTAATCATCACTTTGATCTCAAGCGACACCAGATAAGGCGCACCGTTAGATAAGACGCAGTGACGTTTTCGTACCTTTGAAAGTCAGATAAGCCGCGTCTTATACGCAGGAAATTACGGTACTTAAAAATAAATAACAACCATTGGAAAAACTGCTAACGTGACGGATGCAAAGTGGCCCTCTTTATTGTGTTTTATGTCACATGCATTCAAACCGAGGACTTTTAACAAAAGGCACAATAGGTCCTCGGTTGCTATCACAATATGGTCCTCTGTTGTCGGAACAATAGAGGAGAACAATAGGAAGTCCTCGGTTTACACCATAAACAAACGTGTGTGTGTGCGTACATTCGGCAAGTATGAACTGGTTTTAAAGAGAGTATATTTTCTGCCACAGTTTGAGGCTAGTTTTGTAAACAAGTAATGTCTTGTGTCCAATCATCTGTAGACTCATCATCCTTCTATCCTTAAGCCAAGCTTTCATCTTAACCACCAGGCCGCCTCGACACCCTCCCATCCACTCCTCTTCCATTGTGACTACATGAGACTGCGTGCTGACATGCTACATTCCTGCCTGCTCCTTCTGTCGTGCCTAGCAACCATCCGTACCTGTCCTCCCCCTGCTATTGCTCCCGCCGTTGCCCTGACATTGGGGCAGGAGCTCCTCAGATGTGGTCACATGGCAACCGAGGTATGAGAATCTTTAGATTGTATCAATCAAATATGAGTCATTTCACCCATATGGAGGGTAGATGTACCATTCATTATCCTTATTATGAGTGCACATTCTTGTGTCATTCCACCACATTGGGGCAAGCTTTGTGACATGGTGTCCTTGTTACGTAGGTAGATGTACCATTCATTAGCCTTATTATGAGTGCACATTCTTGTGTCATTCCACCACATTGGGGCAAGCTTTGTGACATGGTGTCCTTGTTACGTAGGTAGATGTACCATTCATTATCCTTATTATGAGTGCACATTCTTGGGTCATTCCACCAAGTTGGGGCAAGCTTTGTGACATGGTGTCCTTGTTACGTAGGTAGATGTACCATTCATTATCCTTATTGTGAGTGCACATTCTTGTGTCATTCCACCAAGTTGGGGCAAGCTTTGTGACATGGTGTCCTTGTTACGTAGGTAGATGTACCATTCATTATCCTTATTATGGGTGCACATTCTTGTGTCATTCCACCAAGTTGGGGCAAGCTTTGTGACATGGTGTCCTTATGACGTAGGTAGATGTACCATTCATTATCCTTATTATGAGTGCACATTCTTGTGTCATTCCACCAAGTTGGGGCAAGCTTTGTGACATGGAGTCCTTGTTACGTAGGTAGATGTACCATTCATTATCCTTATTATGAGTGCACATTCTTGGGTCATTCCACCAGGTTGGGGCAAGCTTTGTGACAGGGTGTCCTTGTTACGTAGGTAGATGTACCATTCATTATCCTTATTATGAGTGCACATTCTTGGGTCATTCCAGCAGGTTGGGGCAAGCTTTGTGACATGGTGTCCTTGTTACGTAGGTAGATGTACCATTCATTATCCTTATTATGAGTGCACATTCTTGGGTCATTCCAGCAGGTTGGGGCAAGCTTTGTGACATGGTGTCCTTGTTACGTAGGTAGATGTACCATTCATTATCCTTATTATGAGTGCACATTCTTGGGTCATTCCAGCAGGTTGGGGCAAGCTTTGTGACATGGTGTCCTTGTTACGTAGGTAGATGTACATATGTACCATTCATTATCCTTATTATGAGTGCACATTCTCAGCTCTTCTTCAAATTAGGATGAAATTGATCTCCATACCTCGAATAGGAAGTTACAATAGTGTTAATAAAGAGTCATAATAAATAGATGGTACATTTACCAACGTAACAAGGGACACCCATCACAAGGCTTGCCCCAACCTGCTGGAACGACACATATTTATATTCTACATTCATGAAAGAAAGTGTAAAAGCACTTTTAAATATTGTCTTAAAATTGTTTCATGAAAATCTTGATTCACTGTAGAAGACAGACTTAACATTTTGTTGTCAGTTTTTAACTTCCTATTTCCAAATTTTTATTTTTTTAAATTTTTTTTAAATGTTTTTTTTTCACTCTGGACTGCAGTGAACCATTTGATTGGCCTATCAGATGACTTTCTTAGTCATTTACTGATGTGGCTATTGTTCACAGTTGCTTTTATATATATAAAAAAAATGACTTTGGCTATTGACAAATGTGCAGTCTTGTTTGAACTATTTCTATTTGGTTATTGACTGGTGTTCTTAATACCAGGGGCTAATTTCATAGACCTGCTTAGCAGAGAATTTTACTAAACAAATATTTTTGCTAAGCGAAATAAAACAGACTACCAGCACCAATGCATAGATTTTGTATGAAAGTTTGGCTGGTAACCAAAGAAATCTGCTAAGCAAATTTTTATAGTAAGCAATTTTAAATTGGCCCCATGTTTACAGATGCAGCAATGCTCAGCTCAGATCCGGCAGCTTAGTACGCGCTATGCTCATCTCTACCAGATGTCATTTGATGCTGACCCGGACTCCCTCAGCAAGATTAAACTGTATCCTTGGCAACAAATGATTCTCCTCCAATGGATACATTTCGATTCACAGTGCTTACATATTATTGGCCTGAAGATCTGACGTCATGCTTTGAGGTTCGTGAATTACGCCAGATGCTGGCTGCGGCCGCCATGTTTTCCCTGAGATTCAACTTTGACCTTGGTTGGTAGTTAGCGTGCGAACCTCGAAGCGTGACATCAGATCGCCAGCACATTGTATCCAATGAAACTCCTTGAATGGTACGCCTGGAGCCTGTCTAAATCCTTGATATAGGATAAAGGCAGTCTAACATATTATTGCCTTTGACCATGGCCTAACGAGGGTGCTATCTTTGCAGGAACAATTGTTGTCAGGGCATTGATACAAGTGTGCGCTATTGCTCTATTCAAGTGTAACAGTTATCATGAAAGAGTCTCCCTCCTGCAGTCAAATTTATAAACAAAATAGCAAAATAAAAAGCCTTTGATTTGATTATGTCCTTACACCGACGTAATCATTAGTCCAGCAAGGTTTTTCAAAACATAAGTAAAGTTCTGATATTTGTAAGGAGGTGGGTGATAGGATAGAATGCAGCAGTGAATATAGTTTTGGTTTGGATTTAAAATAACTTTGTTTAATCTTTCAAGTGATGTTTGTATGTAAATGTACCGTAAAATGGCATCACAAAATGGCATCACAAAATGGCGTCACAAAATGGCGTCACAAAATGGCGTCACAAAATGGCGTCACAAAATGGCATCACAAAATGTCCCAAACCTGGAGCTGAAAGTACAATTTACTGCAAGAGATCTACAATGTGAACAAAGCTAACTATTATTATTATTATACATTTCTGGTAATGAAACCAAGGATCCTTCAAAAGCACACTTAAGCACTGTAGCTTGGAAGCCTGAGGAAACCTGTAAACGAGGGCACTTGCTGTGTGAACCAGAAACACTTGGGTAATCCCCTACTCTTCCACGATAAGTGTCCTGGGTTCTTTTACGTGCATTATTTTATTATAATCTAGTACATGGGACCTACGGCTTAACGTCCCATCTGAAGGACGAAGCAATTATGGTTAAGTGTCTTGCTCAAGGACAGAAGCGCCGCGACCGGCCAGGCTAGGATTCAAACCCACATTCTGACAACACCAGAACTTGAGTCCGATGCACTAGACCGCTCGGCCACGACACTCCAATGGTCATCATTGGTCTAATTGAAATCATTATTCCTGAATTACGATAGCATACCAAGAAGGTTAATTGTTTGAGATTGTTTTCTTTAACTATTTACTGTGACTATAGGATACAGCAACAATGCTTGCTGTTGGGACATGTTATGGACTGTCTCATCCTGAACAATCCAGCTTACAGGTAAACAAAATAGTTATCTCATTTCAGCATTTTGATTTTCAAAAATTTGGTAAATATCTGTCATTTTCCGGCATGACTTTATAATGGGATAATGAAAAGCTGTTAATAGTGTCTCTTTGTACAATAGAGCCATCTTTGACATGTTCCTAGAGGCGGTAGTTATGGTCACTGCACATTATTTCACCACATCTTTAGCACCAGCCTATTTTGAGCACAAGCCTCATTTTGGTTCTTATAGACTTGTGCATTGGAAAACAAAGAAGGCCATAATTTCGTTAAATTATCTGAAACGTAAATAAAGACGCCACATTGTAATAATATCTTTACTCACCTAAATTCATGGCACTTTACAAATACATTTACAATAATACACATAAAATACATACACTCTTTTAAGAGAGAAAAATACAGCCTTTTTTAAAAACAAGCTTCATACTGATTTGCATAGACTTATGTGACGGTAAACCAAGATGGCCGCTGTTTCAGCTTTGTGTGTTTCTTTTCCCATCCCCGCAGTGGGTCCAAACAGTGGAATCTTATCGGTGGCTGTAACGCCGTGGAGGGTTCATCGGGGACCAACATGCAGCAAGCTTGGAGACAACAGCAGACCTCCGATGCCATCCTGAGGAATCTGCAGAGTGTCCTTATTCAAACTGACGGCCAGTCCATCTCACATTTGGTATGCCCGTCTTAGTTTCATTGCAGATGTATGTCGTCATCATGCCCTGTGGTTTCGTACACCCTGGAATCCATGTTTTAGGGAATGTTATGCACGGAGGTAGCCTGATGATCTGATGTCACGCTTCGGGGCGCGTGAATTACGCCAGATAATGGCCGCGGCTGCCATGTTTTCCCCCCGAGATTAAACTGTGACTTTGGTTGGTAAGCTAGCACGTGAGCCTCAAAGCATGACGTCAGATCTTCAGCACAATGTTATCCAATGAAATCCCTTGAATGGTACGCCAGGAGCCTGTCTATATCCTTGAGGATAAAGACAGGGGATAAAGACCAGTCTAGCACGGAGGATGTGTGTGGTAATTCCACATAGGCTTTCCCATGTAAACTGTATTGATTTCGGGAGCCATACCTGTCAGTACAATTTTCATGTAAAAAGCCTGTAGGATTTGTGTAATGCAAACATTAACAGTTAGTTTTATGCCTTTCTTCCATTTTTTGTGTTCAGTTTAATAACAGTTACAAACTACACATTAACCCTAACCACCCCAATCCCATCAAACTCTAACAGCTGGTTGTGTTGCATTTTGATGGACTCTGTACTGTATAGCCCAACCAGGGATACTTTTAGATGCGGCCGGGTGTCCCGATTCCAGCTAAGTTCAGCATTTGGGTGGTAGTGTTTGTGCATGGTGTTGGATTTTAGTGGATTCAGAAAGGTTCCCAGCCAAAACCATTAGGGGGGGTTAGGGTTAATATACAGGGAAATGTGAACGGTAATCAGCAACTAGACCGAGATGCAATGCACGTGTTTGTTTGCGAAGTAGTCTGTTGCGACCCGTCTTCCAACAGATAGCTTTTCTCTTTTGGCCTTATTTCTTGTAACAATGACTTATTTCTCCTCGTAGCATGTTGACTGCCTGGTCTCCGCTTGTTCAGGAATGATGCAGCTCCCGTTTGGATTTCCACGTTACTTCTTTCAGGCTCTGCAGTCAACGAGCATCAAGGTATGGGTAGTAGGGACAGGCCTAACTGTAGTGTTGTAAGACCCTAACTGCACCACTGTAGTTGGGACAGCCAGTACCATAGTTGGGGCATAACATGTATAGACCTTTATCGCACTGCAGCCATTTTGTTTTTTCTCCCATCTTGTCTTTCACAAATCCATGCGACCAAAGTGTCAAATCCATGCAGCCAAAGTGTCAAATCCGTACAACCAAATTGTAGCCGACCTCATCCCCAGGGTCTACCTCATTCTCACTACTAGACCCTGGTCGGAAAAATTATTTCCGCAATGCTGCATGGTTCCTAAAACATATTAAGCAAAATCAGTTTAGATATTATTTTGAAGAAAACAAATCTGTAGATTTGTTTTATTTAAAGTAGCATTCCTATATTTTATATTGTTTAACACGTAAAATGTGTTTATAATTAATTGCATCAAACAAGACTGCCAGATTTTTGGGAAATTAATATTAACCTGCAATGCCTAGATTTGAAATTTGGCTGGCCTAGTGCTGGCCTCCCTACTGTAGTGCACAGACTATACCCACAGCCCCCATCAGCTACGAGCACCTAATTTAAATATCCAAGATTTTTGGATGTTGAAATTGTCCCATTCCAGGGCAAGAAAGCCGTGGGTATGAGGTATACATAAATTGCTCAAAAGCCCTGGAGACGTCTTTGTAAACATCTTTATTGTCTGAACATTTGTTGTTTTATAGCACAAGCAAAGAATTACTAAGTATATAATAGCTGTTATTACAAATGACATAACACAAGTTTTTTTTCCAAAACTTTGTGTGGGATATGTTTGTGTATGCATGGATACATACATGTGTATTGCAGTATGATTAACCCTCCTACTACTACAAGGGTCAAAATCAGTCAAAATGTCTCTATACTTGCTAAGGTATATCTAGTGCACTTCAAAGTCAAACACTTTCAAACCTTACGTGTAGTAAGTACATTTACAGGTCAAAATGAGTCGACCGTTTTTGACTGGTAAAAGCATTGTCTGGTATTGTTTAGGGTGGTCAAAATGACAGTAAAAACCAGTCAAAATGCCCCTTTGTGTACATTTGGGTCAACAGTCAATATGGGCAGTTGACTGGTTTTGACCTCTATAGCTACTTGCCACTAAAGTGCAGCTACACTAGGAGGGTTAATCTCAATCTATTCTGCAATTAGAAACAAGAAAACAATATACATGTCAGCAACTTAGTTTCGTATTCCCTCTGGAATTATTACATAGAATAATATAAGATGTGTTTGTTTGTTAACAATGCAAGTTATTTTACTTTTCTTTACAGCTGGCCTTATCTCCTACTGCACGCAATGCGGGTGAGCCAGTACCTTTGGGCACTGATACACAGCTTGCTATGAGGGTTGAGGGCGTCATACAACATGGCAGTAAACCAGGTGAGACCACTGTGTACAATTTAAAACAAATTGCAATGGGGCGAGAATGAAAACAAGTGGGTTAATGTAGACAGCCCCCATCAGCTACGAGCACCTAATTTAAATATCCAAGATTTTTGGATGTTGAAATTGTCCCATTCCAGGGCAAGAAAGCCGTGGGTATGAGGTATACATAAATTGCTCAAAAGCCGTGAGGCGTGTCAGTTGACAGTGGGTGTCGTATCAGAGAGGCTATTGAGATTCATAAACATGACACTGTCCCCCAGGACATCGGCTTTTTCATCAGCAACATTTGGCATTCAATCCTACCATCCACCAACACCCACACCCACACCCCACTGTCAACTGACACGCCTCAGCGAGCAGGCAACTCACACACAGCAGGAAACACACACTACAAGAACAATGCCACGGTGGCAACCAATCACACAACAGTAGCACCAATCGGAACACTTCCCATTCTACACATAATCCCAGCAAATACTACTTAAGGAGTTGCATCGGCAAACCTCTTCATTCTCCTGACGAAGATTAGAGCAGGCTAATCGAAACGTTGAGAATAACCCGTGAAGTCCCCATGGTTCTCCCTGAACCATATTTCTCACTTAGCGACAGTAGAGAAAAACGAAATTGGTTCTCCCTTGAACCTTTCTCACTTAACGAAGGTTGAGATACGAGTTGTGCGATACGGTTCTTTTCAGAGCCTGTACCTCAGCTTCACGTTAGTTGAGATAAACACATGGTGTTACCCCAGGTTACACCATAATTAAGAATCTTATTGGTTCAGTTTGCAGTAACACCATGTGGGTTATCTCAACTATTGCCAAGTGGTCTTCTCTATGTTTTGACTAGTCTGCTCTGGTCATCATCAGTAGTCCCTTGTTAGTTGTGTCATTTTGAGAAGAGCCGGGTGGTTTGACTCAGTGTTTCAGTCAGTGGGCTTTGATTGTCTATCACGAATGCATTCAGCCATTTTAATCTGCCAGTTAAATTTTTTCTTGCATAACGGACATCATTCATTTGTTTGTGAATCTGTAGGCCTTTTCCGTAAGGTGTGCCAGGTGAAACTTGCAGTGACGTCTTCTTGCTCTGCAGCCAAGACAAGCACAGCCAGTAAACCCAGTGAAGTAAGTCATAACATGAAATGTATCTTCTGTTAGCACGGCATTGTGTAGAATGAATTAGTCGGTGTTCAAGTGAGAGTACACCGTTGGGAATTGCCCGATTTACAAATTTACTGAATTATAATCTTACAACTTACTTGATGTGAAGTTGTACCAAATAACCTGAGAAATTATATCATCTGATATAGTTGTTTTCCATTTTGTATAAATCTTACTTTTGTTTATATTCAGGTTGACAGTGGTACCAGTGAAGGTACTTGGACCGTTGTGCCTCACCATGACTACTTCAGCGCTCGGATCCTGCTCTCTCTGGCTGTGGTTGGCACCCATACGGTCAATGTAGAAGCCAGTGTAGTCGATGATGATGGTAACTGCTGGCAGACGGGGCCTAAGCTGAGCTTGTTGGTAAAGACATTTGAGGAGTTGACCGTACAACAACGCCACCAACAAGCCAACCAACAAGCCGGTGGTTCCAGATAGATTCCACTCAGTCAAATGAATGATGCTGTAAATATGTTGGGACAAAGCTGAGCTTGCTGGGGAAGATGTATGATAAGTTAAATAAGTCAGCAACATCACCAACAAGCCATTGGGTCTAGATAGATACCTCTCAGTCGAAATTAATGGTGCTGTAAATATCTTGGGACTAAATTTACTTTTATATTACCCTCAAGGTGCATACATTAATTTTTGTAGTGAACAAAGAAACATGTCCTGCAACATCTCTCTACAAACTACAGCTAACCAGCTGTGTGATTGGTGGTCTCCTAAATTATACAAAAGATGTTGATGGCAACTTGTATTTGAAGAACTGTTACTTTCTTTTAATATTCTTAAAAGATTGGGCTAAAGTAGTAACATTAAGATATTATTTTTTTGTACTAAATATTTTGTCCAATTGTATCATCAGCTTGCCAAGAAAGTGTCAATAACTTATTGATCTTGAAGCAGAATTCATTGTTTTTGTACTATCCATAAAGGATCTGTATTCTATTTGTGTTGATTAGTAATGAATGCAATGGTATGGGCATTCTACAATGTACACATCACCAACAAATTGATTTTTGGGATATTATTTTAGTAGTATGCAAATTGACTTTTGTTTAAGTTATAGGAAGGAGAGATACAAATATTAATTAACTATGAATTTGTTCATTTCCTCTTTGTTAAATCTAATTTAATACAAATTTGACCTAGAAAATTCAATTATGATCATTTCATAATTCAAAGAAGGCAAGAGTAAAAGTATTTAAGAATTGTTCAGAATCCACAAACATTCCTCTCAGTTTGTTTAAGTTTTGATTATCCATAATAGTATTTTGCATTTGAACAAAAGATCCAAGTATATGTGTTTTGTTTTTTTTAAATTTATTTATTGAATGTCGGTCACCCCATACAAGTCCAAGGGGTTACATATGCGATATGTCATCCACCTTTTAAGCAAGGCTACATTTGTTGATGCTTTTCTTAATCTTAAATTGATCATAAGTTGGTGGAAAGGCGTTCCATTGTAATGCTGTTCAAGGGAAGAAGCTATCCAAATGGTATTTTAAAAAAAACAGGCATTGCCAAATTCAATTTAAGATTCTTAAAAACAAATATTTTTGTCTGTCTATATACCATAATTCCACAAAATATATTTGCAGACCTTGATCACAGCGAAGCGATCTTGGTTTTTGAATACACAGGTTTATAATCAACATAGACCGATGCTTTTCAATAATTCACAAAAATTGGATGGTAGTCAAGGACCCAGACTAGATGCAGTGTGCTAAAGGAATAATGAACCATGTGATTTGTTTACACTTTGTGTGACCTTTAGAGTACCAGGGTGATTTCCCGATGGGCAAAAGTGTGTGTATTTGTATGCAGAGTTTGTACATTTTGTACTTCTCCACATAACATCAAGATTTGAGATATAATGTTAGGGCCATATTAAAAAATAATTAAATTAAGAATTTTTCTGGTGATATCTCAAAATAACAGATTTTATGGTTTCTTGTCATATACTAGTCTTGGTTCAAGACTGTTTGATAGCGGATCGTGTATCAAAAACGTACAAACAGTCTTGAACCAAGACTAGTCATATACCAGTGTACATTTTGACTTTTGTAAACATGTAGGATATTTTTAAGATTACCAAACAAGAATTGGAATAAAATTCCATTTGTTAAACCCCCCGATACAATGTACTTGTTTCTGTTTAGCTTTTGTCACAAATGTGGGATAAACAGTGATTACATATACACAATGCGTTTATTATTGAAATCTTGCGTGTACAAACATCCTCAAATCCTTAACAGATGGTAAATAGACTGGCACCTTTTATGCATTTAGAATCAGCACTGTAATGGTATAGTTGCATGCAGGGAATCTGACAAAGATGGTCACGGCATTATAAAAGTCCGTTGTAAGGAAAAACAACCATAATTTTTTAACAACAAATTTTTTGGCTGAGATTCGGAATGTTAATATTGCAATCTTAAAAAATACAATTTTACAATTCTTTCTGGCTTTTTTGGGCTAGCACTGCTGTGCATCTGCCAAACAACATGCCACTCCACAAAGTTTACCCAAACCATATATGCAGAGTGACGGCTGAATTGTCGATGTCGGTGTGATTTTGTAGCTCAATCTATTTTTTGTTACAGTGGATATGCCTTACAAAATGTATAATTTATATTCTAAATGTCGATAGCTGTTTTCAGTTCTTGAAGAACTCCCTGGAGTTCGGATTCCATGCACAACAGCAGACCTGCATTCACAAAACAAAATCATTCATTGTGATAAAGGTTTTTGCCAGTACAAAAAAAAAAAAAATCTAAACAGCAATTACATTAATATCAGCAACCACATATTTTGATCCACTGAGAGGGGTCATGCATTAATGTATAGTGGTTTTTAAGTAAATGTCATATTTGCATGATCTGTTGAGGGCACATGTTGTTAACTCACTATTGATTGATAGGGCAGCGATAGTGCATTTTACCCAACCATTGGCTGGCAGAAATACAGGCACACATTAGTACAACGCTCACTTGACGCCAAAGTGGCTATCGCCAAGACACTAGGTGCAATTTCACTGCTGGAGGTCTACTTCACGCATATAGCGAATAATAGTCCTATAAGTCTCGTTTTATTTTTACAGAAGTCGATCTTTTTTCCAAAATATTTTCCCTTGAAGAAATTCAGGCCTTACCTGTGTTTGCAGTACTACTTGCAATCAGACTGATGACTAATGGTAGCTTATTAAACTGTACCACCTAAAGAGGTAAAAAGAAAGCAAAATCTGTATAAAGTAGAGTAGCAATTGCCTGCTTTAACCCCAAACCCATCAAACTCCCAACAGCTGGTCGTGTTGCATTTTGATGGATTCAGGATGGTTCCTAGCTAAATGTCTGTAAATGCATCCAAAATATATGTATAAAAACATCTGTGAAAATTTCTGTTTATTGCATTGTGTTATTAATGATAAAATAGTGAAAATGCATTTAGATTGATTGTTTTTTTCAATCCAATGTGGAATTTCTGTCTTCAGATGACAGAAATTCACATTGGAAATGATTTCACTAATTTTACTAAAATGATGGTACCCGAGATAGACATTTTTCAAGGGATGTTTGATGACATCAACTTTACACAAGTAAGTTTCATTTGAATATGTGATCATTAGGCCAAAAGTCTCTGGTTTCTGGTCTCCATGCATTGCTTCAGCATTTTTAATTTTAATTTTTGTTGCTATGAAACGATGTCCAATTGCAGCCAAAATTGCTGGATTGGTTGGAATTCTGCTGTGCTGCGTTTTAAATGACTTTTTTTCACATAGGGGTATGAACGTTTGCTTGATTTGTGAGGTCTCTCTTAACCCTTTAAACTCAGCCCTGTAGAATATCGGACGCCAGCGTCCGATGAAATAAATCAATTCTTACACAACATCTGTACGCCATTTTTTTCAAAAAGGTTGGTGGGGGTCAAAACTTTGATAAAAATGTAGGCCCATATGTAAGCTTTCCAATGGTATATAATGTGATAAGGTTTTTGAGAAGTAAGGCAGAATTTTTTATACAAAGAACAAAATTCACCAAAACAGGCCTGAGTTTAAAGGGTTAACCACCATACTTTGTGTCTGGGAAATTTGGTATGGTTCCAATAACCGTGTATACAAGTATCACGTATTTCCCTGATTACCCAAAAAAAAAAAAAAAGCGTCACTGCACTGATTTTGAAGTCAACCTATGACCTACGCGAGTGTCCTAAGGTGAGCTCAGCGAAGAATGGAAACCTCGCGTAGAGCAAAAGGGCAAAAGCTCATTTGATTTTGATTTTCAGTATGAATACAGACCGTGAAAGCGTGGCCTATACATCCTTTTGACCTTCGGGGTTTGAAGCAAGAGGTGTCAGAAAAGTTACCACAGGGATAGCTGGCTTGTGACAGCCAAGTGTTCATAGCGACGTTGCTTTTTGATCCTTTGATGTCGGCTCTTCCAATCATTGCGAAGCAGAATTCGCCAAGCGTTGGATTGTTCACCCACCAATAGGGAACGTGAGCTGGGTTTAGACCGTCATGAGACAGGTTAGTTTTACCCTACTAATGAGAGGTCGCCGCTACGGCAATCCTGCTCAGTACGAGAAGAACCGCAGATTCGGACCTATGGTGTCTGTAGTGGTATGAAATACATGCATTGGATATGACCCATATACCGCGGGGAGAAGTGGGGTGGGTCTTTGGGTATGAAAGAACACCCTCTCTCAGCCTTATTGTTTTAGGCAGTCTCACCTGATAGGTGCCGTACATGCAGATGATGCTTTTATTGTATGATAGGCCTAGTTTACTAGCCTGATCAGCCGCCATGGCAAACGTTGATAGGAACGCTGGTTTTAACGCTTGCTCTGGGATGGCTTCTGTGGTAACTGCAACACACAAAAATAGTTTGTCAATCTTCCACAACAATGTGTGTACAGTCTGGACAGTGAAAAAACACCACTAATGACAGGTGAATCAAATGAAGGTTCTGAAATAAATCAATAGGCAGGAAGAGAACATGCATTTCTTGAACTTTCTGTGACTGCAAGGGTCAAAATCAGTCAAAATGTTGATATACTTGCCAAGGTATATCTAGTGCACTTCAAAAGTCGAACACTGTCAAACCTTACGTGTAGTAAGTACATTTACAGGTCAAAACAGAGTCGACCGTTTTTATTCAGGGTGGTCAAAATGACAGTAGAAACCAGTCAAAAATGCTCCTGTATGTACATTTGGGTCAGCAGTCAAAACAGGCAGTTGACTGATTTTGACCACGACAGCTACTTGCCACTAAAGTGCAGCTATAGTAGGAGGGTTAAGCAATGATGAAAATATGGTAAAGAGCCAGAGTTCTTGCAACCAATATCAAATATCATAATATTAGTCTATTCTTTGTAGGACTGTAAAGAATCAAAGCTGTTGCCAGAGTATCGTTAAAGGGACAGTATCGTCACAATCAGAGCAGATGTTCAACAGGGCATGGAATCTATTTTAAGACGGCGACTGAAAATAACTGGCTCATTTATGCAGTAACAAACGATAATATGACCTTATCATGTGGGGTATTATTTTCAGTCACTGAGTTAATCTAAAACTAGCATTCTGATTCCATGCCCTGAATTGATCGTGATATTATCCCTTTAACTTGTTGTCGCTGACTCTTCCCCCCCCCCCCCCAAAAAAAAACCCAGCACTGCACAAAATTACCCTGGAATTATTAAAACAATTTCTGTATCCCAACATATGAGGCACTCAAAAAGTGACAAGTCACACCAGGTGAGAATCATAAAACAAAAATTCACAAAATCAAAACTCTGGACAAAACGAAATTCCCTTCCTCGGGCTTCAAAACTTGACCAAACCCCCAAGTCAAATCTTGGGTGGGGTGGCGATGACAACTGACAGGCGCATAATGTTCAGTACTAACCTTTAATGACTGGTACTCCATCTCTGTCTGTAATGATGATTGCCTCCAGGCCATCGACCCTTGGCAAAAAAAAAAAAAAAAAAACAAGTTGATTTTAACCCTCCTATGCCCAGGCTGAAATTTGGCCCAGTAAGCACCGCACCCACAGACAGTCACTTGAGTATTTTTGGTTGCATTGCCAATTGGTAGGTCAAACCACAGAGTCACACAGAGCTGTGTATGTAGGCCTACTGTCGAGTGGTTTTGGTTTGACCTCTATCATAGCCACATGTCCTTGCATTTATTTGAGTGCACTGCACAAAGTCAATGGGTTGGGAGTGACATACAAATTTTGAGTGTCTTTGATTGTTAAACCTACAGGAGGGTTAATCTAAGTTGACAACCGAAAGTAACTAAGTAATATAGATAAATTTACAAAACTATAAATTTATAAAACACATCTCCAGGCAATTGTCTGTATTGAAACAGGGACCAAAATATTACCCGTACAAACTGATTGTATTATACACAAATCTTGTCCGGAAACTGTGGATTAATTTTCTCAAAGATGCATTACATGTACCATGTAATTTACAACATATTTACTTGGATAACAACTTACATCTGAAGCAACTTTAAGAAGTATTTTCTTAATTCCTGTAAAACAAAAACGAGCAAATTGTTAAAGTTTGATGTAACAATGTTTTCCTAGTTTAAGATGAATGCACTTCAGGCGAAATCATTTCTCAGGGTGAATGTTACTAGCCCCATTCTAGGGCCATTACACCAGACTCTTTCCATATCCTTGGCCCTAGCCCCATGTGCCCCATTTTTTTTCATCTTTTCATTTTTAAAACATTTTTAAAATTTTTTTTTTTTTTTATTAATATTAAAATACCTTCCTTTTCTTTTGTAAGGTTATGCTACTTGCTAGGTTAAAACAAAATTCAAAATTGCGACTGTCAAATCTTTAACGTTAGTGGGGTGTCGTGGCCGAGCGGTCTAGCTTACCGGATTCAAGTTCTGGTGTTAGCAACATAATGTGGGTTCGAATCACGGCCATGACACTTGTGTCCTTGAGCAAGACACTTAATCATAATTGCTTCTTTCCACCCAGGGGTTAAATGGGTACCTGTGAAGGCAGAGTTGGTTTGCTCTATATGCGCTAGAAATGGCAGCAATTGAGTTGTATACTCCCCAGGGAGCTGAGATGGTTTCAGGAATGATTTATGAGCCTTATGATCAGGGATAATAATAATATAATGCGCCTTGAGCACCACTTAGTTGGTGGATACGTGCGCTATATAAATCCACACATTATTATTATTATTATTATTATTATCACCTAAAACGTTACCTGGTCATTGTTAGTTTTTATTTCCATTTTGGCATTAAGCCCTAATAAGTAAACCAAAGAATACTAAGAAAATTTACCTCAACCATTTTGCTTGAACGTCAGAATCAAATGTACTTCTCACATTTCAATCTTCGGGAACTTCTTAGGAAACTATAGTATAGCTACGTGAAAATATAAGACAAACGTCGTCAGACTCAAGTCCTTCGCCGCATCAAAAACAAACTGATCACATGCCCTGTATTATCACTCTAGCTCTCTGCACATGACTGCTGTGATGTGTGTGTGTGTAAGTGTATGAAGAGCGGAAGTGGGTAATAGCGCCCTCTTCGGCAAATGCTTCGATCGAGCTAGCTTCTTGCATTTTTTGCACTCAAGAAACTTGTCAAACCGCAAAGTGCACCAGCGCGTCTAGCTATCTTAATAGTACATTGTAGTTTGTGTAGGCATAGAGCAATGGGTGTGTGTATGTGTGTGTGTGTGTACTTACACGCCATTCGTTGTGGGGTACCAAACACAATGGATCAATGGTACCCCACAGAGAATCTTTAGAAATGCTGGTACCCCACAGGGGAATTCAATAGAAAAGGGATAATAGAACGAAAAAAGGGATAATAGAACGAAACAAAGGAATACCCCACAAGTGGGCATATGTGAGAGTGTGTGCGTGTGTGTGTGTGTTGTTGTTGTTGTTGTTGTTGTTGTTGTTGTTGTTGTTGTTGTTGTTGTTTTTTTGGAGAAGGGGTGTGAGGGTGGGAGGGGTGGGAGTACAGTGGAGTATCGTGGCCTATAGCAGTCTAGTGCATCGGATTCAAGTTCTGGTGCTGTCAGAATGTGGGTTCGAATCCCGGCCTAGTTGGTTGCGGCGCTTTTGTCCTTGA
Organism: Zoroaster sp. YZ-2022; assembly: GCA_029582265.1. Taxonomy (NCBI): domain Eukaryota; kingdom Metazoa; phylum Echinodermata; class Asteroidea; order Forcipulatida; family Zoroasteridae; genus Zoroaster; species Zoroaster sp. YZ-2022. The sequence continues at coordinate 21,483,754 of CM055821.1, read as the reverse complement.
GCAAGACACTTCATTAAAGAAATCTAACCTTACCTTCCTTTCAAAGCTACTTGAACGTGTTGTGCTTGCTAGAGTCTCTCCATTTCCTCAAAGCAACAACCTTCTTGATAATTGCCAGTCTGCCTACCGTGCCAACCACAGTATTGAAACTGCTCTACTTCGATTAGAAAATGATGTACTTACCACTATGGATAATAATGGTAGACTTGTCACGGTTGCGTTGGTACTCCTCGATCTGTCAGATGCTTTTTTGAGTCGTATCTCACTGACAGATCACAGTGTGTTCAAAATAAAAACAAATGCTCATTACTTACCATGCTGCTCTTCAGTGTGCCACAAGGGTCTATTCTTGGACCTGTACTATTTTCTATCTACACTGGTCCCCTTGGGAAAATCATTCGGAAACATAATCTGCAATACCATTTTTATGCTGATGACTCACAAATATACATATCATTTAACCCTGATCAAATTGAAGCTGACACTGCTATACGTCGACTTGAATCATGTATTGATGAAATTCGTAACTGGATGTCTTCTAATTTCTTAAAATTAAATGATGACAAGTCTGAATTTATTATAATTTGGATCAAACAGCAGCGTGAAAAAGTCAAAATTCCTCATCTACATATTGGCACCTCCAAGATATCTACATCTATTAGAGTTCGCAATTTGGGCGCTATATTTGATTGTGACATGTCACTGAATGATCATATTTCTTCAATTTCTAAATGTTCCTCATTTCATCTGCGCAACATCGGCCTCATTAGAAAGTACATCTCTCAAGAGGCTACGGAACAACTTGTTCATGCGTATGTCACCTCCCGCCTGGACATGGGCAATTCACTTTTAAATGGTCTCCCAGATACACAAATTTATCGTCTGTCTCGTCTTCAAAATATAGCCGCTAAAATTGTAACCCGGACTAAACAAGAGAACACATTACACCAATATTGCGAGATCTTCATTGGCTCCCGATTAAGGACAGAATTGTTTTCAAAATCTTAATGTATGTTTACCGCTCTTCCATTGATATGTCACCATCATATTTATCTTACTTCAACCGTATCACTCAAATCGTGATTTCATGAGATCACATTTCTTCTGAGTAAGAAATTGACAAAGAAATCCTGGAGAAAACGTTCTTTTGCTGCTGCTGCTCCTTCTTTGTGGAATGATTTACCCGAGCATGTCAAACAATGTCCATCTCTTGCTTCATTAAAACTGCTCTCAAAACCCATTTGATGAGAATTGATGTATAATAATACTTATGTTTAACAAAAGGGACAATAGATCCTCGATCAGAACAATTGAGGAGAACAAAAGGAGGTCCTAGGTCAACATCTCGAACCTTGATCCAACGTGATAATTCAGTGGAGCCCATGGTTATGGGTTCTTATCCCTACCGTACCACCCCTCCCCACCCCCCAAAAAGGAACAAACAAAACAAAACCAAAAAAATAAAAAATTATCACGTTGGATTACGGTTCGAGACTAATTGGCGTTGACCAAGGACCTCCTTTTGTTCTCCTCTATTGTCTCTTTTGTTCACTGTACACAAGTGTGGAAACCAATGTTGTTGCACTTAAAAACCAACCCAGGACATAATTAACAAAAAGAAACTATTGTTTCCTTTTGTTCAACGAATAATGTACTGGTAACATGAAGAATTGAAAATGAATTAAAAAATACCGACAAAATCAATGAGCATTCCCTTTATTTTTCCATCACATCAAATGATGATGAATCTCCTTTCATAGCAAACAGTCAGGTGAAGTGGTGGTCTAATGGATTAGACGCTTGATATCCGTACAGGCGATCCCGGTTCGAATCCCGCCTGCGTTTTTTTCTTTTATTGTGTACTACAATTCAAACCCTTTATTTAAGTAGGTTTAATTTAACCTGCCTAATACCAACATGGTCCAGATGGCGCAGCACGTTGGCCGGACCACTGGAAGTGTCAATCGCGGGGCTTCCAGAGCTGGGACGCACCGGTTCGAAGCCCTAGAACCAGTGGCGGATTAACCATATGGGCAATTGGGCACTTGCCCAGGACCCCAAGGCTTGGGGGGCCCCAAGCAACAAAAAAAAAAAAAAAAATCATTTTTTTTTTTTTTTTTGCTTGGTGCCCCTGGTGCCCCCCAGCCTTGGAATTTTACCTGCTGCCCCTCAAATTATTTTGTATGGAGCCCACAGAGAGCCTAAACACTATACTTCATGAGGGGGGGGGGGCCCTGTGTGAAGTCTTGTCATGGGGGCCCAAAATCCCTAGTGACACCCCTGCAACAGTGATCTTGGTGTCCTCCCTAAAATAAAATATAACCCTAATTAAAACTTGTTTTTGGTATTTATTATGTCCTAGGCACTCTGTGCTTGGTGCCCCTCGAATTATAATTATAGTTTGTATATATTTCTGATAAACGTTTGATTGGATGAATGAACGATGTTTGGATTAATGAACCAATGAATGCTGCTCCCGCACTTGATTTGAAAGAAGCGAGACAGTGAGCGTTGCGTTGCCGCCTAGCCATAAACGAGCTGCAAAAATGAAGAGAGTGCAACTGAGTGGAGCCGCAAAGAAGCGAAAAAGGGAAGAAAAGGAGTTACAAAATGCAGAAGCTTTAAAGAAGATCCGTCCAATTTATGAATTTTATCGCACAACAGCAGTCCCAGACCAAGAGGGATGCAGCAACACCAGCACCACAGATGCGTTAGCTAACGTTAGCAGCACTAGCAGCAGCAGCACTTATGCTAACGTTAGCTCTGCTGCTGCAAAACCACCAAGTGACATTAGCAATCGTGAGGATGTGGAGGACCGCTCCTGTGCCATCAGTGCTATCGGTGATTCTGACTCTGATGAGGCTGCTGAGCAACAAACGGTGAGCGACAAAGTCGATGGTAACTGACACTTGGGACTGTTGTTTATTCATTTAAGTATGTTATAAACTGTAATAATTTCTAAAGTCCAAGTTTGAATCCATTTGTATTTTCTCTAGCCAACAGTTTGTTTGTAGTTAGCCTACAGTGCATGGAGACCTTTTGTGGTATGACTGACCCTTACACTCTTGACTGGTGTGATTAATAAACAATCAAAAGGCCTACATTCTCTTCATTCTCTTTCCAGTAGCCTAGGCCTAGACTGTCAACTGAATAATGTGTAAAACAACCTCAGTAGTGTACTTCTAGTGCCACCTAGTGGCGACGCGTAGGTAGGCACCAGTCACTGGCGTGCCCAGGGCACCATGGATTCTTAATCTGCCTAGAACAGACCTAATTCAGGGACATGGCAGCTGCGGCAGCAGCAACGGTTTGGGGGCCGCCACGTCTCTCCCCTATTCGATAGTTGGTTAATTACGGTGCGGGAAAGTAAAGGAGGGACCGGGGGTCTGCCGATTCCCCCAGAAGGGTGCTAAGGTGGTTATCACGCTGGGTTCGCCTAGAAGATTCAACGCTCCCCAATGCCTGGTCATTACCTCTGACTAACTTTCTGCAGAAATTAGTTTTGAAAAAATATATATAAATGCTTTTATTACTATTATTTTATTTTAAAATTGACCCACTCACAAACCATGTAACTTAACGTTTTGTCCCTTATTAACATACAGCTGTTTTATTGAATTCGCCCACAAATACTGACAAACTACTACACGGCTTACCTCTTGTTATTTTGATGAAATATATATATATTTTAAAACCTTACTCATTGTGCTTTTGATGATTTTGTAAATGGAAAAACATGTCGTGCTTTATTATCTACTGCCACTGAATAGATTGGGAGACGGGGTACTTCTCAAAATTATAATCACTGCCGCTTAGTGAGATGATTTGGCTTATTACGTGTTAATACTACTTTTAGGAAAAACCTGATTTTGAAGACGTGGGTTTTAAGAAGTATACTGAACAGCAAACGAAACGCAAATTTAATTTGCAATGTTTGATTGAATAAAAGTTAACCATATTTTGACGTTGGCTGCCTGCTTACTGGAGGCGTGTGCAGAGAAGTGTAAAGCGTGCGCAGCATGAGTTTTATGGTGCTGCTGCTTGCCATGAGCTCGGGACATGTTGATATCTGCAAAGACACAGAATGCTCACCAGCGGCACGTGCAAGACGTGCAGCTTGAAATTAATGCATCAGTTGATTTCTACGGTTCATTTGCAATAAAAGGAAACTACTGCACGCTTGCTGTCACTCCCGTTTTGGACACAGCAACCATGCCAAGACTGACATCAGCACAGCGTGAACGAGCTATCGGGCGTTTGACAGCTGGTGACGACCCTCAGGCTGTTGCAGCAGCATTCAACGTTCACTTCACTACAGTCTACCTTCTGCAGCAGCGTTTCGCGGCCAGAGGAGTGACTGATGATCGACCAAGAAGCGGAAGACCTCGGGTCACTACACCGAGGCAAGATCGGCACATTTTTCGCAATCATCAGAGAGACCGGTTCCTGACAGGCTCAGAAACTGCCCGAATCACCATTGGACCTCACCAGAGGCCAATCAGCAGTGACACAGTGCGTCGCCGACTTCGTGAGCGAGACCTGCGGAACTGCCGTCCAGCTCGAGTGCCAGTCCTCACTCGTCGACACCGTCTGGCACGCCTTCAGTGGGCCAGAAACCACGCCAACTGGAACTGGAGGCAATGGCGTACTGTACTGTTCACAGATGAGAGTCGGTTTTGCATCAGCAATGCAGACGGTCGTGTCAGAGTGTGGCGGAGGAGAGGTGAACGTTTCCAGGACAACTGCGTCATGGAACACAACGCATGGGGAGGGCCGAACGTCATGATCTACTACAAGGCTAAACACATTTTGTGTCGGTAAATTTACTAGCAAAATATTTTTGCGCCCACCAACTCTGATATCAGTCGGCAAATTGGGTTAGGGTTAGGGTTATAGGGTTAGGGTTAGGGTTAGGGTTAGGGTTAGAGTTAGGGTTAGGGTTGTTCGGGTTAGGGTTAGGGTTGTTCGGATTAGGGTTAGGGTTAGGGTTCGGGTTCGGGTTCGAGTTCGGGTTCGAGTTCGGTTTAGGGTTAGGGTTAGGATTAGGGTTGTTCGGATTAGGGTGTAGGGTTAGGGTTAGGGTTTTAGGGTTAGGTTTAGGGTTAGGGTTAGGGTTACGGTTAGGGTTAGGGTTTTAGGGTTAGGGGTAGGGTTAGGGTTAGGGTTGTTCGGGTTAGGGTTAGGGTTGTTAGGGTTAGGTTTAGGTTTAGGGTTAGGGTTGTTCGGGTTACGGTTAGGGTTGTTCGGGTTAGGGTTCGGGTTAGGGTTAGGGTTAGGGTTAGGGTTCGGGTTGTTCGGGTTAGGGTTAGGGTTAGGGTTTGACTTTAGGGATAAACTAAAATGATATCTCCTTGTGATATTGACGAGAGAGGGAGAAAAAACTAAAAGACTTACCCCTTGTGTATATAAATTTTAGGGGTTAGGTTTAGGGTTAGGGTGTAGGGTTAGGGTGACGGGTTAGGGTTAGGGTTAGGGTTAGGGTTAGGGTTAGGGTTAGGGTTGTTCAGGTTAGGGTTAGGGTTAGGGTTAGGGTTAGGGGTAGGGTTAGGGTTACGGTTAGGGTTAGGGTTTTCAGGGTTTTAGGGTTAGGGTTGTTCGGATTAGGGTTAGGGTTAGGTTTAGGGTTAGGGTTGTTCGGGTTAGGGTTAGGGTTGTTTGGGTTAGCGTTAGGGTTAGGGTTAGGGTTCGGGTTGTTCGGGTTAGGGTTAGGGTTAGGGTTTGACTTTAGGGATAAACTAAAAGGATACCTCCTTGTGATATTGACGAGAAAGGGAGAAAAAACTAAAAGACTTACCCCTTGTGTATATAAATTTTAGGGGTTAGGTTTAGGGTTAGGGTGTAGGGTTAGGGTGTAGGGTTAGGGTTAGGGTTAGGGTTAGGGTTCGGGTTAGGGTTAGGGTTGTTCAGGTTAGGGTTAGGGTTAGGGTTCGGGTTAGGGTTAGGGTTAGGGTTGGGTTAGGGTGTAGGGTTAGGGTTAGGGTTAGGATTAGGGTGTAGGGTTAGGGTTTTAGGGTGTAGGGTTAGGGTTAGGGTTAGGGTTAGGGTTAGGGTTAGGGTTAGGGTGTAGGGTTAGGGTTTGACTTTAGGGATAAACTAAAAGGATACCTCTTTGTGATATTGACGAGAGCGGGAGAAAAATCTAAAAGACTTACCCCTTGTGTATATAAATTTTAGGGGTTAGGGTTAGGGTTAGGGTTAGAGTTAGGATTAGGGTTAGGGTTAGAGTTAGGATTAGGGTTAGGGTTAGGGTGTAGGGTTAGGGTTAGGGTTAGGGTGTAGGGTTAGGGTTAGGGTTTGACTTTAGGGATAAACTAAAAGGATACCTCTTTGTGATATTGACGAGAGCGGGAGAAAAATCTAAAAGACTTACTCCTTGTGTATATAAATTTTAGGGGTTAGGGTTAGGGTTAGGGTTAGGGTTAGGGTTAGGGTTTGACTTTTGGGATAAACTAAAAGGATACCTCTTTGTGATATTGACGAGAGCGGGAGAAAAATCTAAAAGACTTACTCCTTGTGTATATAAATTTTAGGGGTTAGGGTTAGGGTTAGGGTTAGGGTTAGGGTTAGGGTTAGGGTTAGGGTTTGACTTTAGGGATAAACTAAAAGGATACCTCTTTGTGATATTGACGAGAGCGGGAGAAAAATCTAAAAGACTTACCCCTTGTGTATATAAATTTTAGGGGTTAGGGTTAGGGTTAGAGTTAGGATTAGGGTTAGGGTTAGGGTTAGGGTGTAGGGTTAGGGTTTGACTTTAGGGATAAACTAAAAGGATACCTCTTTGTGATGTTGACGAGAGCGGGAGAAAAATCTAAAAGACTTACTCCTTGTGTATATAAATTTTTGGGGGTTAGGGTTAGGGTTAGGGTGTAGGGTTAGGGTTAGGGTTTGACTTTAGGGATAAACTAAAAGGATACCTCTTTGTGATATTGACGACAGGGGGAGAAAAATCTAAAAGACTTACCCCTTGTGTATATAAATTTTAGGGGTTAGGGTTAGGGTTAGGGTTAGAGTTAGGATTAGGGTTAGGGTTAGAGTTAGGATTAGGGTTAGGGTTAGGGTTAGGGTTAGGGTGTAGGGTTAGGGTTTGACTTTAGGGATAAACTAAAAGGATAGCTCCTTGTGATATTGACGAGAGAGGGAGAAAAAACTAAAAGACTTACCCCTTGTGTATATAAATGTTTGTTTTTATCAAAATCACAAGGGGTAAGCCTTGTATGTATATATTTTTGTTATTATCAAAATCACAAGGGTTAAGCCTTGTAATGATATATTTTTGTGATTTTGATGAAAACAAAAATATATATAAAATTATACAAGGCTTACCCCTTGTGATTTTGATAAAAACAAAAATATATAAATACAAGGCTTACCCCTTGTGATTTTGATGATAATGTTTGGGGAAAAACCAAGTAAATTTGTCTTGTCATACTTTAGAGTTGTGTCGGTAAATTTACTAGAAAAATATTTTTGCGCCTACCAACTCTGATATCAGTCGGCAAATTGGATCCACACACCCCCAAAGAAAATGCCTTCGATACACCCCTGGCTCCACTGAACCTCCCCCAACTGACACCCTCTTCTCGGTCGATTAATCCCAACATTTGTTACATGTTTTGAGTTGGAATATGCCTCATTTGTGAAATAAATTTTGATGGAAACAAAAATATATAAATAAAATGCTTACCCCTTGTGATTTTTAGAAAAACAAAAATATATAAATACAAAGCTCTTGTAATTTTGCTAAAAACAAAAATATCATTGCAATGCTTGTAAATTTTGATGGAAACAAAAATAAAAAATACAAGGCTTACTCCTTGTGATTTGGATGAAAACAAAAATATATTCACAAGGGGTAAGTCTTTTAGTATTTTCTCCCTCTCTCTTCAACATCACAAGGAGGTATCCTTTTAGTTTATCCCTAAAGACAAAATCAAAATGCGTTTACTATGATCCTTGTAGTTTAAAAACACTTCTTAAAACCCACATCGTTTAAAAATTCTTAAAATTCACATTGAGTAAGACTCCTATGTTTAAATATTTTTTAAATTTTAGTTGTCTTCACAATCAAGGATAAAGCCTTGTATTTTTTCCTAAAACTAGTAAGTTCCCACTATCAACACGTAATAAGCCAAATCATCTCACTAAGCGGCAGTGAAGATAATTTCGAGAAGTCCCCCGTCTCCCAATCTATTCAGTGACAGTAGATAATAAAGCACGACATGTTTTTCCATTAACAAAATCATCAAAATCACAATGAGTAAGCTTTAAAAAAATATTTCATCAAAATCACAAGGGGTGAGCCGTATAGTAGTTTGTCAGTATTTGTTGGCAATGCAATAAAACAGCTGTATGTTAATAAAGGACAAAACGTAAAGTGACATTTTTTATGAGCGAGTCAATTTTAAAACAAAGTAATAGTAATAAAAAATATAATTTTTTTTAAAACTAATTTCTGCAGAAAGTTAGTCAGAGGTAATGACCAGGCATTGGGGAGCGTTGAATCTTCTAGGCGAACCCAGCGTGATAACCACCTTAGCACCCTTCTGGGGAATCGGCAGACCCCCGGTCCCTCCTTTACTTTCCCGCACCGTAACCAACTATCGAATAGGGGAGAGACGTGGCGGCCCCCAAACCGTTGCTGCTGCCGCAACTGCCATGTCCCTGAATTAGGTCTGTTCTAGGGCTTCGAACCGGTGCGTCCCAGCTCTGGAAGTCCCGCGATTGACACTTCCAGTGGTCCGGCCAACGTGCTGCGCCATCTGGACCATGTTGGTATTAGACAGGTTAAATTAAACCTACTTAAATAAAGGGTTTGAATTGTATTGCTACACAATAAAAGAAAAAAACACAGGCGGGATTCGAACCAGGATCGCCTGCACGAACGTCAAGCGTCTAAGCCATTAGACCACGGCGCTTCCCTTGACTATTTGCAATGAAAGGAGGTTCATCTTTGTACGCAATGGAAAAATAAAGGGGCTGTCCAACAACAATGGTTTCCACACGTACACGTGTGTATAGTGAACTCTTTAACTATTTACTTTCATGATGATGTATTTATACCTTTTGTTTTTGTTTAATATGTGAATAGTATCGGTGTTTACATTTTTTTTGCAAATCAACCTTGTTTGCTTGGTTGTGTATGCAGGGTTTTTCCTTGTCAGAAAATCGTCTTCTGACCAGGGCCAGTTGGCCTTTTTACAACCATTGTTCCTTGTAACTTTATATTGCATTGTTCTTACCATTTGTTTTCTTGTTTACACTAATGTGTCACTGCGCCATGAGCGTCTCTTTGACGGATACCGGCGCATTTCAATGTTCATTATTATTATTATTATTATTATTATTATTATTATTATTATTATTATTATTATTATTATTATTATTATTATTATTATTATTATTATTATTATTATTATTATTATTATTATTATTATTATTATTATTATTATTATTATTATTATTATTATTATTATTATTATTATTATTATTTCGCGTTAGCATACAGCATGAAAAGAAAGATCTTGTTTTCCTTTCTGCCGGTTACACCTCGAGTCAAGCTACGTCCCGTAGCCTTAGATCTCGAGTGTCTTTCGCAGAATCCTTGCTGTCCCTAAGAGTGCCGCCTTCTGTAGTAATTCTACTCTAACAGATGTTCCTATCTCTTGAGATGTTTCTCCAACGCCTTCGGGATTGTACCCAGTGCTCCCACTACCACAGGAATAACCTTCACCTTGACTTGCCACAGCTTGCGGAGTTCTCTCGCTAAATCCTGATATTTCTGTACCTTCTCCTTCTCCTTCGAAGCTACTCTACTATCACCCGGCACAGCTATATCAATAAGATGACACATCTTTGCATGCTTACCCAAGACAACAACATCCGGCCCTCTATGTTCTATAACATGATCTGTTATTATTATTATTATTATTATTATTATTATTATTATTATTATTATTATTATTATTATTATTATTATTATTATTATTATTATTATTATTATTATTATTATTATTATTATTATTATTATTATTATTATTATTATTATTATTATTATTATTATTATTATTATTATTATTATTATTATTATTATTACTATTATTATTATTATTAACCATAGTTGCTTCGTCCTTCGGATGGGCCTCAGTGTAGGTCCCGTGTGTTGTGTAATGCACGTAAAAGAACCCAGGTGAAGTGAAAGGGGGCTGCCCCTGTGTTTCTGGAATGGCAGCAAAATGCGCCGAAAGCTCCCCTAAAAGCATTGACAGCACTAGGAATGCTTTTAGGAGAATATCCCATGGGCGGATCCAGAACATTTTTTTTGGGGGGGGGCTGAGAATCAAAAACAATTATTTTTCAGTACTACAAAAATTACAATGAAATAATCAAAGGGAGAGAAAAACAAAGCACAGCGAGGGGGAATGAGAGTGCGTTCTCCCCTCCCCTCCCCCTCTCTCTCTCTTTTTCTCTCCTGTTTAAATTTTTTTAAACGATTTTTTTTTGGGGGGGACTACAGCCCCCTTAGCCCCCCCCCCCCCCTGGATCCACCAATGTATCCAACATCCAAGATAGAGTTCACGATCTACCAGGGCCTATGCGACATTTTGGTGAATTTTTAGACGTACTTTCAAGTGTTATTTTCAAACCTGTGGTGAGAGTCAATAACGGATTTAGTGGAAATTCAATTATACTCAAAACAATTTAGAGAACACCGGAATAATCTCAGTTAAAGCAAGATCATTTATTTCAGATAAACACAATGTTTCACAGAATTGATGAGAAACAACTGCACAATGAAACAGATGATAAAGGATGCATGTAGTGATTACACATTTTCATGACATGACTACTGAAAGAGAGAGAGGGTTGCAAATCAAAATCCAGGTTCATGGAACATTTCAATAACGGGTTGTGACCACCTCTTGCAGTAACACATGCAACACAACGTCGCCTCATGGATGTCACTAAGTCTCTGCAGTGAACGTTGGGGGTATCGCTTGCGGCAGTTCTGCAGGATGCCATAATGTCAGACCACACCGTGCACGTGTTGTCACAGATTTTCTACGCCAACGCACATCACCAGAATGGATTGGCCTGCTTATTCACCTGATATGGCACCAATTGAACATTTATGGGATCAACTGGGTCGTCGTGATCGTCGTCAGCTAGCTCAATGGCTGATCCAGGAGTGGCAAATCGCACATATATATAGCAAGATCAAGGCGCTGTACATTATCCCTGCTCATCAGGCTCATAAATCGTTCCTGAAACCATCTCAACTCCCCCAGGGAGCTCAATTGCTGCCGTTTCGGCGCATAGGGCTAATCAAACACAACAACCAACTCAGCCCTCATAGGTACCCATTTACCCCTGGGTGGAGACATGGAGGTAGAATTAGACCTCCATGGTGGAGAGAAGCAATTATAGTAAATTGTCTTGCTCAAGGACACAAGCACCATGGTCGCAGCTGGGATTCGAACCCACATTCTGACGACTCAGCCATCCGAACACAAATCCAATACACTAAACCGCTGGCACTCTATATATTACTGGTTGGTTTTAATACGTATCTCTTCATTCTGATAAAGTATTGATAAATTTTAAAACAGCGGGGGACGCCGTTATCTAGCCAAATGAAACTCTAATTCGCAGCATACACTAAACATGTTGTCCTAAATTCTAAATTTGGACTACCGCCCTCTGTCGATGCCTATTCATTATTGTCAATGGATTCCAAAGCACGAAGAAGTCGGCAAACGTAGACATCGCGAGCTTGGTAAGCTCTCTTAGTTTTGTTTACAATTGTTTACTTGTTGTTCCTTTTTCATACCCGTGTTTCCAAGCATCAATACAGATATTAGTAGGGATTTAAGTTGTAAATTGTGTTAAATACAAATCGCCTTGTCTGATTTCCGGTTCAATATGTGGGGGAACGGTGTATGTATTGTAACGTTAACGTTATGTGGTGGGGCAGGGGTAGCTTAAGACAACTCGACCCATCTGATAACTCGACTCTGACAACTCGACCCTTGAGACAACTCGACCTACAAATAAAAAGAACTTGACCATCGAGACTCAACCCTTGCCCTTGGCCTTGAGTCAACTTGATCCTTGTGACAACTCAACTAACGTGCGTTACCGTATTGTAGTCGCCACCTAGTAAAATGCTTATTTGAACCATTATTTAATCACTGTTTTTTCCTAGTGCTTAAAGTTTTTTATCACGTACCTTAGTTTATCTAGTTATTTCTAACGTAAATAAACAATCATTCCAGTCTAAATTCAACCTTTTGTAGTTCTATCTATCAGAATGGTCATAAGCGAGTGGTGAAATTACTCCTAAACTCGCCATTGCGTTAATTGCACCTGATCCTGTGTGCATGAAGGCAATATTCGCATAATTGGAACAGCTTCGGATTCAACATACATGAAAGATGTATTCAGTCAATTACACTTCCTCCACCTGCAATGTACTGACTACTGTATGTAACAATAAAGGCAATGTACAGTGTGCGGAAGAGCCCACATGGCTGACGTGACTGGGCGGAGCTTACCCTTAGACTAGCCACCTATCATTTCCATACGTCAGTTGCTAGCAGTTTCATGAAAATTTGAAGTTGCTTCAATGCTTTTAAATGTCATATCACTGGATAGAACAAAAAATTAGAAAGAAAATGAGGGGTCAATGGTCATGATAGGTTAACCCTATGCAAAGTTACGAATTTTTGTTGATTTAAATATTTGGTCATTTTTAAGATCCAGTTTCAATGGAAAAGGTTGTGACCGAATGTGCCTGCAATGTATCCTTGTAGTACTAACAAAGTCTATTTTCAGCAAGTTGCACTGTTTTTAAGCCAACGTTACAGTTGGCATGGATTGATCATTTAAGATAACCACGATGTGTAGTATCCATTTATCGACACTAGAAGTGACTACATCCATAGACTACCCTTTATATTAGAATTTTACCATGAAAGTTCGGCAGGTCACAAACTTTTACAGTACAAAAGCATATGAAAAATAGCGCCACCAACGGCGGTTTGCGTGAATCTGCCTACAGTGTGGGCGGAGCAACCTGATCCACATGCTTCAATATAATGCTTAAATTTCATTATACACGTACATGTACTTTATTCCTACAGACGTTTGATCGAGGGACTGTGTATTTAAGGGTCGTGAGCAGTGTTCTAGCCAGGATGAAATTATAGCGTAGCTGGGCATTTGTACGACATGAATCTGCGAGCGCGTAGCGTGAAGCCACAACGACGTGAGGTCCGGGGCCCGCTTAAGGGCCCTGGGATTCTTGGAAAACTTTTAGGTTGTAGATGCTCTCTGAGGCTATTTTGGGGCATATTGCATAATATAATTTGTCACACAAAACCATATATTTTTAGACATAAAAATATTTCTTGCTTTTCATTTGGTAGGTTTTAACATGTTTACATGTGCACATGTAATTCTGTCACATTTTTCTGAACTAATATCAAACCCATTTTAAAATTTAAAATGGAGTAGGGCCTACAGGACTCATGTTGTTATTGTTTTAATTATTGTTTTATGCACTTTACATTGGATTGTTGTTAGTAATTGTAGCTTTAAACGTGTGACTAAAGTTAATCGTTTTTATCAATAATTCAAAGCCAGATATGATCAAAAAAATTCCATACAATACATTACAATGTATGCCTTGACTTATGCCTACTTTAAATTAAACTTGACAAAACTATAAATAAAATGGTTCTTACAAACAAAACCCTGCTGTGCAAGCTTCACCCAAATAGTTTCATAAAGTATTTTATTGGACAGCAGGTAGGAGCTCTATATTCTAAGTCCATTTATTGAGTAAATAAAAAAAAAGCTCAGCGAAGTTTTAAAAAACATAGGCCAGCTGTAAAGACGCCTTAGAATTATCCTGGCTCCAGTCTGTTCAAAGTATTTTGAAAGAAAAAGAAACAAGGCAACCAAAAAGACACAATTTCTGGGTCACAAGTTCACATCAAAGAACTGTCTGCCGACTTTGGAATGTTGAATGTATCAATTTGGGATTAGAGCCAAGACAAGAGTTTGGGCTATTGTTCACTTGACAGTGACTGACTGGTTGTGGTTTTACACTCCCAGACCAGGTGACATCAACCTCTGTGACCTGGTTCTTGGCTGGTTTCCAAGCTATATAACTATACATGTATGAAACAACATCCCAGGATACAGGATACCAGTATACATTCTCCCAAGGCTAAGTAGCGCGATTGAGCGATCCGACTGTCGGCAGAAATGCGTCTTTTAAATCAAAATTTAAAATCAAAATTTAAAACAATAAATCTAGACCTACTTAAAAAAAATTATGACTGGTTGGAGCAGAATGGTGACATCTATTTATTCGACTGAGAGCAAACTATTGGTGATTTTTTTTACCTCGGAAAAGTTTCAGAAATCTCTGACATGTTTTGTTTTTGTGGAATTAATTCTGTGGATTATACCTGTGGCGGAGAATCTCAGCTCAGAAATAATGCTTTCGGCATTAAATAAGTAGTGGTCGGGTATGTAAATTAAGAAGAAAAACAGTTTTAGAAAGTGTTTACCATTACTCCTGATTTAAAAGTAAATGGAGGCCTGTTTGCAGGGTGCAATTGTGCTATACGCCCGCCTACTGAATGTATCCTGGGGACCGGGAATAGCCGATTTAAGTCTTGCATTTCCGATTTTCGTTTTTTAAATAATTTTTCTTCTTAATTTATTAATTCTTAATTTACAAAACAAAAATATATCAGCTTGGTGACAAAATGGTGGCAGGGAAATGATACTGGAATGAGATTTACAAATGTTTTGATGCCGTGAAGACAAAACTGTTTCCATAGGTCGAACTTCTGCTGGCGGCCGGCGGACATCAGCCGGCGCCCGGCGGATATAAGATGTTCAACAACTACCGTTTGCCGGTGGTTGTTGTTTTTTTAACTTTCACTCAAAACAAATTTCTGACAGTAGATTTTGTTTCAGAAATAATTATTTGAGAAAACATGTCATAGCATGATCATTCATAGTAACTCATGACAGACACTTTTTATAGACTTCACTTTTGCGGCGTTTGCCTGGCAAGTGGGTACCCCGCTCATCTGGTTTTTGCCTAAGCAGTGTGGTAGCGGAACCATTGTCAATGTGTTTAGGGTTGAATGCCATGAATAGATCGCGGGCGGCCACATAGACAGTTGCAAATGCGGCGCATCAAACACATTCTCTTGAAAAGAAACAAAGTCGCCGGCCAATTAAAATGTATCAATAAAGCTTCCTACAAGATGAAATAAATCCCTCAGTGGCAACAAATTATTGTTGTTCACAATTAGTTCTCGAACTGAACAAAGGAATTTTTTTTTTTTTTTTTTTTTTTCCATGGAATAAATTATAGCGTATCGATAGCGTATCGGCCGATTTATAGCGTATCGGCATTTTTTTTTTATAGCGTATCGGCCCGATACGCTATTGTATGCCTGGCTAGAACACTGGACTCGTGAGGTCCATCATGCACCTGTGCTGCAGGTCTTCAACCTGCATGCTGTGTGTGGCATGCTGTGTGTGGCATGCTGTGTGTGGCATGCTGTGTGTGGCATGCTGTGTGTGGCATGCTGTGTGTGGCATGCTGTGTGTGGCATGCTGTGTGTGGCATGCTGTGTGTGGCATGCTGTGTGGCATGCTGTGTGTGGCATGCTGTGTGTGGCATGCTGTGTGTGGCATGCTGTGTGTGGCATGCTGTGTGGCATGCTGTGTGTGGCATGCTGTGTGTGGCATGCTGTGTGTGGCATGCTGTGTGTGGCATGCTGTGTGTGGCATGCTGTGTGTGGCATGCTGTGTGTGGCATGCTGTGTGTGGCATGCTGTGTGTGGCATGCTGTGTGTGGCATGCTGTGTGTGGCATGCTGTGTGTGGCATGCTGTGTGTGGCATGCTGTGTGTGGCATGCTGTGTGTGGCTAGCTGTGTGTGGCTAGCTGTGTGTGGCTAGCTGTGTGTGGCTAGCTGTGTGTGGCATGCTGTGTGTGGCATGCTGTGTGTGGCATGCTGGTCTGTTTTTAACACGCATTGTATAACCTAATTTTTTTCATATACCGTTAACTCGCCACTTCATTAAAATCAAGTTATTATACAGTCGCCGCCCAGTAATTAAACTAATTTATACAATTAATCCACATTTTTAAACAGTTTACAAATAACTTAAAAATATAAACGAGAAAGCATATCATGAAAGATTTTGACTTGACTCACCAGAACCGGCAATAGGCCAAAGTTCACGCAGAGTGTGCGTTGCCATTGCCTGAAATTGTATGCGGTGTGAACATTTTGCATTATGAGCTGCGCGGGAAAAGTTTGCACATCGCACAATCATATATTGCAACTGTTATTGGACAATCGGTAAGCATGATTATTAACATAAAAAGGTACACTTTCCACCAAAGATAATCTGATGTCGCTTCTGACTCTATTTATATTTGTCAGTCACTCCATCTTTGGCTGAGGCATGGCGTCAGAAAGAAACAGGTGACGAAATTACGGGGGTGGCGACTATACGCGAATGCACGTTATTATGAATGATCAGTTTTATTGATGTTTTGAAGTTGATCTTTGTGATCCGCAAGGTAAACCAACAAACTAAATCACTAAAACTAAAATTACATATTAAAATTAACAATGTTTTGGACCCAGTTTTTCGATACAAAATTGTTGTCAAATTCCGAAGTTTAATTTATTTCAGAACATTTCTATTTTTCTACTAGTTTAACTAAGCTAATATTTTGCAAAATAATTGTGAAAAAAAAATAGTTTTCCATATTATTAATTTATGGTGGGTTCATTCATAAATCTATTTGGGCACCAAGCTTCTGAAAATAAGTATAATATCTCTCACATTGTTTTTTAGTTATGAAAGAAAAAGTGTTCCGATGAAAAAAAAATAGCAAACAAAAACAAAGGGAACTTACAAAATTTATAAAAACTTGAGAACAAATTTACTTAAATACAAAATGTATTATCTGATGTGAAAAATTGATTCTGTGTGAAGTGTTCTCAAACTTTTTAATGAATACATTGATGAATGCATGTTGTTCACCCACCAAATGTGACGTGTTGTACCAAAATCAGACTGAATTGGGCAGAGCTCGGAACTGAGAAATAGTCAAAAAAATTATGTATATAAAACCCTAAGTCCCTAGGCCATTTGCTTACACATAACCAGAATCCTCCAAAATCCTTCAGTAGTAAAGCAAGCACATGACATGTATGCACACATGTGTTTCTAATCTGTGATACATGTACATGGTCAGGGACCCTCCCTGCATGCATGGAGTAATAAACAGTGTCCACTGACCCAAGCACTGACCTTGCAATCACTACAACAAACATGGATGTACATGTACCATGGAAAGGCAAGTATGCCTAATGACCTCAATCCTCCAAAATCCTTCACTTTAGCAAAGAGCATGTAGCATGTAACCTCAATCCTTCAAAATCCTTCACTTTAGCAAAGAACATACATGTACAGGTAGCATGTAACCTCAATCCTTCAAAATCCTTTAACCCTCCTACATGTATTACTACATGCCAAAACCTGCCAAATTTGCCCTGTGTAATAAGCATAGGGCCCACAGCATTAACCTGCCAATGCATGTCATAACACTTGGTAAGTACATCCACATGCCAAAACCCTTTGGAGGGTTTTGAAAGGTGCTGATACCATGGAGGAAGAAAACAGAAGGAGTCACATCGCCCAGCCTCTTATCTCATAACCAATTAGCACTTCGGAGTGGCCCATTGGAAATACGTTACGGCCACCCGCTGCGCTTACAAGTTTAACGACCGCGATAATCCCCTTGTGTACAATGTCTTTTGCCGATCGGCTTGCTCGCGACCAGGATACATAATTGGAGGGTAGAAATCTGAAGCAAACGAATAAACACAAAACGTATGCGCACTACTTTTCGCGGGCTTTTTATATTGCGCAATGCATTGTCTTCAATAGCGATTTTTCCACCGAGTATTTTGGTGTTTTGATCGTCGAATTTGGCGAATCCGAAGCTGACTTACGCTAAATATAACATTCAGATGTTACAATAAAGTGTCTTTTAGCAACTTATTTTAAGGATATTTCCGGTGATCTCCGGAAGCCAACCAATTGTCAAATTCAAAGACGTGTTGTTTAGCTTTTTATCATTTCAATCCTCATATATGTATGCGATGCTGTACACTGAAGATATTGCAGTGTTGGATTCGTAGGTCGAGTTGGATCGGGAGCCAGCCTTCCGTGTAGTGCAATAGGACAACGCGTCAGCAATGCGCGCAATGCGCATGTGCAAAGAAAGCCTGGCTGTAGTTCTCCTCGATAATCGGATTAAACGATTAGCGCTGGCTTAGAAATTTTACGACCGCGGCAAAAGACATTGAACCTTTGATATGCCTTCGTTGTGACTCCTTCTGTTTTCTTCCTCCATGCTGATACTAAGTCATAAAGTAAGCTAAGTCTGTAGCAAGTACACCGACATGCCAAAACACGTTGGAAGGTTTGGAAAGGTATTGGCACTAAGTCTTAAATTAAAGCTAAGTAATCCTCAATAAAGTTCATCCAACTGTCAAAACCTTTCAGAAGGTGCCTGAGCTACCCTGTAAATAAACAGTAATCCCTAAGATATACACATCTATCAGTCTATTACTTGCCAAAGGGATTTGAAATGTGCAGTGACATACTAACAGTAAACACAAACTATGTATAGTACATATGGTAGTATATCTACACCACCTTTCAAAACCTGCCAGTGTAGTGCATAGTGAAGCAACTACATAACCTTTCAAAACCCTCCGGCTGACAGGTTTTGAAAGGTGCAGTTTCTAGGCCCAAAACTGCAATTTGTATAGGAGGGTTAATAAAGCAATATAAGGCAATATACATTGCAGTACATTGCAGAAGTATTGAAAGTTAATGGATACTGTACTAACCCTAACCACCTAGGTATTTTGCCTAGGAACATTCCTGAATCCTCCAAAATCCATCAGTGCACCTTTGGAAACATGCCCTTATCTTGAAAATGCATTTTTGTTGATCTTTCGTATTCAGCACTTATGGCCTGTACTTCTTGCCAGGTCGTAATTTTGCCCCATTTGAAGAGGTGAAAGTACCAGTTTCCAACAGTGCTGAATTTTTCCAAAACAAAGTGCCCCTTGGAGGATTTTGCAGGATATGTGGGTGACTAGGGCTAATACACTGTTTCATAACCATTGTAGGCATAAGACTGTGCTACCTTCATGATAAACAATGTTTGTTATTTTGTATTGTTTTGGCCTTGTTTGTATGGAAGTATACATTGTATATCTAGTGTAGACATATTACTGAATTAAAATCATCCACAGCTATAGTGATAGGTCAAGAGAGGTCATTGTGCTGTATTTTCCCTTGTCTGGGATTAGCAGCTGTCGTTGACTGACTCAGTCTGTTACTATTAGTGTTCAACTATTCAAATGACATTGTGTCCAACTGCTGCACATAATTAATAGATGTTCAAATACTTTGTTATAAGGTAAATGCATCATGTTTGAGATATTCTCAATGCTATCAACAACTCTTACGTTATTATTGACCGTGAACCCTGAACCCGCACATACACTGTACGTAAATGAATATTATTGAATGGGATGTTTTTCTTGTGCCCATTGATCCATTGTACCAGTCTACTGATCAAACAGGATAAAGATACATTATAAACAGTCTGGGTGTGTATACACCAGCATAGGTCCAGGCTTCAATTAACAGTATTCACACGTGTATGAAATGATGACTCATACCCCAGTGAGTCATTTTTACTTGCGTGGCCAGCCATGGTGGACAAGGAAATACCTTGATTATTATATCATAGGTGTTTGGGCATTAGAAATGGTGTTTAGTGTGTGCATGGAGAATGGTGTGTGTGTGTGTGTGGTTGAGGGCTTTCGGTATGAGAAGTGACTAAGCACCTAGACATCAGTGTAGATTCTCATTAGATGAGACTGGATAAGTGAGGCGACCACCGGTGATGCCCCTGTTATTAACTGTTGCAGACTGACTTGTTAGACTTGCTCCCAGCTCACGCATGAGAATGATCTTTGAACAGGTACATGTACATGATTGTTTAGTCATTGAGAGGATCCGTGATTTAGTTTGTGCAGGGGCTTCCAAACCAGTAAGTGCTTACAAGTACTGATAAATGTAATGTGTACATAGTATGTGTATATTTTGAAATTTCTGTAGATATTTTCCTTCATACACAGTAAAAACATGTTGTTTTTGCATTCTGCTGGTACAGTGCAGTGTTGAGTGACATTAGCTAGGATGATCTTAAATTGTTCCTACAGGTAGCTAGATATACATGTAATATTAACCCTCCTACAATCAGTGCAATTTTTGAAACAACACATTCAGGCCACTCCAAGCCATTAGCTGTTGCCAGTGGCCTCCTATGGTTACCCTTCTGTGCACTGTCACACCACTGAGATTACAGGGTAAGGTGGTCTCTCATTGATACATTGCAGGCCATACTAATATATTCAAACATTTACAGTGGCCTTGGGTGGCACACATGTATGTACTGAAGGTTGCACAAGAACAGAATTTTGTAGATTGGAGTGGCCTCCATGTGTAGGAGGGATAATGAACACAATTACACATAGCAGACATCAACCATCCTACTATAGCTGAACTGTTTTGACTGTTGACCCGAATGTGCACACAGGGGCATTTTTCACTGGTTTTTTACTGTCATATTGACCACTGGCAACAATACAAGACATTGTTTTTACCAGTCAAAAATGGTCAACTCATTTTGACCTGTAAGTGTAAATGTACTTACTACACTTAAGGTTTAACAGTGTATGACTGTTGTTAAGCGCATATTTAATGCACTTAACACCTTGGCAATTATCTCAACATTTTGACTGATTTTGACCCTTGTAGTCACAGAAGGAATGGAAATACTGAATATAACCCTTGGCTGCCATTGACACGTAAAGTATGTTGTATTGTAGCAATGATTGATTTTGAGTGGACGCCACCATGTTCGTTATAATAGTCAGTGTTTCACCGATCATGACTTACATATGTACTGATGTACATGTAATGTCTCCCATCGATTTCTGAAAATTCCTTCAACTTTGTCAAGGTAAACCAGAATTTGTTATGTCCAGGCATTCCTTCCTCCATGGTCCAGGATGGCAACATATGGCAAGTGTTAATTGCATTCTGGCATTTTTCTTAAAGATGCACACATGTATGTATACGTGTAGTAAAGTGCATGTGTGCATTTAAGTAAGGTCTTAAATTTAACCTAAATCTATTTTGTGTACATTTTGCCTCAAGGTTATTAAATTCCTCAATTTTGTTTATTTATATGTTTCCTTTACTTTTGTAAATCAAAATAAAACTTTGCATTGTGAAATGAAAGACACAGTATACAATTGTTTTTTTTTCACAGGTTATTTTAAACATTTCTTAAAAACCAGAGGGTTGAAACCATGGAGGTAGAATAAGTTATTCTACCTCCATGGTTGAAACGAATGAATGTTTCTGAAAACCAATGTTGTACTGCGTATGAAAGCTTTAACCCTTTCCTTACCATAGGCGACTTTTGTCGACTGCACTCATACCCCCTCTTCTTTACCATAGGCGACTTTTGTCGACCAAGCTTCCACACAAAAAAGCACTCTAGCCTGAGCATAAAGGCCATTTGTTATAAAGCTGTAGTTTTGTCCATGTTCACCCTCCATACCCAAGCTTACAATAGTTGGAAAGAGAAAGATCGGATCTTTCCATTGATGGTGAAATAAAATAAGGTTGCTATTATGCAATTCCTTCAAATTGGAGTTGAAAGATCCGAAATGCCAAACACCTACGGAGTGCCATTTGTTTATGTAAAAAAAAGTGTTTGAGTTTACATTACAGATCACACTGAGGAAACAAAGATTGAGAACTTGGACATTTATTGACCGATCTTAATGATTTTTGGATTATATGAAAGGAATTAAATAAGTAAGATAATTATTATTACTTATTTTGCTGTAAAACGATATCTTCAAGGTGATAATAGAGTTTGTAAAATTGGCCTTTGAACACAAGCTTTCTGTTGTGTAAGAATGTGTGCTTCACGCTTGAGTGGTCAAACAATGCGGTCACCAGCGGTTGTTTATGTCAAAACAATTCGGTATTGAGAGGGTTAACTCTATTTTGCATTTTTAAATAATGGAAAATCAATTTACTCCCTAATAAAGCTACATTGTATGGTAATGTACATACGCTGTGAACATTTGTGTTACTTATGATCAGTTTGAATAACAAATTGTGAATTTTGTGTAGCATTTTGCCATTATATGATACAAGAGAAATGGTTCACTGATACGTAAAGTTTGTTCAAACATCTGGAACCAGCCATCCAGTATGTTAAAAATGCTATGTTAGTACAACACATAAGCTTTCAATTCTTCAGCTTAGCAGTTCCGTGTTTGATTTGGAATTTCAAGTGAGCTGCAAATTTGTGCCGCATGCTTACACAGAAATACATGTATCGAGACGTTATACACGTATTATAGTCTTTGAAGTGCAAGGTGGCAGCAACTTGGCAGCAACTTGGCAAAGAAAACACAGTTCAGCTTTGAACATGTTGACATAAGCATGAATGCTTTTAAAACCAATTTACAGTGTGCAGAGCTATTTGTTATATGACAACAAAGAGAGCTGCATAATGGGGGGGGGGGGGGGGGCATATACCAAGTGTCCACAGTTACATGTACAATGTGTCACCTGTCATTAGAAAGGGCTGTTTGAACTTCACAAAACCTTTTTGGCTGCATTGTATTTATGTACACAGTGGCGAAATATAAAAGTTCATGGGTAAAACTTGTAGCTTTGCATGGTGAAGTTCATGTAAAAGTTCATGTTAGGGTTTGTGACAAAATACATTACATAACATACATTAACCCGCCTACTTTAGCTGAACATTGAATAATAATAATAATAATGTAGACTTATATGGCGCACGTATCCACCAAACTGGTGCTCAAGGCGCATTACATTATTACCCCTGCTCATCGGGCTCATAAATCATTCCTGAAACCATCTCAGCTCCCTGGGGAGTATACAGCTCAATTGCTGCCATTTCAGCGCATATGGGCTAATCAAACACAATAACCAACTCTGCCCTCACAGGTACCCATTTACCCCTGGGTGGAGAGAAGCAATAATGGTAAAGTGTCTTGCTCAAGGACACAAGATTCGAACCCATATTCTGACGACTCGGCCATCAGAACACAAATCCTATGCACTAAACCGCTCGACCATGGCACTCCATTTAGTGGCAAGTAGCTATAGAAGTCAAAACCAGTCAACTGCCTGTTTTGACTGTTGACCCAAATATGCACACAGGCACATTTTTGATTGGTATTTACTGTCATTTTGACCACCCTGAACAATACCAGACAATGCTTTTATGGCGCACGTATCCACCAAACTGGTGCTCAAGGCGCATTACATTATTACCCCTGCTCATCAGGCTCATAAATCATTCCGGAAACCATCTCAGCTCCCTGGGGAGTATACAGCTCAATTGCATACTGAACATAATAAATTGTGAAATATCCAGTAATGCTATCTAAGTCTTTCAGGCTGTGTGAATGTCAAGTCAATCATAAACAACCATGATGCACCTTCATGAATTGCGTTGTCCACATTTACTGACAGTCTCACACAGTTAATTTGATTAAATTTGTAGTAAGCCTGTGCGTTTACGGTTATTTTTGTAAACGTGTAACCGTTTCTGAAACGGTCGGTTACACGTGTAACCGTCCGTCTCTCAGTCAAAAATTGTTGATTAAAAAATAGGTTGTTCTACGAACCGGCGCGCACAATAGTACGATATTCATGGTGATCGAAACATTTTGAAAGGAATATAATCAATGTATGCCATACAGAATTTAATAAAAATCAACTGATTTTCAGATTAACTGAGACTGTAACTATAATAAGCAACAAGCCCTGCCGATTGGAAAATGTACCACAAAAAAGAAAAGAAAACAAGTTTGTTATCAGCGACAGCGAGATCGCAATTTACAGGAAAATAGCTTCAACCGCAGAACCTTCTGAATTGACTTTATTTTACGATTAACTGAACCGAAAAATCGTAAACGTGTAACCGGATAAACGGTCGGTTAACCGTGTAACCGTGTAACCGGCACAGGCTTAATTTGTAGACTTGAATAAGCAGGCCTAACATTGAAATACACACATGTATGTGAATTTATAAGCTTGTTTGTAAAATGCCACAGGCATTATGTACATGTACTATGGTTATAACATTACAGGAACTATTGCTTAGGGCTGAGGACAAATCTTGTAAGATCTAAAATATCAATATTACATTTGTTATCTAAATAAAAAAATACAGTTTGTACGTATGTATATCAATATATCATACATGTAGTACAGAATGGTATTCTATTTTGATATCATAAACTCTCAAATATTCCGATGTCTAGTAACAATGTATAATTTGAACTTGTACATTGTACTTGGAAAACTATTTAAAACAAGTTAATGAACAAATTAGTTTGTTGAGCATTTAAACAAATCGATGTACATATACTGCCATAATTGGGAAATGTTACAGAATTCCAATTAGCCTACATATGTACAATAATTGTACATGACTGAAAGCCTTAACAAAGAAAAGGTACAGATCACAAGTAGTTATTTAAAACCTTAAGCGAGACTTACTTTGTTCTTGTCAACAAAATTTTCACCTGATCAAAAATTCAACCCTTTTTATGGAACACATGTTTGTAATTAACTGTACAAGCACATTTCCTTCGCGTTTAATTCTTAAAATCCCTTTTATTTCCCATTGACTCCGTTCCAGATCCATGACGATCTTTTTCCTATCCTCATCCCAGCATAAACATAACCAACCCGGTTCTACGACCCTAGATGACCCCAGCTGACCTTTGCTATTGCATGCAGCCCTTGACCTTGCAGAGGTTTGTTTCCTGTTAACACCCATCTGCACATCGATGTGAATACATTGCTTGAACTTGAAGTCACCATGACTTGGTGTCTGGTGGGGAACACTGGGGTGGTCCATCTCTTGCCCGAGTCCATGATCTTCGTTGGGAGAGAGAACTGTGATATCAATATATCGGTAAGCCAGTGTTTGTTAAATCGAGGGTACCCACAAGGCCCAGTAGACCCTCCACGCAGGTTCCTTTGCACGGATTAGTGCCATATTTCCTTACGTACGTGTGACATCTCTATTAGGATCGTGTTGTGTACCTTGCAGTGCAATGTGGAAGGCACCCTGTTAGGGAAATGAAATTCTAAGAGTCTAAGAAAATATTTTGTGGAATTTTAATGATGAGTAATTACTCATGATGCCACCCCATTCCCTGTATGAATAAGTCATGGATGGAATGGTTTTTCTAGAGACTGCTTTAACCACCTCCACCTTTTTGATCGGTACTATGTACATCTGAAAAAATTCTTTGAATGCATAAAATATTTTGATTTGTAATACTGACAAGCTTACTCACATTGTAAAGCTATAGAACATTGTGTCTAGTTTGGAGTTTCTATTTCAGCAAACCTTTTCACAATATGCATTGATGTAGATGCTTAGAAAGTATCCTGCAGTGCATGTACATGTACAGGTATGTGACACAATAAAAACATGACATCGTGTCACGAGTGTCATGTTGTTACACCCAATGTAGTATTTTAACACTGGGCTTTTTTCTCTCTCTCATGTAGTCACGGAGTGTTGACAGGAGACATTCGGTTATTACTTTTGACCACTTGGATAACACCTTCTCCATTAAGGATATGGAGACACTAAATGGGGTAAGTCCTGCGGCCAATTTCACAGAGCTGCTAAGCAGAAAGAAAATTGCTTACCAGAAAAATTTGCTTAGCAAATTTCTTTGACTACCAGCCAAACTTTCATACAGAATGTATGCATTTTGGCTGGTAGTCTGTTTTATATTGCTTAGCAAAAATATTTGCTTAGCGGAATCCTCTGCTTAGCAACTCTGTGAAGTTGGCCCCTGTTTGGAGAGATTTTAATTTCCTACATGAAACATTAACCCTCCTAGCTCTGGTGCCTTTTTCAGACAAGTTGATGCATCATTTGAAACCATTCGCTTTTGTGGTTTTGAATGGTGAAATAACTGTGTACAGTATTGATTTCCCCAAATGGTTTTGAATGGTAGGTCAGCTAATACAAAACCTTGTTTGGATCTTTCCAAATGGTAGTACAGCTAATACAAAACCTTGTTTGGATACTTCTAAGTGGTGAATCAATGGACCTTCTATGCATTTGAATGGATTTGAATGGTAGTAAAGCTTGCTACCAACACTGTTCAAATGGTATCACCATGTGTGTACAAAACCAATGGCCATTTTGGTAAGTGGAAATTTTGAATGGTTTCAAATGGTCAAACAGTAGGAGGGTTAAAGGGACAATATCATCACCATCAGAGCAGCCTTTCAACAGGGCATGGAATCGGTGTCCTAGTTTACGCAGCAGCAACGGTAATTATGACCTTACCATGTACATGTAGGGTATTATTTTCAGTCACTGAGTTAATCGAGATGATATTGCCCCTTTAAATGTATACATTTAACCGTGAAATAGATATCCAAAAGTAAATAAAATAAAAATTGAATTTTTTTTTGTAATAATCAGCATGACCATGGTATTTCTTTAGTGCATTGTTTGGGCTCAGTACTTCCTTATCATGAATGACCGACATGACTTGTTACATGTATGTTTCTATATCTGTTTTGAAAATCAAGGTTTGAGGAAATTGCATTGCTATTATTATCATAACAGAATATTGACCTAACAGAACAACATGAATCTACCTTTTGTGTAAACTTGGCATAAAATGTCAAATTAAAATTTACAAAACTATTTTTCAATATCGAATAAATCAGCCGTAAGTTGTTATTTTTTAAACACATCAAAATTGGAATAAAATAACTGCATGCTGTATATATTTCATTCATTTGTATGGCTCTTTTCTTGACAGACATTTGTGAATGACACAAGAATACCCGACCAATCCTATTTGGGTTTGCAGCGGGGAGACTCCATCAGGTTTGGATATGATATCCTTTTTGAAGTTTTATACATTGGTATTTCAAAGTTTGTATGTTTATCACTGCTTTAGAACAAAAAGTCATGGGCGTTGATCAAAAAGCATAGTCGGTACTTCATTGAGATAAAACAATGTTTCAAATTAAGGCCTTTTTTTTTCGCTATGAAACAATGTCCAATTAAAGACAAAATTGCTGGATCAATTGGAATTCTGTCATGCTGTGTTTTAAACAACTTTTTCACATAGGGGTATGAATGTTTGCCCGATTTGTGAGGCCTCTCTTAGCCGCCATAATTTGTATGGGAAATTTGGTCCCCATGTATACATGTATCATGTATTTTCCTGTTTGCAAAAAAAAAAAAAAGATTACCAAATTAAAAAAAATTAAAAAAAATTTTGAAGCCGATCTATGACCAGAAACCAGAGACTTTATTTTGGGCCTATGGAGAAAATAACATTTTTGTTCATTGATTTCTATATTAATCAACAGATCTTTTTTTGAGTCCCCACATTTTTTGAACTCTTCATTTTTAAAATATTTTTTCCAACACAACCAACTCAATCCATTTAAACTCTATTTTAATACTCCAGGAATGCAATTATGAAAAAATTGAGGTCAAATGCTCATGTCAGTGCAAATTATGATCAAGGAACTACTGTTCAACAAATACCAAAATGATGTCCATTGAAAATATTATGTTTGTAGAATTTTGCCATTGAGGATACAGTTGTGGTAACTTACAGGCAACGTGAAATTAAATAAGACTTGTAGCTTTGCATGGTGAAAATACTGTTTGTTTCAGGAGAAGACGATCAGAGTATACTGATTTAAACGTTGTGTTGTAACCAACCGGTTCTTCTCAGAACAATTTACTACTCAAAAGAGAATTGTTACATGGTGTCACCGCAAACAGACTTTATTTAATGTGAAATTACTCTCAGGTGCTGGATGAGACAGGATATGAAGTATTCACTCCACCATCGCAGGCTACCAGTCTGACTTTATAAGACTTTATAACGCATGATTGCTTTAGAGCCGATATGTACCCCTCTACAAGCGTCAACAATAAATCGTAAATTCGTTTGCAGAGCGTGTATGTACTTCTGAAGTAGTTCACTTTTGTTTCTCACTTCCAAAAGATGAAAAGACGGTTCTGATTTTGTTTCCATGGAATTTCTGACTTGACTCACAATGGCGATTTTTTTTTTTTTTAATCGCGATATTTTTTTAAAATCGCGATTTGCCGATATCTCGATAACTTAAAAAGGTTCTTGATATCGTAATCGAATAAAAAAAGGTATTATCGTGTTATCGCCCAAGCTTATCTTAGACTTGAGTCCAACTCGAGTCCAGCTTATCTCAGACTCTGATTGACTTCAAGTCAGACTCGACCCTTTGGACTCGGACTCGGACTCTGAGGACTTGGTTAACATCGTTAACCATTTTTAAATCAATGAAGATTATTCAATGTGAACAAATCCCTTTTGTCAACATTTTAAAATTGGACGACTGAATCCAACATTTGTTATTCTTGTTTAACCCTAACCTTCCCAAATCCTCCAAAATCCTCTTTGCTAAAGTGAAGGATTTTGAAGGATTGAGGTTACATGCTACATGCTCTTTGCTGAAGTGAAGGATTTTGGAGGATTGAGGTTATTAGGCATACCTGCCTTTCCATGGTACATGTACATCCATGTTTAAGTAAGAATAATTGCGGTGACACCATGTGGAATCTCAATTGAGTAGTAATTAGTTCTGAAAAGAACTGGGGGTACAACAAACATCCATGTTTGTTGTAGTGATTGCAAGGTCAGTGGACACTGTTTATTGCTCCATGCATGCAGGGAGGGTCCCTGGCCATGTACATGTATCACAGATTAGAAACACATGTGTGCATACATGTCATGTGCTTGCTTTACTACTGAAGGATTTTGGAGGATTCAGGTTATGTGTAAGCAAATGGGCCTAGGGAGTTTGGGTTAAGTTAAATTTTAAAAGGACGTGTGACTCACACTCGAGCTTCATGACTCGGGTCTCAGACTGGACACTGAGAGTGAGAACTTAGACTTAAGTCTGCAGCCATTAACCCGCAGTGACTGCCAACAGGCATATTGTGATTTTGCAAGAGGCCCATTCAGTGTAGCTTTGTGGAAACTCCCACAGCGGAGCATTGTTGTTGCTTCTCTGTGGATACACATTGTCCTTGATGTTATGGAGTGAGGTGAATTGAATAGTAACAAAAGGCCCACAGGGAATTTCAATAAAAAAAACGTTATTGTTGCACTCCATGTACTAGGGTAGGTAGTGTGCTTAAAAGATCTTTTCCACCTGACCAAATACATTGCGGTGTAGTTTGCTTACATATTCAGGCCTTAATTATGTAAGTTTTATGTAAGTGTGTACATGTGGATAGCCTCGGCACAGGCATTCGTAAATGGTATAACAGTGATACACAATTGAAAAACTCAAATTTATAACACACAAAAAAGAATTGATTTAATTTTGCCCTACACCGACGTGTGTATAGCACTGTATACTCAGTGCTTTCCGAGTGTCTGTGAAAAAACTACACAGGCGACTCGGGCGGGATTCGAACTTACGACATCCTGCTTACTAGTCTTAACCTCTCGACCACCGAGCTTGCCCGATGACAATTGGCCCGGCTAGAATCTCATATAGCAGCAGGTTCCGCGATATATATAGGTTGGTGAAATTCGTGGGTTCGAATCCCGCCTGTGTAGGCGCCTGTGTAGTTTTTTCACAGACGCTCGGAAAGCACTGAGTATACAGTGCTATACACACGTCGGTGTAGGGCAAAATTAAATAAATTGTTTATCTCCTGACGAAAGAATTTCACCAACCTATACACAAAAAAAGGGAAATATGGTTTATAATTTCTAATGATGTTTGAATTTGGTCACTGTTATTGATTGTGTGTTTGCATGGTTTTGTTTGTTCTGATGGTAAATTATGTGACAGAAGGTTATGTCTTTACTTGATTGATTTTTCCTTGACTGACACTGTCATCACATCCGACCACGTATCGCTTTGATGAAGTGGACGACAGTAGCATCAGACAGTTCACGGCTGGAGATGGAATCACCAAATTGGTAAGTTAAAATAGTCATTCTGAACATGTGTTTATGCAAAGGGGGGGGGGGGGGGATTCAATTGCTTCCATTTTGCTGGATTCCTAATTCCAAGGTTGGCAGAAGGGGCGGATCCAGGGTTTTGAAAAAGGGGGAAGGGCGGGTTAAAAATGTATGGTATATTTACATGCATGGCAATAAAAAAGGGGGGCTACATACCTTCTATGCCCACCCCCCACCCCCCACTCTGAATCCACCATTGGTTGGTAGGTACATGTATAACATTTGACATTGCCATCTCTGCAACACAAAATGTAAACCTAGTCATGTACGTGTATCTAGAACCAATGTTTTTTTGTTTTTTCCTTTTTTGTTCCAACCAACTTACCGTTTGTGAATAGCGGCCTTGAATGTAGCCTGTAACATCTGGGTTCTGTAGTTTGGAGACAATTTCTCATTCTATTCAAAACAGTTCACACACAGATGTTTTTCTTCCAGGTTGGAACTGTATACATGTACATTATACATTTTAAAAAGGGCGTTTTTAATGTCATTGCAGCATGTTCCACATATTTATTTTGGGAATAAAAGATCCACATGATGATTCAGTCATAATAGTTTTATTTATTCATTTTTTTTTTATGCACAAGGACATTAAAATATCTGGGCTAGTTGCATAATTGTTCATTTGTATTAAATATTTTCACTGTGCATTACTCAGCACAAAAATAAATTTCAGAAATATATTATATGTGTGCTATAAGAGAAAATGCTTGTTATTCAGGTTACATTTTTGAACACTATGCATAAAATGTCGCGTTTTTCTCTTTTATACAGCGTACATTTAACAAATTTCTGAAATTATTATTTTGTGCTGAGTAAGGTCTGGGTATAATGCAACTACTGAGAAAAAAACTGATGAGTGACATATATATATATTATGGCATTAAGATTAAGCCCAAAACCTAAAAAATGTAACGTGAGTAACCATTGAATTGCCCATTATATGAACAAGTTACATCAATCTGATACTGTACATGTGGAAATAGAGCCATCCCACAATTATCTGTTATTACCAACAGTCAAATTGCACTGAATGCTGCATGGAGTTTGATTTATATTAAGAGTGAGCATGATGTTATTCCAAGATATCGACCGCGACTCGTACAATATTTCCTGTTCTGTTCTGAAACATTTCCACATTTTCCATTTTCCCAAAGAAATTGAGTTATTTGTTTGATTTTTAAAGTTGTTCAACAACTGAAACAGCAAGTAATACATATGTATACATGTACATACAGGCAAACCTGTTAAACATGTACATGTACATGTAATGGCCTTCAATATAGAAGCGACTTGGTCAATGTACGTGTAGCTAAACTTGTTTGTAGACTATAGAGACGCTGTATATATGATGTCATAGGCCCAAAGGGCGCCCTCACGGAGGGCAAAAGGAGGTCTCTCATTGGCCCACATGCACGCACCACTCTTAGACATACATTGTACGTAAATGCATTCCCATACCGTAGTTTGACCTCGACCATGGTGATGGATGCAAGCTCTTTATTCTCTTCCCGCAAATTTAACAAAACATAATCAGGACAAATTAAAAATCTTTTGTAACCTGTACATGTATTACATGAGTAACAGGAAGTCTCTTGTTTCATGATAATAATTTATACTGTAAAACGCCTTGAGAATCGCATCGTGTTGGAGTTGGCACTATAATAGTCTTCTATTATTACATATACATGTATGACGAAGATAGTTTTACATGTCAGTCCTAAATGCTCCTTACAAACAGGGATCCCATCTATTAATGACGAGTGATTTGTAAAACTGCTCAGTATAATTTCTTAGTACATCCACAAATTGTACATGCATGTATTATCGGAAGAGAAATGATTTAGATTTTTGTTCAATGTATATTTGACCATTTCATTTGCCTTTTCAACATTGATAATTTCAGAAATGTTTGTATGCTCACGTATGTACATTATTTCTTTTCATCTTAAAGTCAACACAACACGTTATAATGACTATCACAAAAGTGCAATCTATTCGAGATGTCACAACTTGAATCACTTTCAACTGAAATTAAATTTCCGTCAAAAATCTCTCCTTGAAAACTGTTAATGAAGTCATAACAGGAAACATAAAATTAAATAATGAGAACAGCTTTAAACGTAGAGCTACACTGTACATGTACTTGCAGTTGTACAAGTCGGTGTATACGTGTATATACATATGTATGCATGTATGTGTACTAGCATATGTAGGTTAAAGATAATTGGGTGAAGACAAGGGATCGTCTGATGTAATTTGTTTTATGTGAAATAATGATGAACGACAGCAGCTGATGATGCTACGCGATTCCAAGGAGGAGACATTTGTCGCAAGGGTTTCATTTGTTCAATCGCTGTTTATGAAATCTAATTGCCGATATGCGACTTACGTCACAGATCCTTCATACGGAGGATCAATATATGTACACGTAGCATGTTCTGTATTTTATTTAACATAACTGGATAGAAAGTTGTTCACATGTAATAAGCCCCAAATATAATTTATGTCGCGTCTTCCCTATATGTGCTCCCTGCTGGGTGTGTCAGTGATCTGTCTGGGTTGTGAAGAGATCAACGGTTGACATTTTCCTGGCAAACAGCATCATGACATGGCCCATTATTCAAATTGTAATGTACACGCTTGTATCATACTGTACACTTAATGTGTGTTTTGTACTGTTAAGTTCATGTATGTACACTGTGCACTTGGTGATGAATGATATTGCACTTCTTGGCTATGGCACATTTGTGTACATAATTTCCATTGTCACACAGAGTAGACAATATGACACATGTGTATCACTTGTTTAGAATATAGTGCCTCAAGGTCAAACTGTGATAGGCAAACGTTGTAGAGTAGTCCATGATGGAAACCATAGTCTTCTTTTTTGAGGAGACGTCAACAGAAAACAAATTATTTGTTACAGAAATACATCTCAAATTGAATTTTTTATTTTTGTTATATTACAAACTATATGTACATGTGATGTGTATGTGGAGAACAAGGTACAAATTGTAAAAAAAACTGCACATATAAACATGCACACTGTTTGCCTGCCATGAAATTGCCCTGGTACTGTCAACCACTCAGTATAAACATGGTCAGTGACCATTGGTCATTATACCTTTACTATATGTGAACATTCATGGGATATACAGTATACAAACATGTATGTCTTTTCTGAAACGCAAGTAAAAGCTGTTGTAGAAATGCAATTACAGACCATTATTTTCCATTATGTAAATAATTTTTTACTTCAGGTATTTCATTCCATAGGAATGGTCTGAGTAAGATTTGCGGTAGCACCGTGTAAATATCTCTCAAGAGTTGTAGATAGTGTTGGTTCTGATCGTCTGTACACATAACAAGTGCTTGGAGTGCAATTTTTTGTGGTTTGAGAAAAACGTGATTCAAGGTTTGGGCCATTGTCAAAAATCAGGTTTCTGTTCATGTTCAAATGGAAATTACCGTATGCACTGATCACTATCAATGAATGTCATTGGCATTTATCTTATGTGTGCATCATCTAGAGAGTGTCATATTACATAATAGTATGCTAAAAACCCCCAAATCGCCAAAATTTCACTTAACATGTTTGTGCTCCAACCACTCGATATGTATGTATTAATGGTACATTTGATGAATAATTTTTTCATGCAGTTTCAATGTTTGGTACATGAACACAACACACACAGTGTACATGATACCCCACCTATAGTACACATATGTGGGCATTGTGGATCTAATCATAACATTAATATTGCTTGTTTCATTAATGATATTTTTTGTGTCTGGATATTTTACAATTGATTTTTGCCCTACATTTCTCATTTGTTATTCCCTTTGCTCTATGGTACTCCATATATCGTAAATTAATAATCAGAACATGATATCCATACTGGTTTCTTATAGTACATACAGTATGAGCCCCTGGGAGGCACAGTGGACTATCCCACATGTAGGTCAAAAATAAGATACATACACTACACTATAGCTTCAGGGTCAATGCATGTCCTGATCCCACTGGCATTATCATGAATTGTACTCTACTGCCCTCTATTGACAGTTTTAAAAATCACTCTCAACATCTTCAGATAATGCAAATTTTTCTGTAATGTTCAACTTTAACCCTCATTTACTCAAAATGTGTTTTTTGTGGGATAGCCCACTTTGCCTCCCAGAGGCTCATATATGTATTGCATGACTCAAATCAAGTAGTCTTGGGCCATATGGTTCAAAACAAAATTCTGTATCTCTTGGGATTTTCTTCACGTTGTCTGGATGCTCTCTTCAGGAGATGGATAAGGAGGAGGAAGTTGATGAAAAGGAAACAAGAGACGTCGATGATGAAAATAAAAATGAAGAGGAAAAAGAAGAGGTTTGTCCAACATGCATGCTTGGCAACAGAAAATGGTTGTTAGACGTACATATTTGTACGTGTAGATGTTCCGTCTTGTAGACACGATAGCGTGTTAACTGTCGAGCGGCCTTTGTAAATGTAATAATCAGTTTTGTGGTTGATCTATCTAGTCCTCTCTGCTCTGTTTGGCAAGACTGTGTCTTTTAGAATTAGTATCCATAGAAGTCTATTACCTGCACAAAGTGTGCCAGCCTGCTATAACCCAGTCCACAGTCATTTTTTTTCTCCAAATGTCTTCAGGCAAACTAAGCATGGCAACGAGTTTGGGTGTCCTGCTTTGAAATCATAATGGGCAAGCGCTTGGCACGGCGTGCTAGTTCTAGAAATAAACGAACACCTACAGACTAGGCTGCAGCAGAATGTAACACAACATGCACTTTTGTTGGCGGGTTCACTCTCCGCATTGCATTTTGAACGTGCATTTAAAAAGTAGTTCTCTCACACGCCGGCAAATTGCCGGGAATTCAATGCTTCTTTTGATCAGTCTGTGGAATATGTCATGAATGGCCCAAAATCTACTGATCTCGGAGTGTAATGCCATGGACGAGGTATATATAACGTGACTGACATACTTCTTGTACATGTAGGTAATAGACTTGTGGTATCGGTGTTGTGATTACAACTAGCATGTGTACCTAGATTTAGCACTGCGACAAGGCTTGCCACATGTGCTCAGCCTGCTAGCTTATGTATCTAACATCAGCAGCATGGGATGGGAGGTGGGGGTAGTTCTTATCAAAGAAATTTCTAGAAACTCCATGTCTATAAAATGGGATGCCGTTTTATTAAAACTTATTTTTATCTCCAGCAATTTAATTTTTGTTTGTTTGTTTTGCAGTCAGTTTTCATTTTGTATGTTCATTTTTATTTGTTCCTTAAAAAATAATGAATATTTTACCCTCAGAAACTTCTGAGTAAACAGATTTTCAAAATTCTCTGGCTTTAGCCTCTATTGACCTATTGCGACAGAACAGCATGAACACAGCCAATGAAATGGGTTGTGCTAGGGGCGTGGCTAAATCACAAACTGGCGATAGGTCAGTAAGGCTCTGTCCCATTGAATTCCTCTGAATGCTACAAAATCTAATAATATCAATTGATCCTTCTGACATTTCTTGTGGATACCAGTTGTATCTTTTTACAGCCATATTATTATTATTTTTATAGCCATTCCAAATAGTTTTCCCCATGTGCATGTACATGTAGCCATATCTTTGCCTGCATGAGAAAATGAGAAAAAGTGTTTTTGCCCATAGATCTTTTATCACCCTGCGGTCTGATTTCTTGTATGCAAACACAAGTATGATCATAGCATTATCAGAATATAAAAAGGAACCAGCCTATTTCCCTTCCAGCCTTGAGTTTGGTCATGTGTATCTCTATGGGACGTAAGCAATACATGCTGCAGTGTGATAGATGCCTATTGCTATTCTAACCCTCCTGTGACTGCAAGGGTCAAAATCAGTCAAAATGTTGATATACTTGCCAAATGCCAAGGTATCTAGTGCACTTAAAAGTCAAACACTATCAAACCTTATCTGTAGTAAGTACATTTATAGGTCAAAATGAGTTGACTGTTTTTGACTGGTAAAAAGCATTGTCTGGTATTGTCAAATTATAGTAAAAACCAGTCAAAAATGCAAAAATGTAACAGTCAAAACAGGCAGTTGACTGGTTTTGACCACTATAGCTACTTGCTAAGTTCAGCTATAGTAGGAGGGCTAATGCAAGTACTAGTATTTCATGGAAGCTGGGCTTAGAATTGTGGCGTAGCTGCACAACATCTGTCTCTCATGATTCTTCATCTTCATGCTTTCTATTGGCAGGGAATAAATTCAACCTGAGAAACAAAAAAACTTGGGTATAAGTCGTTATCTGTTTGTGTCTGTCTAATTATCCATCTTCAAACAGAAGGCCGAAACAGAGTGACAATATCATAATCTGCTATTTTTTTTCTCTTTTTAAAACTGTAGGAACATGTTTGTATAATACAAAACTACAATCCACAAATAGTTATTTGTGACTGGCTCTGGCAAAACCCTAAACTTGGACCCAATTTTCAAAAGTGAGATTTTGGTATAGTTTGATTCTCTAGATTTTCCTCTTTCATTTGATACCAGATTTGTAGAAATCAGATTTTTAAATTAATTTTTTATTCTTTTTTTTAAGATTTTGGTATAGTTTGATTCTCTAGATTTTCCTCTTTCATTTGATACCAGATTTGTAGAAATCATAATTTTTTCTTATTTTTTTTCTTATATTATAAGAAAAAAATATTTTTCTGTCTTATACAAATCTGGTATCAAATGAAAGAGAAAAATCTAGAGAATCAAACTATACCAACATCTCACTTTTGAAAAATATTTGTGCCAGTATTTATTATTTATTTTTCTTTCTTTTTCATATATGTTTTTCCTGTCTTGGTTTATACTTCAAATCAGGTACATGTATGTATGATTGTGTGTAGTATGTTACACTGTATATGATCATGTGTAATACGTTAATTGCAGATTTGGTATGTATCTGTTAAAAGTATATAATTTTTGGGGTAAAGTTTCATCTTCAGGTTGAATATACATATACATGAATGTACCAAAATGTGCCAATTCTGAGGCTAAATCGCTTACAGTTCAAGCAAAGAATATAAGCCAAGGAAAGCCAGGACTTTTGTGGGTTTTTGTATATTTGTAAGATTTTCAAATCTTATTCTGGGGTATTCTGGAATAGAAAATCCTGATATTCTGACTTATTCATCAGAGGCTAGTCTCATTTTGATTTGTTGTTCTCACAGGCCTACCTGACCAGGCCACACACTAGACCCCATGAGGACCACACCCAACATCCATATGAACACAAGACAACCGCATCAGTGGAGAGCAGCATGACGACACAAAGTAGGGCAGCACAGCATAAACAGGGTAAGGTTTTGGCTCTTGGGGTTTTCTGTGTTGTTTCAAGCCTGTGCTTTCTACTGATTTTTTCTTCTTCTGATGTCGTGATACTTTTCAAATCTCCCTTTGGCTTCAGGATTTTCAAAAGAGTGCTGAAGTTGCCAGATAATAAGGAAAAAGTAGACCCCAGCCTATTTTTAAGGATCTGTATGCTATTGTTTTATCACAGCTCTGTTATAAGATTTGAGACCTTGCATGGTGGAGTATTGATATCGTTTCAGTTTGCCTCACTTAGCAACAGTTAAGAAACGAGTTGCCCGATATTGGTTCTCCCCTGAACCAAAATGTCACTCAGTGACAGTTGAGATATGAGTTGCCCGATAAGGTTCTTTTCAGAACCTGTTACCTCACTTAGCGATGGTCGAGATAAACACATGGTGTTACCACAAACCGAAATGAAACACATCTCTGTTGTCGGAAAACACATGTGCTCATTCACTATCCTGTAAATTTATGATGAGGCAATAATCATTGGCAATTCATATCAATGTATACACACACAGGCCCTAGTTTAAAGTGCTCAGTACTAGTACTGGCAACTGGTGACTAATTCGATGCTAAGACCAGATTTTCTGTACTCAAAATCTTTCCTTGGTGAGGTGGGGTTGAGGTGGGGTATATTCATATTTGTTCCACATTGTCTGCATTGCAGATTTAAATAGGACCGCATGTTTCTTTTTGTTTGTGTAGAGTATTCTGTGACGTCCCAGCCATCTGCTCTCTATGGCCAGCCGGCATGGTGGGGGCAGGATGAAAACTCGGAGGACGAGGAGTTGGTTGAGGAGAAGGATGGTGACTTCAGACAGAGAAGTGGGACGTACACGTCCAATGGCAAAGGTAATCCTGACATGCGACTCGTCGCTATGAAGTGGTTGAAATAATTATTTCGGAGTTTTACATTTTAAACAGGGCCTTAACTAAGGGACACCCTTATCAACATTTATGTGACTTAACACCAAATATATATCCACTTGTTGCCAGATATATATCCACTTGTTGCCAGATATATATCCACTTGTTGCCAGATATATATCCACTTGTTGCCAGATATATATCCACTTGTTGCCAGATATATATCCACTTGTTGCCAGATATTTTCCTGGAAAGAGAAGAAATAAAAAGTTGTTTGTCGCTTGATCAAAAGCAAATTTAACTTAAGTCTTAACAATTTGATAATATTGCATTTCTCTTTTTTTTCAGCAAATCGATTGCTTGTTTGAATTTTGTTGCAATTTATTTTTTAGATGTATCAAAGTAAATGTGAATCATTAATTTATTCCTTTTTCAAAATGATTGTAGAAATGGACACAAGCTCAGTTAACACTAATCATAAACAGCTAGAGCGTCCCACAAAGCTGGCCCTCAACGAAGCTGAACGAGACAGAGACATTCCCATCCACATGTACACTCGGCGCACCACGGATCTCAACCCGACCACCCCGAACAAACGACCCCCGACCCCCGAGCACACCGAAGTCACGCTGGTGTCGGCGTCGGAGAAACACGTCGGCTTCACGATCGAGTTCAACGCCAAGGAGGACGCACCGAAGATGTCGATGAACGAGAGCCTGAGCGAGTTTGTGCCGGCGACGGTGAAGAGCAAGATCGAGGAGAGTAGTAAGATTGTAGAAGGGAGGAAGGCTGAGAGGAAGATGAAGAAGAGTCTAGGAGACGACCCAGACAGCTACCAGGTATGACCTTTAAAAAGGTTTCTTAAAGAGCCAGATGTCACACTTCATCATTAAAATCCTCATCTTCTCTGACCTTACCTCTAGAAAAACGCTCATGAGTTCCCAGTTAGTGGCCATCTTGGACTCCTATAATCAAAATGAGGCTCATGTAAAAATATAGACTGGTGCCATTCAAATTGTGAAATGTTTTCTTTGTCATTTTGAAGAAGCAGTCAGGGACCCAGACAAAAATTGTGTGAGAATGTTCTCATCTAAAATTTGAAAGGGTATAATTATGAATAGTATGAGAAATATGACGGGCACATTCATAAAATGTACATGTCGAGAATGATTAATACCACATGCGTACGTTTATTAAATTAACTATCAAGGAACGCCAATGTAAATTTAATATGATGCTACATACTACAGAAATCATTTATTAAACACATTTTCCCCCCTCCTTATAGTCTCCAAGAGCATCACCATCGGCTGTACAGAAACTCAACACTATCTGGGCCTCTTGCCCTGGCAAGAAAGGGCCAAAGGTCGGCGAAGGTGACACAAGATCTGCAAATAATCCAGGTACAATATACAATTTAGGGACAGACATCAGTTCATCATGTAATGATAATACTATGAGTTTGTGTGATTGACGTTTTGTTTTTGCATTTAGGTTTTAACATTGATTGATCACGACAAACATCTTGGAAATAATTTCTTTGCGATAATTGCTGAAAATTTGTCAGCAACTAATTAACTTTTGATGCCCATTAAAAGATGCAAATAATTCAGGAACAATATACAATTTATGGACAGACTTCATTTTTCATCATGTAATGATAGTACTAAGGGCAGGTTTCGTACGGGTCATGGAAAACCTGGAAAGTCAGGGAATTTTGCTTTTGCATTTTCCAGGCCTTGAAAGTCATGGAAAAGGGTAAACGTCTTTAAAAGTCATGGAAAGTCATGGAATTTTAAGACTTGTTAAAACCAGTTCAAGGGCCGGAGGCCGCGGTACACACGCAATTTTTTTTTCGCACAGTGGATCGGAGAGCGCTAAACATGCCAGGAAACTCCGGAATATTTGTATGCATGCTCGGTCGCTGCTTGACATGATAACGAGCCACGGCGTAAAGTGACGTGCACAGAAGACGGACCACATCGATGTGGAAGCTTCCATTGTCCTTTCGGTGACGTGAAACACGCCATTTTGGCAGTGCTTCGTTGACGGTAATTGTGCAACACTTGTTCGGCACAAGAGCGGGGGCCGTAAACACGCCGCTTCACATGGGTGGTTGTGCGGGGCACTCGTAAACCTGTTCCACACCTTTGTCTTTGTCTCCATTGAAATCTGTAAAGCTGCGGTTATAGACCAATTACCGTGCACCATTGTTACTCGGTACCATGCCACTCGGATAATGGGGAAGGAATCCTTCCTCCATGCTCGGTTGACGTGTAAATACGATTTAAGAATTCTTTTCGAGGGCTCGTGGACTTCTAAAGACGCAACACCAAACACGCCCTCCCTGGCTATAATTCCCACGGAAAACTCGCCAATTTATCTGCTAATAAGCTAAATGGGGTGTCTGCCTTAGTTTCATTGACGTAACCCAAAAATTCACGCAAAAATACATGTTTGTGTGTGAAAAAGAAACCGCATTAGGGGCCCAGAAAAACTTTTTATTCCCTACGCAAACTGGTTTTAAAAAGAAAAAGAAACAAGACAACCGGCAAACCAAAAAGACACAATTTCTGGGTCACAAGTTCACATCAAAGAAATGTCTGCCGACTTGGAATGTTGAAAGTATCAATTTGGGATTAGAGCCAAGACAAGAGTTGGGGCTATTGTTCACTTGACAATGACCGACAGGTTGTGGTTTTACACTCCCAGACCAAGAGACAATAACCTCTGGGACCTGGTTCTTGGATGGTTTACAACGTTATTATAAACTAAACATGTGGTGTTTGTCCCACTCTACCTGGCACGCGGTACCACGCTTCATCTGGTTTTTGCCAAGCAGTGTGGTCGCGAACCAGTGTCGCTTAAATATTGAATGCTTATGAATAGATCGCGGCAGGTCGCGATAGTTACAAATGCTGTGCATCAAAACATTCTCTTGAAAAGAAACAAAGTTGTCGCCAATTAAAATGTATCAATAAAGCCTTCAAGATGAAATAAATCCTCAGTGGCAACAAATTATTGTTGTTCACAATTAGTTCTCGAACTGAACAAAGGAAATTTTGGGGTGTTTTTTTTCACCATGGAATAAATTATAGCGATCGACAGCGTGCATCGCCGATTTATAGCGTGATCGGTATTTTTTATAGCGATCGGCATGCCTGGCTAGAACACTGATGTTATGCGAATCTACTTAGATTCGCGTTGTTAATGTTGGGCGCGAACCTTCGCGCAAATCGAAAAGTCATGGAAAAGTCATGGAATACTTGTTGTAAAGGTCATGGAAAGTCATGGAATTATCTAAGTAAAAAAGTGTACGAACCCTGAAGGGGATAACAGTTTGTTGGGCGGTATTTATTGCAGGTTAATGACCGGTTTTGGGTGTGGTCACGGGTGATAAGGACCTGTATCGATTTAGTTTTCAAAATGTAAAGAAATTGTAATTTTTGTTGAATAAAGCCAAATAGAAATGGGCAAATTCACGTTTTGGGGACACACAAAACACTTCCAAAGTACATGAGTCAGGTGCGTGATGCCAATCTTCGTCGCTCTGATTGCTTCAAATCCGTATCACGCATCACACAAAACAGCTGGTGAACAGCTGGCACATAATGCGCTGTTCTGATTTTGACAAGCCATGTCTTTACCATCCGTTAATACACCCTCACGTGATTACGTTTCGTCCAATCAGATTGTCTAAACTGTCTTGGGCATTCATGAATATAAGTTAGTGTGTTCTTGGTTTTTCTCCACCAGACTCGGCGATTGACATTTTTGTATGCTTTTAAGTTTAACATTAATTGACCATGACAAGCAACGTTTAATTGACCATGACAAGCAACGTTTAATTGACCATGACAAGCAACGTTTAATTGACCATGACAAGCAACGTTTAATTGACCATGACAAGCAACGTTTAATTGACCATGACAAGCAACGTTTTTATTGCAATGGCTGAATATTTGTCAGCAACAAATCAGTTTTGATGCATGTGAATCAGCTTCCTGCATAATGTCCCATTCAGTATTATTGTTTAATTACATTACTTGGCACCGATTGATCCATGCAAGTTACTGCAACCATAATAATGCACCAAATCAGATATAGCCATAGCCCCCTCCCCCCTACCCATAGCAATGCTGAAAACTTGGTAACACCTCCTGCATAAAATTGATTTTGACTGATGTAGTGACAGTTGTCTGGGAAAGGCTTATCCCTCTTGGTTAATTAATGCTATATTAATTCCCAAATTTCCTTGAAGGGACAATATCGTCACGATCAGAGCAAACTTTCGACAGGGCATAGAATCGGTGTCCTAGTTTTAGATGAACTCAGTGACTGAAAATAATACCCCTGTGAGGGCACGCTGGCCTAGATAACAGGGCGCAAATAAGATCATATGACTGGCTGATGCATAATTAATGAGCAAGTGGCTGCATAATTAATGAGCCAGTGGCTGCATAATTAATGAGCCAGTGGCTGCGTAATAATGATATTTATACAGTAGCCATAGTAATATGATTTTATTGTGCCCTGTTATCCAGGCCAGCGGTCGTTGGGTTTTCTTTTCAGTCACCGAGTTCATGTAAAACAAGGAAACCAATTTTATGCCCTGTCAAATGTCTGCTCTGATTGTGAGAGTACCGTAATTTCCGGAATATAAGCCGCGCGGTGTATAAGCCGCACTACCCCAAAATCACCAAAACAAGATTCATGTGTCAACGTATAAGCCGCACCGCGTATAAGCCGCACACACAGAGGCCCGCCGGACGCCACTCACTGTCGATGCATTGCCACAAGGGGCCATAAAGGGGTCATTGTGTTGCGTTCCAGTCAAAATGTATTGAAAGAGACACAATAGCATACCTGCCAACCTTGACAAGTGAAAATTCGTAATACTAATAGTAAAGTTTGGCACATTTTACGCATGTCCGAAATACATGTGCATGTACAGGAATCAACGGCACTGCTTGTGGGATCAATGTTTCTTCGACTCCACGTGTTTCTTGACATCGTTAAGGCCACCATGGCTAATGCAGAAATCCGTGCTGCATATTTTACAAAATGCGTGAAGTTCCCCAAGTTTGGTGGCAGCAATAACTTGGTAGCTTTCTGAGTATTTATCTGGAAATTTCTGCACCATTTTTATTTTGCTGTTCCGTTCCCGTATCACTATTTTACGGCATTCGGAATGTCGAGCGAGTCCCGCTGGTTGCCTGCTTTCTGCACAACGTACATGTAATCACTATAATGGCAACCAATCAAACGATGACTCATCGCCTGCCACGCGTAACGAATTTTCCTATTGGCTCCTTCCATAGACTAACGATATAACGAATTTTCCCATTGGCTTTCTGGTACACGCATGGCATAGACTACGATCTACGTCGTGGATTCTGATGTCGCTGGCGCTAAACGTTGCAATGATTTTTTCAGAAGTTTTGAATAAATCTGTGTGTATGAGGTCCGCTCACTAAAACTGACAATGACCAGACCATTTTCGCTACGAACAATAAAGGTTATTAGGTTTCTGTTTCTGTCTGTTTACCAACGATTTTTGCTTAATTGTGCATTGTGTTTTGTTCAAGATTCATACCTCGGCGTATAAGCCGCACCGCGTATAAGCCGCAGGCAACTTTTACCGTGTCAAAATCAACGTATAAGCCGCGGCTTATATTCCGGAAATTACGGTACTGTCCCTTTATTAAAGTTTAACAATGTGGATGATTTTTATCGAAGGCCTTTTCATTTTCAGTTGCTATTTTAAGCCATTATACACTATTGGTAATATAAAAAACATGTAATTGATCACAGTTTTACATAAAACTAACT
The DNA here is from genome assembly GCA_029582265.1 of Zoroaster sp. YZ-2022. Classification (NCBI taxonomy): domain Eukaryota; kingdom Metazoa; phylum Echinodermata; class Asteroidea; order Forcipulatida; family Zoroasteridae; genus Zoroaster; species Zoroaster sp. YZ-2022. The sequence continues at coordinate 21,439,405 of CM055821.1, read as the reverse complement.
TTATTTCTGAGATGCAATCATTTACATAAAATTAGTAAAACAATTTTCGGCTTATTGAGACCAAAATTTCATGTTGAATATGATAATTTTCAATATTATACTGACATGGTTCCTGACTAATATTCATGAAAACATTCAGGTATGGGAATGTAGCTCAGTGATTAGAATACTGGAATGCCAGCCTATCCATTGGTTCTAGGTTGAAATCCAGTCATTATCTCCCCTCATCTGAATAATAATTACAAGTTCATTTTTCACCATGTCTTCGGAAATTGTTCACAAACAGAAGTGGGTAAGGTTGATTACTCAAAGCAGTTGAAACTACGACCAAACGTCGCCTCGAGGCAACCTACAACCTCTAAATCTGGCCCGGTCATCTCACGCTCTTCTCGTGGCCACCACAAGAGTGAAGAGGAAGAGAATCAGAATGGGGACAACGTGAGTGAGTCGGGGACCTACACCATCGAGAGCGAGACCCAGTCTAAAGATGTCCTGGAAGCAAGGTCCAAAATTGATGAAGTGTTTGGGGTGGAAGCGAGCATGGACACCAAACAGGGTAGTGACGAGGACACCGATAAAGATATTGGGGATGGGGATATCGAAGAAGAGGCGGTTACTATGGAGACAATCCACTCCCAGCGGATGGATATAAGTACGTATTTGGACCAGGAGTATGGCAAGCCCAGTTCACAAGAAATTACCAAATCATCAGATGCACATGCATCTTTGCAGGTAAGTTTTGGTTTAAAACATCAGAGTTAAAAAAAAAAATCAGAGTCCACCAGTTTCAGTAAAAATGTGATGTGGGGAAGAAGTAAAAAAAAAGCGAAGAAAGAAAGTAGGATTTAGATGACACCATTTCCTTCTAGGGTAGACCCTTGCTTCAGTTCAACTGTTTATTGTCCACGGTCACTGCAATCCTTGACATAGAGAAAACAAAAGCCATAGAGAATCATTATTTACTGATGCAAGAGTTTCTCTTTAAAAACCACTCAAGTCTGGTTTGATAAGTTTTAATTGTGGTTTTTCATAAATGTTGTTTTCCTCTGCAGCCAAAGCCACCAGCCACAGGGTCTTCTAGTACCCCAGCTTGGGTCCGGCAATGGGCCGTCCTAGCAAATAAAGACAATACAAAAACACCTGAGAATAGCCGATATCCTCATGATAACAATGCACAGAGCCCAAGGGATTACATCCATAGCGGCATAGGAGAAAAACTCAACAGCCAGACCCCATACCATGCCGGTCAGTCCACTACGGCTGCCCCTAAACCTGCCCCTAAACCTCCTCCGAGGAGGTCTGTGAAACGCCTCTTGCCAACAACTCCTCCGGAAAGAGGGGAAAGACTCTCCCCGCACCTGACAAGTTCTGAGGATTCCTCAAGAACCAATGGCATAGGACAATCACCGTCAAGTGCTTTTTATAGTCCACGGAACAAAGTTGGTGGTGAACGAGAGTCGTCAGCGGTGAAGGAAACAAATACTTCTCCTTGGGAGACTCGTATGTCAAAGACAAATCCTGTGGTATCCGTCAGCAAACCAGAACTGAGACAATCATCAGTGCATGCAGAGGAGGAGCTGGATTTGAAAACAGAGGTCTCCATGGACACTGAAATACTCCTGAAGGACACGGAGACATTTGTGAAAAGTCTAGAGATGAGAATGCGAGGTCGGCAGCGGTCAACACCCTCGCCAGACCTCTCTGAGTCTTTTGACATCTCCCACCAGTCCTTTGATGGGGATGTCGACACAGACTTGGATTCCACTAGCTGTGTAGGTGTGGTGGGCACCACTAGGAATACATACCCCCTAAGGGCCAACAAATCAAGTCTTCCACCTTCTGGGTACCAAGGCAATAGAAGCATGGAGGACAGTAATTCACAATCCAAGAACAGTCAGACACAGGAAGCAAAAAACAAAAAGAGCAACATTTGGAACCGTTTATCCCAGCCTGTCAGATTCAAACGTAATGAGAAAACAACCCAACCGGCTAAAAACAAAGACTCCTCCAATGCATCGGATTGTTTGAGTGATTCCATGGACTCGGCATCATTTCGGCGAAACACAGGCCTGTCGGCCTCTTTACCGACAGGGCGCGTAACTGGTCGTAAAACTCCCAGGGAGTCTGATAGCAGGGATACAAGTCCCAAGATCATCAGGAAGATCAAAGCCAACCTGAACAAGCCTAGACAGACAAGGAGCACAATGCTACGTAAATCTCGCTTTGATGGTAAGGACTCCCCGGGACCAGACCAGTGCGACATCAGCCCAAGCTCCAGCATGTCAGACATGAGCAGCTCCCGAAACTCATCAACGTTCAAACGATCCAGCCTCCAGAAGGATGGGGGTCGTTGTCAGAGTCCTAAGGATCTGCATGCCAGGACGAAAACGACCAGCTCGAGGATCGACACTGGCAGACAGAGGATCAACAGTCAGAGCAGCAACCAGACGCCGAGGAGCGAAGTGAGTCTCGGCGGGAAGATTGTTCAACAGGCTCGTAGTCAGTCTCTGAGGGAGCGCAAGATGAACGCCGGTGAGGCGAGTACTAGGATTATGGGTAAAGCCCAGAACTCGTCATTGGTAACTGCGTCGGCTCGGACGTCAGTGTCAACTTCAGCGAGGAAGGGCTCCCAGAACTCTTCAGAGTCTTCACCTGTCAAGAAGGCTCCCACTGGGGACTGGAGAAGGTTAGTTAAGACACGTATCAAATGGTGCACGTCCAATGGGACATGAATGTGAATGAAAATGTATGAAAAAATTTAAATGGAGAAAAACTTTGAGTTTGGAAACAAGTAAAAATTGATTTACATGTATAAACATTTGTTCATGAATTGACCACCCCTCCAAGTTTGTGTTTTACATTTTGTTTTTACTTTTCTACATCAGATCTATCACAAAACGTGAAACTATGCTAAGGTTTAAAGATGCATTGCCTGTGTTTTAACGCCAATTTCTTTCCAGAAATTTTCGTTTTCATTGGAACATTGATAATTTCCTTTGAGAAAAAGAATACAAATACTTTGAAATGAGATATTTCACAAAATAGTTGAGAGAAGCTTAATTTAACAGTAAAAAAGTGCAAACATTTATTTAATTTTGGTACATATTTACTGTAAAACCATGGTTCTCATGATTGTTTTGAGAAGTGTGTAATTTTAAAGCATTTATTTTCCTTTCCTCAAGTAAAATCGCAATGTTCTAATAAATAAATTGCTGAAAAACACGGTGATACATCTTAGCCTCCCCCCCCCCCCCAAAAAAGTCTCTGTTTTCTGGTCTTCTTACGCGTTGTCTCAGACCTGCGCATTGGCATTTTTAGTTTGCTTTTTTTTGTTGCAATGAAATGATGTCCAATTGCAGCTAAAATTGCTGGATCAAATGGAATTCTGCCGTGCTGTGTTTTGAAGGACTTTTTCACATAGGGGTATGAATGTTTGCCCGATTTGTGAGGCCTCTCTTAGCCACCTTGCTTCGTGTCTGGGAAATTTGGTCTAGTTCCAATAACCGCGTATACGTGTTTCACGTATTTCACTGTTTGGCACCAAAAAATAAATAAAAATAAAAAAATAAAAAAATAAATAAAAATGCGTCACCACACCGATTTTGAAGCCGACCTATTACCAGAAACCAGACACTTCTTTTTTGGCCTTAAAGAGTGATAACCAAACCATCTTTGTTTTATTTGTTCATTGTAGATACAAGGAACCACCCACTGATGAGAGTGATTCTATAAGCGCCTACATCAGATCTGTTACAAATCGTAAATCCTCGCTGTCCAGTGCAGACGAGAGCAGCATCAAATCAGCGCCGGCCTACAATTACTACAAGCCCCGTAGTAACAGCAGCACCAGCGCACCGCAGCAACTGAGGGGAGGCGTGTCTCAGTCGCAGAAGGAGCTGAGGGGCGGCGACGACATCGCCCAGGCTAGTAACTCACTCGCTCAGAGTCTACATCGACTGGCCAAGGGGGAGGGTGTGCTCGGAATGGCCATGGAAAACATACCCAAAGATGAGGTAGGTTATCATTCGGACAATTTCAGGCATTTGAAAATGTACCGCTATCAAGGACTTGGGGTTTGGTCCTGTGATAATGTATTTGCCATATTGCAATCGCTGTCATGAAGCAAAAGAGGTTTTCTTTCATTTCACTCTACATCCAAATACTAATTCATCCATTTGTCCATCGTAACATTCATAGGCAAGAGGACAATTTGGATCAGTCACTGACCTTTATTTAGTTGGGAAAATAAGGATATATATTTCATTTGTATTTTCGAAATGTACCTTCATTTCAACCCTCTGGTTTTGAAGAAAAATATCAAATTAACTTGTGAAAGTTGCATGATAATAGGTGCTCATGGTTTTCAGAAAATGATGAACAAATATTTAAGCCTCTGGTTTCTGGTCATATGTCTGCTTCAGAATTGGCCTTTGTTTGTTTGTTTTTTGTTTTTTGGTAGGGAGACCAAATTTCCAGTACACAAAGTATGGTGGCTAAGAGAGGCCGCACAAATCAGGCAAATGTTCATACCACTATGTCAAAAAGTCATTTAAAACACAGCGTAGCAGAATTCCTATCGATCCTGCAATTTTGGCTGCAATTGGACATCATTTTTTCTCTCGGGATGTATTTATACTTACAAACTTCACACCAAGTTAGCTTTTAGATAATTTGTTATTTTGATAATTCCTGGAGTTACCATTATTATTCTTTCCCTTCAAAGAGCAAACATTATTATGGGCTAGTCCATGTCTGTGCAAGCGATTATAAATATTGTCACGATCAACAGAGCATGGAATCGGAGTGCGACTTTTAGATTAACTAAGTGACTGAAAATAATATCCCACATGATAATAAGGTCATTACCGTTGCTGCTGTATAAATGAGCAAGTAATTTACAGTCACAGTGAGTTCATTTTAAACTATTGCACCGATTCCATGCCCTGTTGAAAGTCTGCTCTGATCATGACAATAGTGTCCCTTTAACCCAAAACAACAAACAAAATAGTCTGCAGGCCTGTGATTTCTCAGGATTTTTCCTATTTTTTAAAAGATTTTTCTACAAATCTCCATTTGCCTCAAATTTTCTTGAAAGTAGCCACCAAGGAAAGAAAGAAGTAGCCTGTATCATGTCCAAACCTCCAGTTTATTGTTTGTGGGGATGTGGAGAGTCTGTAAATCCACCAAAATTAAACAACCAGGAGGTTGAGGGGGCTTTGTCCGCTAGACCAAAGGGAGACCCAGGCCCGCTACCGATTTTTCAGGATTGTTTACATTTGTCTAATCACACCCTTGAATCTGTTATCTGACTATTTTGAATGGAATATCCTGATATCTTACTGTGTATTATGTGTGGTTCCTACACACAGCTTTTGTTCCACTTTGTGGTAAGTAGCTTACACCAGTGGTTTCCATATATTCTTGGTGTTTGTTGCTTGACTGTTGTACACCAGTAACTTGTTCAGTGTCCCCCTTAGTAGAGTTACCTTACCTTCACAGAAGACCTTTCACTTTGATTTAAAAAAAAAAAATTATTATTAATCTCTGCATGCATTATTCCTCTTCAACCTGTACACACAAATTCCCAGATGGTGAAATGGTACCCAGAAAATGAAGAAACAAACCAACCAAAACTTAGCAAATTATATTCCATTTGTCTTTTGAACCTGCTCGAGTTAAAACTTGATACAATTACATACAACAGGTCCTGGTAAGCAGTTTGCATCAGCTAATTCTTGATTAACCCTAACCCCCAGTTATTTTGGCTAAGAAACTTCCTGCATCTGCTAAAATCCAACATCATACAGTAACACTATCACCCAACTGTTGGACTTGGATACAATTGGGACATTGGCCCCAAGTATCCCTGTCTGGGCTGTACAGTACTGAGTCCATCAAAAATGCAACACAACCAGCCATTGGAGTCTGATGGTTTTGGAAATGTTAGGGTTAAAACCTATACTTGTGACTAGATCTGTGAATTGGATCTGGAGTCACCCTGAGCTTGTTTCCAACCATTGTGAACATTTTCACCATTTCCCTTCCCTCAGCTGTAACTTATCCAACCAACCTTAGGATGTTCTGTCTAGCATGGATTAGTTTACCTGGGTTAACCCTCCTATGGTTTGACCTTTCAAAACCTTTCAAAATCTGCTTACGGGCCAAAATGGCTATCAATAATTATGAACCCTTTAAAACCCTCCAGAATTTGTTGCTACTGAACAACCACACCTTTCAATACCCTTTGAAAGGTATTGAAACATTTCAACACCAGTTTGTTCAGAGAGTTGTTACACCTTTCGAAACCTTTCATAGGTCCCTTTTGTCAGACAGTTTTCTCACCTTTCAAAACCCTTCAGTACAGCAAACTTGAAAGGTTTTGAAAGGTCTGACAATTCTATGGCAACTACACTGTATATAGGAGGGTTAATGATGGGTTCCCCCGGGTTATTGATAAATTTACCTGGGTTGTTGATTAGTTGATCTAGGTTATTGATGGGTTTCCCCAATGTTAATGATAAATTTACCTGGGTTATTGATTAGTTTACCTTGGTTCTTGATAAATTTACCTGGGTTATTCATTAGTTTACCTGGGTTATTGATTAATTTACCTGGGTTATTGATTAATTTACTTGGGCTATTGATTAGTTTAACTAGGTTATTGTTTGTTTTACCTTGAATTTTGTAAATTTTACCTGTTTTTTTTTTTAAATGATTTTTCCTGGGTTTGGGTAGCCTATGTGTTTATTTAGGTGCTGGACTTTGTGACACATTTTGGTTGGTAATTCTTTTTGTGACATTGTATAAAGTGATCAACATGTTCCGGTATGGTCATTGTGTATTAGTACATGTATATATACATGTGTAGCTTCGTACAGGTTGACATTTTGTGCTTTTTAATTGCGTGGTTGTAATTAATTGTTTTTAATTCAGCCACACTTTTCATTGTTTCTTGAGCTATAACCAACTTTCTCAGCACATTGTGTCTGATTTAATATATTTGGGTAGTAATTTTTTTGGCATTTCTGCATGAAATTTAACCGTTTATAATTTGTCGTAGTTGATTATGTTTAACTTGCAATTGTTTTATGTATGGTCTAAGTGTAACTGAAATGCAAGAGAACTACTCCCCTGTCAACAAATCCTGTCAGATTTATTTTGTAATCAAAATGCATGTGACTCTCTGGAACTATACATGTAATTGCAGTTACTTCTTGTCAATCTCCTACACAGAGAATGATGGACGAGATTTTTTCGGAGGATACCGTGGGTGTCAGTGCTAAAGAGAGACAGGCTGTAAACCACAAACAGCCGTTACAACGATCGACGTCAGTCAGCAACAATATAACCGAAGGTATGCGGGCATAGAGAGGTTGTATATGATGTCATAGGCCCAAAGGGCGCCCTCACTGAGGTCAAAAGAAGGTCTCTTATTGGCTCACGTATGTGCACAGCACCTACACACAAGTGCATTCACAATGTTTGACCTTGACGTTGAGTGCAAGCTCGTATCTAGCAGACCAGCCAAGATTTGAAAGCTTGAGTTGAATTTTGCACTTTCAAAAGTTGAAAAGCCACACAAATTATTTGGGGATCGGTTATGCTTTATATCGTTTTCCAAACAATTTGTGGTTTATTGACACTAGAACTTGTAGCCATAATATATATTGTGTTCTAATTTCACAATGAGGTGGGGTCTTGAAGCCTGTCTTAAACAGAAATGCAAAAACTAAACTTTTTCCCCAAACTAATGATGTTAATGTCTTGTCTTGTAGGGATCTTTGCTCAGACACCAGTGTTGGCTCAGCCAGGAAGTCCTCCTATCTCTCTCAGGCACAAACAGTGGAGTAAACCAGAGGTATGTCACATCTTCAAGATAAGTGTAATGCCTTCTCACTCTCACATTTAACATGTACCCCCTGCCTCGAACCTTTAAACTCAAATCTGATCCTCCAATAAGTAAAAAGCTTGTCATTGGAGCTTGTATATTGAAGGATTCTCTTGGTGCTCTACAAATTAATAAAAAAAAGCTCAGTGAAACTGCTCAGTGAAAGTCAAAACAACATAAAGCTGAACTTCTTTTAAAGAATTTGTTAAATGATTAAATGTTTACCAAATGTTTTTAAATGTTGTTTCTTGTAGTCGTTTGACATGCTGGTGATGTCTTCAATAAGTCATCTCTCTGTTAAACTAAAGGACACATCAGACAAAGTCGCCTACAAACTCAAGTAAGTAGACAACATTTTATAATCAGGGGAATTTCATAAAGTTGCTTAGCAGATAAAATTGCTTAGCAGAATTTCTTTGGTTACCAGCCAAACTTCCATATAAAATATATGCATTTTGGCTGGTAGTCTGTTTTATTTCGCTTAGCAAAAATATTTGCTTAGCAAAATTCTCTGCTTAGCAGCTCTGTGAAATTGGCCGCAGGAATTGCACCAACCCTAAAACATTTGCTTCATCAGTCAAAACAGAATGGCATTAATCTTGAAACATAAATAGATTTTCCTTGGATAGTAGGGTTCATGCAAACATGTTTTGTAATTACTCCAACAAAAATTGCTCAGTTTTAAACATTATTTCACCCATTGATTTTGATTTATTATTCAAACTTTTTTTTTTATTCTATTATGTGCAGTATATAACAGTCACCTATTTTCTGAATATGTTTTATGGGTTTCTGTTGTGGAGTTTTTTCCAATATTTATATTTTAAAACACTTTTCAACTATGTTTTACCAAATACAAACTGTTGTAGAAGTTGATGCCATTCTTACTGAGTTTGCCTGAAATTTACTTATACATAATACCTTTTCGATTTAAAGCTTGATAAAAACGCTCAAATCTTTGGGTTTTTCCCCGGCAGGAAGCTACAGTGTCCTGATGCCTCAGATGCTGAGCTAGCTGAAGCCTTGAAAGATGCAGACTCACCGCTCTTGAAGACACACAATAAGGAGATAGCAACCATCTTAAGGAATATGAGACAGCTGGAGAAAAGGCTAACAGGTTAGACATCCCAAAAAATTAAATAGACAGAGAAATAAAAAATGTATGACCAGAAGTCTATTACCTACATGAAGTGTGCCACTCGTGTACTAACCTAGTCCACGGCATAGTACCAGAAGTCTATTACCTACATGAAGTGTGCCACTCGTGTACTAACCTAGTCCCACGGCATAGTACCAGAAGTCTATTACCTACATGAAGTGTGCCACTCGTGTACTAACCTAGTCCCACGGCATAGTACCAGAAGTCTATTACCTACATGAAGTGTGCCACTCGTGTACTAACCTAGTCCACGGCACAGTACCAGAAGTCTATTACCTACATGAAGTGTGCCACTCATGTACTAACCTAGTCCCACAGCATAGTACCAGAAGTCTATTACCTACATGAAGTGTGCCACTCGTGTACTAACCTAGTCCCACAGCATAGTACCAGAAGTCTATTACCTACATGAAGTGTGCCACTCGTGTACTAACCTAGTCCACTGCATAGTACCAGAAGTCTATTACCTACATGAAGTGTGCCACTCGTGTACTAACCTAGTCCCACGGCATAGTACCAGAAGTCTATTACCTACATGAAGTGTGCCACTCGTGTACTAACCTAGTCCACGGCATAGTACCAGATGTCTATTACCAACATGAAGTGTGCCACTCGTGTACTAACCTAGTCCACGGCACAGTACCAGAAGTCTATTACCTACATGAAGTGTGCCACTCATGTACTAACCTAGTCCCACGGCATAGTACCAGAAGTCTATTACCTACATGAAGTGTGCCACTCGTGTACATAACCTAGTCCCAGGGCATAGTACCAGAAGTCTATTACCTACATGAAATGTGCCACTCATGCACTAACCTAGTCCCACGGCATAGTACCAGAAGTCTATTACCTACATGAAGTGTGCCACTCGTGTACTAACCTAGTCCCACGGCATAGTACCAGAAGTCTATTACCTACATGAAGTGTGCCACTCGTGTACTAACCTAGTCCCACGGCATAGTACCAGAAGTCTATTACCTACATGAAGTGTGCCACTCGTGTACTAACCTAGTCCCACGGCATAGTACCAGAAGTCTATTACCTACATGAAGTGTGCCACTGTGTACTAACCTAGTCCCACGGCATAGTACCAGAAGTCTATTACCTACATGAAGTATGCCACTGTACTAACCTAGTCCACGGCATAGTACCAGAAGTCTATTACCTACATGAAGTGTGCCACTTGTGTACTAACCTAGTCCACGGCATAGTACCAGAAGTCTATTACCTACATGAAGTGTGCCACTCGTGTACTAACCTAGTCCCACGGCATAGTACCAGAAGTCTATTACCTACATGAAGTGTGCCACTCGTGTACTAACCTAGTCCACGGCATAGTACCAGAAGTCTATTACCTACATGAAGTGTGTCACTGTGGTACTAACCTAGTCCCACGGCATAGTACCAGAAGTCTATTACCTACATGAAGTGTGCCACTCGTGTACTAACCTAGTCTCACGGCATAATACCAGAAGTCTATTACCTACATGAAGTGTGCCACTCGTGTACTAACCTAGTCCACGGCACAGTACCAGAAGTCTATTACGTACATGAAGTGTGCCACTCGTGTACTAACCTAGTCCCACGGCATAGTACCAGAAGTCTGTTACCTACATGAAGTGTGCCACTCGTGTACTAACCTAGTCCACGGCACAGTACCAGAAGTCTATTACCTACATGAAGTGTGCCACTCGTGTACTAACCTAGTCCACGGCACAGTACCAGAAGTCTATTACCTACATGAAGTGTGCCACTCGTGTACTAACCTTGTCCACTGCATAGTACCAGAAGTCTATTACCTACATGAAGTGTGCCACTCGTGTACTAACCTAGTCCACGGCACAGTACCAGAAGTCTATTACCTACATGAAGTGTGCCACTCGTGTACTAACCTAGTCCCACGGCATAGTACCAGAAGTCTATTACCTACATGAAGTGTGCCACTCGTGTACTATCCTAGTCCATGGCATAGTACCAGACGTCTATTACCTACATGAAGTGTGCCACTCGTGTACTAACCTAGTCCACGGCACAGTACCAGAAGTCTGTTACCTACATGAAGTGTGCCACTCGTGTACTAACCTAGTCCACGGCGTAGTACTCGAAGAACAATGGATTTAGACCATTCATGATGTATTGTTCCACAGACTGATGCTCAAGGTCTCAAAATGAAGCAGTGCTCTCTGGGAGACTTACCCGGCATGTGAGACAACTGTATCTTGCATGTAGAAATTAATACCATTCGCCACACAGAATGGTTCGCCTGCGTCTAGTTTAAGATTACATTTAGTTCTAGGAACTAGCTTCACGCGTCAAGGGCCCAATCCCAAGATGCCTTACAGCAGGCCGGGCAGGGTAGCAAAACTCATAACCATGCTTGTTGTGCATGAGCATATTTGGAGTACAATGCTGTGGTGTGGATTACAGCAGGCAGGCACACTTCATGTAGGTAATAGACTTAATGACTTCATGACTTGAGTACTTGGATGGGAGATTATGCACTCTCTATGTGTCTTGGTTTACGTGTTTATGTAACCCAAGGACTTACAACAAAAGGGAACAATGGGTCTTCGGATTGTGGTTATTGTTTGAAAATGTGTACAAGTCAAGTATAACATGCCAACAACAAAGGAAACAATAGAGGGGAACAATAGGAGGTTCTTGGTTTACACCTTATATCGTCGTGTCAGTGCAACAACGTCATATGTACACAATGCAATAAGGTCGTATGTACAGCGCATCGTCAATCTGCATGAATTTACGTACATTAAAAAATGTTTGTGCAACAATGTCGTATCCCAGCCATTGTTTTTGTGCATTCATCCGGGAACTTGTTACATAGGACCTTTTTGCACTGACACAAACTGGTTTTGCGCAAAAACGTCGTAACTCGGAGATATGACGTTGTTGCACTGACACGACCATATATGGCTTAATGAACTTGGGCTGTCAGGTGACTGATTTTAACCACTGTAGCTAATTTCAGCTATAGTAGGAAGGTTAGAGAAGCACCAGGACAAGCCCCCTTCTCTTTCACAATAAGTGTCCTTGGTTCCTTTACATGCATGGCCCAATACAAGGGATCTCTAGCTTTACGTCTCATCCAAAGGACACAGACCCTGATATTGTTAGAGTCCAACCATGCTCCCAGACTTTAGCCATTCCACAGCAAACAATGCATGGAACGGTCTCCCGTCCAAGTACTGACCATGGTCGAGATTGCTTAACATTGGCAATTGTGCCACTGGTTCATCCATCGAGTCAACTGTCTCGCCGATTTCTGATCTGTCTGGCCGATTTCTGAAATGCCTGTTTTTATTCTGTAGAAATCAACAACATGATTGACCCCCACGAGGAGATCCACATCCCGGAACAGCTCACCCCTGCTGCCCAGATCCGACGCAAGTACATCAGCGACTACGGCACCAGTTTGTCGAGTACAAGCTCTACTAGCAGTACGATACGAGGGGCTGGAGTGAAGACACAGCTCTGGGGTAAGAGTGGGCCAGGGCACACCCCTAGATCATCCAGGAGCGATGAGTCCGAGTATTATCTATAGATAGTCTCGAGATTGCCTAGATTGACTCTCTGTATTGTGAATAACCCATAGAGATATTGATAGGGGTGATTATCATTGAGTGATATGTGTTGAATACCCATGTACAGAGATGCCAACATACACGATTTGGGCGTAGCAAATACGATTTTGAGCCGTGAATACGACTCTACGATAATACTTCATTGAAATACGCTAAACAAGCCGCCCCAGTATAATTGTATATAGTTACAATACAAGCAAACAATGAATGAACTATTAAGTGGAAATAAAAATGATGAAAAATAATTTTAAAAATGAAAAAACAAAACAACAACCTTTTAAATTTAAACCGCAGTGGTGGTAAAAAGCGACGATAGCGGGATTAGCGGCGAATTCACACGATTATGTACGTATCACACACAAGCGCGAGAGCGCTGGTTCGGATTCGACTGCCTACCTACCACATGTACCCTGCCTGTACATCTGTACATTATTTGCAAGATCGTACCCATTGATCTCTATTACATAATGTGGAATAATGAGCATACCCGTGGGGAATGAGGTTGTCTGCGAGGTAGCTTGTGTACACGTGTACATGTGGGCATAATTGTGTTCACGCACGTGCATTACCTTTTAATTTCTCGAAGCTTCTTTGCAAGTGTGACTTCAGTGTCAGGCATGCGCATGCAGGCACTGCTTACTGCGGAATTCTGCGCTTACGGCGCATAGAATCACACGCTTTTTATGGCGCCGTAAGCGCAGAATTCTGTGGTAAGCAGCGCCATGAAATTGGGCCCGGCCAGGTACAGTGAGCTAGGGCTAGGCCTAGCTAAGGCTATCAATTTGTTATTTGCCTTCGAGACCCCAAGAAAGAGAACAGTTAGTATTATAATCAAAATTTCTAATGTGATTGATGCATGGATTACTAATTCGGAAGATCATTATTGTGAGCTTTTTAAGATAAGATACGTCTAGCATTGTTATAATTTCATAATTTTTTCATTGAGTATTTTCCTCCAATTTACTCTGCCCCCGGTCCCACTACCGCCAGCGGGGTTCACACCGAGTGCGGCGCTGACATTGCCCAAAATACGGACATGCATTTTTCAGCGTTAGATTTTTGCGATTTTTTTTTTCAATAGATGCTACTCTTTTTTGGAATTCAATGTTGGCATCTCTGCATGTATAGGACCTCCTAATGGTATGACTATTGTAAATGGTTATTCATAAATGTGCCAGACATTTGAGTGATTACATTTGGTTGAGAACTACTCATATGGGTATGTTGATGACCAGTTAAAGTTAATGATAGGAAGTGATGCCTATAGACGTGTAGCGCTTTACACACAATGCACTTATTACTCCTGGTCGTCAGGCCATGATGTCAGATTTTATGCAGCAGATCAAGATCAGCGTGATTTAACCCGCTATGCTCAAAGTTACCCATTTATACTCTTCTTAGGTGGAGAGAAGCAATTATGTTTTAAGGACACAAGTTGCATATTATGTGCATTACGTGTCAGCTGTGTGCATTGATAAGCCAATCAGAGTGTTATGTCTCACGCGTGTACACAGTGCACATGCTTATTTGAGACATTGTGTGTTTTCAAAAGGTTTGAAAAGTATTTTTTTTCCCAACTAAAAGTAACTCGATATTGTTGTTTTGATATCAAAATAAGGTGGGCATTTATGATTGGGAATAATAGTTGCACGCCTCGGTCTTAATGGGTGATAAAGGATCTCTCCATTGGCTCAGTCCATTATCACACATGGCTACATCACAAACAGCAAGACTCGGGAGTTTAACTTTGACTCATTTGATTATAATTAACCTTGTAACACGCATATTAACTAATCGGAGAGCTGTTACACTTGACCAAACAGAGGCAGGTCATTTCTAGAAATGTGAATGTTTACAACTCTTTTGAGTTGTAAATGTACAGACAAATAGTGTTCTCATGTACTTCAGCTATTTCTAAATGTGTTAAAGGGACAGTATCGTCACAATCAGAGGGCATGGAATCAGTGTAGTAGTTTAACCCTTTCAATACCGAATTGTTTTGACCACGCAGCCCACTGAGGACCACATTGTTTGTACGGAGTGTACAGTCCAGAACCGAATTGTTTTGCAACCACGGCAGCTTCTGAAGACCCCACTTTTCAAGCTCAGTTTTCATAGTGAAGACAGTGTCGTAGAGAAAAATTTTGTGCATGCCTTTTGTTACATATATAATTACCTTTCAAATGGTTACAACAAAAATATATTTCAATGCAATTTTGGTTGATTATATTATAATTTCTCTAAATTTGAAGTTTCAAAATATTTGAATCTAGAATTTTTATGTTATAACTTGACTACTCATGCACTTCCAAACTTGATTTTCATTATGAAGACTTAGATAAATGAAACAGGTTTGTGTGTGACATTTTTCACTCATTGTATACTCTTTCATATAACATCAAAATCAATTGTTTTTGGTATAAAACAAGCAACTTATTACAATTTTTCCAGAGAGTTGCAGTTTCCTATCTGATGAGCCTAATGGACTCCCAATTACACAATGTAAAATGCACTGCATAGATCCTACATTGTAATACACTGTGTGTGTTCATTGATGCGTGTGAGATTACACACACATACTGTACATGCACAGCTAATACACACAGTACATGTACATGTTACATTGTATAGTGGATAAACTACATGTCGCAGGCCCATGCTGATTGCATACACAATGTGTGGAATCTCAGCCTTCTTTCATCTGTTTGTCAAGCAAGTATTTCCTGTCAGAAGCTTATGGTTACAAATCCAAATAATGGATAAAACAGCGTATCCATATTCTGTGTACTTTCAAATGTAAAGGTTTATAAAAAAAAATATGAACACTAGACACTTTGCTCATAATATGATTATGAATATACTCAATTTATTGTTTTTTTGTTTGGCAAAGACAATATTTTTCTTTCACAAGAAAAGAACATGAATACATCAAAAATAAGATATATTCTAGGGCACACATACAATTTGTGATATACTAACAAACACCGACGATAACCACCTCCACGGCCACGCCGACCACCACGGACTCGCACACCACGCATCCCGCTGCACGCCATTCCCGTAGCGGTAGCCTGTCTTGCACTGCTTGGCCCGGGCAAATTGTCGTCAGATTCTGACGAAATATCTTCGGATTCTTGGCTAGAATCTTCCTCGGAATCATTTGATTCATTCTCAGAATCACTATCAGCAAAAAGCTCATCCAGTAACTGAGCATTTCGCTCATCCATAGTGACAAAATGTTGGAAAAACTTTCGGAAAATTAGCGCATGTGAAAAACTTTGATCAGAGTTTTCTCAAAAGGTCATAATGGTGACCCCCATTGTTCTATACATCATTGGAAAGCTTATGATGTGTTCTTTTCAACTGTATAAAAATTAACAGCAGAGGGCAGCAAATAAATTTAGTGGACCCTCTTGAACACCAGCACTGCTCTCGTCGACGAAAGTCGACGATGGTAAAGAAGCGTAGGTAGGTGCGCCGTCGACGAAAGTCGACGATGGTAAAGAAGCGTAGGTAGGTGCGCTTTGAAAGGGTTAAGATGAACACAGGGACTGAAAATTACTGGCTCATTTATGCAGCAGCAACGGCAATATGGCCTTATCATGTGGGGTATTATATTCAGTCAGTGAGTTAATCTAAAACTAGCACTCCGATTCCATGCCCTGTTGGTTGTGACGATACTGTCCCTTTAATGCATATCCGTAATCTTTCCATAGGCTATTTCACAAATTATACATGCGCACATTGCATCATGGTCTAGCTGATCACTGTTCACATTCCTGTCCTGTGTTGTTTTTAATAGAAAAAAAAATCACAGCTAACTGTTGTTGAGTGTGGTTGTAACATTGATAGACGATACACTGGGAGGTAAGGTCAGTTTTGATCTTTAACCCATATCCGCCGATCTACGTGATAACCCGTAGATATGTAAAACGCTACAAACGCCGACCTACGTGATTTTCCGTACCGTGTTTTTGTCCAATTCCAATTTACTACGTTTTTCCGATGACTGTATTTCATGATTATAGATATGAAATTAGACAAGTCTGACATCATAATAATGTGCATGTTCTCCTCTTTCCATCAGTATATAATGTGTCTGTGTCAGTGATTGTAATATTCTCTAAATAAGGAATCTTTCTGATTGTGTGCAAAAACAATGTATCTCTGTGCGGGGGCTTAGGCACATACAGTCTTTTGTGCATTTACATGGTTAGGCGGATATGGGTTAACTAGACCAGCATGCATTACACAATAAGTCTATAATAAGTCTATTATTAAAGCGTACGAAGTGTATGATGCAATCTTTCCAGTGTACATGGGTATAGGAGGGTATGTAATCTGTGTATTGTACGTGCTCTGAGGATACAACTGATGCACACGTCTTGAAAGGGAAGGTACAGCATTGGTAGTGTTGACAAAACTGCTTCTTAGAGTATACTTAATCTCTTTGAATCAAGATGCACATAATATGTGAAAGTTTCAGCTTATGACGTTCACAAGAACAAAAGTGAAAAAGCATGTTACTTTTTGATCAGCACACACGAACTTCGTATTTAATAATAAATAATAATGTCGGGCATTTTAAAGCGCTCTTAAACAAGGTATCAGAGCGCTGTACATTATTACTCCCTGCTCACCAGGCGCATAAATCATTCCTGAAACCATCTCAGCTCCCTGGGGAGTATACAGCTCAATTGCTGCCATTTCGGCGCATAGGGGCTAATCAAACACAACAACCAACTCTGCCCTCACAGGTACCCATTTACTCCTGGGTGGAGAGAAGCAATTATGGTAAAGTGTCTTGCTCAAGGACACGAGTACCACGGTCACAGACGGGATTCGAACCCACATTCTGATGACTCAGCCATCAGAACACAAATCCGATGCACTAAACCGCTCGACCATGGCACTCCATAATTTACTCAATTAACCAGTTCACGTCGGAGGCCATGTATACACACAAATTTTTTTTTGGACAGCGGATCGGAGAGCGTCTAAACACGCCACAGGATTCTCGGGAATATTTGTATAGATTCCCGGTCGACTTGGCAACGAGCCATAAGCATAAGGTGGAAGACGCAGTCTCCCCGGTCACGCTCTGGTGAGCACCATTGGTCGTGTTTGTGCGGTAAAAATAAACCCGCCACGGGGTTCGGAAAAACTTTTTTATTCCCGGTGCGAACTGGTTAAGATGCGAGTTTCACTTGGGAAATGATTTTAATAGAAATATTAGCACCTCAGATGGCAAGCTTTCAAGGGATGTTTGATACCGTCAACTTTACACCAAGTAAGTTTGATGTACAATTTTGATCAACAGTTTTCACAAATTTGCCCTTTGAAATTCAAATTGTTGTACATAACAATTTCTCTTTTTCACCAAGATTGAAGCACCTCTGGATGGTTATTACTTGTACCAACTTTACACCAAGCTAGGTGTTACCAAAAAACGTTGATGTTTTTGAGACTATCAATGCTGTATCTCCCCTTGAAAAATGTATATTTATATTCATAAGAGGACATTACAAATTGGAAACATACTATCTGCCCATAACACTATTATTTGATGTGTTTATCATTTACTGTCACACATTCCATTTTGATTTCTTCACTTAGGTTACCTCACTTTTGTTGTCTTTTCTTCAAACCTTTCCAAGCCTTTGTATTAAATCCAGTCACAAATGTTGGCGCTATTCACTCGTGTAAATACACATATACCCTCTAACTATGTAAATATCCCTCAGGTTTCATTAACACATTGAAGAATTTGATGCAAGTTTGAAAAAAAGAAATAATATTATTTTCAAGTTAGTTGAGCCGCCGTCTTTGCTGTTTGGTGCGAATAAACTGCATACGACCAGGTGCATATACAACATGTTGCTGAAGCTGACCAAAAACCCAGTTGGTTTTATATTAGAATATATTTTAAATTGTAGATAACATTGCTTAGATACAGCTGTGCTGGTATTCTTAATGCTCCTTAGGATTCAAATGCTCCTTAGGATTCAAATGCTCCCAAACAACCTGTGTTTGTTGTATAGGGAGGCGTCATGGTATAAATGAGTGTCTCCTATTGGCAGAAGATTTTTTTAAAATAAATCTTTAAAAAAAGTATTTTTAGAAGTGAAAAGCTAAACCCACCTGATCTTCATAAAATCATATCTACTACTACCCTTAATACATGATACATACACTACTACCCTTAATACATACACTCTCCTTGTCTTTTACCTCTGTGGACCCGGGTTTGACTCAACCAAATGTCCTGACCAATAAAGAAAGAAAGAAATAGCCTGTATTGTGTCCAAACCTCTAATTTCTTGTTTGTGGGGATGTGGAGAGTCTGTAAATCCTCCAAAAAGAAACATCCAGGAGGTTCAGGGGCTTTGTGTTTTAGACTAAAGGGAGACCCGGGCCCACTACCCATTTTTCAGGATTTTTTACTTTTGACAAATCACACCCTTGCCATCGAGTGATGCAGTCTATTACTTGATATATTCTGTAGTGTTTTTAAGTCTGATTACATCATGGCTGTCATTCATGTGGTTATGTTGGTGTAGTGGTACTCTCCTTGTCTTTTACCTCTGTGAACCCGGGTTTGACTCAACCAAAGGTCCTGACCAATATATGGATTTGGTTTTCAGTATCTACCTGCTAACGTGGGTTTTCTTTAGAATATTTATCTAGGGGTGGTCCTCCTCCAACCTCTCACCATAATTCATCGACTGCTTCACAGATTTTTTTTCAGGCTTCTGAGTTTTTTTTTTAAAGCATTTACAGAACAAATTTTAATCAATTAAAATTGATTTTTTGGTCTATTTTCAGAGAACTGCTGAGCAAATAGAAACAAAATGCCCTTAGTGAACAAATATTTATGCAAAGCTTACAAAGGTTAAACATTCAGCCAGTGGTGGAGTTTGATAATTTCTTCAATAATATGCAATAAGCAAACATCTTCCAAATGGCTGTTATGTCAGGGCTCAGCTGACTAAAATATTTCATACTCTATCGGAAGCTTAACAGCTTTGTAAAAAAAAGGCTATGTAATAATATATAAATCTATTTTATGCATGCCTGCTGGTGTGAAGCTAGAACTATTTCATCCGTGCCTTTTGTGTAAGTTAAGCTAGCCACTTGATTATTGCAAGCTGGAACAACAAATATTAATTAAATCTATTCCCTTAACATTAAAATGTATAGATCTACAACTTAGGCCATAAGATATTGTGATACCTCTGTTTCGCTATTCAAATTTTGACTCATTGATTTCAAAAGTCTACATTCTGGGCAGAAAAGTAAATTTGCAACTCACTTAACAACTGAACTGAACTGGACAGGGCCCAACTACATGGTGCTACTTAAAGGGACAGTATCGTCATGATCAGAGCAGACTTTCAACAGGGCATGGAATTGGTGTCCTAGTTTTAAGATGAACACATTGACTGAATTATTCTCTTCTTGTAACAATTTCTTTTGGCTCAGATGAGTGTTATTGAGAGCTGAAAAACAAGTAACTTATTTCCATTGAAAACAATACTTTACTATTTTATTTATTTAATTTATACTAAAGTTGTTGGACAGTTCTTTTTCCTTGCAATCAAGATTGTACAAACTGATCTGGTCCAGGCTGTTTCAGCACAAACATGTTTGGGCAATTTGTGTGATGAACTAGCAATGATATCTGCAAGCTGTAAAGACGTGGTAGCACATACGTCTTGCACGCCAGTGCATTTGATTCTCATAACAGATTTTGAAAAGAATCTTCGGAAATTTAGGTGTAGCGATGATATGCCCTATTGGTTCACACATTTCAAAGAAAATGTTCATTTACAACTCTAGCACTGGTCAGTATTCATGGAATTTTAATCTGAAGACAGATTTTAACCAAAGTGACAGCACCTCAGACCCCAAAAATCCAATTGATGTTTGATAGGATAATCAACAAACATAGATCATTTCTTTCATTAATAGTGTATAATGGCTGTAACTATGGATACCATTATGCAGCTTTTATTAATGCTGTCAATTATGTTGAATTGGCTGACAGCTGCGTTTTTCTATAATAATTAGTTAAATTTAATTTGTTTTGTCAAATTTCCTTAGTAATTGATCCATAGCCTTGTTTATGGACCATCGCGTTTTTTGGTTTTGTTTGTAATCTAATAATAGGTTGGTGAAATTCTTGCGTCGGGTGATAAACAATTGATTTAATTTTTGCACTATTCGGTGCCTGTGAAGTTTTTTTCACAGACACTCGGAAAGCACCGAGTATGCAGTGCTATACACACATCGGTGTAGGGCAAAAATTAAATCAATCTATTAATAGTTTTAGATTTTGCTGAAGAGTGCTCATTGAAATGTTACACACCAAAAATTATATTTATGCCATAAGAATTGTAAATGTTGTTTCACTTGACACCATGGTGCAAAACAATAAGCATTTTGAGAGTTTCATTGAAACGTCTGGAAATCCAAGTCAAGTCAGTGGCAGGTGTATATTTATATTTAAAGGCTCTGATTTAACTCACTATTGCTATAACATGTTATTCAGGGCAAGGTCTTGCATAGTAACCTTGGAGATTCTCCAATACCAGGCCTGTGATTTCTCAGGATTTTTCCTGATTTCAGGATTTTTTTTTTACAAATCAAATTGTTTTCAAAAAGTAGCCACCAATGAAAGAAGTAGCCTGTATTCTTTCCAAACCTCTTGTTTCTTGATTATGGGGGATGTGGAGAGTCTGTACATCTTCCAAAATTAATCCTCCAGGAGGTTCAGGGGGTCTTTGTCCTCTAGATCAAATGGAAACCCAGGCTCGCTACCCATTTTTCAGGATTTTTTACTTTTGTCAAATCACACCCTTGCAATACACAGTTAACAGTTAATATTTTATGGCACAAAGGTACCAGACTGTTCTGAGCTGCAGGTTGTTACTATGCTTGCCCTGGATCATGTGATGTAAGCACTTGCCTCCGACTTTAGTCCAAGTACCAGACTTGATTCAAAATTAAACTTGCAAAAGGCTTATTGAAGTAAATAATAAAAACCTAAAATTCCAGGCTTAGTAATGTCTGGAATAATCTAAGCAGCAATTTATAAAAAATATTGAAAATATTGCACATACAATAATGGCTTTGAATTGTACAATTGTAACTTAGACAGAACATTTGTATTTATGTTTGGAAGAGACGAATATTTATTTTGTTACATTAATATTTATCTAGTATTCTCTTGTATTACATTAATTTGTTTAATTCCAAAATTTGTTATTGCACTTTTTGTTTAATTCTTAACATTGTTGCTCATTGTTTTTCCTCCTGTATTTTGCATTCATCTAAAGGATTATTTTGACTGATTCACATGCAAATCACTCCCACTGGTTTGCGTACATTTAGGTGTGTAAGCTGGGGTTGGCCGATAAGTCCTTGACAGGGAAATGACGTTTACTTTATGTGAAGTTTGTAATGGTAAACATCCTTTCCGTCAGACATGCTGTCATTTTTGAGACAATGTGAAATGGATTATAAAGTATATAAGATTTAAGGATTTGCATGGCGGAGTATTGATTTTCGGTTTGCAGTAACACCATGTGTTTATCTCAAGTATCGCTAGGTGAGATACAGGGTTCTGAAAAGAACCTTATCGCACAACTCATATCTCAACTGTCGCTAAGTGAGATTATGGTTCAGGGGAGAACCAATATCAGGCAACTCCTTTCTCAAATATCGCTAAGTGAGAATGTGGTTCAGGGAGAAACCATGGGGACTCCATTTTTAACATACGGATTAATGAAAACAAATCTGAAAGCATTTTCACCGTTTTCAATGTTAATGACAATATGGAATAATCTGACACTATTGCAGGTTGGTCGCTGTACATCTGTTTTGACGCTTATATAGTATGAGTAAAGACTGTTTGAGGTGACATCACGTGAAATTCACAATTGAGTAGTAATTAGTTCTGAAAAGAACTGGAGGTTTAACCTTGATGTTTCGATCAGTGTGCATACTGATCGAAATGTCTAGTTGTAACCTCCAGCTCTTTTCGGAACTCATTACTACTCAATAGAGAATTTCACATGGTGTCACCGCAAACAGTCTTTACTTATCCTCTTCACGTTGCTAAGGTTGGGCAGGGATTTTTGTTGGAACAACTGGATCAGTGTATTCATGTCAAAGTATGATGTGTACTTTAATATGCACCTAAGACCAGAAAAAAGTCTCCGTTTTCTGGTCTCCACATGTATTGCCTCAGACCCACACGTATTGCCTCAGACCCACATGTATTGCCTCAGACCCACACATCGTCATTTTTATTTTTGTTTGTTTGTTATGAAATGATGTCCAATTGCAGCCAAAATTGCTGGATCAATTGGAATTCTGCCGTGCTGTGTTTTAAAAGACTTTATCACATATGGGTATGAACATTTGCCCAATTTGTGCGGCTTCTCATAGCCACCATACTTTGTATATGAGAAATAGTTGCCAAAAAAATAAATGAATACCCAAAAGAAAAAAAAGTGTGCCACTGATTTTGAAGCTGACTGGAGACTTTTTTTTGGCCTAAAATATATTATTATTGATGAATATTTAAATTGTTATTACTTATTTATTTATGGAATGATCCTCCAGCAGCCTACTTAAGCAGCAGCATTTTCCAGAGTCCGGCATTCTCCTCAGGACGATCAGAGCATACTGATCGAAACTACTCAATTGAGATTCCACATGGTGTCACCGCAATTATTCTTACTTATCACCTCACCATGCAAAGCTACAAGTTTTACTTATTTATTTGTTCTGATAACAGTTTTGCTTGTGATCATTCCTAGATGTCAATTTGGGAAAATGTTGTTGGGGTTTATTCGAACTGCCCAGTTGGAACCGAATAATTTCCCAGACAAATAATTCAGCTAGTTGTCCAAGCATTTTGTCTGACTGACTGCTTCTTGGTACATCTTGGCCAAGGAATACGCAACAGCTTATAAATTGAAATACTCGTCCTCATTGCTGAACAATGACATATTAGAATTTCCAATAAATTGTAAAATTTGAAGCCAATCTTGGACAAAATAAGCTGAGCTTAGAGGTCGAAGGTCATATTTTCTTGAGTTGTTCCATCCATACTGGCAAACCAAGTATTATAGAATTGTTTGGCAATGAGAGTTGTAAATTAGATATGTAATTAAATCAAAGATATCTACACTGTACCAATACAATTTATTAGGACACACTCAGTTTCGTTGACCAAGTATTTAATTTGTATATTATTGATTTGTAATTTTGTGTTTCGTATTGTTTTTGCATTGCTATGCATGAAGGGGAATGCTGAGAGATTGAAATAAAACGACAACTCCTGAATTATTAACAGGAATCACATTTGTCCCTGTTTTGTGACTTGTAACTGTCTGAACTTGTCATTTTACTACAATGATGACATAATAGACATCATGGGATCTACATGATAGAATTAATACAATAAATTCATTCAGTATGTTTTAACAGGCTCAACATATACATATACATTATTATATTAAAATTCAGCTATAATACAATGCTTTTTATAGAGCATAATTATTTAATCTTGTTCAAAAAGGCTATATTCTTGTGACAATTTGTTGCTCAGAACAATTATTTATGCGGTTTGTTAAATCTAGCAAAGAAATGGAATTTCTCAATCATTGTGAGGGAAACATTATATGAAGGAAAAAAAGATGACTGTTGAAGGGACATTATCAACAGGGCATGGAATCGGTGACCTAGTTTAAGATGAACACAATGACTGAAAATTACTGGTTCATTTATGCAGCAGCAACGGTAATATGACCTTATCATGTGGGGTATTATTTTCAGTCATTGAGTTAATCTAAAACTAGCACTCCGATTCGTGTTGATCGTGACGATATTGTTCCTTTAATTACAGCATTTGAGCTAAACATTAATGTTAAACTTCATAAATGTTCATTTTGGGATTGCGGTTATTGTACGAGAAATTTAAAGATCACATTTTCTTTGCTGAAACTCATTTGACTAGTCACGTCTACAGCACTGGCCAAATAGCTACTCATAGGCATGCATGTTTTCCCTGTTGTAGATATCAGTGACACTCAAGATTGAGTTTGTAATAAGCTATGGATTGAGTCAACGGAATATAGCTATTTTAAAAATTCCTATTAATACATATGTGACCCGCTCTGTGAAAATGAGTCACAAGTTGCAAATATGAAAAATTGAGATTTCTGTGTGGCTGGAAAGAGTACATCATCAGTCATAATTGGTTTTAATATTTTATTGATTGAAACTGACGTCAATTTCAATCAATAAAATATTATAAAGCCACATAGAAATCTCAGTTTTTCAAATTTGCGACTTGTGACTCATTTTCACAGAGCGGGTCACATAAATAAAATTAATTCATCTATTCAAAATGCATTATAAAAATACTCAAGCTGTCAAGCATCATAAGCTACTAACATTATTATCAATATTGTATAAGGCCTTGTATAAGGCAGTTACTGAGGATAAATAAATACAATTATAAGTTTATAACCTTGGGAGGGGTCATCAGGGTGTGTAATAATGACTTAGTGTCTAGTAATGTTGATTCCTGACCTTCAGAAGGGAGAGGGGGTGTAGGAATAACATCTTAGATACATTGGTGTTCCATGTAGTCACATAGATGCTGTAAGACATCACCATCTGGGCATCTGGCCATCAGGGTGTGTAATAATGACTTAGTGTCTAGTTGTGATGGTTCTTGGTCTTTAACTGAAAGAGAAAAAGAAAGCCATTATTGGAGGGATATTTGAACCATTATCGTCATGATCAACAGGGCATGGAATCAGAGTGTTAGTTTTAGATTCATTCAGTGAGTGAAAATAATACCCCACATGATAAGGTCATATTACCAGTGCTGCTGCATAAATGCACCAGTAATTTTCAGTCACTGTATTCATAACTAGGACACCGATTCCATGCCCTGTTGAAAGTCAACTCTGATTGTGATGAAAATGATTTCTTTCTTTTTTGAGGAAGGAACATAATGTTTTTGGATCAACCAGTTGGTATAATATCCTGAAATAAACACTGATTTCATAGACTGGTGCCCACGTGGAGACCATTCATATGGGACAAACTGTGGTTTAAGGGTCAAATGAAATAGGAACTTAAAAACATTTTTTGCAATTCGGTATCCAATTTAATTGCTGATTTGTGGGTGTTTTTATATCTTTTTTAAGGCACTTTTTTTAATGAATTCATGCTAATTAAAATTGGCACTTGTATGAAATTCATAGTGTAAAATATTTCCCACTTGTTGTATGTGTACAGGTTGTCTTATGGGGTATGGCTATAGCTCAGTTGTGTCACATTGGTGATGTTCAATCTGCTCTGTACACATTGTAACCCTCTAGTGGTGAAATTATACCCAGTGTCTTGATGCTTTGGCATCAAGTGAGCATTGTGTGTACAATTTATTTGCATTGGTTATGGTACTACGTGCGCGTGTACTCTGCCAGCCAATGATCGCCGCGCATCTGCACATCAACTGCAAAATACACCAAACGCAATGCACTATCGCTGCCCTATCAATGAACAGTGATCAACAACACGTGCCCTCATGCAACAGCTCATGCACTCAGTTTAAATGTTAAACACTTAATAATAATAATAATGTGTGGACTTATATAGCGCACGTATCCACCAACTAAGTGGTGCTCAAGGCGCATTATATCATTACCCCTGCTCATAAGGCTCATAAATCATTCCTGAAACCATCTCAGCTCCCTGGGGAGTATACAGCTCAATTGCTGCCATTACAGCGCATATACATGTAGGGCTAATCAACCAACTCTGCCCTCAAAGGTACCCATTTAACCCCTGGGTGAAGAGAAGCAATTATGGTTAAGTGTCTTGCTCAAGGACACAAGTGTCACGGCCGGGATTCGAACCCACATTCTGCTGCTAACACCAGAACTTGAGTCCGGTAAGCTAGACCGCTCGGCCACAACACCCCACTTGCACCATAACACTCTCACCTTGTGTTAGGCAATGCACTATTGACCATGCGGCACTGGCCATAGCCTCTGTCACCCTGACATACTCTGACTGCAAGAGCTCAACCAGACATTGGGAAATCCTCATTGGTTCAGTCATCTTGTTAGTAATCAGTTTGCATATTACACTGCTAAGAGAGTCCCAGCTTTCCT
Source organism: Zoroaster sp. YZ-2022 (assembly GCA_029582265.1). Classification (NCBI taxonomy): domain Eukaryota; kingdom Metazoa; phylum Echinodermata; class Asteroidea; order Forcipulatida; family Zoroasteridae; genus Zoroaster; species Zoroaster sp. YZ-2022. The sequence goes on along the minus strand of CM055821.1, from coordinate 21,412,558 downwards.
GTACACAGGATGTAAATATTCAATAGAAACATGATCAATTGTATTTATCTTCTGTCCTTGAATTGTGTTCTGTAAAGGGAAACTCTACAAGGAAATCTTAATATTTATTGGATTATCCAGGGTCACCAAGAGAATTGAGGCCACTTTCATAAGCAGAAAAAAATTGCTGAGCAATTTTTGCTGGGTACCAACCAAAGTTCCATACAAAATGTGTGTCAATTGGCTGGTAGTGTTTTATTTTAAAATGCTTAGCGAAAAATATTTGCTAAGCAGAATTCTCTGCTTAGCAAGCTCTGTGATGGGGTATCAGAGACAAGTGGACAATGGTGCTTTAGTGAAAGTTATGACCGGTGTCATACAGGTGTACATCATTGAACTCAACCAAACCTCACTATAAAACAATGCTTTAAAAATAGCAATGCTGTTAAATACAAACCCATTGATATGTTATACCACTTTAAAAGACACTATTTTTTTTTTCAAATGAAATGAGTGAGTTAGCACTCATGTTGAGATTGGTATAGCCCACGTGACCTGTTTTACACTTTGTGTGACCTTTAGAGTATTAGGGTGATTTCCCTGCGGGGCAAAAAGTGTATGTATTTGTATGTAGAGTTTGTACATTTTGTACTTCTCCACAGAACATCACTAATTATTTTCATTTTCAGATGAATAAGATTTGAGATGTCGTGCAGTAAGCCAATATAAACGAATACACGCATGAAGGCACTAAATCATTTAGTACGTTTGAATAGCATGTAAAACGTTCATATAGGGGCACACAATCCCTTCTCAAATGGTGTAAACAGACTAATAGAGACCCTCTAGACCCAAGAAAACAATTTCAAGCCAAATAAAAAGTTTTATATGGGTGCCTTCAAAAAAAAAACCTTCAAAAAAAAAATTGTTACCCAAAACCAATTTTTTTTGCACATTTTTTGCACTGCTGACATTCTACAGAGAAACCAAGAGATTCTATTTGTCTGGCCATCCTAATACCCACAACCAGACCTCAAAATAAACATCTCGGAATGTCTGAATGCATTGGGATTAGTGCGGTAACATCAATGAATAACAGCTGTACAGTTTCAATGGGTTGTCTGCTGGCAGGGGGGGGGGGGGTATTTACTTTGAAAGCTGCATACCAGGTCAATGGTTGACCCCAGCTTGAAAGTTTGTTTACCATGTTATCAGACACTGTATCAATAGAGAACTTATGCAAAGTGGCTGAATTTGAGTTTTCCATGACGGAGTAAACAACAATTGTTTACAAACACACTAAATGGTTTAGAGCGGTGTCCTACCGCAGGGTTTTAAACAATAAATCAAATTAAGAATTTTTCTGCTCATAGTGTTAGTCAGAGGGGTGTCTGGGTGTCTTTTGGACACCCTGTTTCAATTTTAGATACCCTATTTCATCTGTCATTTATATGTAAAAAGTATTGTAAGTGAACAATTTGGACACCCTGTTTTGAAAATCCCAGCAAATTTGGAGACCTATTTCTAAATCCTGGCTAACACCTTGTTTCTGTTGATATCTCAAAATATCAGATTTGATGGTTTCTTGTCATAGACCGGTGTACATTTTGTGCCCGGTGCAGTATGATGTGATGGTTTCTTGTCATAGACCAGTGTACATTTTGAGCCTGGCACAGTTTGACCTTTGGGGTTCTTTTGTAAACTTGTGATGTCATATCGTCCCTATTTTGCCATAGTGACCAATCCCGAATTAAGTTGGCATAGTGACCAATGCGGTATTGGTCACTTTGCCAAATTACAAAAATAGCCAGTTAGAGCATTCGTCATTTGAATGCATGCTCTATCTCCAAAACTATAAGGAATACATGCATGTGGATTAGATACAATGGTAGGTCTCTTCCTGAATGTACTAATGGGCGGGAAAACTTAAAATTGAAAAAAGTCGGATTGGTCACTATGGCAAATTAGGGACGATATATCACATCATCTACTTTTTTCACTTTTATTTTATCATAATGGAAGAATAAAAAGCAAGTGACAATGCCAATCCGTTGATTCTACAAATGTCCAGTTTATATCTCCTGTATATATTTATACCAAGATGCCTACCTTGGGATCGGTGGTTCTCTCAATCAGCATTGCATTCTTTGCACACAGAAACGTCTGAGCTGGTACCTGGCATTTGAAATGGTCCCTCCACAACTCAATGAAGGCGTCCATGACAAGCATACTCCTCCATGGCTTGTGATAGTCGCACACATGGCGGCTAGAACTGGCCGTCTTACTCCCCACTGAATGGTCCTGGTCAACACTATCTAGTCTATCATGTTCAACAGATGAACCATTTATTATAGAATCAGCTGAAACATTTTTCAACTCATCTGTGTTGTTGTTAGATACCTGAATAGAAGTATCTGTCAGTTTGAAGTGTCTGACAGCCCGACCATCACAAGTAGAGCATGCATCATCTTCACAAGAGGGCGCTGTTCTTGACAGTTCAATGGACCTCTGGTCTTCTGTATCCTTTCTTGGAGAGGATCTCTCATTTGCTGTCTCTACATCGAGTCGTTCCATCCCATTCATGCTCTCCTCTGAGTTAAGGTTATGAATCTTTTGGCTGATTCCGTTCTGGACTGGGTTCATGCTTGAAGATTGAACCTCACAGTGACCGTTTATTGTTGGCTCTTGAGTACAATGCCCATCTGATCTGATGTCCTCATCTTGTCTTCCTGGTGCCTGATGGCCCTCTTCATCACTGCTCTGTTTGTACTTCAAATCCAAACAGTCTGATGTTTGTCTCTCCTGAATATCTTTTCTGTCTACCAGACTGGAGGGATCGACATGTCCAATGCCAGTTTCTCCACACGTGCAACTCACTTGCTGCTTCTCACCTTCGTCATCATTCCCTGTTAAACCATGAGTTGTGTCTCCTATGATAATGGAGGATTTCAGGCAGACTGGTTTGAGGATGGCTAGGACAGAGACCATATCTATGGATAGCTGTTGGATCATCTGGAGCGCCACTACCGTCAAGTCCTGAAGCACAAAACAGAAAAAGGTTTTTCATACTTTTTTTGACCATGCAATTTTGTGTCGGAAAAAAAGGAGTTTCATAATTTTCTTAGATATGTACAGACGGATTTTCTCAATTTTCAAATAAATATTTAAAAACAACTGTGCTGAAAATTTGAATGAATGTAATGCCAGTTTATATAATATTATATTGATATGTACATAGAACAGGATTCATTCATGTCATTTTGACATATTTCTGCAGTAGAAGTTATTGTTGGCAAATAGAGGATTCCTGATTGGTACCTCATTGGAACTGATCAGGGGCACATACATGTGTACTTGCAAGCTCTTTTCATCATCACAAAAACTTATTAATTCATACTGAGAAAGCCCATATCATTTCCAAAGTTCTTAGAAAAATTACAATAAATCAAGAATTAGCTGTTGCAAACTGCTTACTAACCAAATGGACCTGTAGTGAAAATGAAAAAAAACAAAAAAAACACGTAATTAGTGGCCTCACATTTTGACTTTAGCCGAGTCTTTATCAAAGGCTGTTACAGTAACAATGGATTTGGCCCATTCGTGACGTTTTGTTTCACAAACTGACATGCAAGGTCTCAAAAAAGAAATAGTGCAGTCTGGGAGACTTACCCGGCGTGTGAGAGAACTGTATCTCGCGCGCTCACCTTAGCGTTTAGGGCATTCTCCCCATAGCTGATGGTCCGCCTGCATCTAGTTTAAGATTGTGTCCAGTTATCTAGGAACTAGCTTTGTGTGGAAATGCCTATCCCATGATGGCCCACGCTAGGCCGGGCAGGTGGAGCAAAACCTGTAACCATACTCGTCGTGCATGCGCGCATTTAGAGTACAATGCCGTGGTATGGATTATAGCAGGCTGGCACACTTCATGTAGGTAATAGACTTCTGATATAACGTGATTCTCAATATTAGATCCTTTATCCACGGTCACACTTCCATTATTTCTATTCATGTAATATCACTGGAGTGGACAAACATAATATGGGGTAAGACTAATTGCGGTGACACCATGTGGAATCTCAATTGAGTAGTAATTAGTTCTGAAAAGAACTGGGGGTACAACTCGACGTTTCGATCAGTATGCTCTGATCGTCCTCAGGAGAATGCCGGACTCTGGAAAATGCTGCTGCTTAAGTAGGCTGCTGGAGGATCATCCCCTGCTGGAGGATTAGTTCGTTAGCGAGGCGGGAAACTGTGAGACTATGAGACTAGGATCCTAGGGATTGGGGGAGAGGAGTGTATGCTCACTGAACTGAATCAGTTGTTAACAAGCACAGGGGAAGGAGGGTGGTTGACTTAGGGTATAGGGGATCCCTCAGTCTGGGGTTGGTTGTGGACTTTGGATATAGAAGATCCTTCAGTCTGTAGTATAGGTCGCCAAATGTCGCTGATGAAGAAACCGATGTCCTGTGGCACAGTGTCGTGTTTGACGATCTCGATGGCCTCTCTGATGCGTCTGGGGTGCCATGCGTCGATGGGTGTGATGAGTTGGGCTGCCTGCCAGTCGATTTGGTGGTCCTTGATGTGCGAGTGCTTGACGATGGCGGACTTCTCGAAATCTCCTCTGCGGCCGTGTGCTCGGTGTTCCTTCAATCTGATGGGGAGGTTGCGTTTTGTTTCCCCGAGGACGATCAGAGCATACTGATCGAAACGTCGAGTTGTACCCCCAGTTCTTTTCAGAACTAATTACTACTCAATTGAGATTCCACATGGTGTCACCGCAATTAGTCTTACTTATCATCCTCACCATGCAAAGCTACAAGTTTTATAATATGGGGTGTTTAAACTGGAAGATTGGTGTGTAGTACTGCCTGACTGGGCGCTAGGTTCTTTAGACTAGTGTCCAGATATGCCGAAATAGCATGCGCACACGACATGATGTGTGACTAGTTCACGCTTGATGCACATTTCAGGCACTAGCCTATAATAGCAATGTGTTATTATATACGTTGCTATATACGGTGATCTGCTGAACTGACAGTGCAGACTTTACCTGTCTAGAATGCACTACTTGTCGCGTTGCTGTCAATAGACCGGCTAGTTCATCGAGTCCCACATCATGCTTCGTATTTCGTGCAAGCAGGTACCTCAACATGTCCTATTAATTGAACATAAAAACAAAAAACAAATCAGGGATATTTGATGCAAATTAGTGAAGAGTCAGATGGAAGTATCGCATCTCTGAATGAGAAGACAGAGGGAGCCAGCCAGGAGAACACCGCAGGTAACAATTCAATAAAACAAATTTGCATAACAAACAATTTTGGCTGCAATATTTGTGTGTGTATGTAATACTAATTTTGAGTAGCAAATAGTGAATAGTGAATTTTTGTGTAGCTGATGCTATGTGATACATGATAAATCATTTACTGCAAGGGGAGGGTATGGAGTAAGTGAGTTAAGTTGTGAGATTGTAAACCCAAACATTATGGGTGTGTTTGTTTCAACTGAGATCGCGGATCATGATCCTATGATCTCACTTATCCACTGCGCAAGCAGGATCAGCAAATACAGGATTACGGATCAGTAAACTGTCTAAACCCGGTGATCGAGATCCGGATAAATGTGCGAAACAAACACACCCTATATAACAACATGGATAAGATCCTCAATGGTAGCTGGCTATAATATAATAATAATAATGGAGGCATTTTAAAGCGCTCTTACACAAGGTATCACAGCGCTGTACATTATTACCCCTGCTATCACCCCGGCTATGTTGATGGGGATAGGATGTAAACCACGACCATGGAAATGTAATTTGTGACCGCTTCGTCGAAATGAGGAATGTCCCCCAAATTTCCCATTTTGAGATATGGATATCAACTTAAAGAGAATTTAATTTTTCTGATGATACCAAACCTTCATTTTTGGTTCATTTCATTCCCGTGTTAGGATGTGATAAATTGATAATGTAATAATGCAGTCATGCACGTTTGTGAACTTTGGAATGTCATTACACGGAAACATGTTGGGGGACATTCCTCATTTTGATGGAACGAGTCACATTTTTGTGACTCGTTTTTGCTTAAAAATGTCTGGTAAAATACATTTTCGTTCGGTATGGTTATGGAGTGCAATACTCAATGGCAGCTGCTCATTCAATAAGACATGGCATATGCCTCTACGTAAAGAGTACTGAGCTCTTTTTGAATCCACAATTTGTTTATAAAATAATAAACAATATGAAAAATATCGCTTTTAAATAATGAAAGTTTTTTTGTTCTTAATTCAATCTTCCTTATTGCTATACGAAGTATTCAAAACGTGATGAGTTGAATGTCAGAACATCATCTTTTGTTTGTGATCAAAAACTGATATTATCTTGGAATGTACTTTTAAAAAGTGAAGACATACAAGTGTTAATCATTGTTAAAACACTTTTGAAAAAAACTGACAAACTGAGTGTAAATTTGAACAGAATACCTTATATTGTTGCAGTATAATGGAGGGTGGAGGTAGGTTTCTGTTATGATTGGTAGGCGGGGCAAACTTTGGCTTCTCCATGGCATCCTTCTTGGCTGCCCTGATCGCTCTGTCGACACCGGAGCTTAGCTCCTGCTGAATGGCCGCTAAGATTAATGGAATAGCAAATAACCAAAAATAAGGATGAGAATTACCAATAAAAAAAAAGAGTAAAAAACAAATAGTCACTGATTTACCCAAGTGGTATTAATTATCCAAGTAATGTCATTATTTGATGTAATAAGTGACGTGTTCTACCTAAATCAGATGGAATTGGGCAGAGCTTGGAACTGACAAATAACAAAAAAATGAATGTATATAAAACCCTTAATAAAGCAATATAAAGCAATATTATTCTTCTGTAATGCCCGTTGATAGGGAAAATGAAGTATATTTGTATGAAGTTAATTACTTAAATTATACCAAATGAAACTTTTAACTTAAAAGGGCAATAACTCCGTTTTGAGTTTTCGTACAGACAAACTAAAAATAATATGTAATTCCGCCTTTGCACGTCTGATTAAAATAAGAAAGCTACCACTGTAAAGCTGAAGATCTCTACTTTCATTATCAATAACCAACTCAAGTTTGATTTCTTGCCCAAATGTGTCTAATTTCGGTAGAACAGATCACATATGAGCAACCTAAGCGCTGTCAGTGAGTAATACACAAAGGACCGATTCTAACCTGGTATCTGTGTGCTGATCCATCTTGTGGCCCTCTCCATGGCTAGCCTGCTTGTTATAAGAGCTGCTGTATCTAAGACTTGATCTGATGTCTCCTGAGGTAGGAGCAAAGATAAGGCATACTTGCTTCTTTCTGTAACAAACCTACAATGGAGGGAAGAGGAAATTGATTGTAATTTGACGCAAGATTTAAAACACACACACAGTGAATCACAGCATAACCGAGGACCTCTATTGTTCCCTTCTATTGTTCACATTGTTATTGGACTAACTTTTTGAAGCAATATCCACTTGATTTGTACACGATGCACTTTTGAGGACCTGTGAACGAGGACCTATTGCCCCTTTTGTTATAAGTCCTCGGACACTTGTTCCGTACTTGAGGGGACCCCGGCCGACCCCCAACAGATGTTGGGAAGACAAAAAAACATTGTGGAGACTGACAAATCCCCATAACCCTCTTTTAACCCTCCTACTACTACAAGGGTCAAAATCGGTCAAAATCAGTCAAAATGTTGATATACTTGCCAAGGTATATCTAGTGCACTTAAAAGTCAAACACTTTCAAACCTTACGTGTAGTAAGTACATTTACAGGTCAAAATGAGTCGACCGTTTTTGACTGGTAAAAGCATTGTCTGGTATTGTTGAGGGTGGTCAAAATGACAGTAAAAACCAGTCAAAAATGCCCCTGTGTGCATATATGGGTCAACAGTCAAAACAGGCAGTTGACTGATTTTGACATCTATAGCAACTTCCCACTAAAGTGCAGCGATAGTAGGAGGGTTAATGTGTGATCAAAGATGAAATGTTCCTACAACTCTGTGTAGGTCAGGGCACACACACATACACACACGTTTGTGTATGTGGGGAAACCACAGACTTCTAGAAGTCGTTTTAGCCCATCAAATAGTACTCACTCTTTGGCCTGTCCCACTGCTGCCATTCTAGTTGCCTCAGTAACCTCTTCCCCTCTTGCCTTCACTCGCCTCAAGAGGGTTCTCTTCATCTCACCAGTCCACTCCTCTTCCACCATCCCGACCTCTTCTGACTTGATCTCTGCATTCAGCAAGTCTACAGCCGTCGTGCGAGCTGCTGAGACAAGCTTAGCATCAATGTGCTTGATGCAGTTAGAGGCTAGCCGGGAGCTGACAAAGTCAACGGTTTTCTTCAAAGATTGGGAGTGGTTGTCAAAGAAGTTTTTCTCAAGATCTTGCTGTAAACAGTTGTCACAATCAAATACAAAAAAATGTCACAATCAAATATTTTAAAGTTGAAAGCTAAAGTAATTTCTTTGATCAAGAGTCTTTAACCCTAACCACCCCAAATCCTGCAAAATCCTCCAAGAAGCACTTTTTGGGAAAAATTCAGAACTGTTGGAAACTGGTACTTTCACCTCTTCAAATGGGACAACATTACTACCTGGCAAGAAGTACAGGCCATAATAAGAATATGAAAGATCAACGAAAATTCATGGTGCATTTTGAAGATAAGGGCATGTTTCCAAAAGTGCACTGATGGATTTTGAAGGATTCAGGAAGGTTCCTAGCCACAATACCTAGGAGGTTAGGGATAAAGTCCTTCATCGTTCTTCTGTTTCATCCGGCAGACTACCACGACTACCCATCCCAGCGAAGTTTTAAAAAAAATTCTAAACAACCAATGATGAGCTGGTTTTCTGAGTCACAAAGTTTTAAAATTCTAGTCAGAATAAACTTACCGAAGACATTTATATATCCAAATGAAAATATATCCAGAAGGCAAACAAAAACATTTACAACATTGTCTTCAGCAAGACACTTTACCATAATTGCTTCTCTCCACCCAGGGGTAAATGGGTACCTGTGAGGGCAGAGTTGGTTGTTGTGTTTGATTAGCCCTATATGCGCTGTAATGGCAGCAATTGAGCTGTATACTCCCCAGGGAGCTGAGATGGTTTCAGGAATGATTTATGAGCCTGATGAGCAGGGGTAATAATGTACAGCGCCTTGATCTAGTCGCTAGGATATGTGCGCATTATAAGAATCGTGTATTATTATTATTATAAAATATGATATAACAGTAAAGGCTGGCTCATATTTGCTGTGCACAAACACAACATGCCTCATAGATACATTGTTCTACAGTAATTTGTGATTCACATCCTTCAAATGTACAATGTATGTCTAACATGCACAAAATATAAAGAGTGAACACTCATTCATAAATGCTGAAGACAGTTTAGACAATTTGATTGGACAAAACGTAATCACGTGGGGATGTATTAACGGTTAGTATAGACATGGCTTATCAAAATCAGAACGGCGCGTATGTGCTAAGCTGTTCACTGGCTGTTTTGTGCGACACAGATTTCAACCAATCAGAATGACAAAGATTGGCATCATGCATCTGACTCATGTACTTTGGAAGTGTTTCGTGTGTCCCTAAGACGTGAATTTGCTCATTTATTTGGCTTTATTCAACAAAAATTACATTTTTTTTTTACATTTTGAAAGCTAAATCAATACGGTCCATATTGTCCGTGACCACACCCAAAACTGGTCGTTAACCTGTGGTAAAGACCGCCCAACAAACTGTTATTCCCTTATTCATAGACTCTTCTCAAGTACGTGAATATTAGGACTACTACACTGCAGATAACATACAGTAGCCTTGTGCAAAGCATACGCTGTGAATTACACAGTGAGTATGAATCTATTATGGACTGGCCTTTAGACATACTTGTAGCTGCTGATTGGTCTGTATGGGTTTGGGTGGAGTGTCAGCTGAGATGGGTGTTATTTTCTTCATTGGAGTCGTCTTAGATCCAAAACCCAGAGATGCATCTGTTAGCAACACTCTGATGTCACCTACAACATTGAGAAAACACAAAGCGTTCATGATTATTTAATGTCTGAAAAATTCATTAGGAATTTCAAACCAAAACACAGAGAAAATTTCTATGTAATTTTTTTGTTCCGGCTAAGAAAGAAATCATTTTCAAAAGACCTACATCTCTAGTTCAAAAATATAATGGGAGAATTTCATGGGATATTATGACAAAAACCTGTATTCCTGTTTAAAAGTGAAATTGTTGGTAATTTGAAAAAGTGTATGTAGACCTTAATCTCAAATCAGCCATCTTGATTTTCTTCTGCACAAGACATTGAGACCAAACTGAGGCTTGCAAGAATATAGTCTGGTGCCGAGAATCAGCACTAAGGTAATTGGCTTGTGTTCAGGAAACCTGACAATGACGGTGGCAGCATAATGTAGTAAAGATAACTCAACCCTTATGACAACTCAAAACAACATACTGTATCTAAAAACTGTTTGTGAAAATTCGCAAGGTAACAAAAACTTTTCGCAAGGATCGTGTTGTCTCGAAGGTCAAGGTCGAGATCAGATGTCACAGGGGTCAAGTTGTCTTGATTAGCATAATAAAGGTCTGTAAAAATGATTGGCAGTGCGACAGACCTACCTAGGTAAGGACAGCATAGATAGAGTAACTGCTGATCTACAAGGTGGAGATTATCCAGTGGTGTATTGGACAATGTTATCTGCACTAATGTATCATCATTGATAAAGTCATCTGCAAAGCTTGTGAAGTACATGGATGCTGGCACTCCTGGAACCTGAAAGATATGCACTGACTCTTAGACTATACAAGGTCAATCTTAGAAATAATAATCTATGAGTAATTATATTGTGCCATCCTGTGATGTTGTTGTTCATTATAGCAGCACTCAAAAAGTATCCCCAAATAATATATTGGTTACAATTTGAATGTATACAATCGCAGAGATTAATATGTTTACAGGTTACAAACTTAGTGGGTTCTTAAGTACAACAAACAAATTATCACATGACATTTAAGTATGTAGGGCTATACACACGTCGGTGTAGGGCAAAAATTTAATTAATTGTTTATCACCCGACACAAGAATCTACCTACAAACATCACAGAACCCGCTGCTATATATAGGATTCTAGCCGGCCAATCGTCATCGGGCAAGCTCGGTGGTCGAGAGGTTAAGACATCTGCACTAGTAAGCAGGAGGTTGTGGGTTCGAATCCTGCACGAGTCGCCTGTGGAGTTTTTTCACAGACACTCGGAAAACACACACGTCGGTGTACGGCAAAAATATTTAATCAATTATTTATCACCCGACGCAAGAATTTCATTAACCTACATGGCATTTAATTCAATTCAATTGTTTTCCTTAACAAGAATTTATTTGTGGTTTCAAGAAATCTTACCTCAAACAGCCAACCAAGTAAAAGAAGGATCAGCAGCATGTTGTAGTTACTTGAATCCAGGCAAAGCTTTTTAGAAACCATTCTGAAAGGCAGAAACACACTTATTCAGTTGAGACATGTGCTGGAAGAGAAATATTCTTGTTGTAGATTGATTTTTTGATTCGTAGAAGGCAGAAACAGACTTATACAATTAAGATATTTCCTGAAATAGAAATATTCTTGTTGTAGATTGATTTATTGATTTGTAGAAGGCAGAAACAGACTTATACAATTAAGATATTTCCTGAAATAGAAATATTCTTGTTGTAGATTGATTTATTGATTTGTAGAAGGCAGAAACAGACTTATACAATTAAGATATTTCCTGAAATAGAAATATTCTTGTTGTAGATTGATTTATTGATTTGTAGAAGGCAGAAACAGACTTATACAATTAAGAAAAAGAAATATTCTTCTTGCTATACTGATTTGTACAATGATTTCATTTCAATAAAACATTTTCAAATGAGTGACATCGTTGGTAATGGTACCAAACATCCTGAAAAAATTATTTCGTCCAACATGCCGTCATTTTTGTGAAATGTGAAATGTAACACAAGTTTTAAATGGATCACAGCCGTCATTCATTTTCCACATTAGAAATAAATGCATTTTCAATGTTGATGACACAACGAAATGAGCTGAAACTTTCACAGGTTGTTTTCTGTATACATCTCTCTTGATGGACGAATTTGCAAATGGTATACAATTCCTTTTACGCGATTAACCCTAACCCCCTAGGTATTCTTTGATCTTTCGTATTCAGCACTTATGGCCTGTACTTCTTACCAGGTAGTAATTTTGCCCCATTTTAAGAGGTGCAAGTACCAGTTTCCAGGATTTTGATGGATTTGGGGTGGTTAGGGTTAATCTCCATCTCTTGGGGATCCACTATCAAACCAAAACAAACTCACCTGTAAATCTGGACCAAACGTCTCAGAAGCACCCGGAAGAACTCCAGCTGGGCTGCAATAGGGTCCATCATGCTCAGGTACTCCACCACCCAGGGGATAGTCATGACTAGCCGACACTGCTGGCACGAAGTCTGTAAGCTGTCAAGGATATCCACGGGTGGGGAACACTGTAGGGAGAGGGTGGTATGCTTCATAGTTAGTAAAGAGGCCACTTAAGGAACTGACGGGGACTGGTCTTAAAAGTGACCAAATTGGACAAGTGGCCACACTTGACAAATGGCCATATTAGCCTTGTGGCTCTAATGGCCAGGTGGTCACATTGGACAGGTGGTCACTGGACAGGTGGCGACAATAGACAGGTGGTCACAAGGGACAAGTAGCCATATTGGACAAGTGGCCACAATGGACAGGTGGCCACAAGGGACAGGTGGCCACAATGGACAGGTCGCTATATTGGACAAGTGGCCACAATGGACAAGTGGCCACAATGGACAGGTGGTCACAAGGGACAGGTAGCCATATTGGACAAGTGGCCACAATGGACAGGTGGCCACAATGGACAGGTCGCTATACTGGACAAGTGGCCACAATGGACAGGTAGCCATATTGGACAAGTGGCCACAATGGACAGGTCGCCACAATGGACAGGTCGCCATATTGGACAAGTGGCCACAATGGACAGGTAGCCATATTGGACAAGTGGCCACACTTGACAAATAGCCATATTAGCCTAGTGGCTCTAATGGCCAGGTGGTCACATTGGACAGGTGGTCACTGGACAGGTGGCGACAATAGACAGGTGGCGACAATAGACAGGTGGTCACAATAGACAGGTGGTCACAATAGACAGGTGGTCACAATGGACAGGTGGTCACAATGGACAGGTGGTCACAAGGGACAGGTAGCCATATTGGACAAGTGGCCACAATGGACAGGTAGCCATATTGGACAAGTGGCCACAATGGACAGGTGGCCACAAGGGACAGGTGGCCACAATGGACAGGTGGCCATATTGGACAAGTGGCCACAATGGACACATTGCCACGTCACCATATTGGACAAGTGGCCACAATGGACAGGTAGCCATATTGGACAGGTAGCCATATTGGACAAGTGGCCACAATGGACAGGTAGCCACAAGGGACAGGTAGTCACACTGGACAGGTGGCCATTTTGGACAGGTTTTAAGACATACTGAAATGATAATTCTGTTATTAAGAATGATTATTTTTACAAAATGCGAACTAAGAAAATATTTGGCGGTGTGTCATTTCAATGAAATTTCCTGTACCTTGTTTCTTAGTGAAATCATATCAGCTTGAACTGATTCAGGGAGAATGTCTCCTCCTTGGTACGGCAGGAACACTACAAAACCTAGGAACTTGGCCAGCACCCTGGCAGCCAGGAGACTGCTACTGAAGCTGCTCCGTGTCTCCTGAGAATAACAAGAAATAAACCAATGATAATGGTTTGAAATGTAAAATGTCAATAGTATGCATTTCCTCTGGCATTCAATATATGGGAAGGTTAGTGTTGACGGCAACACTGAAATCATGTGGTTGTTGTGACTGATATGGAGGTATGTGGTATCACAGTAGATGTATGCCTAGGTAGTGCTGAATGGGTAGAAAGGGAATGGCTGTATGGTTTCTTAGATACCTCCATGGACACTATCGTCATGATCAGAGCATACTTTCAACAGGGCACGGAATCAGTGACCTAGTTTAAGATGAACACAGTGACTGAAAGTCATTGACTCATTTATGCAGCAGCAACGGTGATATGATATTATCATGTGGGGTATTATTTTCAGTCACTAGGTTAATCTAAAACTAGCACTCCGATTCCATGCCCTGTTGATCGTGATGACATTGTCCCTTTAAAGCACTTTACTCAGACTTTGACATCTTGATATGTGACACTGGATAAATGCTCTTTAATAATAATAATAATAATGTGTGGACTTATATAGCGCACGTATCCACCAACTGAGTGGTGCTCAAGGCGCATTATATTATTACCCCTGCTCATAAGGCTCATAAATCATTCCTGAAACCATCTCAGCTCCCTGGGGAGTATACAGCTCAATTGCTGCCATTACAGCGCATATAGGGCTAATCAACCAACTCTGCCCTCACAGGTACCCATTTAACCCCTGGGTGGAGAGAAGCAATTATGGTTAAGTGTCTTGCTCAAGGACACAAGTGTCACGGCCGGGTTTCGAACCCACATTCTGCTACTAACACCAGAACTTGAGTCCGGTAAGCTAGACCGCTCGGCCACGACACGCCACGACACTCTTTGTTGCCAGTTTATATTTACAACAAAAATCCAGAATTTCAACACCTCCCACCCCCCCCATCATCCCTTTTTTTGTTTTTTAACGCAAACTATTTTTGAATCAAAACAAACACTTTAAAACCACAAATTTCAATGAAAAACCACAGAGAAACTTACGTCATCCACACCATTGGATTCAGGGTCTCCGTCCTGGTCAGTTAAACCAAACTGCATCTCATTGAGCTGTGGTTACAAAATATGAATACATGATGAAAAACATTCAAATGTCTTGTTGACAGCAGCCCCAGGTAAACAACTGTCCCATTCACACCGTGCCTCCTAAAAACTCTTGACAAAGTGAAAAAAGTGAAAAAGATTGATGGTGCAATCCCAATCCCATTCTGTTGACTTGTTAAATCAGATTTAAATCAGCATTTTTCGTACGAAAAAATGTTTTGTCCGTTTCTGATTATTCCGGTATATATTGTCGTTGTGACAAAAATTGGTTAAGGAATAATTGACCTTAGTTTAAGGTTCCATAAATTGACCAATTGATCAAAAAGGTGGAGTTGGTTAAGAGACAGGGTATTTTTTTTTCATATCCAAAGTTATGTGTGCACATATAAACCTTGTACAAAAAAGACAGGTGCTTGGTAAGTCAGATGCTTGAGAGCCACTGTTTGGCCAATTGGCGCTATGAGCTTTCTCCAACACAAAGATATGTTACCTGCAGTATACTTGGATACACTGACACATTAAATTATTGCTTCAAGTTACAAGTATGGCTACAGAAACTCTTTACAATACTTCTGTTGTGTTAAAACTTGCATTACAACCACACACGTAATGCTAAAGATATGGATAGAATCCAAGTGGATGTAAATGTGATGAAAGTGGACAATTTACCTCTAATAGCTTGCTTGAGAAATTGTCAATTAGATGTTGATTGAACAGAAAGCTGGGGGGAAAAAAAGCAAACAAATACGGGTCATTATTCATCTGTTTCATCATTATTCATCCAAACGACGTTCTTTTAAAACGTTTTATCTCTAACAAATTTGATTGTTAAAACATTTTATTAGAAAAGAGTCATAACAAATCAGCATGAGAGATTTATTATTGCTAGATCTCTCTTTCAATTTCGATCTATAAAATTTCTATAATATTTATATCATATTTTTCTTATTTCCAGGCACACAAAATTCATTCTATGCATTAGACCTATTTTGGGGGTTTCCCTCTGCTTTGTAGTGATGCATTCCACACCTGTATGTGGAATGTACGTGTACCTGTCTGCAGCTACAATGAACTCCTTAAAGAACTCCTGACAACCATGGAACGCTGGAGGGGGACTAGGACCTCCTGATGTCATAGGTGTGAAGAATCTCTCCTCCAATCTAGTTGTAAGAATATTAAAAAGAGGGGAGAAGTTAATTAATCAACCTATAAATGTTGAAAAGAGGTTGAAAATAAATTGTTTTCAAAATGGTTGATGCTAATGGTAAAAAGACAACTAACTTTGGTCATTAACAGACCTGAGTTCATATTATATTAAACAAACATTGAAAAGCTGGATAAGGTTTTGGGAGACCACCTTCCAATTTTGCAAATATTCATATATTGTGATTCCCTGAATAAAGGCCGGTTCATACTTCATGCAAAAGCGAATGTGAAGTGAAATTCGTGACGTCGACAATGGTTCACGGCAAATATTCGCGGTGAAGGTTCGCAAAAGTTGAACACATTTCAACTTGCGCAAATCATTCGCCGCGAATTTGATGTAAAATTCGCTTCGCATTTGCTTTCGTGTGAAGTATGAACCGGCCTTAACAAGTGTTTGAGCTGGGACTTTTTTGACAGTTCTGGACAGTTCAGTTCTGGATCAGCTCCATAGACTGGTTTGTAAATGGAGGGGGGAGGAGGGAGGGGGGTTGAGGGTTGCTTTTTGGAGAAAGTGAACTAAACAATTGGCAAGAGGAAATGTTTCACAAACGTTTACATTTGTGCAAGGAAAATGGAACTCACTTGTTACCCCCTGAACACCACCCTTCCACAGCCTACGGGAAGGAGGATGTTTAACTAAAAATATAACATAAATAATCTGGATTTATAAAGTAGCTCATGGAGTTTTTTTTTTGAGTTGTAATATTTTTGTTTATGAGCTCATTATCAGCAAGAATAAATCCCTTCTGTGACTGCAAGGGTCAAAATCAGTCAAAATTTTGATATACTTGCCAAGGTATAGCTAGTGCACTTAAAAGTCGAACACTGTCAAACCTTGTGTGTAGGAAGTTTTTTTCACAGACACTGGGAAAGCACTGAGTATACAGTGCTATACACACATCAGTGTAGGGCAAAAATTAAATCAATTGTTTATCACCCGATGCAAGAATTTCATCTGCCTTATGTGTAGTAAGTACATTTACAGGTCAGAATGAGTTGACCATTTGTATTGTCAAAATGAAAGTCAAAACCAGTCAAAAATGCCCCTGTGTGCACAGTCGGTCCAACAGTCATAAATAGTCAGTTGACTTATTTTAACCACTATAGCTACTTGCCAAAAAAGTTCAGCTACAGTAGGAGGGTTACATTCTCATATGTAAGCTGCGCCATGAAATCTGGCAACGATGAATCTTACCTCTTGAATTTCTCCGGGTTTGTCTTTTTCAGTTTGCCTAAGAATCCCCGCTCCTTGCCATCATCATTGTCCGATAATAAGTGATCCCCTTGGCACATCTATAAGGAAATGATCAGAATGCTTGAAAACGGTGCACCACGATTACAGCAGATGTGTAAGCTGCTAAGGTAGAGAATAGAGAAAGAAACTGATTCCTGATGACGACTACAAAGAGAGCAATCAGATGACGGCTACATTTTGTAGATGAGGGCAAATGGCAGCTATGTAATTTTTTTTTTTATAACTTTTCTGATATAAAAAAGATTATATTAATTTATGTCTCAAGATTGTTTATAATATCTGCAACACATTATCTCTGCACTTTTAACTTTATAGCCTTCAAGAGTTACAGTTCTTCACCTTAAAATAACACATTTCAATATATCAACAAATCTACAGGGGAAAGCGACTAAGTACATAAATCAATTTCTATAGTGAATATAACAAATTGAGTAGAGCGGGATTATGATAATATGATTAAGAAATAGTGATTCAGATGTGTACTGACCCTTGTGAGTTGAGAACGGAACAGTCTGGCAAAGTGTGTACAGTTAGATACCTCGACAATCTGCTGAACCAATTCCCTGCAATAACACAGAGTTGATCATACATTGTTTAAAAAACAAGTACACTCAGGGCTGTAGTGAAGGCATTATCTTGGGGGGGGGGGGGGGGAGATGGAAGCCAATTTGCTGGCTGACTTCAGTGGCTGATACAGAACTGAATGTGGGGTGGGGGGTGGGGGTGAATGTACATCAAGTAATTCAACTACAATGTTATGTTTCAACATATTCCAAAGTTGGGAAAGTCCCCAATAGTGTACCAAAAGATAACGAAGACAATTTAGGAAGAAAAAAGTAACTTATCAATCGGTTGGTTATTGAAGAATACATTCTGAATGTGAGCAGAGAGATTTATCATTGGTTCGGTTTGCGGTGACACCATGTGATAATATCTACTGTCTCTGAGTAAATTTAATGCTGCTTAATAGATTGGGAGATGGGAGACTTCTCAAAATTATCTTGACTGCCACTGAGTGAGATATTTATAGTGTACCTGATCCGCTTGGACATGGCTGTCTGCATACTCCATCCTGGTACATTGTGATAATCTAACCATTCACGCACTAACTCATAAAACTTGTCTCTGTACAGAAATAGGACGAAATGTGCAAATGTTTAAAGTTAAATATGTAGAATATAGCAAAAACAAACAACAAATATTGGATCACTGGCCAACAAAAATGTGATACGCAAGACAAAAATACAATTGTACTGTGGAATTATCCTATACTACTACAAGGTACAAGACAAGCTTCATACTGCACAGTTCACGCCTGGAATTTCACTGAAGAAACTGAGGTCATGGCCTCCATTGCCTTGGTCTTGGCCTCGTTTGGTGCCCTGAGGTCATGGCCTCCATTGCCCTGATCTTGGCCTTGTTTGGTGCCCTGTAAAAATGTTCCCCTAGACATTCTGATATTCTAATGGAAGTGGTCTTTACTCAGGAAATGCGGCCTCCCCCCCCCCCCTCCCCCCACCCCCTGCAAGAATGAAACTCCAGGCCTGCAGTGCACATATACATGTGAATGTTATATACCTCTGCTTCTTGAAGCTGTGGAATGACATCTCACTGGGAAAGTTCCTCCTGTTGTCCGTGTCGGCCATGAAAGGGACCGCCTGGACCGGAGACTTGGAGGTCACAATAATGGGCCTTGAGGAGCCCCCTTCAATCGCCGACTCAAGCTGGGGTCTGAGGGCAGGGCTGAAGTCTGACAGGTGGGGAACCTCCGCAAGCAATTTCAAAGTGGTCTTATCAAGGAACAAAAGCAACCTGAAGAGCAAGATTTTGTCAACAGTTTATAATTGGTTAAAAAGAAATTGTGGCATTTTTAAGAAAGTTTAAAAGTCTACATATATCCTTATCCCTACTTCACATGGTGGCCACTCTGATCCACTAAATTTCCAATATGTTCTTCCCCAACATTTAAAGCCACTGTCCTTTCCAAGTAATCTTACAAAATCAATCCAGTGCCACCCAAGGCCACTGTAAATAAGAACATCTCCGATTATGTACTCAACACATACTGAAGGCCATTACAAACCAGTCTTTAGTGGTTTTGTGTAGGTGTTTACAGTAAAAATACATGGTCAGCTGGTTGTTGGAACATATTAGTATAGTCTGCAATGTATCGATGGGAGACCACTTTACCCTGCAATCTCAGTGGTGTAAAAGTGCACAGAAGGGTAAACCATATGAGGCCACTGGCAACAACTGCAACAGCTTGGAGTGGCCTGAATGGGTTGTTTCAAAAATTTCACTGATTGTAGGAGGGTTAAAGAGCTTTTTCACAAAGAAATGATATCATGTTAAACGATAAACATTCGGAAGAATGTAATACAGTCATAGTCATGTATTTCCCAGATACAATGCATTTGCACTAATGGGCCAACAGATAAAACACTTACCAGAACTGCTGGTGAAGCACTTCAACAGCGAAATACACACAGTTGTGAACAGAGCAGAGATAGTTAATGTCCTCAAGATCACACGTGTCATTGATACCCTCCGTGGATGACACACTTCCCCTGGCCATCAGCAGATGAACCAAGAAATACAGCTCGATAGTCAGGTTGGGCATCAGACAATCTAAGAAAACAGTTGTATTGAAATTTGAAATAACTTGAATGAGTACGTCATACATGTATCACAGCAATGTTAATATCCTACCAGACGGTCTTTCAAACAACCTCAATTGTAGATGTATCGTGCCCGTGCTTTACCAGCAATTTCTGTATTTTTTTGTTTTCATTGGAACATTGATAATTTCCTTTTAGAGAGGAAAGCAAATACTTTGAAATGAGATATTTCACAAAATAGTTGTTACAGAAATAAAAACAGTGCCAATGCTATTTTATGACGGGACCCACCATAAATTAATTTTGGTACATATTAACTGTAACACCATGCTTATAAATCACGATTATTTTGAGAAATATATCATTTTACAGCATTTGTTTTCCCTTCAAGTAAAATAGCGATGTTCTGATGAAAAAAGAAAAATTTCAGAAACTGCAGTTAAAACAGCCAAAAACATGGGCAATACATCTTTAAGGTCATGCCTACAATTTGTCAAATCACATTACCCTTACATTAACTCAAACAAGTAAATCTGTACATCAATGTACATATACGTAAGTCTTGATTTGAACCTCCTCAATACAGTTAACGAAATGATAGGTCATTAACCCTCCTACTTCTGGTACCGTTTTCATACAAGTTGATGCACCATTTGAAACCATTCGCTTTTGTGGTTTTGAATGGTGAAATAACTGTGTACAGTATTGATTCCCCCAAATGGTTTTGAATGGTAGGTCAGCTAATACAAAACCTTGTTTGGATCTTTCCAAATGGTAGTACAGCTAATACAAAACCTTGTTTGGATACTTCTAAGTGGTGAATCAATGGACCCTCTATGCATTTGAATGGATTTGAATGGTAGTAAAGCTTGCTACCAACACTGTCCAAATGGTATCACCATGTGTGTACAAAACCAATGGGCATTTTGGTAAGTGGAAATTTTTAATGGTTTCAAATGGTCAAACAGTAGGAGGGTTAATGTTTGTGTACTTATTGGATCTCCACAACAATGTGATTGCAAGTAACACTCTGCATTGATAATTGGTCGTTTTCATGATAACATTTTGAGAGCAGACATGGCCATGTACAGTACATTTCACTATAACAGATTGTACAAAGAAAATGTATTTTAAAGAATTATCAAATTGATTTATCTTCTGCGCTTTTTTCAGTTTACCTTTTATACACGCTGAGTAAAGTTCTGCAAGCTTGTCAAGATAGTTCTGGTATGTCACTTCCTCTCTGGAGGCTTTGGTAACCTCTAGAGAGCAGGAACATGCAGAGGTATTGGGAGACTTTGTAGGAGTTTGAGGTCGCACTGGGGAAGAGACAGGATTGCTGAATGAAGTTTCTCTAGAATCAGTGACATTTGCCTGTTGCTTGCGTCGCTCAAGTCTTAGGAGTTCTCTTTCTTTATCCAGACTTCGACTGGACTGAAGAGGGCTGTCCGTATCAGCAGTGAAGCCAGAAGAAGAAAATGCCGTCTGGAATGCAGATTTTGGTATCGGTTGTTCGTCCTGAAATGGAGAGCTGAAAAGTTTGCCTTTGGGGAGTGACTTCCCGATCCCGTGACTAGATATAGCTGTTGGTGTGATTCTTTTCGTTGGGATGTTTCTGATAGTGGATGGAGATCCCACAGCGGGGAAGTCTTCTGCATCATAGAGCACAAATTCAGGAGCCACGGATTCAAGACCTACTGGTCTGGACTTGGATTTCAAGGAGCTATCACTGTAGGATGTCTTACTCTTGCCACCGGATCTGCGCTTACTATTAACCGGGGTCTTGTTAGGTGCGTTATCTTTCAGATGATGTTGATCACTTCTTCTCCTGCCCTTTGGCTGATGAAGGTTAAAGCCCTCCGGTTTGATATACTGACCGAGGGTTACCTGTTCATCTTTTCTGTGAAGTGATGGGGAAATTCTCTTCGTCCTTACAGCATATTCATCGTGCGACGTCTTCCGATAGAACTGCCCACCCTGATTCCACGACGGTGCCTCTGTTGGGATATTAAGAGGACTTCCATCGTCGGAACCTACAGATCTGGGAGTAAGTGTTCCTTCTGAGGTATCTGATCTTAAAGGGCCAGGGCTGAACAGCTTGGTCCTGTTTAATCTAGGCTGTGTGCTCCTACTACCAGATTCTTTGTTCTTTGGTGAGTCCATAGAGTTCTGTCGCTGCAGACTTGTTCGACGAAACTTCTGAGCGCTTGCTGGGGTCTTGGCCGGGGAAGCACCTGATGATGCTCCATGGCAGATAAGATGAGCTGTCTGATCACGTAGATAGTTGATGAAGAAAGGCAGGAATTCAACACGGAGGGATCTATCACTGAAAAGTTCATTTTCATTATCGGCCTGAAATAAAAGTTTAAGTAATGAAATTTAACACTTAAGTTTGAGTTCACGTTCCCTATTGTCTTATTTTTTCTATCCATGGGGTAACTATCAACCAGCCAACTGCCACATAGTCACTACTGTCACAATGACAGATTCTCACAGAAGTGAGCTATTGCACAAAGTTATGAATCTTAAGCCATAAGTGCTTTGGTTAGTCTAAACAGAACAATACAGTATAAAAATGTGCATTTTGATTGTTTAAAATCTTTTTAAAAGATGAAATGTTTTGTGAATTTGAGGCTCAGCCAACATCTTTGGGCCAGTAATTTTTCCCATCGAACCATGAGGTATTTGTTTACTACACCTAAATTTTATTATTGTTTAAAAATATCATTCCCTTGGTCAGTCAAGACTGGAATCTGTCATTATTAAGTACCATCTCATTGAAGGATGGGCAGAAAAGTTAAAATACAAAGTAATGAACTCAAATTAAAGATGCATACTTTCACTATTTTACCAGCAACGTTTTACTTTAATTTTAGGAATGTTGCCAGAAAAAATATTAATCAAACATTGTGAATTTTAACTGAAATACAATTACGCAGGTGCTGAGTTTGTTTTTTGTGCAGGTGCCAAGTTTGTGGGTGATGAGCTTGCCAGGTGCTGATGAAGTGACTGGCATTCTGTAGCACAGTAGCAAATTTGGCACCCACAATCTCAGCACCTTGCAGTCTTGGAACCCTCAAACTCAGCATCTGCACAAAAAGAAACTTTTTTGGTGCCTGACAAACTCGGTACCCATTTATTTCAGTTTGAATTAGCAATGCCTGTAGGGCATTTTTTTGTGGCAACATTCCATACATAAATCATTGACAAAGTGTGGTTGTGTGCACTGTATCACTCAGTGTACCAACTCACCAAGTCCAAGACAAATGTATTAACGTTAAGCTGAAATGTACCTAGAATGATTCTAGTACTTCGTATGTTATACCGTGACCGTGACGGTCGCTTTGAGTTTATTCGCAGGTCTTTCAGGGTGGACCATGTAGCTGGGGAAACTGGTATTGTTTTACATCTTAACCCGATACTCAGGAGATGATCTCGCACATACTTATGAGTAGGTTTGTTGATGACTGCAGTTGTAGTTGTCTCACTAACAGGACCAGGGTTGGGGTTTATGTCCCCATAGTTTAACAGGGCAATGTTGAAAGTCGAATTAGAATTCTGGTAGTATGGAATATGTGTCTTCAAATAACACTTGATGGTAAATCTCTTCCATGTTGGGCCATCTGACCCCCCAACACAAGTGGCACACGCAACACCAACTGTATCTTCAGACAATGATCTGCATAAATCAACACCGCCAACGTCAACAGACAGTAGTCAGAAACAGTCCAAGCTCTCCAAACTGTGTGTCCTAAATGCCCAGTCTGTGTGCAATAAAACCAACCTTCTGACTGACTACTTTATTGAACATGATTTTGATTTGATTGCACTGACTGAAACTTGGCTATCAGCTACTGATAAACACAATAAAATAATCGGTGAATTATGCATTCCTGGTTATGACATGTGTCATGTACCTCGTCCAAATGGAACCGGTGGAGGTATTGCTCTCATATATAAGACTAACATCAAACGCGGCCCAATAACATCACACAGTAGCGACAATTTTGAAAGTCTATGTTGTGATGTGACTGTTAAAGGAACTTTCTCATCCGTGAAGCTGGTAATCATCTATAGACCACCATACAGCTCAAAGAATCGTATAACCCCTACAATGTTCCTTGACGATTTCTCCGAATATGTCAGTGTACTCGACATCCCCAAGCAAGTTGCTGATTGTTGGGGATTTTAATTTCCACTGGGATACCGATGATGATGCTGCTGCCCGCCACCTCAATGATATAATTCATAACACTAACATGAAACAGTTTGTATGTGCTTCTACACATGTGAGTGGCCATATATTGGACCTTGTCTTTGCACGACCCACCGACAACCTTATTGATTCAGTGGATGTTGCATGTTTTCTGACAGATCATGCTGCTTTGCATTGTGCACTGAATCTGACTAAACCTCAACCAACCAAGAAACATATTTCCTATCGTAAATATGGATCTCTAGACCATGACAGTTTTTCTAATGATATTAGCCAGTCAGAATTGATTACCAACCCGTCCAATGACCTCCAAACACTCATAGATCATTACAACTCCACACTGAAGTCTATTTTGGAAAGGCATGCTCCACTGAAAACTTGCTGTATTACCATTAGACCAGCTAATCCATGGTATTCCCCGGAGATTGCCGATGCCAAGAGACTCCGCAAGAAATTGGAGAGACGCTGGAGGAAAACCAGATCAGAATCTGATAGAAATCAGTTTAAAGCGCATAGCGACTCTGTGTTGTTAATATGATCAACAGTGCCAAATCATCATACTTCAAAGAAAAACTAGCCAGCTGTGGGAACCAGCGAGAGCTCTACAAAATTGTTGAATCTCTACTCCACAACAAAGGAAAAACTAAACTTCCCACACGACAATAAACAGGAATTGGCGACAACATTTAGTGATTATTTCATAACAAAGATTCAGAACATTCGTAATGACCTTAACCTTGATCTAGATTGTATGCAGCCGTATACCACTGAAGCATCTCACTCTAATATTACACCATTGGAAGAATTCACACCAGCTCTGGATGAGGAAATCAGGAAAATCATCAAATCATCACCATCAAAGACGTGTGATTTGGATCCTATTCCTACCTGGCTCCTAAAGAACAATCTGAATATTTTGACTCCAGTTATCTCCAAAATTGTCAACATGTCTCTTCAATCTTCTAAATTCCCACAGCAATTTAGAAATGCCCTGGTGACTCCTCTGCTGAAGAAACCCACCCTCGATCCTGAAAACCTCAAGAACTTTCGTCCTGTATCCAACCTTTCATTTATATCCAAAGTAATAGAAGGTTGTTTATTCACGAATTACTGATCATCTGATTGAACACAATCTACATGAACCATTGCAATCTGCGTATAGGAAACATCATGGAACAGAGACTGCTCTTCTAAGAGTAAAGAACGATATTCTTCGGGCAGTTGACAATAAGCGTGGCGTGTTCCTTGTTCTCCTAGATCTCTCTGCAGCATTCGATACTATAGACTATGATATTTTATTCCACCGCCTTCAGTTCATCGGTGTTACTGGTCCAGCCTTGCAATGGATCAGATCATATATATAATCGAACTCAGTCTGTGAACATCAATGGAATTCTATCATCTCCCATCTCACTTTCTTCTGGCGTCCCTCAAGGATCAGTATTAGGTCCCTTATTTTTCACAATATACTCCGAGCCTATTGCCGCTATTATACGAAGACATCAACTTCAAGTTCATTGCTACATGAGCGACACACAGATATATGGATCATTTCATCTGGGAAACCAAGGCGATGAACATTCCGTGAGGCGGCGTATTGAACAATGTGTTTGTGATCTAAAGCAATGGATGACCAGGAATAAATTAAGATTTACGTTGACGACAAGACCGAACTTCTAATTATCACTTCCAAGCGTAGCCAGGATAAAATCAGATGCAACCAGATGCAAATTGGGACTTCAAATATTGAACCTTCTACGACTGCACGTAATCTTGGCATCATGTTTGACAGAACGATGTCAATGGAATCACATGTCAAGAAAGTTTGTCAAGCGTCATACTACCACATTAGAAACATCAACAGCATCCGCGAATCCTGACTGATGAGTCAGCTGCCATCCTTATCCATGCTCTTGTGACATCTAGGTTGGATAATGGCAACTCACTTTTGTTTGGAATCACCAACACTCTCATGTGCAAACTTCAATGTGTACAAAACACTGCGGCTCGTGTCTTATCCCGAACACGGAAATTTGATCACATTACTCCAGTCCTGAGAAATCTTCACTGGCTTCCAGTCAAACAGGGTTGCCTTCAAAATAATGCTAATTACATGGAAAGCCCTCAATGACAGTGCACCAACATATCTGCAGGATCTCCTCACCCAGTATTCCCCTCATCGCCACCTAAGGTCATCTGACAAACATCTTCTTGTGACACCAAGAACCAGAACATTGTATGGAGACCAAGCCTTCTCAGTCTCGGCCCCCACTCTATGGAACTCTTTGCCTCAGGAAATTCGTAGCTGTCAATCTTTACAAACCTTCAAATGCCTTCTTAAAACATTCATGTTTAACTCAACTTATAATTAGAATGCTGGTTTTGTTTCAAGTGACTTGTAAATTAATTATTATTGTACAGTAACTTTTCTTCAAGCGCCTCGGAATAGGTCTACATAGATAGATGGCGCTTTACAAATGCTTGTATTATTATTATTATTATTATATTATTACTGGTAGTCTAGCCAAAAGGCAACACAATAATACAATAATTATTCAAATTAACATCACATGACACAAAAGGAATAGCCTACTTTTAAAAATATTCTGACCAAAAAATATTTAGCCTAAATTAGAAAAAAGTTCTGAGATTGTTGTGCTGATTTGATTAGGCCATGAAAATGAAAGTCATAGATTTGCGTCCACCGCCCGCATGTCCCGAAAGCTACCGCCTAAATTTTTCATTATTTGCCAAAAAAATCATTATTTGCACAAAAAAGGTATTTCCACCAAACAAATTTAGTTCCAAATCATCCACATCAGATCAGTAAAACGAAGTTTTTACCAAATTTCCACCAGTATGTGCGCTATAATCATTAGCACATGTTCTCTTACAGTCTTCATTTAGTCCCGTGTACGTCGTTCACAAAAAAGGTCGCATCGCGCTAAAACTGTATGGTAAACTCCGTCCGATTCGCACCTGCGCAACTGTACCGCCTTCACATGCACAACACGTTTGCTGTTGAGCCTTTGTATCTTATGCCTGTGTGCGGCCCGCACGTATAATGATGCACGTACATTGGTTTATGATGCACGTACATGTACGTACACAGATTAGAAGAAACATCTTGTGATTGCGCTGTTATTAATGATCAATGGAAATAATGAATAATGAATAATGAAAAAAAGCCTCATGTGTTTTCGAAATTTCCCGGACGCAAATCTATGACTTTCATTCTCTTGGCCTTAGTAAAAAGGGGTTTGGGATCGAGTTGGTTTGGGCCGACTTGGTTGGTGGCGAGTTTGCAAGGTGCCTTGCATTCGGTACTAACGTGACTACTTAAAAAGTACTGGGCCCACGCATAATGTTCCTTCCTCCAGGACCACACACGCCCGGTATTACAATGTATGTCCAGTTTCCGGACAATAAACTTTGACGAGTTTACCTTTTAAAAGTTACTTAACACACAACATGTGATTATTTTTAACTTATTTTTCTGACTTAAATATTCTTAATGTCTATTTATATTGTGAAGCAAGTTCTTACCACGCAGTCATTACTAGATAACCATAATACCAAACTTTTTGAAGAAATATTTCCAGCAAGATATTTTTCCAACACGGCAGCCATCTTTTAAAAAGTTCGTCTTTGATTTTGAACTGTTGAAATTATCACAAAATTATATTTTTTCTGATCAAAATAAAGTCCAAAAAACAAATGACTTTTACAGTATCTTTAATCGCAACAAAAAAAAGATTTTATATAAATTATAATATGCCTTTTTCACAATGTTTATTTTCAGTGGAGTACAGTGGCCAATTTGTGCATTACAAACAAACTTTTCCCGCCAAATCTGATCAGCTGTTCATTTTGATTGTGTGACCTTTAAATGCGGTACGTACATAAACAAGTGATGACACGCACGGCCGGCACGGAACGCTACACGATGTATTTTGGTACTGTGGTATAAATGTGACAACTGACAAAAGTGCACTCCAAATTTTTAACAATTACCAGTGAGAGACTAGTGTAAAGACTCTTCTACAGTACACAAAATCTATAAATCGGGACCCTAGTCATGCCGAAAAGAGCTTGTCCATTCGGGGAGTATTTCCCAAATCAGATGAAAATCCACGTGGGGCTGAAAGAAATTGCGCAGGGAGTGAACAAGGAGAAACACATGAAAGACATTTATGGTGAGATAACAAAAATAAACTTGTCCCTGTCACTAACGTTAGTCTTCATAAAATAATCGAGTCTCAACCCAATAAACTTGACAATATTCAGTGATATTGTAATTATTTATCATGTTCTTTGTTGACGATGATTGTAATTTCACCTTGTAAGGGGTTGAATTTTAAAAAATTGTGATAAAGATTGAAAAGAAAGGTCCGAAAGTGCAACAATTTAAGTAACAAGTCACTTTGGGTAGAATGTCGTATCCAACTGCCACTTTTTCTCATTCAATATAACAAATAATCTTACCTACCCAGTAAGGTGGAGAACATATGGATGATGATGAACATATACTTCAAATTATTCCAGGATATTTATTTCATGAAAAATTAGGCATTTTTGGTATACGATGACTTCCTCAGTCATGTCAGTCTGATCTTGTCAACTCCCTGAGTATAGTGACCAACACGGTCATTGTACATGCTCAGTGGCAAATATAATAGTAGCCTAATAATAGGATCCTTCTATTTTCTGAAGGGGAGGATGTTTTTAGAAGCGAAATAAAGTCCGAAAACCATCATAAAAGTGGATTTTAAAGATAGTTTTCGCTTTCTGTACCCTGAAAAATCGGTCCTACTAAAAACCGACAACTGACGACAACTCACGGCAACACGTTCTAAATTCACTGAAACCTCAAAAATAAAGTTAAACATATATTTATAAGGGACAGTGGCATACATAAAGAATTTCAGTTTTTGAAAATGTGGTTTTAATTAGCAATAAAAAATGATTTAGCAATAAAAAATAAGTATGAATGACAGCTGTCATGAAAATAAATTTTGTGCACCGACGGGACACAGGCACACGGACACAGCCCGCGTTATGATGTCACCCGCTTTGTAGTCTGGTTTACTTTCACCCTTTCACCCTTTCACATAATGGTACAGTCCTCTACGTTGCACAAGCAAGATGGCGGCCAATACTACTGCAGCGAAGAAAATCATATTTTATTGCTAATTAAAACCACCTTTTCAAAAACTGAAACCCTGTATGTATGCCACTGTCCCTTATAAATATATGTTTAACTTTATTTTTGAGTTTTCAGTGTATTTAGAACGTGTTGTTGTGAGTTGTCGTCAGTTGTCGTCAGTTGTCGGTTTTTAGTAGGACCCCGAAAAATCGATAGAATAATTTTTTAACTAGTTAGTGGCTGCAAAAAAATTCCCCCAAAAACCTTTAAAAGTGGCAATCCTGTAGGTGGCTATTTTCAAAATGTTGGTTTTTGTACACATTTGCCTTTCTTTGTCTTCGCCTTTCTTTGTTTAAATTTAGAACAAGTGCTGAATGTGTTTATTTAATGCCTTTCCAAATCACAGATAAGACCCTAGCAATGATGTTTGCATCCCAGAGACAGCCAAGTAAAGTCAAGATGAACACAACAGCAGAGACGCCAGCAAATATCACAAATGGCCACCACCCGGCAAACGGTGGAATGCTTGGTGTAGCGGCAGGTGGTTGTCATGATAATGGCCGTAGCTCTTCACAAATGGAGCTGTTGCCGGGGCAGTGTCTTCTAGACGTGCATGGCAGAATCATGGCCGGCCACACCGTCCGGCCCAAACCCAAAGAATGTAAGCTTGAATCTTTTGAAGTTGAAGTTTGATGTACTTTCATTTGTAGCCCACAATGTCTGGGGTCATACAGCAGAAGCTACTAGTTGGCATATTTGTCATTGGATGGATTGACTTCATTGTGCAAATGTAGAATGATTTGGGTCAGTTAGAAACTAACATGTATAGATGGACTAAAGTGTGGTTTATTCAAATGTTGCTTCAACCCTACTTCACATGGAGGCCACTCCGATCCACTAAATTTCCAATATGTTCTTCACCAACCTTTAAAGCATACAAGTCACTGCTGTCCTTTCCAAGTAATCTTACAAAATCAACCCAGTGCCACCCAAGGCCACTGCAAATAAGATCATCTCCGATTACATACTCAACACACACTGAAGGCCATTACAAACCACAGTCTTATAGGTACATGTACATGTATATGTACAATAAAAGTACATGGTAAGGTACAGCTGGTTGTTTTAACATATTAGGGGTAGAATGTCGTATCTGGCTGCCACTATTTTTCATTAAATATAACCAATAATGTAATCTTACCTACCTGGTAAGGTGGAGAACATATGGATGATGATGGACATATACTTCAAATTATTCCAGGATATTTATTTCATGAAAAATCAGGCATTTTTGGTGTACGATGACTTCCTCAGTCATGGCAGTCTGATCTTGTAAACTCCACAATTAGTGACCAACAGTCATTGTACATGCGCAGTGGCAACTATAATAGGATCCTTCTATTTTCTGAAGGGGAGGATTTTTTTAGAAGGGAAATCAAGTCCGAAAACCATCATAAAAGTGGATTTTAAAGATAGTTTTCGCTTTCTGTACCACCAAAAATTGATAGAATGATTTTTTAACTGGTTAGTGGTTGCAAAAAAAATCCAAAAAAGCCCTTAAAAAGTGGCGGCCGGATACGACATTCTTTCCCATATTAGTATGGCTTGCGATGTATCAATGGGAGACCACCTTACCTTGCAATGTTAAGTGGTGTGACAGTGCACAGAAGGGTAACCATATGAGGCCACTGGCAACAACTGCAATAGCTTGGAGTGGCCTGAATGGGTTGTTTCAAAAATTGCACTGATTGTTTTATGAAATATGCACAAGTTAAAAAGTCCTTGCTTTAATCCTCCCCTATTCCATATCCCCCCCAAAATTCTAAACACACCAGTGCACTATAATGTAAAGTGGAATATTTCCACAAGATATCAGAAGATATTTTCTGTAATATATTGGTTAATAATTTTTTTCCACAGCTGAGCGCTGCACAACACCAAGGTGTCAGTCATGCCGTAAGCCAACAGTGCCTGTAGTGGCATGCTGCAATGCCTGTCAGTGTTCACTGTGTACAGACTGTACAAGACTTTGCCTGCAGTGCCAGAATGGATTCTGCAGTATGTGCTCTGTGGTCAAGTGAGTCATAAAATTCTGTTTTGGCAATTTGCGATTTTCTTTTTTTAGTTGTCTATATACATGTATGTCTGGAAAGCTAAGGAAATAAGCTTTAATTCTTTAAGTCTCATGGCTGTAGCATTTTACATTCTGGAGTTCAAACTTCAATAAAGTTTGTTAATGATTAATGCGAAAAAATCAGCCTGTACGTAGAAAGGAATAGCACGAATCATGTTATATATTGTCAGACCTTGTTACAATTGTGGTGTGAAAAAAACGTGCTAAATTTTCAAACTTTTCTCAGAAACATCTCTTATTGCCTAAACTTGGTAAATTGTAATACTTAACTCTTCCTTTAGCACCTAATAACCAACAGTGTTTTTCATTTCGTTTGACATTCTGGAGATCTATGTTTTCAACAGTTTTTTTCTTGAATAGATAAAATGTTGACAGTTTTGACTTGAAAGCCTAATTGATTTGAGTTTTGCCATTACATTGATGTAATGTATGGAGCACTCTATACTTGGTGCTTACCCATGGGTCTGTGAAAAAATCCCCAGGCGAATCAGGCAGGATTCGAACCCACAACCTTCAGCCTACTAGTGCAGAAGTCTTAACTTCTCGACCCGATGACGATTGGCCAGCTTAGAATCCTATATAGCAGCGGGTACCGTGATATGTATAGATTGGTGAAATTCTTGCATTGGGGGATAAACAATTGATTTGATTTTGCCCTTAAACCGATGTAATATATAAAGCACTGCATACTCGGTGCTTTCTGAGTGTCTGTGGATAAAAAATCATAATGTATCAAATATGCTGTGTACGTGTTCTACCTGAGGTACTCTCAGAGATACAAAATTCTAATAGACAACACTTGTGTCTGGAGTAGATTTTTTAACTTGAAGTCACACCATGCAAAACCACTCATCTTTAGGGGAATTGACTAACCATTTTTGAACATATACCCATACGTTATGCATTATAAGCACCTTGTGTGGCATGCGGGTTTTGCAACCAATTAGATCTGCCATTTGTTGATGGAAGCACTTTGTAGAAAAATTAGAATGTTTGACGCAGCTCAAAGCTGAATCAAAGTTGTATCCAAGATGGCATCTGTCAGGAACTATCTATTGATCTGATTGAGAAATTGTAAATGAAAACTTTCACTTTTCTCTGAAAAAGGACTACAAAATGAGCTGAACTTGTTTATTTATTTTTTATTTTTTACATAAAACTTGATTTAAAAAAGAAGAAGTTTGTGTTCACTCTCACTTCAATTCACTCTCTTTCTTCCTTTTAATTTTTACTGTCCACAGTTATGATGAGAATTTTGACAGAATGTTTTGTCTAAGTTGTTCATCACAGTTGAAATGAACCCATCGAGACAACTATTGAAGACAACACTTGCAAGGAATATCCTTCAGCAGAAACCAACTAGGTGATGATGGCCTTCCCAGGATACGAACAGGTCCTGGTCTGTAGGTTGTTTAAAAAAACACCCCTGCAAATCCTGACAAATTTGTCAAGGTCAGTCCTTGAAAAATGGAAATTGAGTTGGTTTACATCAGGGCTTGGACACCACCAGCAGTTTTTCGATACCAAAATGATACTAACGTCAGGGTTAATGGGATTATCCATCCACTCTGCTGGAGGATAAGAAGCCTGGAAAGGCTACATGAATTCTGACATTATTTCTCACTAAACATTTGACATTTACTCCTTACAAATTTGTCAAGGTCAGTCCTTGAAAAATGGAAATTGAGTTGGTTCCATCAGAGCTGGGCCACCATCGGCAGTTTTTTGATACCAAAATGATACTAATGTCGGGGATATGTTTTATTAAACATTATATTTATGTACATATGTAAGTGCACATTATAGGACCCCTTACAATTGTTTTTGTGCTAAAACCATGCCTACTTAATAATGTATAAGTATAGTGAGTGAAATTTTTTTGTGCAGAGTTGTGTTAAAATGTAAATATTTAAGTGAAATCTTAAAACGTAATCTTGTAGATGAGATCTAAGGTACACACAGCCTTTCATATTCCTTGAGATTGAGACTCTTTAAACCATGAAATGGAAATCACCTCATTTATTATTATTATTTATTATTATTAATCCTGACTCCCTTGGCCCATGTGCTTACACATAACCTCAATCCTCCAAAATCCTTCAGTAGTAAAGCAAGCACATGACATGTATGCACACATGTGTTTCTAATCTGTGATACATGTACATGGCCAGGGACCCTCCCTGCATGCATGCATGGAGCATTAAACAGTGTCCACTGACCCAAGCACTGACCTTGCAATCACTACAACAAACGTGGATGTACATGTACCATGGAAAGGCAAGTATGCCTAATAACCCCAATCCTCCAAAATCCTTCACTTTAGCAAAAGAGCATGTATACTCAATCCTTCAAAATCCTTCATTTAGCAAAGAGGATTTTGGAGGGTTAGGATTAATACAACAGTCAAATTGTAAACAAATAACCAGGAAATGTCTCTTAAAGGATTAGCATTGATCGGTCAAGACATCACAAACACTGCATCTACATGCAGCTGCCAACATGCACAAAATATGTCCAGCACATTTTTTTCGGTCAAATACATATTGAGCAAATTACGACTAATAGCAACCTTGTCCCCGGGGCTTTCAAGCAATATGGGCAATTCCATGGTTACTCATGTTACATTTATGAGGTATTGGTCCCACTCTTAATGCAATAATTTCCATACTTATGTATTTCACTCATCATTTTTTTCAAAGTAGTTGCATTATACCCAGACCTTACTCGGCACAAAAAAATTGTTATATATATGTATGTATAAGAGAAAAATGCTGGTTACTCACGTTACATTTTTCGGACATACATAACATGTCACTTTTTCTCGTATAATTTTGTTCTGAGTAAGATCTGGGTATAATGCAACTTCTGTGAAAAACTGATGAGTGAAATATATTATGGGCCCAAAACCTCGAAAATGTAACATGAGTAACCATGGAATTACACATATCGTTGTTATTTGATCCCACTGCTCTCTTGCCCTGGGTTTGGATGATAACAGTATCCATTAATCTTGTATATCATTGGTTTATATTGGCCAAACTGTGTCTATGAGTATGCTTACTCTCTGAGAATCAAGATAAACAATAAACAACTAGGGTTGGCATGTTTACACGTTTATGTGTACACAATTTTACTCAACATTTTCAAATTCACAAAATGTGTAAACGAATCCTACATTTAAAAAAATGGAACCTTCCATTTTCATGATATTTATATACTACTCAAAACAATTTTGGGAACACCGGAATAATCTCAGTTAACCCTCCTACTGTTTGACCATTTGAAACCATTCAAAATTTCCATTTACCAAAATGCCCATTGGTTTTGTACACACATGGTGATACCATTTGAACAGTGTTGGTAGCAAGCTTTACTACCATTCAAATCCATTCAAATGCATAGAAGGTCCATTGATTCACCACTTAGAAGTATCCAAAAAAGGTTTTGTATTAGCTGACCTACCATTCAAAACCATTTGGGGAATCAATACTGTACACAGTTATTTCACCATTCAAAACCACAAAAGCGAATAGTTTCAAATGGTGGATCAACTTGTATGAAAAAGGTACCAGAAGTAGGAGGGTTAAAGCAAGATCATTTATTTCAGATAAACACAATGTTTCACAGAATTGATGAGAAACAACTGCACAATGAAACAGATGATAAAGGATGCATGTAGTGATTACTCATTTCATGACATGACTACTGAAAGAGAGAGGGGGTTGCAAATGAAAAGCCCGGTTCATGGAACATTTCAAACCTATTTGATGTTAAAAATCCGGTGTTCCCTAAATTGTTTTGAGTAGTATATATAAAAGTCCACTACTAATGTAATTACATGTATAACCGCCCTTGAACTCAGAGATACCATTTAATCCCAAAAAACATAATGATGACAGTTTTACATAAAAACTTACTTAGTGATAAGTCCATTATGGTACTAAACCCCTTGAAATCATTTTAGTAAAATAAGTTCAATACAAACGATAAATCTGGTGCCTTACCTTGTGACTGCCATTTTCATGCAAATGAAAAGCCCGGTTCATGGAACATTTCAAACCTATTTGATGTTAAAAATCCGGTGTTCCCTAAATTGTTTTGAGTAGTATAGAAGTGCGAAAATTGGGCCCACTATTATTATATCATGATTCCCAGGATGTTCAACTGATAATTTGCTTTTAATTTAATACAACCAGAAATTTTGGATGTTTTGTGCTGGGGTTGGATTTGTTTAATCTGAATCCGTAATGCTGTATTTTGGAATATTTTCTATACTAAATACGGACAACCTGCCTGTATCATGCCATTTATTGGTTATAACAATATTCGTTTACACGTGTACACGGTCTGTGTCAAAACGTGTACACGTTTCGCAAATTAAATGGAAAATTCCAAGCCTAGAAACAACCAATCTGTGTCAGCTCGTGACATCGTGTCATTCACAGGTAAATAGCAAAAATGCATTTAGATTAGTTCATATTTATTCTTCAATAGAATAGAAGTGAAAGGTATTACATGTGTGTTATTCTATTTTCTTAAAAGTGATAGCACCTTTAAATAAAACGAGTTTTCTAGGAAAGATTCATACCATCAATCAGCTTTACAATAAGTAAGTTTCACAATCAAATTTGGTTTCTTTTTTGTTATTTGTGAATTATCATTCATGTACACGTTACCATTATGTTCATTTTGTTTTGTGAATTTACTGCTTTTAAGTATCCAGTTAGGAATGACATCAAAGGTGTGTATCTGTAAGACGTATGTTATGCCAGATGCCAGATGGCAACATTTCAAAGAAACTGTTATTGTTACAGAGTTAAGTGCATAGTTGTTTGAACATATTGTATATTATGTATGTTAACTGTAAAAGTAAGACTGTTTAAGGAATTGTATTTCAAAGGGACAATATCATCATGATCAGAGCAAACTTTCAACAGGGCATGGAATCGGTGTTCCTAGTTTAAGATGAACACAGTGACTGAAAATTACCTGCTCATTTATGCAGCAGCTACGGTAATATGACCTTATCATGTGTGGTATTATTTTCAGTCACCGAGTTAATCTAAAACTAGCACTCTGATTCCATGCACTGTTGATAGTGACGATATTGTCCCGTAAATTGTTTGTTTGGCTTTCTTTATGTTCATGATGCAAAATCAAAACGGCCAAAAGAAATGATGTTAATGTCACAAGACCTTTGTTAACATTGTAAAAATTAAGCTTTACAAATAATATAAATTTATGCATATACAGTACAAGCTTTTGATAAATGTTTGTCAACTTGTTGTTCCCAATAACTTAGTTTAGACCTGTCTATTGTAAGGGGTTACGATTGTGTTTAAAGGGACAATATCGTCACGATCAACAGGGCATGGAATCAGAATGCTAGTTTTAGATTAACTCAGTTACTGAAAATAATACTCCACATGATAAAATAGAGCAAGTAGTCCTTAATCTATGCTTGTACTGATCATTGGCGGATTTTCTTTCGTTCATCGTCTCAAATGAAAGCTTATAACTTCTTAACTCCACAAAAATAGCAATTCAACATTAAATCTATTTTCCCCGTCAAATCGGCCCAAACACGGGCGATATATCTTCAAACAATATTCTTACAAATCTAGCAAAGAGGCCTGTAATAAAATATAGAATACATTTCCGTAAGATGATACAACATTGGGTTTATAGTCCTATCTAGGCGCTCATTATTACTAGATAAGGCCATACACCGACTTTGGTTCGGCGTGGTTGGGCGATACGAATTGGTTCCGTTGCTTGTCAGCACAAGATGTGCGAGGATGGATGATGTTACAGTCAAACGCCTTGAGAAATATTTATTATTTTCATGGACAAAAAAAACAACCTTGTTTGGCACAGTTGGTGGATATTGGGCGCTAACTTATCTTCGCGTAATGACATCACGTCCACTCGTTTGTTAACGTGTGGCTCCAAGGCAGGAATAATTCACCGTGCAAATGTATGGAGAGCCTTAAGTTGATTAAAATGTATTTAGTGATTTCAGCGCGCTTCTCGCTGATTGAATGGGAGCCACTAGTGTGATTTCCATGAAGAGCATAAATCGCACTGCATTTTCTGATGTTGGAACCATTCCCTAATAACACGTTCGCCTTTCATGTGAACGGTACCGAGTTTGAATCCCCCAGTTCATTAGGCCTAATTAATTTTTTAAACTTTATTTTCTATTTTTAATACAACATTTATTCAGATACAAAGCCTTTCTGTTTAACTGTATACTAGTAAGGAGGATATTTTTTGTTGTTCAAGGATAAGGTAGGTTTAAGATAAGTTCAACATGCCTTTACGAATACAAATACATATGGGGTGTATAATGGCAATTGTTGACTGCAGATACAAAATATCACATTCGTGATGATACGTACCGGTATGTGGTGACAAATTTCTAATTAATCTATAGGACACAAGGGAGAAGGAAAAACCACGAAAAATGAGTCACTTTTATTGAATTTGTTTTGATCGAAAAACACTGCACGACCTAGAAAATTCAGGTCAGAATGTTCAGGAAAACGTGAAAATGAATAGGTTCTACATTCCAACCATGGAGGAAGGAAATTTCCTTCCTCCATGTTCCAACAATCAAATTAGCAAATTTTAGCTGATTGTTGGCCTGACGCGCGCGGCATACTAATTCGCAGTTACTCGAGGGGGCAATCATTATTGATCCATCCAGACGCGGAACAAAAAACAAGACTTGCAGTCTTAAAAGGGAAGGAACGAAACTAGAATGGGGATTTAAGGTGTCCAAGGTGTGTCCCCTCTTTTTTGTTTCCTGGGGATTAGACGTTATTGACAAAGCCATTTTTAGTAGCCCAAAGATCTGACGTTACGCTTCGAGGCTCATGAAAGACGCCAGATACCAGCCTTTCAGTTTGGAGGAGATTCAACTTTGACCTTGGTTGTTAGCAGACCTCATGATCACTAGCCTGATGGCAGCGTGAGGTCAGATGTTCAGCACAATGTATCCAATGAAATCTCTTGAATGGTACGTCCGGAGCCTGTCTCTGTCCTTTACGGGATAAAGACAGGGGACCAGTCTAGGTTTGAAGATTCGCGGTGTTGTCAATACCGGGTGGCCGGGGGCTAGGTTATGACTATGACAATAATTTCAAGCTATCCGAAACCCTCACTCCCTTTAAAAACATCCTGGATCCATCCCTCACTCTCTTTAAAATAAGATATAATTAAACAACCAACCTGTGAAGGTTTAATCTTTTTCGTAATGTCATTTGTGAGAATGAAGTGAAAATCTAATCATTATGTTTCGTATTCATTATAACGTGAATTTTTAAAAAAAGATTCAAAGAACTGGAAATTATTTAACTTAATTTTTAAAACAGTGACAGCATCCCGAGACAAAAGTATTTCTAGGGAAGTTTGATACCATCATCAGCTTAACACCAAGTTTCACCTTACAATTCGACCAATTCGACCATTTTTGAATGACAATCCTAAACAAAATTACCCACCAAGTTTTGGCACAAAAATCAAATCAATGGGAAATTTTAGTTCGCATACGGGCCTAAAAAAGACGAACGCCTGTTATATTCATGATTCGCACATAACCCACTGGCATGTTTTTCTCCGGGGCCAACCGACTGTAGTGTTTCTGACATTATCGCCCTGTTTTTGAATATTCTTTACTGGTGATTCCCCGTAATTTAATTTGTAATTTGAACATTATTATTGTCTGTGAAGAAAGGCAAATAAATGCTTTACAAGGGAAGGTACAATATGGGAATTATTAATTGGTAGTTTGGGAATTATTAATTGGTAGTTTCACAGTTACCGAAATATTAAAGCTAACTCGATGTGAAGTTGGTACAGGTATTAATCATCCATTAATATATATATATATTAATGAGAAAACGAGCATTTCTTTCTCATGTGTTTTCTGTAAAAATGTATGATGATATGCTTGCTTACACTTTCCTCATGACATAGACTCTACATTAAGTTAAACTTTTCACAAATCTGAATGCGATTCAAATATTTACTCGACACAACGGAATAAACTATAACTTTATCTCTGCATTCTTATGCATTAATGGACATTATTTTACCAACAATCATGTACATTCCCTTCAAATCATACCTTTTGAGAAATTTAAATATTTCATTTTATAAACTTTTTGTTTTTCATTTATTTCTTTCATGAATATTACAATTTTCAAATAAAAAGCTAAAATGCAAGGAGTAATCATTGGCAGTAAGTGGCGTAACTATGGTGGGGGGGGGGACGGGGGGAACGTGCCGAGATCCGTGCCCCCGGGTACCCCCATTCAGAATTTTGAAAAACTAAGTCACTATTTGAGACTGCAGGATTCAAGTATTGACATTCCCCCTGGAAAAGTGGTGCACCGGCCCTAGGCCTAGTGCCCCCCTGAAAATGGGACCTTAGTTACGCCACTGATGGCAGCGCATCTAGGCCCAGCCATTTCTTTGTTATGCCTTCGTCATCACATCCCAGAACTCACCAGTGTTTTCATCAATAATCCGATCGATGTGGTAACACCGCGTTAATAAAATCATGAATTATACATAAAACCATCAAATTGGCCTATATAAATAAATCTTCATTAAACCCAGCCCCGAAAGGAGAACAAAGTCATGGAAATCAATAACAACATGTGAATTACAACAACACACGAACACATAAATGTTTCAATAAAAAGTAGGTAATTAATTAAGATTTGTAGCTTTGCATGGTGAAAAGGTTAAGTAAAGATTGTTTGCGGTGAAACCATATGAAACGTTCTCTTTTGAGTAGTAATTAGTTCTAAAAAGTAATTAGTTCTGAATTTTTTTTTTTAGAGCGGCTAGACATGGGCGCCGGCCGGGCCCATAAAATGTTGCGGCCGCGTGGCAGTCATAGAAACGCAAGTTTGTGGTTACAACTCAAATTAATTTGGTAGTTAATGCTCATCAAATATCAATTTGGAATGCCACAATATTTGGACCACTAAATTTGATGTGTTCTAAATAAATGAAAAAAATAATAACAAAATAATATTTGTTTTTTTAAATACAAAAATTAAAAATACCCAAACCAAACCAGCCCAACCAACCCAACTGACGACTTCGACAATAAATCGACTGCTAACGCACTCCTATTTATTCTAAAGCTGTTAGTGTTATCGAGAGGACTTGATTTTTCTAAATGACTATTTCACTCATTATTCTTTGCATATGTACATTGTGTACTTCTGTTGACTTTATACAGGTGCTGCCTACGACTACCGGTACGCTTACCGTATGTGAACAATCGGCGCTTATTATAAGCAGAACATTAGCAAAAGATGTATGCTTGCGTGCATATTATTGTCGAGTACTTCGTGCAACTAAGGATTCCCCTTTACATGGCTAGCGTAAAATATTCTGCGCAAAACAGAACAAAAATGATTGTGAGCGCGGAATTCCGTGTCTAGCAGTGCTTTAGGTCACGACTCGTGAATGATCTGGTTGCTAGGAGGTAATAAGTACACAACATTAGTTGTCAAAACTCTATCTGGATACGTACTAATTGAATCATAGTCTTAAGTTACAAGCAATGGGTTGTACTTAAGTTGAAATCAATAATTCCACTTTCCCTTGATTCTGTAGCTAAATTATGTTGTCATATGCCGTTTTACTTTGAGTACTCTTTTTTCCAGTTGGGATATACTACTCTTTAAAAGTTTTAGATTGGATTGAAATTCACTCTAACCGATTGATAAATATTTGTCTCTAGTTTCAATCGGTTAGAGTGAATTTCAATCTAATGAACTTTTAGACAGGTCTAGGCCTAGTATTGTAAGCACACGTTGCTCACCTACGGAGCTCTGGAACTGCCATCTGACTTAGGCTATTAAGATCCTGATAATTATAATTTATCTCAGAATGACGACATCAACGTAAGATGACGACATCCCGACATAATTTATCTCAGGATGTCGACACCCTGAAAGTAGGATTTTGTCATCCCGAGATAAACTATGTTGGGATGTCGTCATCTTACGTTGATGATGTCGTCATCCTGAGTAAATTATTTCAGGATCTCAACACGTTTGATGGCACTTTCAGAGCTCCGTATACTCTCGTCAACCTTAATATCCATACCAAGCCGATCACGAATTGAAATCACCATTGCCGGAATATAGCACCGCCTCTCGAGTGTGCATGCATGAATTTAAATTGTATTATATCATAATTATGCCTCCATGGGTGCATATAGTTGCGAAATGAAGCGCTATAGGCCTACAGGTCGTATATATCTTACCTTGTTGATATTCGAGTAGCCAAGCTGAAAAAAAGATTTTTCCTCTGTAGTGTTATGTGCGACTTTGAGAAGATACATCTGTGCCGTATACCTATTTGTTCTGCACACTGTTGATTGAATTTGATTTTCCGTGAGATCCACACTTAAACTCAGAACAAAAAATGGAAAACTTTACCAATTACAGTACGTCTGATGAGGAGGATATATATTATACCCCAAATCCAAATGAAGGGATTATTGTGTATAAATATTCCTTCGAGAGGCCAACAATTGCTACAATGTTTATCACCGCTGCAGTCCTTGGTACAATTGGTAACAGCTTCGTCATAGTAGCTGTCGCGTTGTCGAAGAAGCTCCGGACAACGACCAACGTTTTCGTGGTCAATCTCGCTCTGTGTGACATGCTGACCAGTCTATTTTTGCCCTGGCAGGCCGTGGCGCTCCTGGGAGGGAACGTCTGGCCGATACCAGAAGCACAGTGGTTGTGCGGTCTGTCGGGGTTCGTCACCATCATCACCTTCGGTGGTGGCATCAATAGCCTGGCTCTAATTGCGATTAACCGATGGGTCGGCATCACTAAATCTCTCATAACAACCAGGAGCATCTACACTTCCCGTAAGCTCGCCCTGATGATCATGTACTCCTGGGGGGTACCGCTATGCTGCGCCTTAACACCAGTCCTGACAGACTTCGGTGAACTTGGCTACGAAAAGCTGTATAACACCTGCTCTTGGGACAGAAATAATCCATTTTCGGTATATTTCAACATATTATTCACAATAGTCAACTACCCTATCCAGTTGACTGTAATTATAGTAAGTTATACCTCAATATTCTACTACGTCCGCAGGACATCACGCAAAATGGCAAAAGCCGACGCGCCGTCCGTCTCGGCTAAAGTTAGCGGTGGAGGTGGAAATCGCGCAATGAGTAGAATGCTTTTGAAGAGACAACTGGCGGTCACCAAGAACTTACTCTCCATCGTCTTGGTCTTTGTTCTCTGTCTCACGCCTTACTTCACAGCTATCGTTCTTAATACAGATTGGAGTTATAGATTGGTGCCTTGGGGTGCCGCGGTGTTGTTCTTCAACAGTTCCATCAACCCCTTTATCTACGCAACCTCGCACCCTGAATTCAAGGAGGCCTTTGGGCACATGGTACGGTGTCAAAAGATACCCAGAGTTTGTTCGTGTCAACGGCACAGACAGAAAGATAACAAAACGTTATCTACAAAGTTGTGAACCACGACTTTTAAGAAGTTAGGACTATTAAATTGCACCATTCAATTTAATCCAGTAAGCACGTATCAAAACGAAACTAACGAACAGTAGACGAAGGTAGGCATACTAAGTAGTAAATATACTGTAACAAAAAAATCTTATTGTTTTTACTGGAAATTCCTGGCAGTGGGAACGCCAGTACAATCCAACGGTGCATGCTATTTAAATCAAATTCAACAATAGTTTTATGTAATGAAAATTGTTCAATGTAATTAAGGTACATCATTTGTAATGGTGGCTTAAACTGATTTTACGACCCTTAGGCTAGGCCCTATGGAAATATTCTCATGCAAAATTCCAAGTGAAACTCATTTGGAATGTCCCATGGTATCCTACTGGTGATTTGGCCGCCATGTATTTCCCATGCCATATTCTCATGCGGAGTATTAAAAAATCCCATATATGGTGTTTCCCCAATGTATTCCCACCTCCTTTCCATGGGGGTTTCTCATTCACTGGAATCCCCTACCCTAGTACTAGGGCTGTGATTACATACACGGTGGATAACCTTCTCTTTGAATGAACAAAGATATAACTTATACAACCAACCATTAAAAGTGTCCGTTTATTACGTATTAATATGTCGTTTATTCCATGCCCTATTGGCTATTTATTTTCAAAAATTGTTTTAATCCATTTTTTTTAAATTGTTTGTATAAATTGTAACTCGGTTGTAGTTAAGTTTTCAGTTGAAATCATACTATATCATCTGTATCCGATCCAATAAAGAATTTTTTTACTACGATACATAAACTACCAAATTCTCTTTTGGCTTTCTTGCCCCTGATCTTCCTGTTGAATTTAATCTTTCATTTTCTTTTTAATCCGATTAAACTACCCCAGCTGTCATGACTGAACACCTCTGTGTTTGTATTTTATTCAAACACGGAACTCGTTATAATTAGTTACGTTATAACTCATTAGATGGCATCATAATGATGTCACAACAGTACACAATACTACATTTTCAGGTTAATGACATTGCCAAGTTTCAAGACGCTGTGAGCTTTAGAAAGATGTTAAAATCCCGCGCGAAGAGTTTGAAGGGAAAAACCTAACAATTTCAATAATTGTTCGGTGTTACCGAACACCTAAATATAAAAATAAAACAACATTTGTGTAGAGAATGTATGAAACGTATTTACACGTATAAGGCAATAATTAAAATGGTTAACCATTGTCTGAAATGTATAAGATGTGATAACTATTTACAGAATATTTCAAATGTTTGATATTGCAGTTGTAATTTGCATGGAAACCTCCAGCTTTACATATACAAAATAATCGCAATCATGCGGAGCTAGAAATCCTGTGGAAATTTCAGGGTTATACCTAAGGGGGATGTTTACATTGGATTTAATTTTGGATTTTTTCACGATATATATCATAAAATTAACCTGTGAAAGTTTCTTCACAACAGGGGCTCACTTTCTGGAGGAAACAGCTAAAAACTTTTTGAACGTTCAACATAACATTTCCCGTTTCTCTTAAAAGAAAGCACTTCAGATGGAATTATATCTCAGGATGAACGATAATTGTACTCACCAAGTATACTTTAGGTAAAACTTGTAGCTTTGCATGGTGAAGAGGATAAGTAAGACTAATTGCGGTGACACCATGTGAAATTCTCAATTTAGTAATTAGTTCTGAAAAGAACAACTCGACGTTTCGATCAGTATGCTCTGATCGTCCTTAGGAGAATGTATACTTTAACCCTCCTACACATGGAGGCCACTCCGATCCACAAAATTCTGCTCTTGAGCAACCTTCAGTACATACATGTACAAGTCTGCTGTCCTTTCCAAGTAATCTTACAAAATCAACTGTGTGCCACCCAGGGCCACTGTAAATGTTTGAACATATTAGTAT
The DNA here is from genome assembly GCA_029582265.1 of Zoroaster sp. YZ-2022. Taxonomy (NCBI): domain Eukaryota; kingdom Metazoa; phylum Echinodermata; class Asteroidea; order Forcipulatida; family Zoroasteridae; genus Zoroaster; species Zoroaster sp. YZ-2022. The sequence goes on along the minus strand of CM055821.1, from coordinate 21,367,645 downwards.
GGCCTGCAATGTATCGATGGGAGACCACTTTACCCCGCAATCTCAGTGGTGTGACAGTGCACAGAAGGGTAACCATAGGAGGCCACTGGCAACAGCTAATGGCTTGGAGTGGCCTAAATGGGTTGTTTCAAAAATTGCACTGATTGTAGGAGGGTTAATGACACAATATCGTCACAATCAGAGCAAACATTCAACAGTGCATGGAATTGGTAATCAATGTGTGCAATATATTTATCATAATCAGCCATGGTAATCACGTCCTGTTATCTAGGCAAGCATGCACTTGTGTGGTATTATTTTCAGTCACCGAGTTCTGCTAAAACTAGAAACCGATTCCATGCCCTGTCAAAAGTTTGCTCTGATCATGACAATATTGTCCATTTAAGATAATAAAAAAAACAGGTACAAGCATGTGTCATGTCATATACAGACTATTTCATGGAATCTAATCATGTATCCAAAAGAAAATCTTTACATCCGGTTTAAGGGTCACATTAATAGAAAATAAATTTCATTTCATTTGTAACCACTACTGTTACAACAGTTTTGGTTGGACTACCAGGTAACTATTCCCATTTTCTCTAAGATGAAAACACTTGAGATGGAATAATTTCTCAGGATGATTGATACTTGTACTAACTTTACACCAAGTCAGTTTGTGGATAATAATTTCTTAATTTGATAATCTGGTAATTACCAATGTTGTATCTTATATTTTTGAAGATGTGTTATGGGATTCAACACAAGTACAAGATTGTATTTGCTAGTGAAATTATCAAGGAGAGCTTGATCCTCTTACAATATTTCAATATCATAAGCCACAGATTCAAGACAACTCAATACGGTATAATCATAAGTAATGTAAATTAAAAAAAACCTATATAACATCTCTGAAAAATATTCATGTGTTTTGGTTATACATTAAAATATATGTATATAATTACGTTCATCAATATATAATTTTAGAAATATATATTACACCTTCCCTTTTCAGAATTTTGTTTTCTTTCTTACAAATTCATTTGTTTTTTCCAGGAATAGACTATATATGAATCAAACCTCCAAATGGATGATACAACAACAAACAAACAATTTATTAATAACAATAAAATGAAAATATTGAATATGATTAAAACACATAAATACTTGATCTACCCTAATGATAAAGACACTACTTTTGTGTGAAAACAGTGACAAAACTGAAAATTCCTCCATCTTGTCTTTGTCTCTAGATTATTTTCATCTGGGATATTCACTGTACTTGATTAAGGTTAATAAGAAGACTATTACCTACATGAAGTGTGCCACTCGTGAATTAACCTAGTCCCACGGCATAGTACCAGACGTCTATTACCTACATGAAGTGTGCCACTCATGTACTAACCTAGTCCATGGCATAGTACTCTAAGAACAATGGATTTAGACTATTCATGACGTATTGTTCCACAGACTGATGAGCAAGGTCTCAAAAAGAAGCAGTGCAGTCTGGGAGACTTAACTGGCATGTGAGAGAACTGTATCTCATGTGAGAGAACTGTATCTCACGTGCGCTCCTTAGCGTTTGCGCGTTCTCCCCACAGCTGATGGTTCGCACGCGTCGAGGCCCAAGAACTAGCTTCGCTCGTCAAGTGCCAAATCCCATGATCTCTTACGGCAGGCTGGGCAGGGCAGAAAAACTCGAAACCATGCTCGTTGCGTGCGCGTATTTGGAGTACAATGCCGTGGTGTGGACAACAGTAGGCTGGCACACTTCATGTAGATAACAGACTTCTCGGATGATGTAATATAAGGACCTTGAAGAGCCTGCTGCTCTTTCTCAGAACTTTCAAGACATTATTTGGGAGATTTTTACAGTAATGTGTGAGGCCTAAATTTAAAAACACACATCACAGTAAGGATACCCTGAGTCCCCTGACCGACACTGGGGATGGCTCATGCAGTTAATGAGCTAGATCCCAATCAAATGCCAGTTATTTCTTCTTGATCATGTCAACAGACTTGATGTTATAGTATTGCTTCCTCAGTGCTTCACTTGGAACGGACCGATTCTTTGTTACGTGTTTTGCCTTGGATGTTGATGGCATGAACGTCTGGGTAGAAAGAAGGCACAAAAAACAAATACACCACATGAATACCAAGTTTAACCAAATTTATAACAATAAAATGGCCATGATTAGGATTTATGGTGTAATAAAAGTTGAATAAAAGTTGAATAAAAGTGAAACGAAAGCCTGTAGTTACCTGAAGGCATGACTTGGTGGTCATATTGAGCTTGGTATGAAGCATGTCATCAGTCACTAGAGTTTGTTCCACCTCATCATCATCATCATCATCATCATCATCATCATCATCATCATCTGAGTAGACTAGTGCTCCCTGTGCCATTGGGACCTGGTTCAAATTGCCCTGCATTAATGGAGGTGCCATCTTTGGTGAAGTTCCCTTAAACATGCCGCCTTTTTTCTTCATTTGTCTGGACTTGGGCATAGGGGCAGACTGAATAGAAAACAAAACAAGAGAGATTAATGACAGTTATCTTGTAATGCATCGCATTCAATCAGAATGAAAATAATTATATTGTAAAATAAATGTTTAGGTCAATGAGTTTTATTTCAAAGAGTATTCACTTGATCAGATGAAAGTGAAATCAAATGAAAAACAAAAATTAAAAAAAAAAAAAAAAAAATGACCGAGAAATGTGACGAACAGACTATTAAAGAAAAATAACTAGTATTTCTTTACGTTCTGACGATCTTTCCAGCCATACATCTCATTCTGTAAAACTACGAGTGCCCATCCTGCCAAAATTTTAAGATTTATCGCCCATGTTTAACTGACAGTTAATGTTTTTTTTATTGGAACATTGATAATTTCCTTTTAGACAGAAAAACAAATACTTTGAAATGACTTATTTGACAAAGTAGTTGTCAGAAACTTGATTTAACAGTAAAAAAAAAAAAGTGCCCAAATGAATTTACGTCTAGGTATATATTTACTGTAAAAGCACGCTTCTCAAGATTTCTTTGAGAAATGCGTAATTTTAATTCATTTGTTTTCACTTCCCCAAGTAAAATAGCAATGTTCCGATGCAAAAGAGATTTTTTGGAAATTGATGTAAAATAGCCCCAAAAAAGAAAACGGGCGATATATTTTTAAGTATACACTTTCAGTAGAACATTTGTGACCCGCTCTATCGTAATGAGGAATGTCCCCCAAGGGACCGTTTCGCGTAAACAAGCTCTGAAGTTCACATAACGTAAAAAAAAACTAAAAAAAACAAAAAACAAAAAAAAACGCATTGAAATCGATTTTAAGGTTTTTGTGTATTTAGGTACCTTAAATATCAAAGTTTGTGTGTTATTTTACTTTTTGAGAAAAATATCAATAAAGTAGAAAATAAAGACCTTTTCTCAAGCGTGTCTGTGTCCATTTCTGTTCCAAATCGTCCTCGTTTGATCGTCCTCGTTTGAACTGCTTTTGTAAGCGCCGTTTCGAGCCGCGCCATTATCATTTAACATGCATGTTTGGTACTGTTAGAAAGGTCATGATGTGACCTCTGTAATTTTAGTAATGACACCACTGTCTGAATACTGAATAATAAGATAAGCGCCCAAAAACTTAATACAGAAAGTCTCCTTGTTGCTAAGTCTAAGCCCTACGTCGTAGGGTTCCAACGAGCTGATTGACCTAACGCGGCCAACGGGTTACTGAGCTTGCGCAGTTTGGATGTTTACCTCGAATGGATCGAGACAAGCGCCAAAGTGGGCGGTTTAAGCGCAGCCTGCCGGCCTGATTGTACTGTGTGCTTTCGTGATTTTGGCGCACCTTGTCAGCGTACATGTACATGTGCACGACGCATGCACTGGGCATGGGATCGGAGCGACCGGTCATGCATTGTATAGTAGTATACGTCACGTTCTTCATGTACACGCATGATCGTTGTTTGACAGTGTTTGTTTATCAAACATTCAGAGACCCAGAACTTCTAAAGTAATTCGAGCATTGACGTTAAACTTTCACAGAGTATTCTTAAAGACATGGTCCATACGCCTGTTAAATTTTGTGATTCTAGCCTTTCCAAAAGATTACCGTTGCCACGTTAAGTTATTTCGTTCAAGTTCAGATACTATGTATGGAGTGTCGTGGCCGAGCGGTCTAGCGCACCGAACTCAAGTTCTGGTGTTGCCAGCAGCAGGGTGTGAGTTCGAGCCCCGGTCGTGACACTTGTGTCCTTGAGCAAGGTACTTAACCATAATTGATTCGTCCCTTCGGATGGGACGCAGTGTCAGAGGTCCTGCGGTGGTGTTGTGTAATGCACGTAAAAAAGAATGCGCCTTGAGCACCACTTAGTTGGTGGATACGTGCGCTATATAAGTCCACACATTATTATTATTATTATTATTACAGCGCACCCCCATACGTAGTACACGCAGCGCGTAAGTTCAAACATTTTTTTTTGTTCGCAGCGCGTACTTTTTTAAAAACCCGTTTTTCTCGTAAAACGTTTCTGTAACAATCCCACCAGTATCTCAACTTCTTTGTTTAATAACTTTGGAACGGAAAAAGGGACACATTTATGTTTGGCTTCATTGGAAAGCCCATTAAATGCTCGTTATGATCTATGCATATCTCCATTTTTCATATTTGGGGGACATTCCTCATTACGATAGAGCGAGTCACATTTGTAAATTTATCCATCCTTTGTAAGAAACAGTAGATATGTAGAGTTTTTGTGTGTATATATATACACATTCCACTGATTCCAATATGGAATCTTCAACCCTTCATGTCAACAATTCAGTTGGGAAATTATTTGACTAATTTTACTCAAATAAAAGCACATCAAACAGACAGCTTTAAAAGGGATGTTTAATAATAATAATAATAATAATGTATAGATTTATATAGCGCACGTATCCACCAACTAAGTGGCGCTCAAGGCGCATTATATTATTATCCCTGCTCATAAGGCTCATAAGGCTCATAAATCATTCCTGAAACCATCTCAGCTCCCTGGGGAGTATACAGCTCAATTGCTGCCATTTCTAGCGCATATAGAGCAAACCATCTCTGCCTTCACAGGTACCCATTTAACCCCTGGGTGGAGAGAAGCAATTATGGTTAAGTGTCTTGCTCAAGGACACAGGTGTCACGGCTCGAACCCACACTCTGCTGCTGGCAACACCAGAACTTGAGTTCAGTGCGCTAGACCGCACGACAATCCACTTTACGTGCATTATACAACACACGGGACCTACGGCTTTACGTCCCATCCGAAGGACGAAGCAATTATGGTTAAGTACCTTGCTCAAGGACACAAGTGTCACGACCGGGGCTCGAACCCACACCCTGCTGCTGGCAACACCAGAACTTGAGTTCGGTGCGCTAGACCGCTCGGCCACGACACTCCAAGTAGGTTTCAAGTAAAAGTGTGATTATATTATATTATGTTTTTAGAGATTACCCATTGTGTATAAGGGATGTTTCATACCAAGTAGGTTTCATGTAAAAGTGTGATTATATTATATTATGTTTTTAGAGATTACCCATTGTGTATAAGGGATGTTTCATACCAAGTAGGTTTCATGTAAAAGTGTGATTATATTATATTATGTTTTTAGAGATTACCCATTGTGTATAAGGGGTCGTTGATAAGAATTTGCATTTGAAAGTCTTAAAAAGTATGTAAGGCATTGCCAGGTATCCAGATACCAGACCAAAACTGTCCTGGTTAAATTTTTCGGTTCCAATCATCACCCGTAAATGACTTTTTAAAATTTCGACTGAATATTTAAGCCACACAAATGTGTGTGGGGAATGGAGATGGTACTAGTCGTTTTTAATATAGAGGCGGGAAATTATTACAGTAAGTCCACATTTATTCTGACTCTAATAAAACCAGAGAAACTTGTGTTCATATTGGTTATGTTACACATTCAGGAGTATTTATATGTTTTTACAAATTTGTTTACGGGTACCCGGGTATCCGAAGATTTCCAATTTCGGGTATCCAGTTCCCTGAAATAACCGAAAACGCACAGCCTTAAAAGTTTGTTTACCCTCTGCTGAAGCATATTGTCAAGATTGTCTGCCGCCGATAAGTAGTTATATGCCGATTCACTCTGCTCGGTGGAGTTAGTGGCTGCCCGGCTTAAGTAACGTCCATGGGAATACCTGGAGGAGTTTTGATGGAGGGAATATTTTTGGACTTGTAACTTTGTCTCAAAAAGCATCCTTGTGTAACTAAAATCACTAGTTTGATTTAAATTCAGTGTCGCATTTATTTCAATACTTCTATGAGAAAAGATCTATGCAATACATTAGGTCAAAACAAAAACAATTCTCTGATTTCTGGTCAGAGGTCAGTTTCAAAATCAGTGCGGTGATATGTTTATTTATATTTTTTGCAAACTAGTGAAATATATTATTGGAACCATACCAAATTTCCAATACACAAAGTATGGTGGTTAAGAGAGGCTGCACAAATCAGGCAAATGTTCATACCCCTATGTGAAAAGAAGTCATTTAAAAACACAGCATGGCAGAATTCCAACCGATGGCTGCAAATGGACATTGTTTCATAGCCCCCCCAAAAAAGCTCAAAATACCAATGTGCGAGGCAATGCACACAGAGACCAGAAACCAAGACTTTATTGGGGGAGCCAAATACAAATGAGTATAAATATACACTGTATATGGAAGCAAGAAAAAATGAAGTAAATGGTGCTGTTCAAATAAGCATTATAAGCTTGTAGAGAACAGCTGACTTACTACAAATACAAAGAACGAACAGACATATACGACACAGACATACGACACAAGAAAAAACAGAGAGACATGATATGATGATGATGATTAGACATAAGGATTTATTGGGAAGAGGAAGCCAATATGGTAACTGGTAAAGGAGAAATCTTCTGTGCAACGACTTGAAAAGAACAACGGATGACTGTGATCTGATTTTGCCATCAATGGTGTTCCAAAGAAGAGGACCATAGAAGCGAAGAGTTGTGAATAGAATAAGAGGTGCGAGTGAATGGAATAAATAGGATTTGAATTTACAGTCTAACTGCAATCTCTAAATGAGTAGGGAGTAATGATACTCACAGATGAAGTCTAGCCTTTTCGTACTGGTTCTGCTGAGCCAGCGACGCTGCTTGACGCATCGCTGCTACTGAAGTGACAGCAGCATTCAAATTCTACAAACAGAATACACTTGATGACAACATTTATATATAACAGTTGATACCAGGGAGGAGGGGCGGGGGGGTTTTCAATATTTTCAAATCTAGTCAGCCCAATTACATGGAGCTGTCACACAAACAAATTAACGCAAAAATAATTAATGTGGAATTTTTGGTAGACATGATGAAAGCTCATTGGCGGCCATCTTGGGAGGCAGGTCCTTTGCATGTTCCCTTGCATTCTACTGAGTAAGTCTTGTGTGTGCTTCAAGAAAGGTATAGTCAATGAATTTGCAAAACAATAACTTTTTTATGAATACCCTCTACAGGGAGAGTTGTAGTACATTTGTACTCAAACTCGAGTACATTTTTTTGTACTTGTACTGAAGAAAAAGTACTCGACTACAAGTCTGTCTACAGGATTCTATGGCAACCTATATGATTGTTGTATAGATTTTCTGAGTGCATTTAAAAAATTTTTACCCCGCAAAAATGTTCACTGCTTTATACATGTACCTGCTCCATTTGATGTCTGTCTGCGGTTGCCTCCCGTTCTTCCGTAATAATACGAAGGAAACGACGACCGTCAGTCTTGGTGTATTTGATCTGGACCTGTGAAGACGAAGAAACCAATTCTTCCATCACAAAAGTGCATGCGATATAATTAAGTACAGCATCAATGCAAATCTTGCTTTCCATAAGCAATACTTGTAGTTTTGCATGGTGAAAAGTAAAGACTGTTTGCAGTAATACCATGTGAAATTCTCTATTCTCTATAGTGAAATTCTCTATTGAGTAGTAATTAGTTTGTCACCGCAAACAGTCTTTACATTTCCATAAGCAGTCGAATACAAGGACATAATAATATAATTGTGAAGCTAGCTAAATCTTTTATTTTCACACTTGACTAAACAAGAGATAAACAGATTACAACAAGTTGTGAATAATTATATGGATTACATGTTTAACCAGTTTGCGTCGGAGGCCGTGTATACACGCAATTATTTTTGCACCACGGATCGGAGAGCGTCTAAACACGCCATAGGAATCTCCAGAATATTTGTATGCATGCTCAGTTGAGCCACGTGTGTACGGTGACATGCTCGGAAGTGCCGGCCACCTGCTGTGGAAGCTTCCATTAACGTGTGTGTGGGAAAAAGAAACCCGCCACAGGGGCCCAGAAAAACTTTTTTATTCCCGACGTGAACTGGTTAAACCACTATACACTTATTGGTAATCTTGTGAAACATAAATGTCCCAGGTGTAATCGTTTTAGTCAAAAACAGTAAATAATTGCCAAAATTAATTTCTCATTCGATGACTGAAATTCCATTTTGGAATGAATATGAACAATCTGAATGCATTTTTTCATCATGACACAATGATATTTTGCCTTTGAGAAAGAACCTGCTAGTTTCGAAATGTAAGGCCATTAACAATGAAATAATCTGAAACTTTCCTAGATTGGTTTTTACACGTAACTCTTGATTCTTATAAATTATGGATGCATTTACAGACATCTTACCAAAGGTGTAAAGTGGCTTTAGAATACATGTAATGACAGTGCTTCAGATTTGTGTTCTGATGGCCGAGTCATCAGAATGTGGGTTCGAATCCTGGCTGCGACCATGGTGTTTGTGTCCTTCAGCAAGACACCGTATCATAATTGCTTCTCTCCACCCAGGAGTAAATGGGTAACCTGTGAGGGCAGAGTTGGTTGTTGTGTTTGATTAGCCCTATATGTGCTGTAATAGCAGCAATTGAGCTGTATACTCCCCAGGGAGCTGAGATGGTTTCAGGAATGATTTATGTGCCCGATGAGCAGGAGTAATAATATAATGCGCCTTGAGCACCAGTTTGGTGGATACGTGCACAATAGAAGTCCAAATTATTATTATTACAGACCTTATTTTTTTTATTACTTTTTTTTTTTTTTTTTTTTGGGGGGGGGGGACTGAAATAATACAATACACAGCAAACCTTCCTTGGATTTTATCCCCACTTCAACTTATGTAATCCAATCCCCCCCCCCCCCAATAAAAAGATTCAAACCAGTAAAACTTGTAGCTTTGCATGGTGAGGAGGATAAGTAAGACTAATTGCGGTGACACCATGTGAAATGCTCAATTGAGTAGTAATTAGTTCTGAAAAGAACTGGAGGTACAACTCGACGTTTCAATCAGTAACGTAAGATTCAAACAAGTTGATATGCCATGTTATGAAGTGACATGCATACCTGGAATGGCAGCTTCTCTAAGTCCTGATTGGTGTGTTCAGGTCGTAGCTGGAAGCTGAAGGTCAAGTCTGTAGACTGCTGCACATTGCCAAAGTTCTTGATTATCTTGCTCTTCTGTGCAGCCTATGCATGAAATAAGGTATATTCATTTAGCAATAGAACTGCATTAGAGGGAAGGTATAACATTGGTTCTTACCAGATTATTAAATTAATATGATCTAAAGCTTACTTGGTGTAAAGACGTATTAATCATAATGTGAATTTTTTTTTTTAATGAAATGAGAAGTACCACTTTGCCACCGCGACTTTCTCTCACAGCATTGATCGCTATAAATCTCATTTGTAAAAAAAAACAAAAACATATTTGTCGGACAACATTTCTGGACAAAGTTTGTGCATGCTGTTAATGTTTGTGAGGTCATTAGCATTGAATCAACCCAGGTCTGAATGAGTACTAGCAGAAGTCTATTACATTACATTAAGTGTGCCACTCGTGTACTAACCTAGTCCACGGCATAGTACTCCAAGAATTTGGCCCATTTGTGATGTTTTTGTTCCACAAACTGACACGCAAAGTCTCAAAAAGAAGCAGTGCAGTCTGGGAGACTTACCCGGCGTGTGAGAGATCTGTATCTCGCGCGCGCACGCACTTTTGCATTTATCAAACGTGCCCATTGTTCGCCCCACAGATGGCTCACCTGTGTCTAGTTTAAGATTGCGTCAGGCCATGGCAGGCCAAGCAGGGGGAGAAAAACCTGTAACCAAGCTTCTTGTGCATACGTGCATTTTGAGTACAATGCCGTGGTATGGATTACAGCAGGCTAGCACACTTCATGTACTAGCCAACAGAAAAGAAAGGGTCAAATTTGTACTTTTCACTTTATTGTGCAATACAGTTTGCTCTGAAAAGGTGGATGATCAGCTGTCTTCCTCATCTGGAATGATTTGTTCTGGATCTTTCTACACTCACCTCTGCGCCTGCTGTTTCCGGGTCAAACTGCAGAGTCGGGTGTAACATGAGGGTGACCTCCACGTTGGTGGCCACCACCTTGTCCTGGCTGAGATTGCGGATCTGCCTGGTCAGCTCGTGTGGATTCAGAATGTTGACTGTTCCCGAGGAGATTGACACGCACTTACTAACATGCTCAAAGGCACAGTGATCGTCTGTTTTGATACCGATTATGGATATAGTGGTCTGTTGTTGCTCTGCGACATGGCCCATCTGGATAAATTTTTTTTTTCAAAAACATCCATTCAGATTTCAAAATGATTATTCAAGAATTAAAGAGCTATTGACCTGCCACTGGAGACTAACACACACCCTTAAGTCATCTGGTACATACAACTCATGGGTCATTATGAAAGAGTGGTACGTATTCTAATGTTTCAAAATGTGCATAAAGATGTCTAGTTTTCTAATTAGATCCCTTAGGCAACGTTTTACATTTAATCAATGAAAATTGTACACTTTTGTGTACAGAACAAACAAATTTGTGTTGACTAATATACACTTCAAACTTTACACACATCCCTCTGGCACTTTACTTTGTTCAGTTATACGATTATTTATGAATGGCGATTACTCTGGCAAATTAGTCAAATCATATCCGGATTTATTCTTTAAGTAACTTTCTCTGAAAATCTGCAATACTCACCTGGCTGTAAAATTCAGAATCATAGTTACTGCCCTGCAGGGTACCAACTCCTTGGTTGGGCATGCCATCAGTGCAGAGGATGATCTCCGACCCGGGCTGTTTAGCAAGAAGTCCAAGGCTGACTGCCAGGCCAGGGCCTAGGGCCGTAGAGCCTGTCTCAGTCAGACCAGCCACTCGTTGTTTCAAAGAGCTGTGTGTAATTGTTTAAGAAAATTAACTTTTGTCGCATCTACTGTGATTAATAGTGCCTGTCATGATTATTACTAACATTATGTCACATTCGAAGAGACCCCCAACAAAGTATTTGAACAAATTTTTACTGGGATTCAAATTGGGATTTGTGAACCAGGGTGCTTGTGTACTTGTGTAGTTATAACAAAGGGAACAATAGTTCCTCAGTCGCTGGTTCTTTTGTTTTCGGAGGTCCTTGGAAGGACGTTGTGTACAAAACCAATGGAGATTGCTTCAAAAAGTCAAGAGTGCAAACACAATGGGAACAAAAGAAGGGAACAATAGAGGTCCTCGGTCATCTTAGCACGACTGACGAGTGTTTAAGTAGGTGTTTGAGAGCAATTTCCCCAGCATGACGTCAGTGCCAGTGAAGTTTTTAATGACATGTGCTTTTGGAACATGTCAGGGTGAGTGGTCCTAGAGTACTTTACAAGATAGCAAAGGCTTCAACTGTTAACTTTAACTCTTCCTCAAAACATTGGGTTGGGTGCATTGAGGCCAGTTTAAGTGAACACAAGTGCAAACGTAATTTTGCCGTCAAAAGCCGAGATTCTTTGTTACCGCAAACCAAAACGATATCAATACTCCACCATGTAAAGCCTCAAATCTTGTAGCATTTCAACTTATGCAAAGTTTCACTCATCCGGTGCAATCTGAGCAATTGCACGGTCCAATTTGGCTGAGCATTTCTGATTACAAAATTACTAAATGCAAAGTGGTTTTGTCATATCTTTTTCATTCAAAATATCGGCTTATTTCAAAATCAATTTTTCAAGAAAAAACCCTGCATACAACCACTGCTTGTCCACAAGCTTGGAGATACAAGAAATGTTCCTATAACTGGTCGGTGGTCACTCACAGTAAATGTGGCAAAAAGTCTTACCTGCCCGACACACTGAGCTCCTGGGTGTTAAACTGTGCGGCTATTTCCCTGCCCTCATTCAGCAGGACTTCAGTGTCATTCAGCTTCTGTCCAGTGATGGTGACGGGTAGCTGACTGCCGTCCCCATGCACCTTGACGTCATGCGTGAATGTCACCAAGATGACTTTCTTATCTGGGTTCTCCAATTCATATCGCTCCAACTGTCTGTGAAGATCAAAGATGACAAAGAAATATATAAAAGTCCACTACTAATGTAATTACATGTATAACTCAGAGATACCATTTAATCCCAAAAAACATAATGATCACAGTTTTACATAAAAACTTACTTAGTGATAAGTCCATTATGGTACTAAACCCCTTGAAATCATTTTAGTAAAATAAGTTCAATACAAACGATAAATCTGGTGCCTTACCTTGTGACTGCCATTTTCATGCACTCCAGTCTTGACACATATTGGGGCCCAGCTCTGCCTTGTCCCTGTACTGCCATCCATTCAGCTGGTATTTGTAACAACAGAGTATACAAATTAATGGGAATGAAAGTTTGACAGAACATGGCCAGATTTCAATAAATTCATCTTATTTTCAATCGCCATCAATTCATCCATACTTTCTAAGCTTGAACATATGTGACCTGTCACCACGAAACCCGGACAAAGTCGCACCGATCCATTTCGAGTAAACAGCGTGCAGTCATTTCAGGGTGGAATCGTCCATTTTTGGATTTTGGGATGACCGTATGCTTTACATATTCATCTGTCATTTTACTTTAAAAATAAATTAAATCTGTTAAGGTAAAATACTTTTTTACCCTATTTTCGGAGTGATGTTGGTGAACAAGAAGCGTGGACTTCCTGTACAAAAGCCTTCTTTTCTCTGATTGACTTGTTATTGATTGGGCATGTTGGGGGGGCTTAATCCCCTCCTGAGGGGATTACAGGAAAGGGTTACCCCTACAAGTTTATAATCATTCAAAAGCTTATGAACTGGAGAATATGAAAATACCAAAAATTCAAAAAAAATTTTTCCAACTTTGTCCGGGTTTCGTGGTGACAGGTCACATATATGTATAGACCCCAACCTGTGAAAGTTTCAGATTATTCAGTTGTGAGTTAATAAAGAAAACGGTGAAAGTGCAATCAGATTTGTTATTTGTATTTAATAAGGAAATGGATCACATGACAGTTCAAGCAATAATAATATTATTCTTTGTTGAATTTGATAATCTGGTAATTACCAATGTTGTACCTTCCCTTTCAGCCCATGAGGGCTTTCAAGACTCAAGAAACCCTCACTAACTAATAGAAGTCAACCCCTACCAAGCATGGAAGATATACCACAGCAGATCACGCATACCAATGTTGTACCTTCCCTTTCAGCCCATGAGGGCTTTCAAGACACAAGAAACCCTCACTAACTAATAGAAGTCAACCCCTACCAAGCATGGAAGATATACCACAGCAGATCACACATACCAATGTTGTACCTTCCCTTTCAGCCCATGAGGGCTTTCAAGACTCAAGAAACCCTCACTAACTAATAGAAGTCAACCCCTACCAAGCATGGAAGATATACCACAGCAGATCACGCATACCAATGTTGTACCTTCCCTTTCAGCCCATGAGGGCTTTCAAGACTCAAGAAACCCTCACTAACTAATAGAAGTCAACCCCTACCAAGCATGGAAGATATACCACAGCAGATCACGCATACCAATGTTGTACCTTCCTTTCAGCCCATGAGGGCTTTCAAGACTCAAGAAACCCTCACTAACTAATAGAAGTCAACCCCTACCAAGCATGGAAGATATACCACAGCAGATCACGCATACCAATGTTGTACCTTCCTTTCAGCCCATGAGGGCTTTCAAGACTCAAGAAACCCTCACTAACTAATAGAAGTCAACCCCTACCAAGCATGGAAGATATACCACAGCAGATCACGCATACCAATGTTGTACCTTCCTTTCAGCCCATGAGGGCTTTCAAGACTCAAGAAACCCTCACTAACTAATAGAAGTCAACCCCTACCAAGCATGGAAGATATACCACAGCAGATCACGCATACCAATGTTGTACCTTCCCTTTCAGCCCATGAGGGCTTTCAAGACTCAAGAAACCCTCACTAACTAATAGAAGTCAACCCCTACCAAGCATGGAAGATATACCACAGCAGATCACGCATACCAATGTTGTACCTTCCCTTTCAGCCCATGAGGGCTTTCAAGACTCAAGAAACCCTCACTAACTAATAGAAGTCAACCCCTACCAAGCATGGAAGATATACCACAGCAGATCACGCATACCAATGTTGTACCTTCCTTTCAGCCCATGAGGGCTTTCAAGACACAAGAAACCCTCACTAACTAATAGAAGTCAACCCCTACCAAGCATGGAAGATATACCACAGCAGATCACGCATACCAATGTTGTACCTTCCTTTCAGCCCATGAGGGCTTTCAAGACTCAAGAAACCCTCACTAACTAATAGAAGTCAACCCCTACCAAGCATGGAAGATATACCACAGCAGATCACGCATACCAATGTTGTACCTTCCCTTTCAGCCCATGAGGGCTTTCAAGACTCAAGAAACCCTCACTAACTAATAGAAGTCAACCCCTACCAAGCATGGAAGATATACCACAGCAGATCACGCATACCAATGTTGTACCTTCCCTTTCAGCCCATGAGGGCTTTCAAGACACAAGAAACCCTCACTAACTAATAGAAGTCAACCCCTACCAAGCATGGAAGATACCACAGCAGATCACGCATACCAATGTTGTACCTTCCCTTTCAGCCCACGAGGGCTTTCAAGACTCAAGAAACCCTCACTAACTAATAGAAGTCAACCCCTACCAAGCATGGAAGATATACCACAGCAGATCACGCATACCAATGTTGTACCTTCCCTTTTAGCCCATGAGGGCTTTCAAGACTCAAGAAACCCTCACTAACTAATAGAAGTCAACCCCTACCAAGCATGGAAGATACCACAGCAGATCACGTATACCAATGTTGTACCTTCCCTTTCAGCCCATGAGGGCTTTCAAGACTCAAGAAACCCTCACTAACTAATAGAAGTCAACCCCTACCAAGCATGGAAGATATACCACAGCAGATCACGCATACCAATGTTGTACCTTCCCTTTCAGCCCATGAGGGCTTTCAAGACACAAGAAACCCTCACTAACTAATAGAAGTCAACCCCTACCAAGCATGGAAGATATACCACAGCAGATCACGCATACCAATGTTGTACCTTCCCTTTTAGCCCATGAGGGCTTTCAAGACACAAGAAACCCTCACTAACTAATAGAAGTCAACCCCTACCAAGCATGGAAGATACCACAGCAGATCACGCATACCAATGTTGTACCTTCCCTTTCAGCCCACGAGGGCTTTCAAGACTCAAGAAACCCTCACTAACTAATAGAAGTCAACCCCTACCAAGCATGGAAGATATACCACAGCAGATCACGCATCAATGTAATGCCAAATAAATAATGTGCTTCCGGTAACCTGACCGACCCTATTGTATTTAGTATTTTAAATTTTTTCCAACGTGTTTATTCTTTCCATGATTACAGTTGTTTAAAATTTATTTTTAAACATTCCACGTACATACACATATGTGACGGGCTCTGCGAAAATGAGTCGCTTCTCGCACGGCATATTTCCACGTACAGGGTTGATGAATGTTTGGAGGGTGAAAACAAAAATTGATGATTTTCTGATTATCCATTATTTCGGTTCTTTAGTATCTGTATTTTCATATTTATAAATCAAAAAAGCTGATTTGTATGAAGAAAGTGGAATAAATGATGATTTTTGTGTGCCTTTTGTTTTCATTTCGTCCGTTGTTTCCATTACAATGCGCTATAAATTGCTGCGTTTACGTTGATTGTGCTTGGCAAAAATATAAACCCCGCTAGCATTAAAATTTTAATGAACATATTGGTAACTACGCACATTTTATTAGTAACCTTCTGAAGTCATGGGTTTTTACAGTTTTTTTTTTAATAGGCAATTTCTCCTATACGGGTTTACTCGATTGTTGACATAATACATATTTTCAAAAGGTGATAACTTTTGAACTGGACATGCCACAGTTGTTTAACAGGTATCAAAATGAAGCTTATTGCATGCTCTTTTCAGCCATGTATATAACTAAAAAAATTCACAGAGCCCGTCACATATATGCACATGTACATGTATCAAATCCATATAAAAATAAATAATTTAAAAAAAAATTCCCTACCTACCCATAATTTCTGTGGACATGTTACTGGAAACACAACATTTATTTTGTTTGGCCTGATTAGGATTTTTACATTGTTTAAAGAAACAAAAATCACAAAAATTTTGTCTGGTTGCAAATGTGAAGAATGCCTTACACTGCAGGTCCGAAATCTGCGTTGTTGAAGCCATAGAACCACTGATGTCAATGCAATACACTACAGTGCCGGTACATGCTGACGTCTTGTCAACACTTGCTTCCCCAGATGAGCCTTGGGCTTCCTTGTCTAGGGCTGCAGCAAGGAGGTAGTCCACACTCTTTTCCTTTGGAATCTGGAAATCAAGACATTCATTCAAGTTTGGCCATTTTACAGGAAAGAAAAATGGATGGGATGGAGGAGTGCCTCTCATGACTTAATGAGACAATATCATCACGATCAACAGGGCATGGAATCGGAGTACTAGTTTCAGATTAACTAAGTGACTGAAAATAATACCCCCATGTGATAAGGTCACATTAACATTGCTGCTGTATAAATGAGCCAGTAATTTTCCATCATCACGTTAATGTCCCTTTAAAGCACAATATTTGTTCTACCTATCCCTGTCTTTGCTAGAAAACACTCTTTCCCTATATGTGACCTGTTACAACAAAATGAGCGTAAAGTCGCATTAAACCATTTCACAGTACAGTGGGAAAAGTGAAAAATTGGAGGGGTGGTCTAATTTGTTTTTGTTATTATATTTGCAATTTGTAAATCTCCTTATATCGAATTCCAAATTTTGAGTTCCATCAGACAATTAAAAACCTCAATTTCAGGCCAATTTCATTGGTAGCATTTATCGTGTTCTGACAAACAACTTGAAACAAAGACGGAAACAAAGCCGCAAATCCCCCTCTGGTGCTCTGGGGAAAATTGCTGCAACCCCAAGTGTTATATATCATTGGAAAGCTCTTGTTCTACTGAATCCAGAAATACCAATAACTCAATTGTTTAAATTTCCGAAATTTACGCTCATTTTGTGGTGACAGGTCACATATTAACCCCCTCCTGTAACCCAACAGTTAAAGCACTGGAGAATTCTTCAAGGCCACATCTCATGAAGCTTTTATATGATGAGGTGTTCACCCAAACTCTTAAGCATGCGATCAGCTTTCAAACAGATACACAATTATCAGTGCTGGTCCTTAACTTTAATCCTTGTTTAGTTTGATACCTCAAAACCCTATTAAAAAACGAATGGGTTTAAGATTAAGAACAGGAGGGTTTTAATAGAAACTAGCCAGTCAAACTTAAAAAATTTACCAGTCTGACAGAAATTTTACCAGCATCATAAAATTAAGCCTGGAAGCCTGTGTTATACTCTTAAATGTTACTTCAGTGACTACTGATATTATAATCAATGTATATGTACTTGCACTGCAAACTCACCGAGCACTTATAACAAATGGAACAATAGGTCCTCAGTTCTTTGTTTTCAGAGGTCCTCGGAAGGATGCCATGTACAAAACCAATGGAGATTGCTTCAAACACAATGGGAACAACAGAAGGGAACAATAGAGGTCGTCATCAGTCGTCTTGGAAAGCACAACTGCGTGCATATGGTTGTGCATGATGTTTATTACAAGTGGTGAAGCCTAATCCTTAGAAGTGTAGGGATGTTAGTGAAAACAAGTTTGCTTATTCCATTTTTTTATGACACCGTTGCTTTCACAGAGAAAGAAACATTAAAGTGAAGTCTCACCTCCTCTTCTGCGATATCCAAACTCTCATTGATGTGACTGCAGAACTCACTGCAATATCAAATAAAGCATCTGACTGTTAGACTCACCGAAGACAGTCAGTTTGATCATATTTCACGCGAATGCGAATGCAAGAATTGAGATGTCAAAAAACTGACACACAGAAGCTGCATACATTTCAACTTGCGTGCATTATTCACAGTGGATTTATGACGTCAATTCACTGTGAATGTAGTACGAATAGTGCTTCACACAGTTCTGACCACTTTATAATCCTCACTAGAGTGTGATTGTTCAAATTTCTTGTGAGTGTAGCACAGCTATAGACTTATCACACTGTGGTCATATTCGCCAGATTCCCTGTACCCAAGTATAATTATAGTACTTATATTCAATATATGAAAGGTACCAGACTATTTCCCTACCAGCCTCGGTTGGGACATGTGTATTCGTATGTTAAAAATGAAATATGTCTGCAGAGTGATAATGGCTCTTATTCTGTGTATTTTTCATCCCCTTTGGGGGAGTTGTTGAAATAGGGATTTCTACATCTCCTGTTCAAATGGGCCTAGGACCTGTGAAAACATTACTACCTACCATTTCCATTTTTTGCCATCACCATCCTCACTGACTTGTTCCAGCTTGGAGACAAGGGATAGAACTGATTGACACTCACTGCATCCAAAAATCAAACAGAATATCAGAAAATAACTCACCTACCGAAGGCTTACCCAATGCATTATGAAGGCCAAGCTATTGTGAGTTAGAGCTGAAAACTCAACATTCAATCAACAATGCCGTAAACATTGTACAACTGACCCAACCCCTTAAAGCCATTTCACAGACTCCCTGCTCAATGCAACAAAATCCACCAGCTAGAACAATAGTTCTTTTGTTCTATGCTGAGGGTATACAACTTTTTACATTTGTTGCATCTTGTTGCATTGAACATGGTTAGGGTTTAGCTAAGTCACAGAATGATTTTGTTCAAAAATGTTGCACAGCAAATCTTGGTGTGTGTACGTAATGCTTATTATTGAATAGGAATTTTTGTGAAGAAAATTGTGACTCGGTTTTTGTAGCACTATGCTATATAAGCTAAATCATTCACTGCAAGTCTTGGCAGGTAAGTATATCAATGTCTGGTGTTGCCACTATGATCGATTGCATTGAGCATTTAACAAACAAAATGTGATCAATTGGTCTATGGTGGGCGAGCGGGGACCAATTGTTGCTTGTATATGTGACTAACCTGCAGTGTGATCAATTGGTCTGTGGTGGGCGAGTGGGGACCAATTGTTGCTTGTATATGTGACTAACCTGCAGTGTGATCAATTGGTCTATGGTGGGCGAATGGGGACTAATTGTTGCTTGTATATGTGACTAACCTGCAGTGTGATCAATTGGTCTGTGGTGGGCGAGTGGGGACCAATTGTTGCTTGTATATGTGACTAACCTGCAGTGTGATCAATTGGTCTATGGTGGGCGAGCGGGGACCAATTGTTGCTTGTATATGTGACTAACCTGCAGTGTGATCAATTGGTCTATGGTGGGCGAGCGGGGACCAATTGTTGCTTGTATATGTGACTAACCTGCAGTGTGATCAATTGGTCTATGGTGGGCGAGCGGGGACCAATTGTTGCTTGTATATGTGACTAACCTGCAGTGTGATCAATTGGTCTATGGTGGGCGAGCGGGGACCAATTGTTGCTTGTATATGTGACTAACCTGCAGTGTGATCAATTGGTCTATGGTGGGCGAGTGGGGACCAATTGTTGCTTGTATATGTGACTAACCTGCAGTGTGATCAATTGGTCTATGGTGGGCGAGTGGGGACCAAATGTTGCTTGTATATGTGACTAACCTGCACTGTACAGGGTCTCCAGTCATCACCGTCGGTTCGTTCTCAAGGGTCCCGAGTGACAACAGGACAATATTAGCATCTGCCTTGCGGTAGGCCAACTTCTTCTTAGACTTGGCTGCGGAGGGGGCGGAGCCTGTAGGAGGCGGAGGAGCTGACACCGCCTGTTGGTGTGGGGGAGGTCTCTTTTTGGAGCCTCGTTTGAACAGACCGCTCAGTGGATTGCTAGATTTCTTAGACTTAAATACAGGAACTGCATGGGAAAAACATTTAATGGACAATATCGTCACAATCAGAGCAGACTTTCAACAGGGCATGGAATCAGTGTCTTAGTTTAAGATGAACACAGTGACTGAAAATTACTGGCTCATTTATGCAGCAATGGTAACATGACCTAATCATGTGGGGTATTATTTTCAGTCACTGGGTTAATCTAAAATTAGCACTCCGATTCCATGCCCTGTTGATCGAGACGATACCGTCCCTTTATGTCTATATTTACATTGACAGGACACTGTGTTAGAGTAATTCACCTGGAATTTTAGAAAAGGGTCTTCTCATCTTAATATGAAGAGTTTATCTACAAAAATGCAAAAAGGACACCTTTGTATTTCGCAATAACCAAAGGTTATTTTCACAGCACATATGAGAAAGCCATCTGTGCTGTGTATTCAAGTGAAATGTAACACTTATATTAGCGTATACATCTTCTCAACAAGGGTGCCATTCACTTTGTGGTGTCAATGCACAAATTTTTACTCATTTTTACTCTGTTAAAAAAATAAGACAAGTTGATCAGTGCGTGAGGCACGTATGACGTTCAGGACAGGACTTCAATGATTGTGTACACTAGCCAATCGGGCCGGTAACATCTAAAACATTCACCAGTCAAACAGTTGTTATACCAGCTTGACATTTAAGTAACACATATTTCAGTCTATTAGTTACAAGTATTTGTCGAGCTGCCTGTGCCTAAAATGTCAATTGTCGGCTGAACCGTGACTTCTGTAACTTGCTACCTGCCCGATTTGCCCCTCGCAGGCGGGCAGATGTTAATACATCATACAAATATTTGCATCAATATGGCAACACAATATGGCAACATTTTTTAAACTATGCTTCGAGAACGTGCCCACTTACCTGACTGTTGAGCCGTCTGTGGCACCAGCATTTCCTCCGGAATGTTATCCACAACCACCTGTTTCATGTAGCTGTCCTCAATCGTTGGGTCGTAATCACTTACAAAGGTGTCGCTCACGAAGCGAACAGTGATGGCGGATTTGCCGACCCCTCCTGCGCCCAGAACGATCACCTTGAGGGATAGAAGGAAATCTGACATTTTAAGTCAACTCTTGCCTATTATTTACCAGCTATTTCAGGTTCTTTTAAAATGTAAACATACTGATTTAAACATATGAACATCTAAGTTTTCCCAGTGGTACAGTATGTGAAGAAGAATAATGACAGGTGGGTATTCTTTCCAAGAATTTTGCGTAATGATAACCAAATATAATGAATGATACAAATACATTGACCAACATGAAAAGCCTCGACAGGTAATAGCATCATTTTGGTAAGGGGGTGGTGTGTGGGGCAGACGAACAAGGAAAAAAGAGGCTTATGATTTTTCACTACATTAACCCTAACCCCCAGACATTTTCACTAGAAACACCTCCTGAACCAATCAAAATTAATCGACATGCACGAAAAGAAAAAGTCACCCAGTTGTTTGACTTTAATGGAATTGGTACAACAGCAAATGCAAAGCATCCATGGCTTGGCTATACACAGTCCTGAATCCAACAACAGCAGCCGGTGGAGTTTGATGGATTTGGTACATATGGCATCATGCTTGGCTATACTGAATCCACCAAAATCAAGCACAACCAGGGGATGGATTTTGATGGACCTGTGGTTGTTACGGTTAATACGTCTTATTCAGTTCATGATGTCCTTTCCCTTCATAGCGGTCTGTGAATAAGTTGTGATATACTAACCTTGTAAGTCATGCCGGGACGTGGTGTGCTTCGCACCAATGCGTGGAAACTCTCCTTCACGTTGTCTCCAGTCTTGGCCGACGTCTCAAAGAACAACATGTTGCTGTCCTTAGCTTCTTTCTCAGCTTCATCTCTGGGAACCTCTCTGATGTCAGCCAGGTCAGACTTGTTGCCACAAAGTACCTGACAAAAGACAGCAGGATTACACAACATGATATAGACCATGTCACATATGCTTTCTTTGGGAGTATCCTTGTTGGCAGTACCATGTATTTTAGGGTAGGCAACAGTGTTGTGTGTTTATATAACAGCTAACTGTATATTGTACTTCAAGGTCCATTTATTTCCACAGTATCAGAACTTATCAACAAGTTCTTCAGATGGGACGTTAAAAGCCGTAGGTCTCGTGTACTAGATTATTAAAGTAACTGCACATAAAAGAACCTATAACACTTATTGTGGAAGAGTTTGGGTTTACCCGGATGTTAATAATAATAATAATAACAATAACAATAACAACAATAACATCAATTAAAAATATTACAAGTATATAGAAACAATGTAATAGGAAGTAAAAATGATATGGGCGATACTGCAGAGAAGTATTAAGAAGCAAAGCTTGTAAACTTAATGGCAGCTTTTTGTAAATTCAACATAACAAGTACCCCTTTCTATACGATGAAAAAAAAAAACTTTAGCCACTTTCCACAAAGTAAGTGTTTATTTTGATAATCATGTAATTACTGATGTTGTACTTACTCTTTGTGTCTGCTCTTCACAACAATAAATCTTTTGTCTGTCACAGTTTGTCACAGGTTTTGTCTGTCACAGTTGGGGGGGGGGAGGGCTATTTATGTACACAAGTGATGTCATACAACTTCATCCATTCAAGGTTCATCTAATGATTGAAAAAACAAACGAATACAACCCCCCAAGAAAAACACAATTTTCTTCATTTGTATCAAACATACTTACTGTGGGAATTTTGTCTGTGCGTCTCATACGTAGAAGCCATTTATAAATGTTGAGGGCTTCCTCAAATGATTTTCTGTCATCGATAGCATAGACAATCAGAAAGCAATTCCCTTGGTGGACATACTGCAAGAAAAAAAATTTGGTTATTTTTTAATACCCAATTCTATATCAATTTACCTTCGACTTCTGTAATAGTGAAATGTATGCTTTCTTTTTCTTTTATATACAATATTTCAAATCTATTACCTAATAAAAGGAAAACAAAATTAATAAGATATTCATCATTTCTGTTTGACATTTTTGATTTTATAATTTGTTCTGATTCTTACCTGTTCCCTTAAAACTGAAAATTCTTCCTGTCCTGCCGAGTCCAAAATATCCAACATGCATGTCTGAAAACCACGATAAGCAAATGACAATTATTTGCAATGAAATTATCTCAAGTATATTTGATATTAATTGCTTGACAAATGGATAAATGCAAGAAACCTGTGTTTTTTTAAATGCAATTTTGCAGCTATTTCTTGTACTAGAGAATGCAATTTTGTCTGTTTAAATATTTTCTATAAAATTATTCATGCAGAAATTCTGGCTTGAAATAGCAATGAAGGATATAATAGTTGCTATTGTCAATGGTGCTTTTAAACAAAATACTTCTGTTTTACTCCTATTGTCCTATTTACACAAGTTTTCAGTGATATACACTGTACTTCAACATTGTCTGCACTTCTGGTAATGATAAAATTTAGGGTATGAAATTTGTTCCGATTAAGATGACTCCTGTAAAAGTATCGGGAAACCAACAAGGCATCAGCTGACATTGTGTTTCTTCCCCATGATTGGTCAGTAACTATTACTGGCAACGGTGACCTTGTCAATTTAGCCAGTACAATCAAGTCTGTGCTTGTAACTACAACAACTATGAATACTCCACCAACCACACAAAAGCTTCTGACACAACTTTGCAAACCCTTATATTATTTTAGACGAAAGTCATGAGATATTTGAGAAAGGTCATGCTAAATATAGATGTGGTGCCATCAGCGAGATAGTGCCGAAGTATCAACATTGCCAGTAGAAAAGCTTACAATTATTTCATTGACAGCACATGTAGAAAGATCAACGGGAAGCTTCCATTTAATGTAGTTGCACACAAACATGTGCACAGTAATGCTAGACTTAACAATCAATCAAGTTGCCCTTCTCAGAAAACATGAGGAAATTGAATTTTGATCTTGATGACAACGACCTTCAGAGTTTAGCAAGAAATACTTAAAGATAAAAATATCTTTTTTTTAAATTTGTGTAGGTAAAGAGAGTGGGGCCCAACTGAAATGTTTACAGTTTGGGGGAAGTAGGGCACTGATAGTTTTAACACGGCATGGCAACAAAATGGCAGGGGGATGGGATATGACCCAATTATACTTTCTACGTGGCAAGGCAAAAAATAGGGTTGGGTGTCACCAATACTGTTGAAATGGCATGGCAAAAAAGTGGGTGTGGGGGAATATGTTTTACATGGCATGGCAACTACATGTAATTGGGAGGGGCTCAACTGTACATTTTACATGACAAATCACATGGTGAAAAAAAGGGGAGAGCGGGACAGCCCTGATGGAGAATAATAATGTACAGCACTCTGATGCCTTTGCAAATGGTGCTTAAAACCCTAACTCCCTAGGCCCATTTGCTTACACATAACCTGAATCCTCCAAAATCCTTCAGTAGTAAAGCAAACACATTACATGTATGCACACACGTGTTTCTAATCTGTGATACATGTACATGGCCAGGGACCCTCCCTGCATGCATGGAGCAATAAACAGTGTTCACTGACCCAAGCACTGACCTTGCAATCACTACAACAAACATGGATGTACATGTACCATGGAAAGGCAAGTATGCCTAATAACCTCAATCCTCCAAAATCCTTCACTTTAGCAAAGAGCATGTAGCATGTAACCTCAATCCTTCAAAATCCTTCACTTTGGCAAAGAGGATTTTGGAGGATTTGGGAAGGTTAGGGTTTTTAATATTTATGGCAATTATTATTATAAAAATTGTGGGTTGATAAATACAAAATTACAACAAACTTGAAAGATTTATGATCGGATGAAAGTGATACCTTGCCATCATCAGCAGAAGCTGGTGAGCAGTGTTTGGTGAGTCCCTGGTTCAAATCCTCCTCCGTAAACTCCTCTTCTTCCTCCTCTTCAACATGTGTGTCCTCAGCACTCTTCTTCTTCTTAAGATAAACAAACTTGCCTCCGAATTCCATGATGAATGTCTTCTCAACTTTATCTGGTAGATAAAAACAGTGTGACTTCATCAATTAATGTTTGCCAGAAAGTGACATGTATTTTGAGGCCTGAACTATGGTCAAAGTTGATGGTCGCTGTGTTTCAGAGTTTCACAAATTTCTTATAATGCCTTCAATTTTCCTAAATGAACAATGTTTCCACTGACATTTCATCAAAATTAGAATGTTATGATGTCTACTGCTATTGCTATCAAAATGATAAGTTGCCTGCCACCAAGGGTGGTTCTAGAACAAAAGTTTTGGGAGGGGTGGGAGCAAATGCTGGACATGCGAACACAAAGCATAAAGCCATTCACGGCGTTGGATCAGGGCCCGCATAAGTGCCCTGGGAAAATTTGTTAAGTCTAGATGCTCTGTGGTGCAATCTAAGCCTTCCTGGGACATCTTTTGAACAACTTTGTTTTTGCATTTTCTTGTGATTTTTAAAAAAAACTTTTGAACCTCAATTCCCACCTTCAGCTCCTCAGAGTCTTTTTACATTTTTATTTTTCTTCAGTTGTATTGTAGCCTGATTTGCTACTCATTTGTAATTTGTTATCTTTCAAAAGGATCCCTTCCCTTGACTTTATAAATTGTATAATTGCTGCATAGTTGATGGTTATCACAATATTATGTACATACACTGTAAAACAAAAACATGTAAATTTACAGCAATATGTAGGCAACTCTATTTCCAACAATTTGCTGTATTACAATTTTACATAACAAGTGTGTTAAACTGATTTACACAATTTCTGCAGTACGTTTCCATATTTGTTTGTGTCACCCATTCTGATCTCTTTTTCAGCCCACAACTGAAAACCCTAGCTATATTTACCGTATACAAATCTGGAAATGTACTGCAGTTTCATTATTAAGCGTTTACAGAAATTGTGTAAATCAGTTTAACACACTTGTTATGTAAAATTGTAATACGGCAAATTGTTGGAAATAAGAGTTGCCTGCATTTTGCTGTAATTTTACATGTTTTTTTTACAGTGTACAGAACACTTTTCCAGCGGTCGCTAGTTTTTCAAAGCACTGATGCAATTCCATCCACAGTACTTCTTGCAACATATTCCACCAAAAGTCAAGCTCTCGAACTGACAATGTACAGTGTACAGTACATTTACAATGGACAGTACATGAATTGCACTGTGTTTGTTATTATTAAAAGCACATCACGTATACACACATGTACTGCATGCACACGAGGTGCAAATTCGATGGAAAATTACCTTTAAATAGTCTATTCCTCAGACCAGCGCAATGCGTGCACCGTGTGTGGTGTGCACAGGAACTAGACATTAAAATCCAGACTGTTGCTCGAACCCAGCACCCCGCCTGCACAATCCATGCACAAACTGTACCAATTGTTATAAGTACAATCGCACTATAGTCTTTTTAAGTGCATGATATGCACAGAAACGATCTAGCAGCATCGGGTCATTAATATAGTCTCCACCGGTCTACTTCAACCTCGTTCTCAACGTGAGCACATTTAGTTTATGCATTAAAACATCACCAAAGATGTAATGTACACTGTATTTAATAAATTGCGGCACGCAAAACTCAATATGAATAATTAAGTATATATTCTACACCCTGATTTTCTCAACGGATTCTCATGATTTACGTTGGTTAACTTTTGCGGCCCGAAAAAATAGATTTCCGGTAAAAAATGGAGAAATCACATCCCTGTAGTGTACATATCCGTAATCAATCAACCCTTGGCCATGGACTTGGATGTGAAGTCATAAACTTTGTATTTGCAATGTTAATAACATACTCTAAGCCTAATCAGAATTGCAGTGCACATTCATGTACGTATTGACTTGTGTGGTGTGGACAAAATGAGTACCCTTGCGTACAAGGGTATGTACAAAGTCAATGGGGGTAGGGAGTTTTTTGGTGATGTTTTTATGACAACATCATGGATAATGAAATTGGTTTGTTATAATTTGATGTGATAAATTTCAAAGAAAACTTCTCCATAAATACATAAAAATCTTATGACATATCACCAAAAAGCTCACCCCTGTGACTTTTGTACCAATCTCGTATGCAAGGGCAGTCATTGTACATTGTACATGTGCGCGGCAATTCTGATTAGACTTAGACTCCTTTAATCATGGTGCATATATCCATCTTACTTTTCTTCCATTCAAAGGAATATAACCAAACCATGGCTGGAAGGGAAAATAGCCTGGTTTCTTTTTCTGTTATAAGAATTAGTACCATCATTCATTGTCAATGGAATAAGTCAAAATGTCTCTTCCGTTCACAGTCTACTATTTTTAGAATAATTTTTAGAATGTTAATTGTCAGTGAACGTCAGAGCATGGTTCATACCCCACATGCTAAATAACATTTTGAGCAAATTCTCTAAGTCTAACACGTAAACCTAGATGATTTCTACCTTCTAGAAATTCCCCCCACTTTCAACTTACATACAAATCATCTTTGATTATTGGCCATTACTATAACTGTTAACTTACTTTCAAACGGGTACTGTTTGCTTGCCAAATGTCTGGGAATATGACTTATATGTAATATTCTTAACATGGAATATAACAAAGATGGCCGATAGATGGGGTGGAAATGGTCTAGTATTGCATTCATTCAGTCATTTGCCCACTTCCCGATCCCAGAATTTATCCAGCAAAAAGCAAACAAAAATGTTTCAAAGAGAGCTATTTTACACCAGGGCCGCTTGTCGTAGGTTATCAAGTCATTTCTGTTTGTTGTGCACATGCATACATCATTAAATGTTGGAGATACAATCGACCGCAGCTACGACAATCCTAGCAACGTGACAAATTTCCTTTCTCTATGACAGAGCGCGAGCAATAACAGTATACACTCACTGACGGACAACAATGACTGATTATTTTGGACAACACACACACAATATAAATGCAAAAATATGCAGTAAATATTTATGACAGAAAACGCTACTTACAAATTACACAAACAGGAAAACAGGAATGTTTTGCAAATGTCTTCTGTAACTAGTGAGATAAGTAACATGTAACTTGATTCAATATATATCGGTAGGGATTTTCCGGATAATGGAGACGAAACAGAAATTGCAAGCGTACTAACTGTTTACGATCGAACGTCTGTCCCTGTACGTACAGCTACGGAATTATGTGTGTACATAGTGTGTGTACGTGTACTGTGTGTGGTGCAATCGCACACGCTCCTCTATTTATAAACAACTATGTCATGCTATTTTAAGACACATGATTGGTCAGATCAGGAACTGTCCCACCCATGGTGTCATAGGCCGAAAAAAGTTTTCTCTAAATATTATAAATGTACCCTCAAATCAACATCTTCATTGTCAAGTAAAAAACAAACTGCAAAACTTGTTAACTGACGAATGGTATAATATATAACCAAATCTACTCTGCTTTCTTGCCAGCATAAAGTCTTTATTTATTTGGCTTCAAACTTGTTTTTCTCCGAGACGCAGGAAGGGGTTTCTCAAAAGTTAACTTTTCTGACTCTGAAAAGGAGAAAACAAGTAAATTTTTCTTGGTGCAAATATGACGAGCATGAAATTAGTAGTTGTTGGTGACGGTGGAGCGGGCAAAACCAGCCTTCTTTTTAGTTATGCAAAAGACGGGTTCTTCACGGATCACATACCGACAGTATTTGACACATATTCCGGTAAGTAGGTCTGTACCAATGTCCGCCATAGCAGCTAGCCAATATCAGTGTGACTATGTGGGAAGTTCCGTATAGTGTGACTAAATTTCAGTTCCTTTCGAACCCTTTGCATTGACGAAAACATGCCTGATTTAGGCTTTTCCTGTCTTATACTGAAAAGCAAGTCCGCATCTACTGAACAATTAAGAAACTTGTTTTTTTTTTTAAATTCTCTATAAACCAAAGTGGAATAAATACAATGTTGCCCTAAAGAGCAAGGCATCTGTGTCGCTTTCTCTGTAATTTATGGTTTTAAAACTTGGCGAACAATAACATTGGCGGGAAATAGGCTAAAGCCGGATGTTAACTCGGTTAAAATTACTATAGAAAAGTATTTTTGCATAAGAAAGTCCTTGTCTGTGTGTTTGAACATCATAATAACCCACTTCTTTGTTTTTCAATTAAATGTTTTAATTACGGGTTAGGCATAATTATTTTGCCCAACAATTTTATTACAAAAATTTGAGTCCTTTTTAATTTGAAGGGATTATCGTCAGATAATGATGGCGTCCTATATCGGTCGATTAGCTTACGGTACTTTATACAGAAACCAGGTTGGATTTGCCTTTTTTGCTTTATTTTAACAAAAATATATAAATAATTGAACCCATCCCCCAAAACAACAACAACAATAAACCAACAAACAGACATTAATTTTGTCGTCGGTTTGACTCTGCCCATGAGGTCATGAAGATGTCCGTGCATATTTTCCTGTCCCAAGCGGTTGTGGTGGGGATTTTGTGGTCAGGGTTCTGTTGTTGCTGGCAAAAACGGTCGCCCTGGCCTGAAACAATATATTCAACTCAAAATGCTAACATGTTTATTAAAAAGCTAGATTTCCCTTATTTCTTTACCAAAAAAGGGCCTATAGTTTACTGGAAAATATCCATCACCGACGGTAGCGTATTATTATTATTTTTTTAAGAGCCAAAACCACTAGCAAATTTGTGGAGGTTGACTGTTTTTTGACAGTTTTGTGAAATATATAATTTTAAACACCCTTTCTTCAAAGAAAACAAAAACAAAATCATTAAAACATTGCTTTTGAATTTGTCCCTTTTTTTACCCCTTGCAGTGAACGTTCTCCCTAAGGATCTACCACCAACGCAGTTGTACCTGTACGACACTGCTGGTCAAGAAGACTACGATCGCCTTAGACCCCTCTCCTACCCAGCGACCGACATCTTTCTCGTTTGTTTCTCCGTAGACTCCAATAAATCACTGGACAACGTAGCAGAGGTCTGGGTCCCCGAGATCCGCCAATATTGCCCCCATGCGCCATTTCTCCTGGTTGGGCTGAAGACCGATCTCCGAGAATCTTCAAAGGGAAGAGTAGGTACCGGGGATCAAGTGACCTATGACATGGGAAAGAAAGCTGCAAGATGTCTTGGAGCGGTTGCTTACATGGAATGTTCAGCCCTGACTCGTCAGGGTATAAAGGCTATATTTGATAAGGCTGTTTCACACTTTGCAGTGGAGAGGGTTAACAAACATCAGTGCCGTTGCTGGAGGGGCCGCTTCTCTAAAAACATTTTTTGGAAAGTTGTGTGCCGAATAAAACATCGTAGAGGCAGCCACCATCATGCTGTAAGGAAATAATTAAGGCCTGGAAACTCTATAAAGTCATACAACTGTATTTTAAGATTGGGCTTATACCCAAATTTGCCCAGATTTTTTTGAAATTTGTTTATTATTTTTTTTAATTTTTATTTAATTTTTTTTTGTTTAAGCATATTCGCCCCAAACAAGGCTAAAAGTACAATGTACAGGGCTACAATTAAAAAAAAAAAAAAAAAAAAAAAAAAGTAAATAGACCGGTCAGAAAAGCTGAAGGCGGGAAGTGAGATTCCTCTTGAAACAGGATAGATCGTAGGATGAAGGGGAAACATGCACCAGGCAAGGAATTCCAAAGAGATGCAGCACGTGGTAAAAAGCTATAGTATAGCTTTTTGTTCTACATCTAGATGCAGAAAAAATATTCCATAAGAACCCGTGCCTAATATTTATTGAGGATAAGAAAGGTACATTTAAGGCTTTTTTGTTAATTATTTGCAATTTTTCCCCCGGTGGAAGCGGAAATTCTAGTCAATGGCTTCCTTCTCGTCATGGTCATTTCGTTATTTCCTGTTTAAATGTGCAAAATTGCGCCCAATCAAAGCTCAACGGATATAGACCATGTTTTCCGACAACGCATTTCCGTTGGGAAGGATTCTTAAGTGGGATAAGTTTCAAGGTTGATTTGTTGCAACGATGATCAGTTATAGAAAGCAACTGAATGTAAATACCGGGTACTAACATAATTGATGTGCCATTTGCCGCCACCGCTGTTCGCAGCCCATGGGCTGTCAAACATGAGTTTATAATTATAATGGACGAACCGGCGAAGGTATCTTGTCTCTTGTTCCTATTACTATTACTATAAAACACACACATCTCTGTATCGGTCTAGGCGTGGTCCTCATTGCAGTTGTATGAAAATGATTATAAATAGCAGACTAGATTTTAGCTGAGAAAATGTTTGCATATTACATAAAGACAAATTTAACTGACGCATTTCAGCAGTCACTCTTAGGGTCTAAAGTGCCTATAATGTAGGCCTATATAATGTAAAGTGCTTTTTGTAAGTATATAATCATGAAACACAGATTTAATTAATTTAAGCGAATAATATCATTCCTCAGCAACATTTACATCCTTTGTATGAAATATTTACAAATTTATTGTTATTTATTATAGGGTCTATGCCCATATATATATTAAGAAATTTTGTATTTCTGTGTGTGACTGTGAATACTGTCATTGTTACAGACTGGAGTTTTGACCAGTGGGAAGAAAGATCTCACTGAATGACTTAACTTCAGTTAGGGAACCTGGACCTCGCAGAATCCCCAAAAATGAACAAAATCCAGCCCCTAAAGTTCCTGCATATGACATCCATGAGGCAACTATTTGTTTTTATACTCAAAACTGAAAATAGATTTGTAGGATTTGAAGCGTTGTGTGGTACTATGGTGGAAGTACGGTATATGACCATAGGTTTGCAGTAGCGGAACAATCTCTAAAAGAGATTTATGAAAATAAAATAGTTGTCATTTGACCTTGAGAGCCATTGTACAAGTCATGATTGGTAATCTATATAAAAAGGTAATTGATCACAGTTGTACATGGGCCTATTTGGTTTAAAGCTGATGATGGTATCGTAACATTCCTTGAAATCTCTGTCAGTTCTGAGGTATACCGGAACTATAATCGTTTTAATATTGGAATTAGTATAATAATTTCCCGACTGAATTTTCGATTTCATGAAACGAACATTGCATTATACTAATACGAAAAATCTGATCGCACTATTTAAAAAATTATAACACAATGCGATAAGTTGAAACTTTCACAGGTTGGTTTCTATATATCTATTGATTCTTATAAAGTATGGATAGGCTACTAAATACAGGCATTTACTAATAAAAGTGAACTGTGTACTGGCCTCAGGCTTTATAATCCGTACTCAAGCCGAATTTACCTGGAAATTTTGATTTCAAGTTGTAACTGATATGTCAGCCGCCCTCTAAACAAAATTTTAAAATAAATGAATAAATAAATACAATGTTAAAATTAAAAATACTCTTACTCTACGGTGATTAATGTGTACATGATACATTTTTTTTTTCGTTTTAGGCTTATTGATATAGGCCTATGTATATGGGGGTTCCATATCAGCCGCCCACTTGACCGTATTTAAATAAAGTTATAACCATAACCATGTCCAAATGTCAATTACTCCTAAACAAGAAGACCAAAGGTGGAAAATATTCATCACGTGACTCACGTCCCGTGACAAGCAAGTGTCCTTTTCCACGTGACCAAATAATAATTATTTATCTTAAGTCCTCATCTGGTGATGATGCTCAGTAGAATAACAGGCAAATCACGTATAACATACTCCTGCGACAGATCGGACAAGATGAATGCATTATTGGTGATTCTCCTTCTGCCATTTGTGGCTGCCTTCCCGGCAGAAGATGTCTTCCCCAACCCGCAGGCGGAACCGATTCCCACCAAACACTGGGGCTTGCTCGTTGCAGGCTCTAACACTTGGTCCAATTACCGCCACCAGGTAAAAGTTCAAAACTCCGTTTGACTGTTTTTGTATTTTCTGTTTTAATATATTTTTTAATGAAAGGGGGAGGGTTATGATATAGGTTATAATTTATACGCAAATAGTTAAAATTTCCATGGGGGGGGGGGGTGGGGTGATAGTGAAGTGAAATGTTAGGCTTAGAGTACCGGCCTAAATTGCTTCTGATTTTTTAATAAAAATGTTCTCTTTTTGAACATTGCTATTTTACTTGAAGAAGGAAAAGTGCATTTTCAAAATAATCTTGAGAAGCATAGTTTTACAGTAAATGTGTACTGAAATTAAAATATTGTGGGTTCCGTCATTAATTAAAGTTGGCACTGTTTTAATGTAATACCAAACTTCTGACAACTAGTTTGTGAAATATCTCATTTCAATATTTTTTGTTTTCCTTTCTAAAGGAAAGTATTAATGTTCCAGTGAAAACAAAACATTCCGGTAAAACACGGGAGTTGTGTCGATCTTTAAGGTTATCCTGGGGTGTTGTTTAGCAAACATAGGGCTACGTGAATATTGCAGTTCCTTTTTGATGATAACTTATTTTGGGGCATCTTTGTGAGCAGGGGCGTAGCGAAGGCATTTTCTTTGGGGGGTGTGGAGCCAATTTGCCGACTGATAGCAGAGTTGGGGGCGCAAAATGTTTTTGTTGGTAAATTTACCGACACAACTCTAACATGACCAGACAAATTTACTTGGTTTCCCCCCAAAATGGACACTCTCATTGGCGGATCCGGGGGCTAAGGGGCTGTAGCCCCCAAATCGTAAAAAATAAATAAATAAATAAATAAAAGAAGAAAAAAAAGGAGAGTGTGCTTTGTTTTTCTCTCCCTTTGATTATTTAATTGTAATTTTTGTAGTACTGAATAATTGTTTTTGATTCTCAGCCACCCCCCCCCCCTAAAAAATGTTCTGGATCCGCCCATGACTCTGTAAACCGCAGCTTATAAACGACTTATAACAAACAAACAACTCGGCAAATATTCACTGCTTAACGCGATACATTTGCAGTCGATAAACCCATATCCCAAGGTTTGCCGACTGAAAATTTATTCTGGACCAACCCTTGTTCTAGTAGCTTTGATGCTTCATTTGCCGACTGAGGCTCTAAGTCTAAGTGCAGACTGAGAACAATTATTGGGGGGCGGGTGACACACCCCCTCCATACCCCCACTCGCTACGGCCCTGTTTGTGAGCAACAACATTTAAGAAGAGTGTATAATTACAGCGTATTTGTCTGTGTGTGTGTCTAACCATTTTTGCTCATTTCATGCAGGCTGATATTTGTCATGCGTATCAGATCCTTCATAAGAATGGTATTCCAGATGAGCGGATAGTGGTTATGATGTATGACGATATCGCGAACAATAAAGAGTAAGTCACTTATATAGCAGCCAAACATTCAAATTGTGTTTACTTTACACAGGTATATGTAATGCATAAGCTAGGCCTAATTACAGCAGCACCTCAAAATATCTCAATCTCGGAGATTGCAATTTGTGATGAAGATATGTCTGTCATAACAATCACTTTTATAGAAAATTAATAAATAAAATTGTTTAGGGGACCTCATTGCATAGCTTAAAGTATATGGCGTTGAAAGATTACTGAGCATGCAGTATTAATAAACATATAAATAAAAGGAATGGAATGTGCTGACGATACAGAAATACATCTTTTGATGAATATTTCTGTTTTCTTGTTCAGTTTTAAATATCGGTGATATCTAAATAAAATTATAATACAATACAAAAATAAGTCAGCGTCCGTATACTATGAGTTACACTTAGTAAATTCTTACACGCAATCAATGCAGATCTTTGAACAAGATTGTATTTATTCATGGCGTGATACTGATAATGGGTGCAAAGTAAACTATTTTCAGCACAAAGTGCAAAGTTAAAAAACGATAGTCTAGGATCAACGTTCACTAACCGAGCAAGATGGTGGAAAGGATTCGGGTCACATGACCACAAAATAAGGGCACGGCTGCTCACGGCCCTCCGCAAACACACCCCTGTATCCAACGGCGGATCCAGGGGGGGGGGCCAACGGGGGCCATGGCCCCCCCCAAAAAACCGAAGCTGTACGCCCCCCCCCCCCAAAAAAAAAAAAAAAAAAAAAAGAAAAAAGAAAAGAAGAAAAAAGGGGAAAAGAGACAAAACAAAACCCCACAACTTTACGCCCCCTCCTTGTGCAGCTAAGTCTTGCTTATACGTTCAGCTTTTGTTAAAGTATGCAAATTACAATACACTGATTGGCTACATGAATGTGTTCATAATCCTACTCACGATCCAACATTGCCACAAAATTTGCAATGGTAGTTTGTGCAGTTAAGCCAAGCTGCATTAGACGAGGCGTACACGGTGATTGTATGCATGGCTTATGCACACGCGACTGGTTGTGTGGGGTTTCCTGGATATTAGGTGAGCCATGCAACGTCCGCAATGTAGGCCTACGTTTAGACTTGGCGCGAACATCGCGTGCATAAAACGCATTTCAATCTTGTGAGTACGAGCAGGAGCAGTGACTTGAAAGATTCGTCTTCCATCGTCATATGAGCAGTAAGTATCAACGTAAAATACAGTGGGCTGTTTTTGCAGCACTGTGTAGATTACACAATAATGTATGTACATACCATAACACTCTGGGGACTCCATGCGGGCACCAGCCTAACCCAGATGAGTGGCCATATCTTAAAACATGTCAATGATTGTTTTTCTGAAAATCTACCCTTTTGTAGAAAGGATCAATTTTGATCAATAATAACTGCCGTTAATTCCAGAGTTCTGTGTCATCAATGGATTATTTCAGGCGGCTTTATTTAAACATTAATTTGCATTAATAACTTTTACAACTTGCACACGATTAGCAGCGTAAGTTTGTCATAATCATACAACGCCACACCCCAGTGGAGCCGGCTAGCTCCTGTGCACGTAGCTATAGGAAAGGAAAGTGTCAATGGAAACTTTTACAGAAAAAAATGAGCCCCTCCCAACACAAAATCCTGGGTACATACATGCGCCACTAAACGAACAAACCCCACCAGAAACGTTTTGCGCTCGCAAATACGCCCCTCCACTGAGCATTTGGCCCCCCCTAAACTTTGGGCCTAGATCCGCCGTTGCCTGTATCCACCAAAATGCACCCATACTGGAGGTTATAGGTCCTAAAAGGCGTTGTTCTCAGAATAAATGCTTGGTTGTGGCAAGGGAGGGGCGTGGCATAATCGCTGTTTGTCAATAGTTGTTTATCAATCTTGTCGTTTAATAATTGGACAGGAATCCAACCCAGGGAATCATTATCAACCGACCCAATGGACCAGATGTTTATCACGGTGTCTTGAAGGATTACACGGGCGACGTAAGTTGGTTTTGGGAACGGTTCTCCTTCTAAATAATATTATTTTAAAGATATGTCGCCCGTGTTTGGGCCGATTTGACGGTAAACATTTAAATGTTGAGTTGCTATTTTTAGGGGTTAAGGAAGTTATAAGCTTTCATTTGAGACATTGAACGAAAAAAGGCGGGAACCCACGTTTTAATCCTCGGGTTGCACAGATTACTTCTTGAGGAAATTTGATACCAACATCAGCTTAATACAAACAAATAAAATGCTTCAAATTTGACAATTTGGATATTTTGGAGTTACCAAATGTATCTTCTGTGCTGGATCATTATGATAAAACAGTATACCTATCTGCCAATCAATCACAATTTCACAGGATGTAAACCCCAAGAACTTCTTGAATGTTCTCAGCGGCAACAAGGCAGCAATGAATGGTATTGGTAGCGGTAAAGTCATCGACAGGTTAGTGCGTGTTCACAGACTCCAGACCCGTATAAACCGTGTCTATGGGCCTCGATCGGTGGGGGACGGGAGGGGGATGCCCCTTTTTTAGCGTGTGTGTGGGGGGTTACAGTATCAAATGTCCCCCACTATTTGATGGCCCATTAATAAATTTAAAAACAAATTAATATATTAGCCTATCTCGACTACTGAGGAGTATAGGCTACCGTTTTCCTTGCAATACCCAAAATATAAAAAAAAAAAAACCTGATCAGAATGCATCACAGAGCGTCCAAAGTCGAAGTACGCACTCGCACAGAGTCGAATTTACAATCTTCGACAGACTTCCCGTTTTGATTTGAGGCTAATATTGTTGGGGGACATGTATTTCCCACTTTTAAGAGTGGGGGGGGGGGGGGACCGTGACAGTATATCAATAATTTCCCCCACTATTTGATGGTCCATAACAAAATCATGCCCAAAATAATTAAGTATGCCTACCTTGAATCCTGAGGAGTATTAGCCCCTAAAGCTCGGTTCGAGCTGGATTACAAAAGTAAATAAATAATTTAATAATTTTTATCAACTCGCAATTGTTTTGCCCAAAAATTATGTCTAAAAGCAGGGTGAGGCTGTGCGCTCCCATTTTTGCGCCCCCAAAGGTGCGCTCCCATTTTTGCCAAATTCTGGATCCGACACTCGCTGCATGTTCCCCCACTTAGCAAGTAGCGATCGACGCTCATTACCGTGCCCGCACGAACATACCACCAATAGAGCTTTGAAATTTATTTTATGTGTGTGATGTCAAACTAGTCACATTTTGGGAATGCATTTAATTAGTGCATTATATATTATGGGGGGGGGGGGGTCGCTGGAAAATTGAGTGTCAGTTGCTATACACATGCTATACATGAAAGTATTTTGTATCAAGTGAAAACAGCTATTCTATTTTGAGCAACACTCTCCCCAAATCAAAATTAGTTCAAACCTGATGATGTCAAAGTAATCTTGACATTATCTTAATCCTGGGTAATAAATACAATTAGAAAACTCAATTTAGAAAACTGGATTTATTACTAAGATGGATTCCGGGCCTTTATTTCAATCTTGGTCATAGCACAGATTGAAATAAAATGAGTTCCGAAGTGGTTTCAAAAACTTGATTTGTGCTGAAAATGATAATTCTTCTTTCCTCAGTGGTCCTAATGATCACGTGTTCGTGTTCTTTTCGGACCATGGTGCACCGGGACTCATTGCTTTCATGGATGAAATGGTAAGATACTGGTAATAATTTCTGTTTTTAATTAGCTAAATTATCTATAGGGTTTTTATTTACGTCCTTTTGTAGATTTTTCATTGCTATAATTAATGATAATTAATGTGTTTTTGTACACACTTTTTGTGTCATGACGCGTGTTTATGACGGAACCCCACCCGCAATTCTGATAACCCATTTTGAAATCTTTCTTTTATGATTAAAAGAGAAACTACATTATGTACCGGTAGTTTAACAATGTTATATTTTATTTCAGCTTTATGCTACAGATCTCATCAAGACACTTAAAAGCATGGGCATGGCTAACAAGTTTGAGAAGGTATGACCAATTCTTAAATGGAAGGTACACCGTTGGCAATTAACAAATTATCAAATGATTATCTAAAAACTTACTTGGTGTAAAGTTAGTACAGGTAACAATTATCCCAAGAAATTATTTCGTCTGATCGTGCTCTCATCTTTAAAGAAAACAGAAATAGTATTATGTCGAATTATATGTTTTTGACAGTTTTTGTCGTCGTTTTCTCAAAAATATGAGCACCTTTAAGAAACGTTCACAGGTTAGTTTTAAGATATTTACCAATATATTTTACCAAAAATTCAATGTTGTCCTGGTACATTCCATTTAAAGATGCACATCTATTGTTTTTGACTATTTCAAACTGGAAAGTATTTAATTTTTCTTTAAAATGACAAATCAATACCGCCATGATAATTTTCTTTAGTGCTTTCACACTCAATAAGTTTTACATTCAAAATTCACCATCTGCTTATTTTCGAATTACCAGTCTTATAATTTTATACGAACCTTTAAAGATGTATTTCGAGCATTTTTATTAATTGGTTAAAGATGAAAAATGTTATTTGCCCTGCAAAAGGAAAACAACAACCTTTAAAGATGTAGTTCGAGCATTTTTATTAATTGGTTAAAGATAAAAAATGTTATTTGCCCTGCAAAAGGAAAACAACAACTTAAAATTTACATATATCCGTATAAAGCATGGTTTTACAACAATAATGCCTAAGGGGGCCTCCAAGTGAATTTATGGGTGCCCCGTCATAAATCCATCGAGGTAACTTCTAACTGCTAAACATTAATTTTGACAACATATTTTGTAATTTTAAACAGTATTGTTCAGAAAAACAACATACTTTTCAGAAATTGCCGGTGAAGTCAAAATCGCGCAGGGGATGCATGTAAGTGGCATCTTTTCTTTCACCACGTTATTTTGTAACAAACAGTTGGTGTTCTACCTTGAGGCCTGTGAGTCTGGCTCCATGTTTCTCAACCTCCCAGAGAATATTAACATCTATGCAACCACCGCCTCGGGACCAGACAAATCATCATATGCATGCTACTTTGACGAAAAGAGAAATACCTATCTCGGTGACGTCTACAGTGTGAAGTGGATGGAAGATTCTGACAAGGTGAAGATCAAGGGTTTCCATGGCGACAAATGGTTTAGCAAAACATATTTAGCAAGATGGAACTTTAACATGCAGTTATTATAGTTTAGGTAACGTCTGCTCTAGCTCAACCCAGAAAAAAATCGGTTCGTCTTTTTGTAATGCAAAACATTTAATGTGTTTCAAAAGCTCTCCTCTCTCGATTCAGTTCTTTAAACCACAATGAAGATAATACAAAACCGACAAAACAGCAGAAGACACAAACAATATTATTTGCAGAAACTTTAACAACAGATGATATAACATCCACAATGCTGTAAAAAACCGTAACCATTTCTATAATTGCAATTATCTTGTGACACAGGAGGACTTGACCTTGGAGACTCTCGAGAAGCAGTTTAAGATAGTCAAGCGAGAGACCAACACCAGCGTCGTCCACCAGTACGGAGACCTTAAGTTCGACAAGGATACACTGAATAATTTCCAGGGAAACGGAGGACCATCGGTACCAGGGAAGCCTGTCCCATCTGTACCGGTAAGTAGAGCAAAGGCAGCACGGTCTCTGCATGCTCTGATGTCAGTGGTATCGTATCAATCGCACACACAAACCACTACCCACAAAGAAGATCATTTCAGAGAGTGACTGAAGCTGGGGGTGGGGGGGGGGGTGGGAGGGGGGTGGGGGAGGGGGGAGGGGTGGGGGAGTGATCTCAGCAACTAATAATAGGTTATACTTTTTCAAGCAAAGGTTTTACATCTTCAAATTTCAATACACATTTAGACAGGGTGGTCTCGTAAATGATGGCAGATGGACCTACACTTTTTTTTATAAATGACAAAAAAGACTCTCACGTTGACAAATCTGAAGATCGAATTTAAAACATAATGCCGTCAGAGGAAGCATCCTCGGTATGAGGGCAGCATAACAAACTAATGTCCTATATTATACAGGCGCGGATCCAGGAATTTTTAGACGGGGGGCACACCCAACACGAACATTTTTTTTCCTATGCTAACATTGTATATTGTTTGTAATCATGTTTCTTTTCTTTGTTTTCGCGCCTTAAGCGCCCAGCAGGGTGGATATGTGCGCGCTACAAATCTTTATTATTATTATTATTATTATTATTATTATTATTATTATTATTATTATTATTATTATTATTATTATTATTATTATTATTATTATTATTATTATTATTATTATTATTATTATTATTATTATTATTATTATTATTATTATTATTATTATTATTATTATTATTATTATTATTATTAATATTATTATTATTATTATTATTATTATTAATATTATTATTATTATTATTAATATTATTAATATTATTATTATTATTATTATTATTATTATTATTATTATTATTATTATTATTATTATTAAATGCGAGCGCGAAGCCCTTATGGCGTTGGGTCCGGGGCCCGCTTAAGGGCCCCGGAAAATTTTGGATTCTGGATGCTCTGTGGTGCAATCTGAGGCGATTCCTGGCCAGTTTCACCTGACTTTTTTGCAAAAGTTTTCAAGATTATATGGAGAATATATATATAATAATAATAATAATAATAATAAGAAGAAGAAGAAGAATATATATATCAGTTGTCTGATGATCGCATAACGCGTGAAACTCGGAGTTACAACTACCAGCGTTCCACTAGTTTTACTACAAGTATATATATATAATTATTTTAGCCATTATTTTTAGCCATTATTTTAGCGATGTCATGACTACAACAACATAGGCTAAGTTTCTCCCTGCCCGATTTTTGGCATTTAATTTGCAGTTTTTGACGTCAGTTTTAATTTGTCCGGAATTTTTCTTGGTTTTAATTCAGTCCAGTTGAAATTTTCAAGAAAAGGGCTTGATTTCATACTGTTCCTTGCCCTGTGTTAAGACCATCGGCAGATCAGCTGCAAGACTCATCGTACTTCGCAGGCCTATGCGTACTGGCGTAGAATCCGACAGTAAATTGACATCGGCGATTGTAATTTCCACACGGTACCCCAACCCTTCAGACGAAACGGAACAATTTATAGACGTGGAGGAATCGGGTCAAGAAACCAGACTAGCTTGCTTTGCACCCGATCACAGACTACCGATTGCAAACGAAATGTAGACTAACTAATTATTTGTTTCCCCTTTTTAATTTTTTTTTTTTTTTACTCAATTTACCCGGGGGGCACGTGCCCCCGTGGACCCCCCCTGGATCTGCGCCTGTCATACGCTTTTCTTCCAAGCGAAACCATAGCAAGTCATTGACAGGGCTATTTTCATGCCATTTTAAATTTGGATGTGCATTTCAGGTAATACAAAACCTTCTAAGGAAGACGGGAGGAGAAGGGGGGGGGGGCAACATGAACCAAGGACCAGAGTAAACCAAACTATCATGAGCGTTGTCACTACGGACTGTACTGGGTCAGGGTACATAAGGGACACAAGAGGTAGTTTCAGCGAGGCACCCATTTTGGTGGCGTCTTGTTCCGCTGCCTCATACCCTAGTCACTATGAGCACATTAATACATCCAATTGGTTTTCTAATCACTGAAGTTTTGGTTGGGATTGTGGAGGATATAGCTTTGAAGAAAGATACAATTTGCTGTTTCATCCATAGTTGGACGCCATTGACAGCCGGGATGTTCCCTTCGATCTCTTGGTTCAACGCTTTGAGAAAGAGACCGATCCTGTACAGAAGAGGAAGTTAATGGGCCAAGTAGCTGCACTCGCCGAAGTAAGTATCATTCCTCAAGTTGGAATACACAACATGTGTAAGTTTGGTTCAAAGGCATTTTCACGCTTCAATTTGCATTGACTGATTAAACGACCGAAAATTGGCCAATAATGGTTGACTTTTCTGTTGACAACATGAACTTGAACAGCATTGTTCTTTTGTATAAAAGGAAGAACAAAACTATAGGCCTGCACTTAGCTTAGGCCTAAAACAACAAAAAATATATATATAAATATGAGGGACTATGGCATGCAGCTGTGGAGCTTATTGGCTGAGGAAATATTAATATTGCTAGCTTCAGTTTTTACATGAGTATGAATTGGCCAGTGTAAAGTGTACTCCTCTGTATAATCATTTTCATAATGTAATCTTCACTATAGGGATTGCAATGGTGCATGACTATTTGAAAGGTGACTAAACCCAACTGAATTGCGCTTCAGTGAAAACAACTTGGTGGTCCATTTTTGTACAGGCCTTTTCCATCAGATTGGCAATTTTGACTTATTTTTCTTCTACTTATCAACAATTAACATGTAGATGCAAAAAGACGTGCACGATCTCATGTACAGTGTCAGCAAGAACATGGTTGGAGAAAACAAGACAATGATTGACCACTTGATAAACACAAGGGGGCGCCCTATCAAGAATTGGGCCTGCTACAAAGCGGTGACCCGAACGTTCCGTGATGTGTGCTACACAATGACAAAGGTTTGAGGGTTTTTTCATGAATGAAGGTGTTAATGATTTTTTTAAACACTTTTATAAAGATGGATCAAGAAACCAACTGATGAAAGTTTCATCTTGGTCCATATGTTTCTGAGAACATTTTGAAAATTCCTTTAAAATATTCGTAAACAGAGGGCAGCATTCTTCACATTTGCTGGCAGCGTATATTCCACTAGGTCGAACGTGGGTCATTACAAATTAACCACTTTTGGGCAATACCTTTAAACAAGTTGTTAGGCCTATAGTGGAAAAAGTGTATATTTATAGGCCTAGGACTATTCTAAAAAATAAGCGTTTTGTCAACATTTGTTTTTTTAAACATGTATTTTGTTATCATTAATACAGTTAAAGTACAGTACCGGTAACAGGGCAGGATTAACACCTCTGAGGGCCCCTGGGCACCTGAAACTCCAAGGGCCCCCCCCCCCCACGGGCACGGGTCGTTCGCGTGCGGCCGCGAAGCGGCCGT
Organism: Zoroaster sp. YZ-2022; assembly: GCA_029582265.1. Taxonomy (NCBI): domain Eukaryota; kingdom Metazoa; phylum Echinodermata; class Asteroidea; order Forcipulatida; family Zoroasteridae; genus Zoroaster; species Zoroaster sp. YZ-2022. Next base: position 21,324,083 of record CM055821.1, on the reverse strand, counting down.
GCGCAAATATGTGCACGCGCGCGTGCGCAAAATTTTGAGTTTTTTTTTTCATTTTCCTCTAAATATTCACAATTTGGTGATTGTCAATATTTAGATACCTTATTTGTCCAACTGACAAATAAGTCCTCAACTATAGATAAAAACATTTTTGGGAAAAAAAAATTTTTGAAAAAAATATTTTGGAAATTTTTTTTCTTCAAATTTTTTTTTCGACCACCATGGAGGGCCCCCTGATGCCCAGGGGCCCCTGGGCACGTGCCCAAAGTGCCCATATGGTAGATCCGGCCCTGACCGGTAGTACACTGAAATTATATAATTTCAGTCATTTTGGATTCGAATAACTGCCAATGATGATCTGTTTTTTTCCCTTTTCATTTCTCTGCAGTCGCATTATGCTTGGGGCCAGGTTCATGTTCTTGCTAACCTGTGTGAAATGAACTTCAGTGGAGCTCAGTAAGTTAGCCTTTGTCTGAATTGACTTGTAAAATACAAAATAATACGAATTAAATTGGAAAGAAAAAAAGGACGGTGATCGAGGCTTGCTATATACATTTAACTGGTCTGTGGCAGTGATTTAACTCAAGCAAGGAGGGACATTGTTGCTGTATGGGCTAGTTTGGTCTTAGTATTTCCTCTTTACTTATAGAATAAATATTCTTTCCCTTCACAGGATCTCCAAACATCTCCAAACCCTGTGCTCTGTAAACAGAAGATATTGATTCAACATGACAAGAATATATCCTGCCAGATCTCTTCAAGCAGTCACGGACTATAGATCGAGACCTTATAAGTCTTATCAATCAAATGATATTAATAAATGCATAATGGGATGAAATCGAGCAAAATAAAACAATTCTTCGTAAAGATTATATTAAACAGAAATGTACAGCGGACATTTTGTTTTCCTGCACAAATGTCTGTCTTGAGAAAGTGAGAATCAGAATGAGGCTCAGTCTCCAAGACAGGTTGTGCATGATGCATTTTTGTTAATCCACTTTATACGAAAGACCATTAGTGCCACTCTAAGTATATATTACTAATCCGTAATAACGGATTAGTAATCCGTTATTACGGATTACTAATCCGTTATTACGGATTACTAATCCGTTATTACGGATTACTAATCCGTTATTACGGATTACTAATCCGTTATTACGGATTACTAATCCGTTATTACGGATTACTAATCCGTTATTACGGATTACTAATCCGTTATTACGGATATTACGGATTAGTAATCCGTTATTACGGATTAGTAATCCGTTATTACGGATAAGTAATCCGTCATTACGGATTAGTAATCCGTTATTACGGATTACTAATCCGTTATTACGGATTAGTAATATATACTTAGAGTGGCACTAATGGTCTTTCGTAACTTTACGTATAAAGTGATCTTTAACATGGGATGTTAAGGGAACCAGACAATGATGGCCGCCGTGTATAGCCAAGCATTAAAAAAGTGCATTATTTTGATAGAAAACATGGGTAGGAAAGATGGACCAATCTCAAGCGAGCGAGTGATTTGCGTGTGTTACGTTTCACTAGAACCACAGACTAAGGTTTAGTCAAGTTAATTGAGTCTAGTTTCAAAGATTTGTTTGCAGAATGGGTTAGGTGAAAATGCTAAAACATTGGTAATAATTTCGTAGGCCTATTACGGCTTTCAGTTGCAGCCTTGTCGATATTGTGATTTTAGTTCCTTCTGGTCCTACACCGCTAGTTTCTTCTTAAGAGAAATGGTGCATTTCTGTTGACTCGTTTTATAAGTATTGCGCGGATCTGTTAGGCCCTACTTTTAATTATTCTTGCACAAAACGGTAATTTTTGTTTCTCAATAAAGCCAGTCCTTCAAAAAAATTTTTAATTTAAAACCTGGTTAAAAAAATGTTCGAAATTAGTTGAAATAATGTTCTTAAAATAGTTATCAGTACGAGTATTTATACTAGCTAGCTAGACACTTTATGCCTATATTCTGCCTACTGGACCATCGGTAATTTTCAGACCGAACGCTACCGGTACATAACCGAATTATAATCTCAAGTTATTTATTCTTTCTGGTGATAATTGTTAAATATCCTGGAAAATTATTCGGTTGTTTGTGCTTTAATTGATAAAAGTAATAAAAGTATAAAAAGGGTTTTCCGCTATCGTAACAAGTTTCAATCTGTTAATTATTTGCCACTTTTCTCAGCAACTTGTAGAACATTAATTACATATTGATTTTCAATAAACTTAAAAAATGAACTATAAAGACGTCATGCATGATCATGAGCCGAAATTGTTTTGAATTTGTTGTCGGGGAGGGGGGGTAATAAATCAAATATTAATGACGTCCTTTAGTTATGACGTCCTTTAGTTATAGCTGTCAGGCTGACATGACCGGTACTGGGCTAAGCCCTTGGCATATACCCAGGTACGGTCTGGGGGCCCCTTAATTTAAATATTATCAATTTTTTTTAATAGGCCTGTTTTTGAGAATGGAATCGTATACCTAGATGTATTGTTACTAATTAACTTTCATTGGCAAAAGGCGGTTAATTACGATTTCAATACCGCCTTCACTTTAGTTATTACGGGCCCGGCCAGCGGGCCATATTTATTCATGACAAATAGTATAATTAAAGGCCAAGTCCCGCATTTTGGGTTGAAATGATTTTGCCAACCATGGGGTACATAGATTACGAAGTATGTTTTAACAGAAATGATTACTGTTTCACAGGTACTTTGCCACGTGCTGAAATATTCCTAAACACTTAAATGGAAAACTACGAAAGAACAGACACCTCCCACCTATCGCAAAGTTCGTTTGGGGACACACCCACATCAGTCATCAACAGGTGCACGTTGAAACAATTCTCAGAAATCGTGCAGTTCGTGCCATTCACGTAACTAAACTTTACCCATTCATTTTGGGATTTTCAACCAAATTCATGCGTTGGCTACACACCATATGTCACAATCATTTGTCAATACAATTAGCTGTAAAACATTAATTTAAGCATTTTATTTTGCATATTTTATTGAAAATATTATTTTTGGTCCAAGATTTTGCACGGTCCAAATGGGCAGGAACAGTGATACGACTTGGTATGAAGTTGACTAATTTGCTAGCTCTGTAGGTACCAACTACACGTCAATAAATATTTTAACAGTAGAACGGTAATCCATGCACGATGGCGGCCGAAGGGGTTCTAACGTTGCCTAAGATGAAGTCTAAAAGTCGCACTCTTGGCTGGCTAACAATTAGAAAATCTCGCTCTAAGAACAAGTATAACCTGCAGGATGCTATGCCTCATGCTTTCCTTCATCCGGATGATAGGCCACTCACGGAGAATGGTGTTGTGGACGAAGATGATATCCCGAAGTTGGTTGAGCGTTTACACGTAAGTCAATGAGTAACGTTACAGTGCATTGCAACACACACCGACCTATCACTAGTGCGTGTGTGGATAGACATGATATTGATAGAGTCAGAATACTTTTTAGCCCATTAAAAACCTTCCTTTAAGGTTCTTTTGGTGTAATTTGACAGCGAGTTGACTGACCAAACCATTTAAAACTGAAAGTCTATTTCGCTTCAAGCGAGTACAAAGCAAATTTGTACGTCATAGTTTTGGAAACAAAAAAATCAATTATGATCGACACATCATCCCTTGTGAATTGGTCAAGTACTAGTCTGAATGCCTCTTCCGTTCACAGTCTCCTATTTTTAGAATAATGTCGTAATTGTCGCTGTGAACAATTGCTGCAATATTCTAAAAAATAGGAGACTGTGAACGGAAGAGGCATTCGGACTAGTCAAGTACATGCATGTATAGCCTATACTAGGCCTTGCTTCTAGCCACATTCTAGGGCCAATACACTGGACTCCCTCCGTTTCCTTGGCCCTAGCCCCACATGTACAAAAAAGGAGCGATTTTTCAACTTTTGATCTGCTAATTATTACAATCTAAAATTTTGTGATTAGGTAAAAACTTGCCCATGCATATACACTTTTGGCATAAAGTTTACTCTTGTGAGATTGGTAATTTTAGTGAAATTTTTATTTTATTATTATTATTTTTTAAATTTCAAGAATGTTTCGAAAATTTCATGAAAGTGTGATATCCCAGAATAATGGATTTTATGCCAAAAGTGTCTGCTTGACTGAGCAAGGTTACCTAATGACTAAGGTTTAGGTTGTAATAATTAGCAGATAAAAAGTTGGAAAATTTTTGTACATGTAGTGCTAGGGCCAAGGATACGGAGGGAGTCAAGTGCAATGGCCCTAGAATGGGGCTATAGGCCTTCTAGTGAATTCGTACCCAAGTTAACTCGTATCCTGGCCAACTTGTACCCAGGTCAACTCATACCCAAATCAACTCAAATTTGTTTATACTAAGTTACAGGCAAAAACACATTTTATATTTTCAAATAGTGTTTTCTATTTTCACATTAACCCTCCTATGCCCAGGCTGAAATTTGGCCCAGTAAGCACCGCACCCACAGACAGTCACTTGAGTATTTTTGGTTACATTGCCAATTGTTCACACATGTGTATTTTTCTCTAAGAGTGCTGGAGTTAGTGGCAGTCAACCACACTTGTGTATGTCCTACATATGTTATGCAGAGTCACACAGAGCTGTGTATGTACTGCATACAGTTGAGTGGTTTTGGTTTGACCTCCTACCATACCCACATGTCCTTGCATTTATTTGAGTGCACTGCACAAAGTCAATGGGTTGGGAGGTACATGGAAATTTTGAGTGTCTTTGATTGTTAAACCTATAGGAGGGTTAAAAGAAATAATTCACCAAATTAACATCCAATATTTATACTCATTCAAAGCATGCTGATTAGGCCTAATGCTGATAATATATTTCCATGGTGAAATGCTGTCTAAGTTTCTTCTTCGTATCTCCCCATTTCACTTCTTTTTTTTACTGAATTCTTTTTATATTTCAATGGCAAAGTGCTGTCTAAATTGTAGCGCACAAATTCGTTCTTACAAATGTAATAAACAGCACTTTATAAACTTATTATTTTTCACTGAAATTTCTTCTTCGTATCTCTCCATTTCACTTCTTTTTTCTTATTTTTTTTACTGATTTAACCCTCCTATAGGTTTAACACTCAAAGACACTCAAAATTTGTATGTCTCTCTTAACCCATTGACTTTGTGCAGTGCACTCAAATACATGCAAACACATGTGGCTGTGATAGGAGGTCAAACCCAAAGACACTCAAAATTTGTATGTAACTCCCAACCCATTGACTTTGTGTAGTGCACTCATACACAGCTCTGTGTGACTCTGTGGTTTGACCTACCAATTGGCAATGCAACCAAAAATACTCAAGTGACTGTCTGTGAGTGCTGTGCTGACTGGGCCAAATTTCAGCCTGGGCATAGGAGGGTTAAAAAAAAAAATTCAATGGTATCTCCCCAAATCACTTCTGGGTTGACCTGGGCAGGAGTTGACACGTTAAGGTTTTTTGGGTACGAGTTATGAATACAAGTTATGTGTACGAGTTGAGCCTAATACCCTTCTATACCCTTCTACCCCCTAATAGCAGTGCATGTAAATGAAGGAACTACATGAATTTTGGGATTGTTTACTTTTATTTTAATAATTGCAAAGTGCATCTCTTTGGGATGGGAAGATGCTAGTCCGAATGCCTCTTCCATTCACAGCCTCCTATTTTTAGAATAATGATGTAATTGTCGCTGTGAAAAGTACCTGTTAAAATATGTTTTGAAAGTAAGTGAACAGTTATAGTAATGGCCGATAATTGAAGATGATTTGTATGTAAAGTTGAAAGCGGAGGGATTTTCTGGAAGGGAGAAATCATAGGTTTGCGAGTTAGAGAATTTTCTCAACATGTTATTTAGCGTGTGGGGTCGGAGCCATGCTCTGTTGTTCACTGTGACAACTATATCATTATTCTAAAAACAGGAGACTGCAATTGTGAATGGAAGAGGCATTTGGAATAGGAAGATGCCATCCCAAAGTATATGTACATCACATTTACCAACAATCCATTACAATTTTTCCTGTTTATTGATGTGTTATCTTTCCCAAAATTTCATGCATCAAAAACAGAAAGCAATATAAACAAACAAAAAACATACATTTTTGACCTGGATAGTTGATACCTCTTTGGTTGACCGTGTCATGTGCCCCTTTCAATTTATAGGCAGTCTTTTGATGCAGTGATAATAGCCCTTTAATTCTTACACACTTGTAGGTCAAGGTCTCCACGTACATGCATGTGAACAGGATGTACAGTGGGTGTACCAAACTAAATAAGTACATGTGCCGAGATGGTTGAATAAAGTGAAAACTATTAACCAAATTTTTTTTGTAAAGACTTTTTGAGAGCTATTCAACCCTCCTATTCCCAAAACTCTTTGTCTGTCATAGGGTTTTGAGAGATCAAACTATACAAGGGTGAATGAAGGGTTTAAAGAATTGAAGTCAGTGATCCAGTTTTGCTGTCGTGCAAAAGGATGTTTTTCAGTGGAAATATAAGCACTAATTTTTTTTGAAGGGGCGTGATTGTGTTTCACTGTTATTAAGCTAGCCTTAGGTCAAGACCCACGCGGCAACTCGTAACACCGCATGCGGTTAATTACAATTTCAATATCGCCCCACTTTAGGTATTATGGCATGGCCGGCCGGCGGGCCAGTCATGACTTCTTTTCGCGTCCTCCCACTGGACTATGTAGTGCCCCTCCAGTGTTGGGCACATTCGATGGTCTGTGGTAATTATTTAACAAGGATAGCTTTCACGCGACTGGGTTTGCTATTTTTTAACATGGGTGCGATTAATCGTCAAGGTCCTTTATTAAAACGGTCTCGTGTGAAACGGCCTCAAGAGTGCCTTTAACAGTCCTTTCTGTGGATGCATAATTTATATACATGCAAGTTTATTTTAACCAATCATTTAGCACTGTTGGACTCATCTACATGTATATAGGTGATATCATAGCAAATGAGTTACCTACATGTAATATGTTTCTCTTCCAAATCAGTAGAGAAGTATAAAGAAAAACATAAGACCACAGAAAGTGGTGAGAGGTATTCTGGGTTGCAGCGTGTGTTTTGGCTAGGAATAAGCCATGATCCTATTTTGGGTAAAGGGAAGGTACATCATTGGTAATGTTAGCAAAACATACTGTAAGTATGCTTAATTGTTATTTGAATAAAGACATTACACAACCAACCTGTGAAAGTCATGAGAAAAGTGTGAACAAAGCATTCACAATATTTTGACAGAATACACTTTTAGCAAAAAGTTACCGTCGGGCAACTTTATGAAAATGTGAGTATTATTTCAAGTTTTCTGGAGGACAAAAAATAGATCCTGAATAGGACTCAAAACTCCCTTCCAAAATCTGTGGAACAGTATCATCTGAATTCAACTTTTACCATGACCCTTCACTGTAACATCACAACCAAACACAGCAGATTCATGTGTATATTATAAAAAAGATTGTTCAATTCTCATTTAAACAGTAGGTCAATGACTAACATAAAATGATCTGTAAGTTCAAGAATTGTTCGTCATGCAAATCATTGTGGGACAACTTGTTCACAAGATCCCAGCAATTTGAATTAAGTTCAGCAGAAAGTGGAATCCTTACAAATCCTGCCCTTAGTGTTAACGACACAAAAGAAAAAAAATTCCATTTGAGGTAGGGATTGAATGGTTATCTTCATTGTATTACAGCTCAAGGACTAGTACATGTTGTTGTGGTAGTATCACCCAGCTTTCTGGTATGTGTTGAAAATACTAAATAAAAGGAACACCTCATACATGTATACCTATGTATGCTGGCTCTGTGTCAGTTCTTTTGTTGAATACCATAACAAATAACATGATGTCATCATGTTTGCTGGTCATTCAACTTAGTGCACTTTCAGTTTTCATGTAACTGCTTAAGGGACGGTACATTTAATGCAGAAATTTTATATGAAAGCTAACTTGATGTGAAGTTGATTAAGGTACCAATCATCCTGCATACATATTCTGTGCTCTCATTTCAGAGTAAACACCAAAAAACCCCTGCACATTTTCAAAAAGGATTTTGCTCCAAGTGTATTCTGTACAATTGAGAATGCTTTTTTTTCTCTTCATGTTCTTCGCATGACTTAAGACTCCAAATTAATTGAAACTTTCACAGGTTGGTTGCTCAAAGTAAATCGTGATTTAAAGAGAGAAAGTATACTTATCTTAACTGTTTTGCCAACATTATGTTGGACCTTCCCTTTAAGAGTATCATTCTTGAATCGTTTAAGAATCTGGATTACTAAGTGCTTTACTAAACAACTGCATTTGTTTTAGCTCTGATCTTGTAATTAAATTAATTTCAGTCAATGGTATTGTGTAATTTGATGGGCTTAAATTGTTTTGGCATTTACACTTTACCACCATTTGCCAATCAATTAACCCTAACCATGCTCAACGCAACAAGATTTTTAATTTTTTTTTAATTTTTATTTTTTTGATGCAAATCGCCCCACACAAGGCCAATGGCCACTCCAAGGTGGGGGCTACTAAGTCATTGAGTTGTTACAACGACTCCACACTGAAGAAACCAGCCCCTCGCACCGAAACAAGACAAGTTAATAACCAGCCTCTTCACGGTGCGAATAGGACTGGGAGGGGTAACTAGTCCAGAACAAGGCAGTTGTTAAACTGCCTCTGCCCCTATAAGCAATTATGGTTAAGTGTCTTGCTCAAGGACACAAAGATGCAACAAAAGTAAAAAGTTGCTGTATCTAATTACCCTCAGCAGAGAACAAATTAACCATTGTTCTAGCTGGTGGATCTTGTTGCCTGCAGTCAGCACGGTGTCTGTGAAATGCCTTGGTATGATTTCTTTGTTGAGCACGGCTATTAACCCTTGTACATGTATGACTGCAAGGGTTAAAATCAGTCAATATGTTGATGCAAAGGTATATCTAGTGCACTTAAAATTTGAACGCTATCGAACCTTACGTGCAGTAAGTACATTTACAGGTCAAAATAAGTGGACCGTTTTTGACTGGTAAAAGCATTGTCTTGTATTGTTGACGGTGGTCAAAATGACAGTCAAATCCAGTCAAAAATGCCCTTGTGTGCACAGTTGGTTCAACAGTCAAAAACAGTCAGTTGACTGATTTTGACAGTCAGTTGGCTGATTTTGACCACTATAGCTACTTGCCACAAGAGTTCAGTTACAATAGGAGGGTTAAAGGCTGAAATACATTTGAATGTTTTTTTTTGTACATGTAGTCATTTTGGGTTTTGTAAAAGTTTTGGTTGTTTTTTTCTTTTGGAGAAACTTGTCTGTAAAACAAAGTAAAATAGGAAACAATTTTTTTTCTTGTTGTTCTTTTATAGTTGATGGAGGGTGAACCCTGTACCCATGACCCTCAGATTGTGATCACCATCCAAAAACATCTCATTGATGCATTGAGACGAGAAAATGGTGCCCTCCGTCTCCTTCGATATCAGGTGGACCTCTTGAGACGAGAAAATACCGAGCTAAAGAAGGATGTAGAGAAGATCAAAGCAAAGAAACTCAAAAATGGTCTCAAGGTCGAGGCAAACCGCCTGTCTACTGAGAACAAGATCTCAGAGAGCAATGGGATGGAGAATGGAGAGGACTTGAGGAGGAACGTGTCGGAAGAGCACCTTGTCAGCTTGAGGATGGAGAATGAGAAGTTGAGAAAAAGCAACGATCAGCTCCAGAGTTGCCTGGAGGAGCAAAAGAAAGCCGAGCGGCAAAATGGCACCGGGAACGGACTGACCAATGGGATGTCAAGTGAGGAAGAGCAGGAGGAACGACAAAATGGGAGACGGTCGTCAAGGAGCAATGGTGTAGGAGAGGAAGTGAATGGGAAAATTACAAGACCAGTGTTGAAGAAAGGAAATGATAACGGAGCTGGGACAAGTGGCACTAGCTTGGTTGTAGGTAGGCAGATCCTTCCTAAAAATGTACATAGCTAATAGCTTAAACAATTCAAAACCCAAGATTTGTTTATTTCACCTCGCAATGTAAAATTTAGATATATATCTCTATATTGACAATATGTACTAGCTACATGTACATATTGTATATGGCCAATTCTCCGGTAACGGAATGACGTCCATTCATGACCCAGCCTACATTTGCCCATCACTTAGAAAATATGTTTTATACTAGACAACTAATCTGTGTATGAAATGGGAGCCAAGATCCAACAGATTCATTGGACACAAATGAAAAAAAAATTCACCTGCTGGGTCACTTTAGGGAGGTAAAAATTTCGGTAACGGAATTACGGCGAAGGACAAGCAGTTTTCAGGTCTTGCATAAATTAATAAATCTCTGTGAAGTTTAGTAATTTTCAAAAGGGGTGTTATTTGTGGTATATATTCAAAAGACCTATCAATTTTGCTTTAGAATGTGTTGATTTTGAACTTCCTGTTTAGACCGGAAGTAAAGGTCAGATCAGGTGATTTGAAGGTCATGACACAATAAAACTTCCTCATGATCATACAAAATAACGTTAGTACCTGATTTGGTTCAATATCTGAGATTGGAAGATAATCCCTTTTTAAAAATGCCGCTGGGGGCGCTCTGAACTTTGATGACGTCACCAAACATATTTTTTAAAAGATAAGATTTCAAATTTTCTATGGTTTTTGAGATAGAAAATTATTATTTTTCTAAACCTGCCACCAGAGGGCACATTTTTGAAAAGGTCACATGTCAATAGTAATTTCGTCCACAGAAGACATGCCCAAATACCACATCCTGTTGACTGCATACCCTATAAAAGTGCTTCAGAATATTTTTTAAAGTTAAACTTCCGGTTTCGATCGGAAGGAGAGGTCAGATTGGGTCATGTCTGTGTACAAAATGTCACATAATTCAAGATCTGTAAGATGATGCAAATTTTGTGTAAATATATTTTGTGGTTCATGAGGTATGATTTTTTGAAATATTAAAATTGGATTTTACTTTAGTGTATTTCGATATCTTAAGACGTCTCCATGACGTCACAACTTTACCTGAAACTGTATGTCACAACTGTATTGACAACTACATGTTATGGTCTAAGTATGTGTCAATTTTGAGGGCCCTGTGAACGTTGGAACTATGTTTTTTTTGTTCGACAAGTCTCATCGAGAAGATGAAGGAGAAGAAAAAAAGAAAAACAAAATTTCAAAGAGGGGTTCACGCTGTCACACGTACACCTAAAAAGCTTAAAATATAAAATTTTTAAAAATAAGGTAGAAATTAACTTCAAACCGTTCTGTTTTACCCGCCATCAACAGTAAACTGTCTCCGCAAAGCAGAGGGAGTTTTCCATGACTGCGATGAGATCCTAGAGGAACGACTCAAGTCTCACATGGCTGCAAAGGGCGTTGACCTTGTTCTGAAGGAGTGGAGTCCTGGCCGGGATCATCACATGGTGACGTTGGTTTTCTGCGTGGCCTCCAACAACGTCACAAAGAATATCATGAAAGCTCTGGATGGAGTCAGTTGTGAGTAGTAGTGAGGAATTTTGTTTTGAAGCAAAGCTACTTTTTAAGACAAAGAATCACAACAGCACAAATCAAACTGTTGTAATTCCTTTATGAAATTCTTTTTAGGTTATTTCAATTCATTTTATTGTCCCACATGGCTACAAAGGGCATTGCAAAACCTGAAGTGACCCACCCTCAAACAGCGAAGACAAGCCAGCCGAATAACCATGTTCTACCGTTCATTCCAAAATGAAATTGCTATAGACATTCTGCATTATGTCACCCCAACAAATAGACCTAGAAAAAATAAGAACAGCAAATGTTACGCTCCGCTTCAATGCTGCACTCAATCATACCAAAAAAGTTTCCTGACAAAAACCATAGTAGAATGGAACAAACTCCCCCCAAAATGTAGTTCTCCAACTATCCACTTCCCTTTTCTAATCTTCACTGGTGAAATATTTATCAGCAAAACCTTAGTTTGCATGGCACTGATGCAAATGTATTTTTGTATTAAGCTGTCAATAATGCCGTATGGCGATGTCCGGTCAACCTCTCTGAGATTGACTTAAAACAGCTTAATTTGAGAACATCACACCAAAGTAAATGAAGCATAGATAAGTCAGACAGACTTATCCTTAATACTACGAAGACACAGAACTGTTTTAAAGAAATAAATGTTAGTGGAGTAATCAGGAACTTATTAAGCCACATGTCTTGGCATAAATGTCTGTCTTGTTCCCTGACTGCTGACAAAATATTGACAAGAAATAAATCACAGGTTGAAAGACACCAGTCTATTTTGAGCCGCATTGACTTCTGTATGAGGAAAGCAAGATGAGTGAGCCATGAACAAATATCTGTTAAGTATGAAAAACTCATCTTAAGTAGTTGCAAACTGATGAATATACATTGGCGAAGTGACTAGTTCATCTTATTGAAGTTTACTTTCTTAAGGTTGACCTGTGTGAGTTATATAAGTGTAGGGTCTCAAAATTATCCACCATCATCCACGGACACCAAAGAGTTTGTGTAGAGTAAATACAATTTGCTGCTTGTCAGCTCATTGGTCATATACAGATTATAATTATGCCTGTTCTCAAGGCTGATTTTCTTAATAGAGGTGCTTCCCCAAATGGCCTTTGTTAAAAATGTTGTAATCTTTAAAAAAGGTGTACTTGTATTTTGTTGTCAGGTGATGCAGAAATTGTTCTGGTGGTTTTTCACACTGCGAGCCAAGAAGCCAAGAGGAAAGATCCAGAGACAGAGTCCCTGAACCTTCCAGCCCTCTCCAACACCTGCCTGGTAGTCGACGTGTTTTTCAGTAAGAAGGACAGCCTGTATCGATGCAATCAGAACAACAAGGCTATGTCACGACTCTTACACCTGTTTGAAATGATCTGCTGAGGATATGTGAGGGGGAGGGGGGGTGTGAGAAGATGCTGTTATGATCAACAGTTGTGACTGTATGTGTGTGAGGCGATACTTCTTGGATGAATCATTGAGTCCAGCAGGTGAGGTTTATGAAGAACCAAGGTGTTTATGTATGCCACTTAGAAAGCCAATCCTTGGAAGTCCATCATCATCCTAGGGACCCTATCAAAGTGCTCAAGGAAGGGAATAAAAGTTAAATGCACATGTATTCGTTTGTTCCAGCTCAGTCCTTTATCAACTGTGGCCATGAGGCTAGCCGTGACCCCATTGGTCTTTGTTCTGCAGACCAAGCTTCAAAACTTTTATTCCCATTCATAAATGCCCTCCTGATCAAAATTGAGTGTATGTTTTTGTTGTTGCCAAAAACGAAATGGAAACTGTATTTCAGGACACAAGAGAGTGCGCATCCAGCAAGACAAAAGCAGCTGGTGCGTGACACGCTTAAAAGATCTAGCCCCAGCTAGGCTTAAACACCATCAACCAGTCTTCAACAACCATTTAAGACCAGTTAAACATACCCACATGACCAGTTTTCAACCAATCAAAATATCTAATACGTCTGGGGCATTTACGAATATGTGAGTGCTGGAAATCAGTCTGAACTGAAATATTGACTTTGTACTGTAAATTACAATTGGTTCTTATGATTTTAACAAATTTTACAAGTGGGTTTTTATTCCATTACATTTTAATAGGAAATTGACATTCCACGACTCTTGGGTTTTGTTAAACCCTGAATGAAAACCTATAGTGTCATTAATTGTGATTTTAAGAAGTTTTGATATCATAAATGATGGATGGCCATGGGAAAAAAGCAGGATATTAATGCAGACTTTTAAAATGCAACATAGTACTTGTTGGTATATGTTATAGAATCTAAAACCACATTCAATTCTGAAAATATTGATTGTTTTTACTTAAAAATGTTTTGGTGATGAAGTTGTGTGTTATTATTTTTGAGAGTGAATTTTACCAATGTAAAATATCATTCCTAAACTCATGTTCAGAAGTACTCAGCTTAGCATAAGTTTCTTTACTTAATAGCAGTAGTTGCCGACTAGGTCAGCATTGCTACGCAGTCCTCTCCATGTTATAGATGATAGATTTGGTTTATGCACATGTACATTGTTATAAGTGTCCATTAAGTACCTGGTGTGCCAAATGATGTGTACATACATGCACATATTTCTGAAATACTGAGTGTTACATTGTAAATATACATGTAGGCATCATAAACTCTCTACCGTATTCAGTATTTGATATAAAATTTTGTACTTAACATCAGTCTGCCAGTAAGAATATCCAAAGAGACAGTAAAACTAAGTTTAACCCAAAAACAATTAATAACAATTTTTCAAAACTGCCTCTAATTTGACCTTAATGTCACTTACCATCAGTTGATGGTCAAAGCGCAAATCGCGCATATTAAAGTATGTGAAACCTTAACATTGTGGCCACATGTCCATTTGGGTCACTTTCCTTTGGTCTCTTGGTTAACACACAAGCCAATGCCACAGAGCTTGCTGACCAGAGACATATGATTCTAGGTTAACACACAAGCCAATGCCACAGAGCTTGCTGACCAGAGACATTTGCTTCTAGGTTAACACACAAGCCAATGCCACAGAGCTTGCTGACCAGAGACATTTGCTTCTAGGTTAACACACAAGCCAATGCCACAGAGCTTGCTGACCAGAGACATTTGCTTCTTGGTTAACACACAAGCCAATGCCACAGAGCTTGCTGACCAGAGACATTTGCTTCTAGGTTAACACACAAGCCAATGCCACAGAGCTTGCTGACCAGAGACATTTGCTTCTAGGTTAACACACAAGCCAATGCCACAGAGCTTGCTGACCAGAGACATTTGCTTCTAGGTTAACACACAAGCCAATGCCACAGAGCTTGCTGACCAGAGACATTTGCTTCTAGGTTAACACACAAGCCAATGCCACAGAGCTTGCTGACCAGAGACATTTGCTTCTAGGTTAACACACAAGCCAATGCCACAGAGCTTGCTGACCAGAGACATTTGCTTAGCAAATATTTTTGATAAACAGACAACCAGTTGTTAATTTTTTGCACCGAAATTGGTTGGTAACCAAGGAAGCCTGTTATTACCACA
Source organism: Zoroaster sp. YZ-2022 (assembly GCA_029582265.1). Lineage (NCBI taxonomy): Eukaryota > Metazoa > Echinodermata > Asteroidea > Forcipulatida > Zoroasteridae > Zoroaster > Zoroaster sp. YZ-2022. Next base: position 21,309,040 of record CM055821.1, on the reverse strand, counting down.
GGCTAATCTACTTTTATTGGTTCATGATATTTCTGCACATGATACAGAAACCTTCATCATGCAGTGGCCATCTTGTTTCTCTTTATTATGCAAATCTATCAGGCTGAGAGTGAGGCATCTTTGAACAAAATAGGCTGGTCCCTGTTAATACCTACCCATAAGTATTGACCAGTCTAACAGCGATCTGTGCCTTGCTTCAGGGAACAAGACAACTTAAGATGACCACAGTGTTAATTAGTTAAATAACTAATCAGTTTAAGTCTCATGGGAATAAAAAGTGCATTCAGATCCTTTTTTCGCTTTTCTTAAAAATGACGGCACTTCAGACAAAATTATTCCTAGGGAAGAGTAATACCATCATCAGCTTTCAGTACAACAAGTGAGTTTTCCCCATTAAAACCCCTGCAGGTGTTTCACAGACACCCTGCTGAATTGCAACAAAATAAATGCAACAACAGAAAAGTGTGCAGGCTGCTCAATGCAACAAGATCCACCAGCTTAGAACAATGGTTCTTTTGTTCTCTGCTGAGGGCAACAAAGATGAAACATTTACATTTGTTGCATCTCATTGCATTAAGGATTTTTGATTTACCAATCCTGTACCTTACATTTAACGGTCAATATTAATCTCATTTTATTTCTTTGTAAATTGTGCGATATATATTATTAAACAATACTATATTTTAAATTATGTATTCAGATCACACATACAAATATTGAGTGTAAAATATTTTGATGTACTATTTTATCATGTTAATCATTTAATATAAATTTTTATTTTTAACTACATGAGTTTGGGTAGTGCTTCTTGCTATGAATACACTTGATGAATACACAAATGCTTTGCAGCAGTCTGTTTATGGGGTACATGCAAAACATTGTCATTTCATTTGAAACTTAACCCTAACCCCCTAGGTATTCTGGCTAGGAACCCTCCTGCATCCTCCAAAATCCACCAGTGCACTTTTGTTGATCTTTCATGTTCAGCACTTATGGCCTGTACTCCTTGCCAGGTAGTAATGAAGAGGTGAAAGTACCGGTTTCCAACAGTGCTGAATTTTTCCCAAAAAGTGCCCCTTGGAGGATTTTGATGGATTTGGGGTGGTTAGAGTTAATGAAGTCGTTTGTTTTCATTATGAAAAAGTGTCTAAGACCCAATGTCATTGTTTTTTGTAGGCTAATGTGGACCAGAGTTGTTTAACAGGAGGGGGGTGGGAGGGGGCACACAATGGCACATTACGAATGTTGTACATTCCCTTTGTCCCTTTAAAGATTGATTTCCATAGACATATTTCTAGATTGTCATAATTCTTGATCCTTACAAAATATAAATTCATAAAAACATTTATACCAAAGGTGTGAGGAGACATTTACTTTGATGGTGTGCCATTGGCTCTCCCATGGAGCTATTTATTGCATTGGGCAAAATAATGCTATATATTTGAAGTTCACTAGAGAGAATACATCGTGTTTATATTATGTCAAATTTGGAATTGTATAATTAAGTGCATCTTTTTATTTCAACTTATTTTTTTCCTTCAATTGTTTACTGAGGCTTACCGTTTTCTGTACAGTATTCTCTATTTTATTACTTATGAGTATTTCCATAACTATTTTTCAAAAATGTATATGAACTATTCCTTTATTTTACATTTTCAATGTTTTTTCTTTTATATTCAAAAGGTGTAAATAATAAGGATTGTGTTGGGTTTTGATCTAACATTACAGTACCGATTTGTATTATGTATTGTTGCTTTTTTGGAAGTGTCACCTTTGATTCGCTTTAAATCGCTATTTTATTTGTCAATATTTTTAAAATTAATTTGTACATTGTGTTTTTCTAGTATAAAAAGTAAATTAATTTCTAGAAAGTTATTTAATTGAATGGGACGTGGATAACAAGTAGGTGAATTAATGTATTCATGACGTAGCTTGATTATAAATAGATTGCTGATCACACAATAGCACCTACGGACAGTTAAATAAGTCTTGGGTCAAGTAATGAGTGAAATACTTCATTTGAAAGTAATTGACCCTTTTACAATATAAGTGATAGAAGTGTATTGGTTAAAAGCAACATTGTCCTTAAAATAGCCAAACAAACATAATACACACACGGTTTTGATGCACACGATTTATACTTGTTTATTATTATTATTGATATTTATTTTGTTTTAATTTAAGAAAGGGTGGCAATGTTATATTCACTTGTACTTAATTTGTTAAAGGGACAATATCATCACAATCAGAGCAGACCTTCAACAGGGCATGGAATCGGTGTCCCGGTTTAAGATGAACACAGTGTCTGAAAATTTACTGGCTCGTATATACAGCAACATTGGTAATATTACTTTCTATCACGTGGGGGTATTATTTTCAGTCACTAAAACTATTTAATCTAAACATGCAGGGAAGTCAAGAATGCCCTGTTGATCGTGACGATATTGTCACTTTTAAATGTCAACTCATATTTGGAATTATTGTTTTGTACACATAGTCAACATATTCAGCATGATTTTACAATGAGGTCAAAACCAAAATAGTCATGTTTTTACAATGAAAAGGGGAGAAATAACTAAATTTAAAATAATTATACAAAATACATGCATCAGGCCTATGATTTCTCATGATTTCTCATGATTTTTCCTGATTTCATTTTTTTCCCTCCAATCTCCCTTTGCCCAAGAATTTTAAAATGTTCTTGAAAGAAGAGAAGTAGCCACCAAGGAAAGAAAGAAAAAACCTGTGTTCAAACCTCTAGTTTCTTGTTTGTGGGGATGTGGAGTGTTGGAGAGTCTGTAAATCCTCCAAAATTAACCATCCAGGAGGTTCAGGGGGCTTTGTCGTCTAGACCAAAGGGAGACACATGCCCGCTACCCATTTTTCAGGATTTTTTACTTTTGTCAAATCACACCCCTGGTGCATACAAACTACAAATAAATTAAAATAAAAACAAATAAGAATAAAGTAAAATAAATAAATATATTTATCTACTAATACAAATTATTTGTGTCTACACACAAGGTGTGTAACTAATCTTCATGATTCTTGATATAAGCATCTTGGCCATGCTTTGGTTTGAATTGAAATGTAAGAGTAGCTCTGCTGTTTTGTAAATTGTTATTGTTATTTTTATAATTCTCATAAAGTACGTGAATAATTCTCCTCTGGGTATTAGGGTTAAAAACCAGTCAATACAAGCGTATAATTATTTGACAAACTTATATAATATACATGTATGTTCGCAACCAAAAATGTACTTGATATTTTGATAAAATATTAAAATATTGTTATAAATTGGTAAATTTCATTGAATAAAATAAACCGATTTAAAGAGTATAACATGTTCGCCTATTGATCTTAAGCATGTAGACATGGGCGTAAATCCCGGGGGATGGGGGGTGGGGGATATATCCCCCATTTTTGGACCGGGGGATGGTCCATAGGATCATCCCCCAGAATTTTCCAAACGTTGAAAACAAATATATAATAAAAATACACATGCAGAACTTCAAGCTATACCGTGCACCCAAATTTCAAAATCATCCCCCCATTTTTCATCACGGATTTACGCCAGTGCATGTAGGCATACGTATATCAAATTTAATTTCATATGCCCAACGTTGACAAAACTGCTTCTGTCGGAGAATACTTGCATTCTTTGAATCAAGATGCATTAGATATAAACCAACCTGTCTGCGTATAGTACTTTGTGTTGTTAACGAGACAAATAGTGAAATGGCATTACGATTTTGGTTATTCATTATAACGCAGAAATTAGGAAAGAGTATGTACTCTTTCCTAAAAGATATATCGCCCGTGTTTTACCGACAATTTCTGGAAAATGTAGTTCTCATTACAAATTGATAATTTCCTTTTCGAAATGAAAACAAAAATGTGATATTTCACAAACTATTTGTCAGAAGCTTGGTTTAGTACAGTAAAACAGTGCCAAAATTAATATATGACGGGACCCACCATAAATTAATTTCGTTCAATATTTACTGTAAAACCATGCTTCTCGTAATTATTTTTAAAAAATGTGAAATTGGTAACATTTGTTTTTCCTTCTTCAAGTAAAATAGCAATGTTCCGGTGAACAAGAACATTTCTTGGAGTTGCCGTTAAATTAGCGAAAAATATGGGTGATATCTTTTAGGATGTATCGCCCGTAGTTTATGGGTGATATCTTTTAGGATGTATCGCCCGTAGTTTATGGGTGATATCTTTTAGGATGTATCGCCCGTAGTTTTTTGGCTATTTTAACGGCAATTTCCGAAAGTTTTCTTGTACATCGAAACTTCATTGCTATTTTACTTTTTGAAAGAAAAATAATCTTGAGAAGCATGGGTTTACAGTAAATATATACCGAAAGGAATGTATACTACTCAAAACAATTTAGGGAACACCGGAATAATCTCAGTTTAAAGCGAGATCGTTTATTTCAGATAAACACAATGTTTCACAGAATTGATGAGAAACAACTGCACAATGAAACGGATGATAAAGGATGCATGTAGTGATTACACATTTCATGACATGACTACTGAAAGAGAGAGAGGGGGTTGCAAATGAAAATCCCGATTCATGGAACATTTCAAACCTGTTTGATGTTAAAAATCCGGTGTTCCCTAAATTGTTTTGAGTAGTATATATGGTGGGTCCCATGAAATAATGATTTTGGCAGCTTCTGACAACTATATGAAATATTTCAAAATATTTGTTTTCCTTTCTAAAAGGAAATTATCAATCTTTCAATAAAAAAAAAACCGGAAATTGCCGGTCCAGTTTATTTATTTTTTCACAACTTGCGATACATTTTTTCATATATACGAAACACAGATTATTAATAAAAAACAAACGTATAATACATTATAGAAATTCGTCCCTAATTTGCCATAATGACCAATCCCGAATTAAAGTTGGCATAGTGACCAATGCGGTATTGGTCACTTTGCCAAATTACAAAAATAGCCAGTTAGAGCATTCGTCATCTCCAAAACTATAAGGAATACATGCATGTGGATTAGATACAACGGTATAGGTCTCTTCCTGAATGTACTAATGGGCGGGAAAACTCAAAATTGAAAAACAAAGTCGGATTGGTCACTCTGGCAAATTAGGGACGAATTAATAGAACAGGTTGTAAAGGAAATGCAGGGAAGTCAAGAATGACTTGTATAATTACGAAGCATTCCTTTTTAAACCCAACCCTAATGGTCATTGTACTTGAGTCCTACAATGTATCGTAGAACCTTTTTTTGCAAGAGATGCATTATGTTAATTTAGTTGGATATTAAAGTACGGTACTTGCACATTCTATATTACAATATGAAATATAAGGTAGATATTATATAAAGTAAAACGTGGACGGAAATTAATTCACTTTTCTTTAAAAAAAAGTAATTCTAGAGTAGATTGATACCATCACCAGCTTTATACCAAATAAGTTTCAAATTAGAAAAAAAGCAAATTAATGACCAATTTTACCTCACATTTTATTTGTCTTAATCCATGTCACTTATTCGAAAGTAATTTCTTTTTAAGATAAGATAAGATTGCATTTATTGTCTACGTTTAAAAACAGAAATTCAATTTCCACTGGCAATATACAGCTAACAACAATACAATACGTACACATGCAGCATAAAATACAACAACCACCAATAAAACACCATGTAGGCCTACACTGTAAAAAATTTCCGTAATTTTACGCCGAAAAGTTTGTAAATTTTACGGTGAATTACCGTAATCATCCCTTTCTCATTGTTTTACGGCCGAAACCCGTATTATGGCCGCTCCCATTGCACTCTGGGATATATCCAATATGTAAATGATCTGACCTTACTTTGACATAGCTTTGCGCTCGAATCATTTCCGAGGTTTAAATGTGTGAAAATGGGTGATTTTAGGCCATTTCAAATAATGTATTGTTAATTTTATGATTAAAAAGGTAAGATTTTGATGTTCTTTTCTATGTTTATATAAAAAAGTACATTCAAAATTTAAAATATTGAAATATAGATTATAATGCATGCCACCATGACTAAAAAGAGTTTCGAAAAGACAGTATATATAATGGATGCATGTTCTGTACATATAGTAACTGGAGTGGATCAGGAGTGGTTGAAAAAGAACCAGACTACGTGTACGTGTAGGTAAGTGAAAGGCATTGTGTACAACTTAAACAATTGTATTGATTAACTCCAATATCTGTAGATCCATCCCATACCAGATGCAACGTTTCCATCCATACAAAAATCCCGTTAAATGTACAGCACAATTTGTAAAACTTCCACCGTAAAATTGACGGTGCTTTACCTGGCAGTGTAGTAACTGTACAAAAACGGTAAAAAGCATTAAAATTACGGTTACCAAAATACGTTACCCGTAGTATTTATTAACAGACTTTTCACCGTAAAAATAATGTATTTTAACGTAAAATACAATACGGTCCACACACAAAAAATACGGTAGAAAGGTGGCAACTCGCTGCACGACTTTCGACCGTAAATTTTACGGGTAATATTTTACAGTGTATGAATCAACAACTGACTGGAAAAAAAATAAAATGTTCACATTGAAACCAAACATTATCAGTAAATCATATTTTATCCATACTTAATACAAATCAAGATATACATGTATATATAAAATCAGCTTGTGAAAGGTTCTGCCTTATTTCATGTAACGAGAAAGAAAATGCCTTCAAATTGTTCGTATTCATTCCAGAATACGGTTCCGATTTGACAGAAATTCATTTCGGAAATTATTTCACTACCTTTACTGAAACAATAGCACCTGAATCAGAAATATTTCAAAGGTTGTTTGATACCAACATCAACTTTATAGTCCAACTGCTCAATTGGAAATTTATGTGAACTTTATGGACGGTAAAAACATGAAATTTGGCATGGTGGTTCAAATGGACCAAATATCATTTTCAGTTAGGAGGTGCATGGGTAAGTCATGAGTCCAGCTCCCAACCGCCCCAGTCATAATACGAATCGCCACCACTGCTCGAAGGCCATGGTAACCCCTCTCAAATCGATTATGTTACACACACCCGAACACCCACATAACGTATAAATAATTATAGCCAGCCCAAATATGGACTCGTCTCTGTACACTGTAAAAAATTACCGTAATCATCCATTTCTCAGTATTTTACGGCCGAAACCCGTATTATGGCCGCTCCCATTGAACTCTGGGATATATCCAATATGTAAATGACTGACCTTAATTTGACCTAGCTTTGCGTTCGAATCATTTCCAAGGTTTAAATATGTGAAAATTGATGATTTTAGCCCATTTTCAAATAATTTACTGTTAATTTTATGATTAAAAAGGTAAGATTTTGATGTTCTCTTCTATGTTGATGTAAAAAAGTACATTCAAAATTTTAAATATTGAAATATAGATTATAATTGCATGCCACCATGACTAAAAAGAGTTTCAAAAAGACAGTATATAATAAAGAATACATGTTCCTTTTTATTAGTAACTGGAGAGGAATGATTAAAAAAGGAACCAGACTACGCGTATGTATAGGTAAATGAAAGACATTGTGTACAATAAACAGTTGCATTGATTAACTCCAATATCTGCAGATCTGTCCCATAGTGGGTGCAGCGTTCCCCCATGGACGTTAAACGCTGCGTTCTTATACGGTACCCGTAAAAATGTGTAAATATTTTACGTAAAATAACGGAAAGTTTCAGTAAAAACTACGGTAACCGTCATTTCGCAGGCCGTAATTTTACGGGATTTTCCTGGCGTCCAAACTGCCAGGAAAATCCCGTAAAAAATGAGATTTTTTTTTACAGTGTATAGGCTTACACGTAGTACACGAAGGTGAAGTCCAACCTGGGCTAATTATAGCCAGATGTCTGTTATACATGTACCTTCATGAAGTGTGCCAGCTAGACTGGTGCCCTGTCTTTATTCCATATCAAGGATATAGACAGGCTCCAGGCGTACCATTAAGGAGTTTCATTGGGCCAAACAAACAAAAATGTTGAGTTGCCCTCCAGTGAAAATATTTGAAGGGGTCGGTCGGTCGGGATTTTTTTTTTTTTTTCTTTTTTCTCCTTGACTGTCATTTTAAGATTGAAATGCATTGGAACTGAAACCACATACCATGTTTTTCAAAGACAATGATCTAGCAGTATGCACAAGTACCTAAAGAATAAAACCCTGGTACTGGTCTGGTAAATGTTGTTCAAACAAACATTGGAAAGATCCATTTAGACTTATTCTTGATATTTTGCTGAATAGTGTGATAGATCTACTTTTCGCTGTGATTGACACAGCAAATTCATCCATATTGCGTGCAATGCTTAACATGCAACATGTGAGTGGACATTCGATTTGAAAACGTGTAGATCGAGTCGCAATCGTTAACACACGTACAGTGCGGGGAGCCAGTGCACAACGTGTGAGGGCCATTTGATTTAAAAACGTGTAGATTTGAGTCGCAATCGTTGGCACACAGTGTGTGCGAAGGCAGTGCACCATGTGAGGGCCGGGGCCATTCGATTGTAGATTGAGTCTTGGGTACCGGTAAATTTGAAGTGGAAAATTTCACAAATCAAACGTATTATGTTTTATACACAGAAAATTGGTAAGTTTCATTAATAAATAGGCCTATGAATGACGGGAAAAAAAAAAAAAAAAAAAAAACCCGACCCGAGATTTCAGCACTTTTGGGTCGGTCGGTGGAGGGCAACTCAACATATTTTTTGTTTTGGCCTTGGATACGTTGTGCTGAAGATCTGACGTCACGCTTCGACGCTCGCGAGCTAACTCCCAACCAAGGTCAAAGTTGAGCATCGGGGAAAACATGGCGGCAGCACGGCCTTAATTTGGCTCAAAGCGTGACGTCAGATCTTCAGACTATGTGCGCGCCAGCCTGCTATAATCCGTACCATAGTCTTGGTTCAAGACTGTATTTGTATGTTTTTGATACACGATCCGACGGCGCTACACGAACGCTACAATCACGAACCGCTACACAGTCTTTGGAATTTCGTAGAATCTCCCCCCAAAAACGGGGGAAACCACTACGCATGCCGTGTTCACTGATCGACAACTTCACGGCAGTCCGTTGTTTATATTTAGTGCGCACCAAAAATGTGGGCCGCGCTAGCATTTCAAATTGACGCATGCGTAGTGGTTTCCTCCGTTTTCGGGAGGAGACTACGAAATTCCCAAGGCTGTGTTTGATAGCGGTTCGTGATTGTAGCGGTTCGTGTAGCGCCATCGTGCGGCGTGCGGCGACGGATCGTGTATCAAAAACGTACAAACACAGTCTTGAACCAAAGACTATCCATACCACGGCGTTGTACTCCAATTAAATGCGCGCACACACACGCGCCGTGGGGCATCATGGGACAGGGGGTTTCCACGCAAAGCGAGTTCCTCGATAACTATAGATGCAGGCGAACCATCAGCTGTATGGATAACGTGCTAAACGCTAAGGTGCGCGCGCAAGATGCAGTTCTCTCACACGGGACGCCTGGTAAGTCTTCCAGACTACACTGCTTCTCTTTCAGACATTGGGCGTCAGTCTGTGGAACAAAACGTCACGAATGGCCCAAATTGTTCTTGGAGTACTATGCCGTGGACTAGGTTAGTACACGAGTGGCACACTTCATGTAGATAATAGACTTCTGATATAACCTATGAGATGTGCACTCATGACAACAACCGTGTTGAGAAAAAACGACATCACATGGCGGATACACTGATAACGGGGGGATACGGGAGCACCTCCACAGAATGTGACCCTGTGTTATCCTGAAAAGGCATAAACATTTAAAAAAATATTGTTGTCCTAAAATATATTCATCAATATGTCTCACTTCAGCTGCTATTAGTAACTTTGGCCATAAAGATTTCAATGACCTTGAAATTAGCATATAATTTAGTCATTGCATGCACCGTCTGAATACTATATCGCAAACCAAATTTACAACAAAGCTATGATTTAATAGCCCGAACACAATGACATCACGCAGTGAGGCAAATAAACTTTTTCCCAGCAGTGTTTCCCCTTCATTGTGAAACACTTTTTTTGTTGAATTTGCTACCTTGCATAATATTATCCCCACCAACAAAAAACAGTGATTTGTACCTCCCCAATATCCCATCCTGGTTTCCTCTAAAAGTCACAACCTCTAAATTGTCTTAACCCGTAGCATTATCATATATGTGGTTTTACTGTACCTCGGGTCTGCTTTCGAGACCAAATATGCCGATGGTTCACGCTATTTTGTCAGTCATGAAATAATTCTTCGCATATGTTGCTGGGGAAAACTGTTCCCATGCAGTCTAGCCTTGATGTAGTAGCCTCACTAGCCCAATAACAACGTGGGTGCTATTGTGATAATTAATTACACCAATTGGTGCTTTATCTTAGGAATTCTAAGACAAAGGCATTCTGTGTATTTATTTCTTCATCATTATTTGTTAATATATGAATTATTGTGATGGTTAAAAGTTAACGACGTCGTTCGCAAAAATTGTTTCAAATTGTGCTCACCGAGTAAATATCCAGATACCGGGTACTATACTGCGTATTCATCAGTCGTCAAGTCGAATAGTTTATCTCGCTGTCTTTTCTTATACGTGCCATAGGCGCTATCTCTAGCTTTGCCATCCGAACTCTTGTCTAATTGTTTGCCATTGTTGTCTAAGTCTGATGAAAGAGAATTGTTATTCTGCCCCGTTTGAGATATTTCCCATGTGTGACTTGTACTAATCCCATCTTCACTTCCACCCTTATTTAGAGAGGACTGTAGAGAACCATCAGGTGAGCAGTTTTTCAACTGCTCGTCGATAGCATCAATGGCAAATTGTGCATCAGGGCGATTCATATCCAAGAGGGCGGACTTGAGTTTCTCTAAGGTAGGCACTTTTCCTGCACGCACCTGTTTTGCGAAGAATGTGTTGAAGACGATCTCACTTGGGCTACGGCGTTCACGCCCTGCTTTTTGGTCAATTCTCTTGATGTACGCGCTGCCCTGGCAGCTTCGTCCCAGCAGTTTCTCGGGAAGTACACGCCAGTCATTGCAAGGATGAGGCTTGGGTGCATCAAATAAGTCACAAAGCTGCTGGAATGTATCCTTGTCCAGTAAGCTGATACTTACATCAGTATGTTTTGTTTTGGACTGTATTTGGTCCACAGCATCCAATAGAAACTGATCTACTTGCCTCATTTGCGCTTCTCTATCCGGACCAAGACTCTGCAGATAAAAAGTAAAATACCCGTGATAAATTCACTTTTCATGTTTTTCTTTATTGCAAATGCCTTATCAGTTTGTACTATTTAAAGGTTGAAATGACACAGGTCAAACATGAAACCACAATTATGAGAATTAAAGAGGCAAATTAATAGTTTCAAAAACGTATAACGGTTAAGAAGATGAAAAACACAACACAGTGATGATAAATAATTATAATGGATAGGCTAATCGTATAGGCCTATAGCGGTCAAACCCCAATTGAAATAAAAATTTACTTACGTGCTGCTTCGTCACAAAAAAGTCCACATCATAGTCATGTCCCTCACTACTTTCTTGGAAGACTTTCAGTTGAGCTTTAAAATGAACACTTTTCGAAGAGGGACACCGTTTGGCGGAAAACATTACCGAAGGGAAAGCCTTAGCGGAAACTGTGGTGTTTTCTTTCCATACGATCTTGTGCGGGAATCGCTGGAATTTGTTAAAAGAATAGCATTTAATTTATTATAACAAAATCACAAGACATTGAAAAAAAAATTAAAAAGGAAAGTTCCAATGTATAACGGTGAAGAAGATGAAATCACATAGTGGTGAAATAATGGATATGCCTATAGCGGCCGTTCCCTAATCGAAGTAAAGATCCTTCTAGATCCACGAACTTCTATTTTGGTGAAACAAAGAAACACTTGATTTGTATGCATGGTGATGGTGATGGCGATAGTGGGACTTGGATCATAGGCCTACCTTTTGGCAACATTCCGGATTGATTTTCCAAGTCGCTTCATCGGAATTTGAGATCGTTGCTACCACATCTTGTCCAGTCTTCTGAACCTCTAATCGTTTAATCGTGTCCGCCAGAATGAATCCAAACTTGTTCTCCTCTTTCTCAACTTCCTAGTAAGAAAATATTTCAAATTCAACAGCAACGTAAGAGAGGAAAAACTGGCAAATGGAATCTTATTTGTTTTGATATAATAGGTTTTAAATCTTTATGACTTTTGAATTGCTGTACAGTGCTGTACAAACTATAAGCTTGGTGTTGCTTGGCCTATTGGCCGCTATAGTCAAAAGCAAAATATATCCCTTACTTTAATGTCAGAAAAAAATAGATCGTCTGGTATAATCAGAATTTTTATTTTGTACCAAGACCAAGACCAATTATTGTACCAACACCATGACCACAAACAATAATAATAAACCTACCTGACAATTTGTATTTGTGTCATCAACTAGTCGAACACGAATTATTACTTCGTCTTGGCAATTGTCTGCATAGATAAACACGCACGCTATCATAAACTTGGTTAAGATAGTTCCACGGAGTGGCGACGCAGTAGCTCCAAACCCACAGAAATGGTGAGTAAGCATTGTTACGGATTCATCGTCCCAATCCACAATCACATCTGATCCTTCTTGGAGTTCCTGGAGGCCATGCGAGGACAGCTTGGAGCAAGTGAACTGACAGTCGGAGGCTTCTTTGATGCAGTGGGGAAAAGTCAAGACGACATCTTTGCTAAAGAAAAAATCCGAAGGTCCACAATGGACGAACGGGGTTAAGAAGTGGTAGTTGTTGGTTGAACTACCTGCGACGAAGATGTAGATTCTCTGACGCTCCCCAACAGGTATGGCGCCGGGTGGAACGTATAAGTGAACATCTAAGGTGTCAATGGACAGATAGCCACCACGGCTGTCTAGAATAGCGGCAGAAAAGTTGCCTACATGAAATATGTGCCCTACAATATCGACACCCTTCTGTTTGGCTTGTTCCGACATCAAATCAAAGGATTTAAGGAAATCGTTCTTCTCCAATGTGAAATCATGGATGGATGGTTTTATGCAAGACTCTTTACTCTCATCTGAGTTTGTTTCAGGTAGCTGTTGTGGTTTTATGCAAGACTCTTTACTCTCATCTGAGTTTGTTTCAGGTAGCTGTTCCCGAGGACCATCCTCTATGTACACAGGATTCAAGTAGGTTGCGTGCACGCCTTCTGATCTAACTGTGGCGTTGGGAATACAAGTTGATGCTATGCGAAGAATAAAACGGATGAATTTCACGGTGTAAGGGACAGTTGTTGTCTCAGTAGTTGAATGTTCAGTGTGTTGAGTCGGCGAAGACGACCCATCTTGGCTTGATTGTGTCACATCGCATGTCTGTTTAACTGTTACCTCCAGGTTTGTATCCTCCTTAATGATGACTCTCGGTGGTGGTGTCGATACTTCCACGCTCGACAGGTCACATGCATTTTCGAAAATTATACCGATTGATGAAGGTCTGCTGATCGTACTTCTCCATCTACTATAAATGTTCGGCATCCCTACATCGATGGCACTGTCCACACTCCCACTTCGAGACACGTCGATTCCTGTAAGGGAGAATTCACTGGATCGTCTTCGTGCCGGGTCGATGTTGTTGTAATCATCCGAGTACATCACTGTCACTGGGCCTTCATGCCTCGTAACGTTCTGGTAAGACTGTCCATCCCCATTCATGGAATCATATCGGCTTGGTGGTGGTGTGGACTTGCCCTGGTTATTACTTGATGTAGAGGGAATGGTTTCCATACCGACCACACTATACGGGCTCGATGTTGGTGAGTTGGTGTCTTTATCAATGCTGCTTGTAACGTTGATCATCGAACTTTCCTGGTGCTGACACTTAATTTCAGGGAAAGAAGTTCTTTTTCCTTCGACCTCAGCGTAGTCGGAATCAGTGCTTGATAATGGGCCTTGTATCATTAAAGAAGATCCCAAACCGCTCTCTGCTGAGTTACGGTGATTCCCCAGACTTTTCGGATCAAACATTGGCTCGCCATCTAGTGACAGCCTATTGGTGCTTGACACAGATAGAGGTCTGATCTCCGCGTCGCTCCTACGATGCGTCTTTACGTTTGCTGTCATTGCAGTCATTGTCGTCATTGTTGCAACCTAAACATCATAACAACATTAATGGACGTTCAAAAGTATATTGTCAAATTATCAGTAAATTAAAGCGCATTTTGGGAGGGAGATGGGGATACTGAAAAGTTATTTGTACATTTGACAGGTTGATGTAATTACCAGGCAGTTCGTAAGATACGTTCAAGTCAATTAAATAATTATGAAAAGGCGGAACACAACACTCGGCAAACGAAAAAAGACCACACACACTGCGTGAGTGGCGAATGTACAACACGCACCGTACTTTTTTGCGCATGACCTGACCGCATACTAAATGCTTAAGCGACTCAGCATTGAAGTTTATACAATGAACTATACAAATTGTACGAACATAAATTTTCTGAAAGTAAAGGACGCAGTACAATAGCATACAATAAATATGACATCACTGGTTATTAATATCATATTTCTGAAAAAGACAATTCGATGAGGGGAAAACCCAGTCGAAGTACCGTACCTTTACCTTTTACAGATGATTATATTTGTTTATTGGAGTGTATCTATATGGTGCAAGTTTATTTCCTTCAAGCCCCTATATACTTTTGGTGTTAAAAATGTCCCCAAAAAGTTTTACCAAAAAGAAAATGCCTACTCGTTGTTGAAGTTGGTGATCGTATGACATCCCTTCGAATATTTATGTCTGAGGTGTTATTGTTTTAGTGAAATTGGTAAAATAAAATTATTTCCAAACTGAATTTTGGTATTCATGTTGAAACGAACAATCTGAAGGAAACGACTCAATGCAATTAGGTGAAACGTTCAGAGTTTGGTTGACTATGTTATTTAATGTTATCTTGATTCAAAGAAAGTAAGCTAATCATACTCGTATACGAAGCAGTTTTGTCAACATTGCGTACCCTCTCTCTAAATGAATCATGCCTTGACTGACGAATTTAAGCCCCAGACCACTTTTTGTTATTTCCCCGTGAATTAAATAATTATCATCGAGGGTAGTTTTTAAAAAAAATCAAAAAAAAAAAAAAAAAAAAAAAAATGGAAGAACCCCAAAACAGTCTCTTGTCTTGGAATTCAGTCAGCTTATAAAAAAAAAAAAAAAAAAAAAAAAAAAAAAAAAAAAACGATGCAGTGATACCGCTTTTGGCCAATATTATGCATAAATATACGGTGTGTTTATACCGATATATTAAACAGTATCATTGTAAACAAAATTATCTAAACAAAATTGCCAGGCGGAAATTTTGGCTCAAATTGGTTACTGTAAACATTTGGAATGCTTTTGCGCACTTTTCTCATGACTTAGACTTTCGCATTGACACAGGTTGGCTGTTTAATGAATATATTGATTCAAAGAAAGCAAGATAGACGACATTTTGCCGTCAATATCAATAGTGTATACCTGAATTCCCTTTAAAGTCCCAATATCTTTATGTATAAGATCAAGTACCGAAAGTTTCAGCTTAATCAGTTCATATTTTTTTCAGAGAAGATTGGGAATACACCTTTTCAAATGATGTTGAAAGTTCATTAACATAAACGCACTCAATTGCCAAAAACAGTAATTAAATACGCACAACAATTGACACTTAAAAGGTAAAACAGTGATGTCAACATAGACATAGACACAGTTGTTCAGTTGCGTCACGTCAATATATTGATTCAAAGACAGTAAAAGCTTACTCGTAAAAGCAGTTTTACCAGCAATATTACTACCGATGTTGCATACCATTCATTTAACAGGGAATATTATATATCAAGACGTTAATTCAGTAGAGATATTTTTGTTACAAATTAACTGTAAATGGTAGCACCTTATATAGACATACAAATATTATTTCAGGGGATGTTTGCGACCACCAAGTATATAAGTTTGTAAAGCTTTTTATAAAATGTGGGACTTTCGTTGAATGCTATATATCTTGATTTAGGACAGGCCGATACATTCATAACTTTTTACAAGCTAGACTCATACTTAGCAGTCAGTGAAAGTTTGGTTGATATTTGTTCAGACCCATGTATTCTCAGTCCCAAAACGTTCATTGTTATGTGTGGATGGATTTTTCGTGCGAGGTCTCATTGAAAGTTCATATAACTTTGGTGATCCGAGGAAAATTGCATAATTAAAAACCAATTTTCAAGGTCAAATCAGCCATGAGTACGGAATATGCATATTTAAAGACTAATTAATTATAACAATTTTTTTTCTTTTTCGTTTTCTCCAATTACACTGTAAAACTGGTGTTTAGAATCCAAACACATTTCTAAACACATGGCTTGTACTCACTTTTTTCACATGTTTAGCCTAAAATATGTTTAGATTGTGCTTTTTTGTGACGTGTGTTTGAATGCTAAATATCATATGAACAGGTGTCAAAAAGCTAAGCACGTTTAGCTTTGTGACATGTACAGAGGATGGCCGTTTAGCATTTAAACGCATTCCTAAACGCGTTTATTTTTCGCGTGTTTAAATTCTAAACGCCATTTTTACAGTGTAGTTACTGGTGCTTTATGAATATAGACCAATATGGAACGCACACCTTCGGTAATTATCCGATTACAACATTGCTGAATCTTAAATCCTACATGATGATTTGAAGTTGGTGATGGTACCAAACATTCCGAGAAATCATTACATCTGAAATGCATTTTCTGTACTCTCTCTTGATTAATGGATGTATATATAACGGATGCTGGTCAACTCGCCCCTGGTAAACTCGCCCCCTGCTGGTACAAACTCGCCCCCTAACAAACTTGCCCCTCACAAAGTCGCCCCCTGACAACCTCGCCCCTCGGCAAACTCGCCACGACAAATTCGCGCCCTGTACTTTTTGGACGCATCTCACGCTACTGAGACCGTGTTCATATATGAGAATAAATAAAACATTATTGTAATAAAGGCAGGATGTACGGGGATATAATTTTTATTGAATCCAATTATTAATTTTAAGTATTATAACTTTGTGTTAAATTATTTCATCTTTGCGCTAGACAGACTGAAGCGAGTAAATCAAACGTCATTGCAATTGACGTTTTATTTAACGAAAACAAATATTACAAGAAAAAAATTCATTTGCAGTTACAATTAAATAGAATAAATAGGAAACTAGCTGAACAAACTACTGAGTAAAATAAATAAGAAAAAATAAAAATAAATAAGTAATTACATACAAAATACAGAAATGTAATTAAATCAAAATAACTTTGTTATATTTTTCATAGTATATACATAATACATAATAGTATACATCGTATAAATCATAACTGTTTTGTTTAGCTAGTTTTCTATGTAATCTATTTTAGTTGTAACTGTTTAATTATTTCATGTAATATTTATTTTTGTGAAATTATATTAAACCAGTCTCAATAGCGTGAGATGCGTCAAAAAATTACAGGGAGCAAGTTTGTCGGGGGCGAATTTGTAAGGGGCGAGATTGTAATGGGCGAGTTTGCCAGGGGGCGAGTTGACTGGCATGCTGTATAACTACATTATAACCAAGTTGATATACAATTTCCTTTACTTTCAGGTCATTGTTTAATTTAGTTGACACGTTTTTTGGAAAGTTTCGAAATTTATGTTGAAGGGAAGGGAAAGTCCCATGGAGGCCTGTACGTATAGCAATGGGAGAAAATGGACATTTACAATTTGTTAACTTTACCAAATTCACTTTACCTGTAAACATTGAGGTAATTCAGTAATTTTGAAATCGGATGTCTTCCGGGTTTGAGCGGGCCCCGGACTGGCACGCCATGGCTTCGTGTTTAATATGCACTAAATATTATTACCCCCATAAAACTATAGCAGTGAAAAATATCAGCACTCCTCCGCATCTGATTCCTGGATCCGCCTTTCGGATACCAAGAACAATCTTGATATTCCACTGAGTGTGCAAGTCACTACACATGCATCCTGATTCCAGACCGTCGTAAGCGGTACAGAGTTGATATCGAACGCCCGGCCGTTATACCACCTCAGCGCGGAAGCACAGCAGTGGGCATCGGGCCCAGAAATCAACCCAACTATATGGTTTGTGACTATTAGTATATGTAGGTCATAATGCGAACATAGCATTAGGGATACATTCTAGCCAGTGTGGAAAAACAAAACAATAATTTTTAAAGTGCAAAAGTAACTTACCAGTCAGATCACCAACAGTTTCACTATGGGAAGCAGTAATGACGGAAGTAGCATCCAAATTTTTATACCAAACTGAACAACAATAAAAACATTTCAATTCTTTTCATACACACACATAAAGGCCCATTGCAGTAGTTTTGGGTGACCTCCTCTGATCCCTCCACCGACGTATAGACATTATAGGCCTACATTTGAATGTGTATGACACAGTCACATTTCCTGAATAAATACAAATGTATTGGTTGTTGTCAATACCATGTTTAATTTGGATTTTAGAACATCTAAGGATGAAGGGGGGGGGGGACTTTCTTGTTTGACTTCCTTAATTGCTTATCATGATTGGTGCTTCATTGTGTCATATCTGGCTTTGCTATTACATAACGTAATAGCCAGCATACACGTTTGGTATGCAATGCATGTGTTGTCTGTAAATGCAACCATATTTTATAAAAAATCAAGATATATATTTATATAATCCAACCTGCGACAGTTTCAGCTTACGCCAATTTTCATGTGTCGTTTACAAGAAAAAAAGCTAGTGGAAATAGAGACACTAAGTGGGGCCGAATCGACCTGTATGTTAGTATGACCACCTTTAATGTCTTATGCGTCCCCTGAGGACTTAATGTAGCCTACTATAATGTTGACCTAGTTAATAACTAATGCCACATTACACCTTTATTAGCCCAGTATTCTGTACACGATGGTGAAAGTCCAACCTGGGCAACACATTTATGTTCAATTTGCGTAATGATGAAAAATAGACCAAGTTAAGTTTTTCATAATCTTACATATTAAATTCATGTAAGTGTAGGCCTATGTATCTAATCACAAAACAATGTGTGGCTTTTAATAATTCATTGACTTTAAGGGAGGTCTGTTTGTGATGCAACATTACCCTGAAGTGTGAAGTGGGCGTGGTTTATGTTAGAACGTCACACGAACAGGATTATTTATGCAAAAGCCACATGCGCACAAACTTGAAACTTCCCCTGGCTAGCGCTGATGATGCGATGCGCTGGACGTCTGCTCTTCCGATGGTCAGACCATCTATACAGACACGCCAGCATAAACTAGTGGGAAATATGAGCATTTTCAGGTAATATTTTACGTGACAAAGTTTACGGTGACCATACATATAAACAGAAAGTGTTCTTTAACGGGCGAAAACGGGAAGGGAAATGGTGGGATAATGCATGATTTTATCCAACAAAGGTACTAACGTTGCTACTAACGTTACTTTTTCCTTCTTCCATGGTACTTGGATAAGTCAGTATCGTCCATGTACGTAACTCGACGAACTGGTAAAATGACGCACTAACCTTTGGTTTAGAATTTCTCGGAAAACTTACAAAACTATGGCGTATTACTGGTTGCATAAACTTTTCTAGGTTATGCTTGTTACAAAAATAAAGATCATAACCGATGTGAAGTTAGTTACTTATTCCTTATTGGACATTCGCATCAACTGGAGGGCAACTCAACAATTTTTTTTTTTTTGCCTTATGCGGACGGTTACAATTAGACTGATTTCCTAGTCCACAGTACATTATGTATAATATCCAAAGGCTAAAGTAGTGTCCCTTGAAGTGATGAATGACGTCTTGGACCATGCAGGCACCGCTAAGTCAGAGAGTGTGCAGGAAGATCCATCCTTCACAATACTATCATGATTATCCCGGTCATTAGGGTTCCAGTATTTTTAATATTTTGTTAATTTTTTTTTAAAAAAAATGCATTTTTTTGCGTATCATATGCGTAATATGCATGCAAATTATAGTGCCCCTTTAAATGATAAATGGCGTCTTGGACCAGGCACCGCTAAGTCAGAGAGTGTGCAGGAAGATCCAACCTTCACAATACTATCATGCTTATCCCGGTCATTAGGGTTCCAGTATTTTTTAAATAATTTTATATAAATGCATTTTTTGCGTATCATATGCGTAATATGCATGCAAATTATAGTGCCCCTTTAAATGATAAATGACGTCTTGGACCAGGCACCGCTAAGTCAGAGAGTGTGCAGGAAGATCCAACCTTCACAATACTATCATGCTTATCCCGGTCATTAGGGTTCCAGTATTTTTTAAATAATTTTATATAAATGCATTTTTTTGCGTATCATATGCGTAATATGCATGCAAATTATAGTGCCCCTTTAAATGATGAATGACGTCTTGGACCAGGCACCGCTAACTTCAGAGAATGTGCAGCAGGATCCAACTTTCACAATACTATCATGCTTATCCCGGTCATTAGGGTTCCAGTATTTTTTAAATAATTTTATATAAATGCATTTTTTTGCGTATCATATGCGTAATATGCATGCAAATTATAGTGCCCCTTTAAATGATGAATGACGTCTTGGACCAGGCACCGCTAAGTCAGAGAGTGTGCAGGAGGATCCATCCTTCACAATACTATCATGCTTATCCCGGTCATTAGGGTTCCAGTATTTAAAAAATTTATACAAATGCATTTTTTGCCTATCATACGCGTAATATGCATGCATTAATCTTTCCCGCAACGCTAGCTAATGAGTCGATCGAGCGCTAGTGAGTCGAGTTGTCACAAGAGTTGAGTTGTCTCGTAGGTCTAGTTGTCTTGTGGGTCAAGTATTTTGTGGGTCGAGTTGTCACGAGGGTCGAGTTGTCTCGTGGGTCGAGTTGTCTCGTGTCGAGTTGTCACAAGGGTCGAGATGTCTTATGACCTTGAAAAATACTGATCCTCAAAATGGACATATTCCTTATAGAAGAAGCGAATGAAGACTACTTAATTCGTTGATGTTTACTTCGTCAGTAGTGGAAAATTATTGAGAAAATTGAACATTAATATCATGGTAATGAAAAGAAATCTATTATTTGAAAAAATATTAACAGCATTTTTACACATTTCAAAGTACTTTTTGCAAAAATTTTAACCACCTTCCATTTTATTTGTCTTTCAAGAATATTGATTAAAAGTTTTGAGAGCTTCTCCAAATTTTATTTATTTAACAAATCTTTAAAAAAATTATTTTCAAGATTAAAAACAATTTTACAACCATCTGGAATAAGATGAAGCATGATTCATCTAATTTTCTTCTTGGGTACATTTTCTGTGCCCCATAAACATTTCCAGTTTGGGGGTGAGTCATTATATCAACATACATTTTTTGATGACCCAATTCTGTGCGCCTCAAAAAACGGCGCTCAAGACGTCAACGCGTATGATCACGCATTAAAATTCACTGAAACAAACTGAAACACCAAACTTCTAATTTCATTTGTAAATTACTGTCCAGTTGATTATATAACCTTAGGTGCATCATTTAGGGTAAATTGAGGATAACGTTGACGTTAGTAGTACCGGTACATGTACTATGGCGGGGGGGGGGGGGGGGGTGTGACAAGGTCGATGGGTTTTATCTGTAGAACTCTGACATAGTGTATCCTCCATTTGCACCTAAGGTTGTATCATCAACTGGACAGAAACTTACAAATGAAATTAGAAATTCGGTATCAGTTTGTTTCAGTGAAGGGATTATCTTGTGAATTAAAATGCTGAACCTCAATGCGTGATCATATACATGGCCAGTCAGTCATGGATGTCTTGAGTGCCGGTTTCTGACTCGCACAGAATTGTGGTCATCAAAAAATATAATGAATTGTGCTTCATCATGGTTGTAAAATTGTTTTTAATCTTGAAAATAATAATATTTTGTAAACGTTACATTTTAAAAATAATATGGTATAATTTGGAGAAGCTCTTAAAACTTAATCAATATTCTTGAAAGACCAATAAAATGTAAGGTGGTATAATTTTGCAAAAAGTACTTTGAAATGTGTAAAAATGTTGTTAACATTTAATCAAATAATATTTTTTCATAACAATGATATTTATGTTTCATTTTCTCAATAATTTTGCACCAATGACCAAGTAAACATCAATAAATTATAAGTAGTCTTTGGTCGCTTCTTCTATAAGGAATATTTTGAGGATCCGTATTTCTTTCAAAAATCAATGCAAATGCAAAGCATTCACATGTTTTGGTTTCCACAGACAACAGCTCGCTGACAGCATAGAACAATAACATCACAGATGTCCATTTTTAGGTCATGTAGGGCCTACATACCGTACATCCCTTAATATAGTAAAATCAGTGGTTAAGCAACTTTTTCCACATTCATAAGCACAAAATTTCCAGTAAATCATACAATTTCACTTTGATTTTTATTTTTGTAACAAGCATGACCTAGATAAGTTTACGCAACCAGTAATACACCATAGTTTTTTAATTTTTCCAAGAAATGTTAAGCCAAAGGTAAGTGTGTCATTTCACGAGTGTGGCGAATTACGTACATGGATGATAAATGAAGAAAAGGAGTTCATAGAGCTAAGACATTAGCCTACGTTAAACTTAAGTCATAAAAACTAATTTCGCGTGTATTAGAGGGGGGGGGGGGGATTATCTTAACTAAAAAGAATGATATCGGCTATATTTTTGGAATATCAGCAATAATTTTGGAATATCGGTGATATTTTTGGAATATCGTCAATATGGCGATATTCAATATATTCAAAACCATAACTGATTTAGTCAATAAATTTCGTGATGTCGTCCACCCATAGCCTATATTGATCAGGGGTTTTTTTCGAAAGAGAAAACAATGATCAAATCCAAGCACTGATAACATTGGTCGAGTTGTCACAAGGGTTGAGTTGTCACAATGGTCGAGTTGTCACAAGGGTTGAGTTGTCACAATGGTCGAGTTGTCACAAGGGTTAAGATGTTTTAACCCCATCTCCTTGATAGGATAAAGACAGGGGACCAGTGTATACTGGCTCAGTCTAGTCATATGCGCTGAGGGGACTAGAAAGAAGCTGTAAGGTTAGTTAATAGTATTCTCTTTTCTGTTATTATTCAGTAAACATGGAGGTCTTCGGACTTGAGGTGTCTGTTACTTTGATGCTTGTTGTCGCTGTGACAGTAAACTTGATTAACTCTTGACTGACTGACATATCATGATATATAGATTATAGTGCTAACTAAGCACTAACTTTCCAGTAAATCATACACAAATGATACAGTTTCCCAATGATTTTTCTTTTTGTAACAAGCAATTGAAGCATGAACTAGACAAATTGATTCAAGTAGTAATACACCATAGTTTTGTAAGTTTTTTGAGAAATGCTAAGGAAAACTCAAGTGTGTTATTTCATGAGTGCGGCAAATTATGTACACTTATAGCTGCTTTCCCGATGCTAGTTATAGTTTACAAAGTGCACATGCATGATGTTTTAGCAACCAACATATCACATTTCTTAAAATGTTGCAAAAGTTTGTTTTCAAACCTCACTTAATTTTCTAAAACAGTATTATATTGGCCACATCATTAAGTTTGATCAGACATCAGCGGAAAACATGGACAATCTTTGATAACTTCTCCTCCTAATAATCAATACAATGCATGTAAAGTGAAGTCATGACAAAACATAGCCTATTCTCCTGAAGATGATCAGAGCATACTGATCGAAATGTCAAATGGTAAATAACCTCCAGTTCTTTCCAGAGCTAAGTACTACTCAATTTGAGAATTTCACAAGGTATATCCTATACATTAAGCACTGACCAATCATAGTTCTGAGTTAGCCCTAATGTATTACAGGTGCATGGTGTGGATAATTCCATTGTGTAAAAAGGTGGTAATTATATTGTATGGTGACCTTTGGTAGCTACAGTTATGGGTCATTACAATCCATGTACAAATAAAAAATCTGACCAAATCACATCACAGGGGCCCGAGGTACCGGTGTTCCCTGGGTATACCTGCTCAGAATTTGCATCCCTAAAGCCGTGTTCGCACTGGACTTTTTTGGGGGAAGGTTTTACCGAGACGATGGTAAAATGAAAAATGGTCAAATGTGACCTCTGTCCGCACTTGGACTTTCGACACGGGAAAATTTTACCGAGACCGTGGTAGAAGTAACCGAGCTGTCAGTATAATGACTCATGAGGGCGCTTTGCGTGACCTTTCTACGTTGACCCGATTGACCCAAAGCCGACACATCCGTTGTCGTGCTTTCTTTCGTCGTAAGACACGACGTTGACGTCCTTCATTATCATCTGGAAATGATGCACTGGTAGCACCAATCAAACTTCCGACTGTATCAATGATAATATCTGCCATGATTGCGACCAAAAGAGGAACAACAACAACGCACAGAAAACTTGCTACACATGCACATGCATTAAATGCGCCCGGCCCGCCCCCACCGCGCGGTGAAACAATGCAAAGCGCATGCGTGGTGTCCCTGTGTAGCACGACCTTGCGCTCGGGCCGGATGTACGCTTTCCTGAGCCGCTTTACCGACTCGCACTGCCCGCACTGGACTTATCGTCTCGGAAAAAGTTACCTGGTCAGTTTTCCTGGGCAGCAGTTGGCCAGTAGAAGTAACTGCTGGACTCAGGAAAAGTAACTGAGAGGAAAATGTCCCAGGCTGTCCGCACTGGACTCTTAAAATGGGAAAAGTACCCATCGTCTCGGTATGTTTTACCAAAAAAAGTCCAGTGCGAACACGCCTTAAGAAAAATATAAGCAGGGTCTGTGAAAAAATGCCTCTAGGGGCCTCCTGAAAAGCTTGGTGCTCCCAAGTGTCCTGTACTAAACCAATCCCAGTTAATATGCAACTGTCATCATACATTAGCTTTCTATAATGCTGTTAATGATCCTTCCTCCATGTTAACCCTAACCACTCCAAATCCTGCAAAATCCTCCAAGGGGCACTTTTTGGGAAAAAAATCCACACTATTGCAAATTGGTAATTTCACCTCTTCAAATGGGACAAATTTACTATCAGGTAAGAAGTACAGGCCATAAGTGCTGAATATGAAAGGTCAACAAAAATGCATGGTGTATTTTGAAGATAGGGGCATGTTTCCAAAAGTGCACTGATGGATTTTGGAGGATTCAGGAAGGTTCCTAGCCAGAATACCTAGGGGGTTAGGGTTAAAGATGACCAAATCCTGTACATTTTCAAAGCAGTTTATTGTGCCTTATCTTTAAACTTTAAACAAAAATCACATTTGTTATGAGTTAAATGCTTGAGTACTGATCGCCTTGGCTATAATGCTAGCATGGAGCCCAAACTTGGTTAGCTGGCCACACATGGTACTTGTCAATGAAATAAGAGAGAGTGACGTCTGAGGCCTATCAGACTAATCATCCACTTGTTTATGTTTCCTATGGGTACAGGTATGACTGGTGGTGTCATCAGTATTTCCAGCGACGAGGCATCCCAGTGGCCGGTCATTATATTCCCTTTTTTGGGAACATACTGCAATGGCGTCATGTAAGTTTGAATGAAAGATTGTTATATATTGTAGGCCTAACCTAAACCTCAATAAATCTGTTGTATATTACAGGCCTAGCCTAAACCTTGTAGGCTGAAATAAATCATGATCATGTGTGATCATGCTCCTGCTGGCTCCATGTGACCACGGGTCTGGTCATGCATAGAGATTCAGCTTGATAATACAATTAATAATATTTTTTTATTTCTTATCTGGGAAAAATTATCATGATTTTGGTTTTGAAGAACCATAGCTAAGTGCTTTTTTAAATTTTATTATTCAATGATGACCACCGGCCTTGGTCATTGCACTCCCTTGATTCCAGCTATTCTTAAATGAGTAACCATCTAAACAGGTGGGCACTTACCTTAGTGATATTGTTTTGAAAGTTCATTATCTTATCCACTTGTATATAGATATTGTTGTGATAAGTGGGCTGACATTCATTCCGTTTTAAGGAATTATTCTTACAATCAACATATCAGCGTAATTGGATCCAAGTGGGATTCAAACCTGGGTTAACAAAGGTAAAAGGGTACAAAAACACTATGTACAGATGTACATGCACTGTCCAGGTTAGCAGAAATGTACCGCTAATAATTGCCAGAATTATTGGCAAATAAAATAAAAACATAGATGAAGTATTAATTGAACCAAAGTGTTCAAATGTATGGACTCTGGAAGCAAGTAATGGTCTTCAATGGCCCCCTCTTCTTCGCGTTCAGAGCCTGACTTGTTATGTGTTTTGTTTCACTTGTTATGTGTTTTGTTTCACTGATGCAGGGCCTGCATATAACATTTACAGATTATGTGAAGAAGAATGGAAAAGTTGTGGGGTAAGAGACCAATTTAAATTTTCCATCCATTAAGGGTCTTGTCATCCTAAACAGCATGTCGTACTAAAATGGTGAAGGCCACACGTGAAAGTTAATGTTGTATAGTCTTAACCCTCATTTTTCCAAGCTTAATTTCTCAGATTGTTTTATATAATCAGGATGTACTATTTAACTACATATGAAGCTTTTTATTTAACTACATATGAAGCTTCGCCTCGGGAAAACAGAACGTTCCAGGGATCACCGAGGGAGACTAGTTTTAGTGTACCACGAGTGAAAACAGTCAATATTTGTTTTATAACACCTCATACATAGATTCTGCACAATTTATTAAGAGACACTCCGAAATCAATCAAATCAATACACGACTTTCATTAACTTAAAAACACTCCGAAATTAATTGAAATTCTGTAACACTTATGTAAAACGTATTTATTCATGTTGTAACAACAGCATTGACGCGTTTAGACCAATTTCATTGGTTGCCATGGGCTAGTCTGTCCTTGTTTGCGTGGCATTACAGTAAAAATAGCGAACATCATGTGACATGCTCTCAACCAATCACAAGAAAGAATATATGTGTGAAGTGTTATAATAATAAGCCAGAGTAGGCTGGTATGCATATTAAGCCATACTACACTGGTAACCATTGTCTTTAAACCATAGCAGGCTGATAAGTAAGCCATACAAGGCTGCAAAGCCTCAGCCAAACTTATTTCTAGGGAATACTGATACCATTATTGGCTTAATTACACCAAGTAAGTTTCACATTGCAATTCGACCATTTGGTTATTTTTGAATAACCAATTCCATGCTTTATCTTTATTAGATGTCTTCTATCATCAACGAGTGTTGTGACTGGTTGGTTTCTAGTTTCAGCAGGGTTCAGGATGGTGGAAATGCTGCTGATTGCAGAGAGTAAGTTTGATGGGTCTCAAATATTGTTTCTTCTTCAGCACTTATCGGTTGATGATTCGCAATAGAATTAATTGCCAAAAACTTTTGCTTTATTATGTGAACTTTTACCGTTTTCTGCATTTGATGTACCTGCTTTCTTTTTCCTTTTTTTTGTGTATTTAGTTCATGGTTTTCTAGGTTTGCATTGTACATCTCCAGATGCTTTCCCATTTTGGCTGTTGTTTTTTTAAGAATGTGTGGCATTCCTACAGACAACCAAATTCCTGCATGATGATTTTCGCCATAATATCTGTTTAAGGTTCCATCCCCCTATGACCAAAACCAAACTCTGCAGTAATTAATACTAGTCTGTCATGTTTCCTAACCAGTAAGTGATTGTATCATTGTAGGCTGTTTGGTGCTTTCACAGTGGACGCCATTGCCAGGTGTGGTTTCAGTCTGAATGTGGATTCGCAGCAAAACAAGGATGACCCGTTTGTGAAGAATGCAAAAAGTGCATTTAATTTCACCTTGTTCAGTCCTGCTGTTTTGCTGTCATATAATGTGAGTTCAATACATTACCCCCTCCCCCAATGTTTTGTTTTTATAAAATAAAAAAATGTGTTAATTGGACTTTGATAAAAGTCATTTTAAAGGTTCTATAAAATAGAAATTTTTGTACTTGAAAACATAACTTTCCTATCTTTTAATTTCAATTTTATTTGTGTTTTGATCTTTTTAGGCATTTTGTTGTCTACTTGCTAATGAGAAATTGCATATTCAGGAACAAATCAGTGATGTCACAGTGGGATCAAATGCAACACCATTGTTGATTTGTGCATTAAGTTGACTGAATTCCTCATCTTTTCAAATGTTTGTGTTATCTTGTTAGATGAGTGTTTATTTACCAATCATTAATCTTTATGAGGTAATCACAGTTTTCTTGAGCAAGGTTTGGGGTTTTAATTGTATGCACTTTAAGTACTGCTGTGACACTGAGTTCCCACTTTTCTCTAACAAAACAACGCCCTCATGTGTCAAGGATAAGCATGAAGTTTGTTTTTAAAATTTCAAATGTTTACAAAATTGTTTACTTTACATCAAAAAATTACATCTCATTTTGTTTAATTTGCTCAGAAGCACTGATATTTGCCTAAATTTGTATAGACGATGTGACCTGTGACGTCACTCCTAAACCAAAACATGATGAGCGTGCATACCGCATGGCAGAAAACGTGACCGCGCCACAATTTTATAAACAAAGGTCACATCGTCTACATATACATAAAACTGCATTTCATAGCCCTTTAAGGAAATCAATTTTGTAACAAACATCTAGTTTTTCCTCCAACTTTGTTAGAGAAATAAAAAAAATTTTTTTTTTGAAACCTTGTTACAGGATTTGTTTAAGCAAAGAAAATAATATGTAAAATCCAATCTTGCCATCAAATGAGTGAAACAACATAACAGAAAATGTGACTTGCCTGCTGGCTTAGTAAAAAAGAATTTTTTCAGCTCCTCAATTGGTTTTTGATTGATTTCTTATAGCCATTGAGTTACTTAAAATTAGAAAAATGTGTCATTGTTTTCTAGATATTTCGTACCAGACCTGTTTTTTGTCACTTAAGCAAAATTGCAGGTAAGTCTTAAATTTCCAATCTGTCCAACAGTTTCTAGTGATCACACGTTTGTGAAATGTCTATCAACATTGAGTAGACTGTGCGACTTACTTTATCTAAATAAACCCACTTAATTTATTGCAGCTGCCTTTCCGTTCTTGATACCTATCATGCAATTCTTCAAGATAAGTTTAATTGATGCCAACATCCTGAAGTTCTTTTTAGATGTAACTGATGCTGCACGCAGTTTGCGCAAAGAGGAAGGTGATAATGCTGCTAAGGTGAGATCCGAAATATGTAATGTAACAGAATATCTAGAAGGACCAAGGAAATAATTATGTTGTTTATGGGTGATCACTTATGGGAAAGATCTGTTTTACCATTATTTCATTTATATATGTGTTCAAAATGGCTTTCAAACTTTTAACTAAGTAAGACTAATTGCGGTGACACCATGTGGAATCTCAATTGAGTAGTAATTAGTTCTGAAAAGAACTAAGTAGCAGTCTACTTAAGCAGCAGCATTTTCCAGAGTCCGGCATTCTCCTGAGGACGATCAGAGCATACTGACCGAAACGTCGAGTTGTACCTCCAGTTCTTTTCAGAACTAATTACTACTTAATTGAGATTCCACATGGTGTCACCGCAATTAGTCTTACTTATCATCCTCACCATGCAAAGCTACAAGTTTTACCAAACTTTTAACTGTTTACATTGAATGTTTAAAATCCAACCTGTGAAAGTTTCTCCCTATTTCATTGTGTTGTTAACAAGAAAATAATGGAAATTCATTCAGATTTTTCATATTCATTCCAACGTGGAATTTTCGTCTCTGAAAATCGAAAAAAATCACTTGCGAAATAATTTGATTAATAGTTCTGAAACAATAGCACCTAATAGATATATATGAAGTTGATCATCAACTTTACATCATCAACTTTACAGCAAGGTAGTTTTATGTAAATTAATGTAATAATTAATGTTTGGTGAATAGAAGATGTGAAAGACATTGTTTTTACAACTGTTTATTCACCTCTTCCTTGTACAGCACGTTGAATGCTCATAATGACAGCGATGATGACTGTGAAGAGCCGACACTCTGTGGGGCCAGGAGAATGGCAAAACTCATCGTAAGGCTCTGTCCACTGATATGGTCACGGCTCAGGTAATCTCAGTCGATCTTGATTATGTGACGAAGACAATGAATAAAGAGCTCAGGTTTCTGGTTGGAATTCATAACTTGCAGTGATGTGGCTTTTAAAATGTTAGAATTATTTTGGAATTAATGTACAAACATGTATATATTTTGTTTGGCAAAAAAATGTTTTGGAAACATATTACAAATTTTAAAGTAACATATTTTGTTGAAAACCCAGGCAGTGTTGTTCTTCCTTGCTGATTTTTGCTTCATATGTACTGGCCACGAACCCAGACATCCAGGAGAAACTCATGCAGAGATTGCTGACATCGCTCCCACTAGAGATAGCCTTGACTACCTTCAGCTGGTTGGTTGCACTAATGTGGTTTTAAATAAACATTTATATGTGTATTGCCGTTTCTTTTTTGCCGTTTTGATGGCAATTTCCAATGCAATTCTTTTCCCATCAGAACATTGCTATTTTACCTAAGGAAATAAGGGATAACAAATGGTTTTAAAAGTTACACACTTCTCAAAACAGGAGTCCCAAATATGTCCCAAAATGAATTTATGGTTAGGGGTGTAATGTTTCACCAATGCATCGATTATCGCGATTCAGGAATGCCACGATGTGCATCACGATACAAAACCGTGTATCGCGATACTGATTATTTTTTGGGTTCACACAAAATTTCATCAAAATATACAACAAATACTTAATTTTATCCAAACCAAATCAAAAAAAATTTAGCCCACAAATATCTTTGAAGTTTCCCTGACAAAAATGCCTGACCGCTGTCTTAAAAAAATGCCGATGATAAAATCTGTTTTGCGTGTGGCACATCTGCGTTAGTCAGAACGACTCTCCGTATTCTCCATAATTTATTTCAGCAAACATTATTGTGCCCTCTATTGACTGAATTTAATGAGTGCTACATGATTTTTCATTGTGCTATACTGTAATACTAATACTGTGCTATTATGAAATAAATACAGGAAATTTGGGGAGTCGTGAATGATGACGTTTTTACCCACAGAATAGACTCCATTGTTGACATTTCGTCGTGGAAAAACTTCACTGACTTCGGCCGCGGTGGGCTAAATAGAATTTCCTTTTTTTGTGAACCAGATTTGGTGTGCATAGTAGTCAGTATTGTGTGTATATCCCTCTCATTTTGAGGCCCAACCTCCTTTATGTGCCATACCCAGGGCTGTCATCTTTTGCCAAATGTCATTAAAATTTAAATCTGACACCAAGATATTTTTTATTATTACCATTGTCACCATCACCACCACCACCACCATTCACCATCACCATCACCATCACCATTATTATCACTTCCATCATTACCATTGCCACTATTATTTTTTATTTATTATTATTTTTTTATTTTAGTATATCAAAACTAAGTATCTAGTGGCACAACACAACACAACACAGCAACTGCAGAAGCCTGTCCTCCACTTTACCTGCACTATTAAAAGGCGGAGTACATGCGCATTATGCACCCGGTTTGTGGAGGGATTAAGGAGGGATTAAGGAGGGATTGAGGTGAATTCCGAATTCCACTTAATCCCTCCTTAATCCCTCCACAAACCGGGTGCATAATGCGCATCATATACGTAATGCTGCGCGCACACAAAATACATGGGCGCGCGCGCGCCGGGCGCGCGCGTGTTGACTCCTCCACAAAACTGCACACAAAATACTTGCCTTCATGATCTATCGACTCGCGCGCGTGAGACCCGTCTGGGCGCGCGCAAACTCAGTTTGTGTGGTGGAGAATACATAAGACATATATACATATACATATATATACATATATATATATCCTCCTCAATGCAAGATTCCCTGGCGCGCGTGACTCCCTCCACACAAAACTGCACACGTTCCTCCTTGCCTCCTTCATCTATCTAATATATACATATATATACGCGTTGGCGTGCGCGCGTGAGACACGTCTGGGTCCTCCACACAAAATACTGCACACTACTCCTGTACTCCTCCACACAAAATACTGCACACTACCCTCCACACAAAGTACGAAGACAGACAAAAGAACGACTGTACATGAAGCTATTCAAGTATGATTTGTTAAATTTAATTTTAACACCAACAGCAATCTTTGACATCAATATATTTACAGATGGTTTTATATTGGTTTTAAATTGGAAAACATTTGATAAACTGAAAACATTAAGTATTATTATTATTATTATTATTATTATTGTTATTTTAAATTCTAACAAATTCGGGGCCTTTAGAACATTGAGTCTTTACCCATTGAGTCTTTACCCATTGAGTCTATACCCATTGAGTCTATACTCATAGTGTCTCTACTCATTGATTATCTACTCATTGAGTCTTTACCCATTGAGTCTTTTCCCATTGAGTCTCACCCATTGAGTCTTTCTCATTTACTCATTTCGCTACTCATTTGCTCATTGCTGCTCATTACCCATTGAGTCTTTACCCATTGAGTCTTTACCCATTGAGTCTTTACCATTGAGTCTTTCTCATTTACTCATTTCACTACTCATTTACTCATTTCGCTACTCATT
This sequence comes from Zoroaster sp. YZ-2022, assembly GCA_029582265.1. NCBI lineage: Eukaryota > Metazoa > Echinodermata > Asteroidea > Forcipulatida > Zoroasteridae > Zoroaster > Zoroaster sp. YZ-2022. The sequence continues at coordinate 21,276,382 of CM055821.1, read as the reverse complement.
TGCTCATTTCGCTGCTCATTTACTCATTTCGCTACTCATTTGCTCATTTCTGCTGCTCATTACCCATTGAGTCTTTACCCATTGAGTCTTTACCCATTGAGTCTTTACCCATTGAGTCTTTCTCATTTACTCATTTTGCCACCATTTGCTCATTTCGCTGCTCATTACCCATTGAGTCTTTACCCATTGAGTCTTCACCCATTGAGTCTTTTCTCATTTACTCATTTCATACTCATTTGCTCATTTCTGCTGCTCATTACCCATTGAGTCTTTACCCATTGAGTCTTTACCCATTGAGTCTTTACCCATTGAGTCTTTACCCATTGAGTCTTTCTCATTTACTCATTTTGCTACTCATTTGCTCATTTCGGTGCTCATTTACTCATTTCGCTACTCATTTGCTCATTTCGCTGCTCATTACCCATTGAGTCTTTACCCATTGAGTCTTTACCCATTGAGTCTTTACCCATTGAGTCTTTCTCATTTACTCATTTCGCTACTCATTTGCTCATTTCGCTGCTCATTACCCATTGAGTCTTTACCCATTGAGTCTTTACCCATTGAGTCTTTCTCATTTACTCATTTTGCTACTCATTTACTCATTTCGCTACTCATTTGCTCATTTCGCTGCTCATTTACTCATTTCGCTACTCATTTGCTCATTTCGCTGCTCATTACCCATTGAATCTTTACCCATTGAGTCTTTACCCATTGAGTCTTTACCCATTGAGTCTTTACTCATTCAGTCTTTACTCATTGAATCTTTACTCATTGAATCTTTACCATCCTCGTTCTCTTCATCCTCATTTAGTTGAAGTAGTAGTCCGTCAAATTTGCTATGGTGTTTAGGCATTACTCTGTTCAGAGCTTTGTTTACTTCCATGCCTTTATTTACTTTTTCTTCGAGATCTTCCGCAATATCCTGATGAGTCCCATTATCTTTCAGATGTAGGTAACTTGACAAAAAATCCTTGTATTTGTTGAAAAAGATTCGCTTGACTGCCCAAAGGGTTTTCCTATTGGCTTTTTCCTTGGCTTGATCTTCACCATACCCCCGTTGACGTACTTTTCATATTTTTCACACCACATCTCTTCAGTAGCCACTTTAGCCTCTTCCAACCAGTCTTGAAAAGTAGCATTGTCTTCCAGTTCAGAACTAGACTCATCCTCTTCCGATGATTCGTCATATTCCACCTCCGTATCGGATTCTGAATCATCTTCCTCGAAATCTTCGTCTTCATCCTGCGTAGATTCAGTTTCACAAGTTTCTATTTCCGAATCTTCAAATCTACGCTTTTAACATCGACCTCCGTATCGGATTCTGAATCATCTTCCTCGAAATCTTCGTCTTCATCCTGCGTAGATTCAGTTTCACAAGTTTCTATTTCCGAATCTTCAAATCTACGCTTTTAACATCGGGTTCAGAATTATCGATGTCTGAATTGTCAGATTGGATAGCTTTAATTTCAGAATCATCGTCAACTTCATCCATTTTAGATTTCTCTTCATTATGTACATGTTCTGCATGCCTCCGTAGGTTATATCTCCGTCCAAAGCTTTTGCCGCACTGGTGACAAGCATGGGGTTTGACAGCAGAAATAGTATCTATGTTGAATCTCTGATGCTTAATCTCCGATTGACAAGAAACGGAAGAAATAGTTTATATATAGGCCTATAACTATCCATTTCGGAATGAGTAAAGACTGAATGAGTAAAGACTCAATGGGTAAAGACTCAATGGGTAAAGACTCAATGGGTAAAGACTCAATGGGTAAAGACTCAATGGGTAAAGACTCAATGGGTAAAGACTCAATGGGTAAAGACTCAATGGGTAATGAGCAGCGAAATGAGCAAATGAGTAGCGAAATGAGTAAATGAGCAGCGAAATGAGCAAATGAGTAGCGAAATGAGTAAATGAGTAGCAAAATGAGTAAATGAGAAAGACTCAATGGGTAAAGACTCAATGGGTAATGAGCAGCGAAATGAGCAAATGAGTAGCGAAATGAGTAAATGAGAAAGACTCAATGGGTAAAGACTCAATGGGTAAAGACTCAATGGGTAAAGACTCAATGGGTAATGAGCAGCGAAATGAGCAAATGAGTAGCGAAATGAGTAAATGAGCACCGAAATGAGCAAATGAGTAGCAAAATGAGTAAATGAGAAAGACTCAATGGGTAAAGACTCAATGGGTAAAGACTCAATGGGTAAAGACTCAATGGGTAAAGACTCAATGGGTAATGAGCAGCGAAATGAGCAAATGAGTAGCGAAATGAGTAAATGAGACTCAATGGGTAAAGACTCAATGGGTAAAGACTCAATGGGTAAAGACTCAATGGGTAAAGACTCAATGGGTAATGAGCAGCGAAATGAGCAAATGAGTAGCGAAATGAGTAAATGAGCAGCGAAATGAGCAAATGAGTAGCGAAATGAGTAAATGAGTAGCGAAATGAGTAAATGAGAAAGACTCAATGGGTAAAGACTCAATGGGTAAAGACTCAATGGGTAAAGACTCAATGGGTAATGAGCAGCGAAATGAGCAAATGAGTAGCGAAATGAGTAAATGAGAAAGACTCAATGGGTAAAGACTCAATGGGTAAAGACTCAATGAGTAGAGACTCAATGAGTAGAGACTCAATGAGTAGAGACTCAATGAGTAGAGACTCAATGAGTAGAGACTCAATGAGTAAAGACTCAATGGTAAAGACTCAATGTTCTAAAGGCCTGAATTTGTTAGAATTTAAAATAATAATAATAATAATAATAATAATAATAATACTTAATGTTTTCAGTTTATCAAATGTTTTCCAATTTAAAACCAATATAAAACCATCTGTAAATATATTGATGTCAAAGATTGCTGTTGGTGTTAAAATTAAATTTAACAAATCATACTTGAATAGCTTCATGTACAGTCGTTCTTTTGTCTGTCTTCGTACTTTGTGTGGAGGGAGTAGTGTGCAGTATTTTGTGTGGAGGGAGTACAGGAGTAGTGTGCAGTATTTTGTGTGGAGGGACCCAGACGTGTCTCACGCGCGCACGCCAACGCGTATATATATGTATATATTAGATAGATGAAGGAGGCAAGGGGAGGAACTTGTGTGCAGTTTTGTGTGGAGGGAGTCACGCGCGCGCCAGGGAATCTTGCATTGAGGAGGATATATATATATGTATATATATGTATATGTATATATGTATTATGTATTCTCCACCACACAAACTGATTTTGCGCGCGCCCAGACGTGTCTCACGCGCGATTAGATAGATCATGAAGGAAGCAAGTATTTTGTGTGCAGTTTTGTGTGGAGGGAGTCAACACGCGCGCGCCCGGCGCGCGCGCGCCCATGTATTTTGTGTGCGCGCAGCATTACGTACCCAATTTATATGATGCGCATTATGCACCCGGTTTGTGGAGGGATTAAGGAGGGATTAAGTGGAATTCGGAATTCACCTCAATCCCTCCTTAATCCCTCCTTAATCCCTCCACAAACCGGGTGCATAATGCGCATCATATACTACTCCCGGCACAGCTATATCAATAAGATGACACATCTTTGCATGCTTATCCAAGACAACAACATCCGGCCGTCTATGTTCTAATAACATGATCTGTCTGGATGTAGAAGTCCCAGAGAATCTTGACATGATCCGTTTCTTCAACCTTTTCCGGCACATGGTCGTACCACTTCGATTGCACCTTGACACCGTACTTCTTACACAGATCCCAATGGATCACCTTGGCCAACTTGTCGTGTCTGCCTTTGTACGCACTCTGCATTCGCTGACAATGTCGGCCGTGAAGGAATCGGCCGTGAAGTGGTTTTTCCTGCCAATCTCGTGTTCTTTCTTCTCTTCTTTGATGATTATTATTATTATTATTATTATTATTATTATTATTATTATTACTATTACTATTACTATTACTATTACTATTACTATTACTATTACTATTACTATTACTATTATTATTATTATTATTATTATTATTATTATTATTATTATTATTATTATTATTATTATTATTATTATTATTATTATTATTATTATTATTATTATTATTATTATTATTATTATTATTATTATTATTATTATTATTATTATTATTATTATTATTATTATTATTATTATTATTATTATTATTATTATTATTATTATTATTATTATTATTATTATTATTATTATTATTATTATTATTATTATTATTATTATTATTATTATTATTTGTTTTTAGTATATCAAAACTAAGTATCCAGTGACACGACACGTCGTCGTCGTCGTCGTCGATCCCTCTCATTGGAGGCCCGACCTCCTTTATATGCCGTACTCGGGGCTCTCATCTTTGCCAATTGTCACCTACAGAGGCCCGTCCTCTGCTTTACCCGCACTATTAAAAGGCGGCGTACATCCCTCTCATTGGAGGCTCGACCTCCTTTCAATAATTCATTGTACTACTGTAGAAAGACTCTCGTTTTCCCGTCACCCTAAAACTGCACCCGAATAAGGAGAGGCGCACTTTCACTAACATTGGGGTCCCTATCCCCTAAAGACTGAAGGTGCTTGTTGAGAAATTTCGAAACCCGGTGGTGAAATTTTTAATTTATATATTTATTTATTTAATTATTATTATTATTATTATTATTATTAAGCACACACTCCTCTCCCCCAACTCCTCTCCCCCAACTCCTCGTAGCTAACGTTTCAGGAACAGGTGAGCCCTGCCTAAAGTTACCAGAACAATTGTTGGAAGACCCGTGCTTTAAATTTGCATCCAGAGAAAGATCGTTAGATACCAAGCATCTAGGACACAATGCGTCATTTGATGCGGCCCCAGGTCTTCCTTAAAGCCTTTCTCTATGCCACACAAAGGGTTTTTACATAACACCTAAACAAAAGCCCGTAAGTGGCGCCATAAGGGCTACGACAATACTGAAGGGTTTTAACTGGTGATTTGAGTGTGACCAAAATCGGCTCTAAAATGTTGCCACTTCTTCTGACATCTATACTTTATATGGCGAAAACATTCGCTTGATGGCATTTTTAGGGCACTCCCAATATCCGGGGCCCTCCCCTTTTAATTAAGGTCCACTGATTGGTGACCATGTTCTATCCAAGGTGAGCAAATCGAATGCTTTGGTATTTTCAACCATAGAGAAAGGATGGGAAAGGCATGTGAAAACATTGAAGATCTAGCTAACAGTAAACTGTTAGTGTCTGCTGAAACGTTAGTCTTGAACGTATACAAACATGCTCTTCGAAGTGTTTGGAACAGCGTATCATACAGCTAATGAACAGGTGCTGTCCCACTGCACGCTTCAAACCCAATTGGAAGACTGTCCACGGTCACTTTATAATTCGTTTTACTGTACTTTACTTTTCCTTGAGGGCACTACCCATTTTCAAGATCAAACTACAAAGGCACTCCTCTTTAGAATCAAGATCAAACTGCAAGGGGCACTCCCCGTTAAATCAAACTGCAAGGGGGGAACTCCCCATTGGATCAAGATCAAACTCCAAGGGGTGCTTGCCTTCTAAGTGCACTGCCTCCCCACTAATCAAAGTGACCTCTGGCTCCTCACTACTCGGTTATTATTTGGGTGTTGCTCAGTTATTATTTGAGGCGCCCTGGCCTTGGTAATGCTCAGTAATACCACAATACCCTTATTCCCTTATTTATTTGTCTTTGTATTGCATTTGGTATCTCCCTTAAATAAACGAATACCAATTTGCTTTGCAGCCCGTCCTAACTTGCCTTGTATGGGACCCGACCACTGCGAACTTTGAGGCCAAACTTCCAAGTGACTATGACCATTATTGTACCCACCGGTACAATAACATTCAAATGAATTTGAAATGCAAGACCGATTTCTGCGAGTCATGTCTGCCAAATGGAACTTATCCACCAGTCATTTTGAAAAGTCAGACAAACACCTGCAAGGTTTGTACTGAAAGTAAGGGCTGGTGTTAAATACAAGCCATTCCATTTTGGGTCAATTTACTACTGTGAACCAAAATATCTGTTATCACAGAAGTATAGGTGATCGAGATTTTGTATGAAACCTGTTCACGGCAAGACATTTCGGCTGACGGCGCAATGATCATTCTGACACAGGCGTAACTATATCATTATTTGCAAATATAGTGAATTTGGAATAAAAGGTTGCTTAAAAATCTACACTGCATAGTTTGTGTATAATGTTAATGATCTTAATGTGCACCTGCCTGTAAATGTGAGGACTAACTGAGCTGAAATATTATGCCATAATCTACATCGTCAGCGCACATTATGATGAATTATACTAAAAGTGAACGGTTTGAAAACCACGTTCTGATATGGAAAGTTAATTCAAAATGGATGCGGTGTTGCCCTTGTGTGAATATGAATTTTGCTCCTTTGTAAGATCACATGATTATTACTTGATACCCTTATAACATGGCTATCGAAAAAGGGCAATTTGAAGCCCCGAGACCTCACGCTAAATGCTGGACCTCTAAAGAGAAACTATCATCTGGGGGCCTATATATCACAAGGTTTGCCGACCTGTCGAATTTAACTTGACTAGGCCTATACGGCCCTCGACTATGCGTCTTAGCACATACATGTATTTGTATACTATTTCTACGTCCTACGGACGGAAACGTTATCTTCATCACGGATTCGTCCATCCTACAAGGAACTTTTGTGTCTTTAATTCTGTATTTCTCATCCTGCCATTGTAACCCCAGCGACAGTGAATGTATAGACCACGCCTGCCCTATGCATACCACCACACAAAGACTGACCCTTGGGTTTGAATTTGCTATATAAATATTCATTTGCGACATACCCCACATTGCATGGCTGGGTTTGACGAACGGGGATGAAAATGTGGCCCGCCTTGATTAACTGGCAACTGCTAAGGTATTTGCCTACCAAATGCCACTTTATGAGCAATGTTAATTTCACATTATCGCAAATTTAAAACCCAACACGTTCATCAAGGCACAGTCGTTTTCTTACTCAAATACGGCGGTACCGATTGCAGTTCTATTAGGCGTATACTGCCGTGGAATGCAATACCCTGTAGGCCTATGCGAAATATTTTCCTCCTACCTTATATCCACCAATGTCCCATACATCAATTGCTAATCAAACCTCAATTCTTCTAACATCTTAATAATAATAATAACAGAACATTTATAAGGCGCACAGTATCTGGAGACCCATTCAAAGGCGCCGGTCACTTGAAATAACAACCAGATGTGGGATTTGTAAAGGAGGAATTATAATGTACATAATCAAAGCGCCCACAATGAGAGAGCGCGGTGGCGCAATTTGCAGCCAAATCAACCAGAAACACCGGGACAAGCCTCTTTATTCTGGGTTCTTTTACGTGCATTACACAACACACGGGACCTACGGCTTTACGTCCCATCCGAAGGAGCAATTATGGTTAAGTACCTTGCTCAAGGATACAAGTGTCACGATCGGGACCCGAACCCACACCCTGCTGCTGGTAACACCAGAACTTGATTTCGGTGCGCTAGACCGCTCGGCCACGACACTCCATCTTCTATCCTTTAGGCAACTTCTTCGCATTTGGTGGTACACAGTCAGATTTCCCGCCAGAGCACTAAAATGGACGTGTCGACTGCTGGCTGCCAGAATCGCGACTGAATGTATCATGCGTCGCCCTCAACGTCACACCAGCAGTGCAAATAGTTCGAACATGCCATGCCCAGGCCCTAGAGGGGTGAATGTAGTTTTTTGTGCCTTAAAAAACACCTTAAGAACCCAGCAATGGGTTATATGTGACGCCGTATGTCAAAACCAGGCACAGTTGGGCAAGAGGTCAATTTTGTTAGTAAAATATAGACCTTGCACTTTACAATGCCGCTTTCTTTTTTCAAATCGGATATTCCATAGCGAAGTTATTAAGATTTGAAATCGGACTGTCCGAAACATCGAAACTGAGATAATGGCCCTTTAATAAGTTTGAGAAATAGCCCTTTAAGGTTCGAGTTTAAACAAAACAAGTAAGTCAACAATGTTACCTTAGCAACGGGCATGCAGGAGCAAAGAAACTGTTCTATAGTTGATTTTCAAACTTTTTTCAGTTATGAAATTGCATTATTTACCAAAGAAAGTAAGATTTTATTTTGTGAAATTATAATGCCTCTCTAAAGTAAAAGTATTTAAAAAATAATTTGTCGATGAAATTTCAGTAAGAAACTTTTACAGAACATTTTAAACATTTGTAGCATCATAAATTTCCAAAAATCTCAAAATCGCAAAAAATCACCCCAAGGCCGGCATTTTGCAGCTGTTCCTCCGTTCGTAGCTCTGCCCAATTCCGCCTGGTTTTGACATACTGCGTCACATATAGCCCGACACTGGGCAGCGGCAGTGTTTTGAACCGGTAGAGAACTACTTGGTAGAGATGGAGGCACAGTATTCATCATAAAGAATAAGTGGCTCTACTACCGCGCTTCACAGACCTCCTAACCCAAGGGAGCGATCGTATTATGGAACAATGTGGGGGGAGGCTTGGGGGGAGGCGTGAACGAAGGGGTTAGATCCTCTGACCATGACTGTGTCCAACTCTAGCCAGTTAGTTGAGATCACCAGGAATCTCATTCTACAACCCAGCGACATCTTGGTTAGTTGTCTCTCTCATCGCCAATGTACTATTAACTGAAGAGACATGCCTCTTGGTGAAGGAGAGACTCGAACAAGACCTTTCCCTTGATGACTGCACACCACTCTCCCCGCCCAAATCCATGATCTTTTACAAATGAAACGTATGAAACCGCCGTTCAATACATTTTATAAAGGCAGGGTACATCATTGGTAATACAAAAAACATGCATAAAAACAATAACAGGTTTAAGTAAAACTTTCTTGGTGTATTTATTAAATTTAGTCAAGTTTCCAAAGTTAACTTTGGCTTGTTAGATCACAATTCCACGTTATAGAATGATAAAGTAAGTATGTGCTGCACTGTAAAAAAATTCTTTGTAAATTTACAGAAAAAGTGCTGGCAACAGAGTTGCCAGCACTTTCTGTTATTTCATTTAACCCTTCATTTTGTAAAATATAATTACAGACCTCTTGTTATTATAAAAAAAAAAAAAATATTGTAATCATTATTAACAGACCACATGGTTTTGGCAAAATACAGGCAAACCTTTAAATGCAAATAACTGAACTTCTGTTCACAACCTGCAACAATTATTCAAATTTACAGAAATTTTAGTTATTTAATTTGGTACTTTGTTTTTTGCTTTTACACGATTTTCCTGGCAGTTTGGACGCCAGGAAAATCCCGTAAAATTACGGCCTGCGAAATGACAGTTACCGTAGTTTTTACTGAAACTTTCCGTTATTTTACGTAGAATATTTACATATTTTTACGGGTACCGTACATGACGCAGCTGTTAACGTCCATGGGGAAACGCTGCATCTATTATGGGATGGATTTGCAGATATTGGAGTTAGTCAATGCAACTGTTTATTGTACACAATGTCTTTCACTTACCTGTATACATACGCGTAGTCTGGTTCCTTTTTCAGTCACTCCTCTCCAGTTATTAATAAACGGAACATGTATTCTTTATATATACTGTCTTTTCGAAACTCTTTTTAGTCATGGTGGCATGCAATTATAATCTATATTTCAATATTTTAAATTTTGAATGTACTTTTTTACATCAACATAGAAGAGAACATCAAAATATTACCTTTTTAATCGTAAAATTAACAGTAAATTATTTGAAAATGGGCTAAAATCATCCATTTTCACATATTTAAACCTTGAAAATGATTCGAGCGCAAAGCTAGGTCAACTTAAGGTCAGTCATTTACATATTGGATATATCCCAGAGTGCAATGGGAGCGGCCATAATACGGGTTTCGGCCGTAAAACACTGAGAAATGGATGATTACGGTAATTCACCGTAGAATTTACCAACTTTTCGCCGTAAAATTACGGTAATATTTTACAGTGCAGATTTCTGTAAATATAAAAGGATCCGAATCTGTAAAATTACTTTTTGGGGGTATATTTACACATTTGTTTGTTTTTAAACGTTTCATTTGTTTATTCGTTTTAATGAATTTCACTTAAATTGAAACAAGTTGAATCCGTAAAATTAAATTATTTATTTTGTATTAACACAAGTTGTTTTGATACGTCGTGATTGTAATTTATTTACTTTTATTACAACGTCTGCAATACTGCAAGAATCTGTCCAAGTTAAAATGGTCAAATATCAACAAATGCAATAACACTCTAAATTACAATTTGGTTTTCCATTTTGCAAACAAAAGTTATTTATTCGGGAATCTAACACAACAAATCAAACATGTCCATATTGAACAACACTCTCAACAAGGTACTAACTTATGTTATCAACATAGCCTAATAATGTAGGTGACATGCCCTCCCCTAATAAAACAAATATTAAAATAAACAAGTAAACCATGTAAAGTCTTTAACACACACTCGGTAATAAACATAACTAAAATAATATTTAATAAACTATTTTGCACAAACTCGACTGCCCGACAATAGTAATGAGTTGCCCCCTAGAAAAACATAAACAAAGCAATACCACATAGCAAGCATTCAGTGCACACACTCAGTGCTCAAACAAATAATGTTGGTGAACCCCCCCCAAAAAAAAAAATAAAATAAAATAAATACATAAAAAGTAAAAGCAAATAACAATCAAGTGTAAAAAAAACAGAAATTTTACACAATTCGACTGTAATTTTACAAATTCTATGTTCAATAACAAAATTATGGGTGAAAATCAACAAAATATGTAAAAATACATAAATATTTACAGAAAGAGGTTTATTTACATCAATAACAAAAAACAAAAATGTAAAAACAAATAACAAACAAAAAATCTCTGTAAAAAAACAAACATTTTCCACAATTCGATTGTATTTTTACAAATTTTATGTTCAATAACAAAAGTATGGGTAAAAATCAACAAAATATGTAAAAATACAAACTTATTACATCAAAAACAAAAACGAAAAATGTAAAAGCAAATAACAAACACAAAATCTGTGTAAAAAACAGAAACTTTCCACAATTCGATTGTTATTTTACAAATTCTATGTTTAATAACAAAATTATGGGTGAAAATCAACAAATTATGTAACAATACATAAATATTTACAGAAAGAGGTTTATTTACATCAAAAACAAAACAAAAAACATGTAAAATCAAATAACAAACAAAAAATCTGTGTAAAAAAACAGACATTTTTTACAGTGTGAATTATGAATTTATTAAGCTATTTTAATGAAACGTGTCGACACAATCCATAATAAACTCAAACTTCCATGTGTTATTATAATGTTTTCATAGGATAAGGGTAAACATAGGCCTATATTTTAGAAGAGTTTTGTCAACACTTCCAAAAGTATATAAAAGTTGTCCTTTCTCTATGCTTTAATCTACTCTTAAGCCATAGCTTTACCATTCATTGAACGGTAAAATCAGTTAATTTCTATTTTATTATCACAGGAATATACACGCTGGTCGCGGTATAAATCAAACCCGAGGATTAAGTTAACTCAAAAATGTGCAGATTTATTACAAAACACGAACTCTACGGGTGACCACTTTTCTTTGCAGTCAATCATGATGATTCTTACAATTATAACACCCTCAAAACATATACGTAGCAATACTCATTTTTACGATTGCCTTTTTGTGGCTTCATGTACAGTGCCCTCTTTTTCTCCAAGAACTCCCAGCATCCCTCTTCAGCCTTTTTGTGGATGATGCTATCCAACTTGCCATCACTACAGAACTCGTCATTATGGAGGATTTCTTCTCGCACGTTGAATATGATGTAACATCCTATAAACACAGAAAAATGTGATTTGTCCATTTCTATAAAGCTGCTGCAATTACCCAGCATAGATTTAACCCCAAATCATTAAGTGGAATAACTGTGTGGGGAAAATTTATTTGTATACATTATACATAAGGTATGCTTTAATATGTATGCATATAATAAGCATGACACCGTAGCCTTGTGTTCATGTTTTAGTACAATTTGTACAAACCTTTCTAAGAAAATTAGGGAATTAAATTCGAAAAATAATTCTCAAATGATTGAACTAGGTGAATGATAATAGGAATTATGTTCCCTGCTCCAGAGTCGTATACAGAGAGAGTTGCGACATCAAGGGACCAACAGTTGGGAATATCGTGGACGGTTGATGTGACCGCCCAACAAATTTTAACGTCATGATACGAAAATTCTTCATTATAATGAATACGACAAATTTGAATGCATTTACAACTCTTTCCTCGTTTACAAACACAATGAGATAAGCTTAAATTTCCAGTGTTTTTAAATTATTAAAAAAAAATGTTTATTGTTTTACATGTGTCTTGTTTCTGACAAGTTACAACTACGTTTACAAGGAGATTACCCAAACTGTATATGGACTTTATTAAGAAAGGCGACGGAAACCGTGCATGTGCTAAAACTATGGTCACAAGCCTACTTCAATTTATTTTGTATACATTATATATATATTTTTAAAACAAAAATTACCTGGTTTAGTGATGCGAATTAATTCGGGAAAGCAGTCCGGACGAGCATGGAGGTTTCCAAAACAACCACATATCACAACGCCGTCATAGGTGTCTAGGATACGAAGAGGATGGAGATGAGAATAGGAGTTAGGACAAAGTGTATTGATTAGAAATACAATATACATGTACATGATCAATCAAACAACAGACGGATTGGCGAGAGTAATAAATAACTGCACAACATAATGTATCTATTGACTACGAACACTGCCATGTGATCCAGTTTGTCCTGTTTGATGGCTCGATTTTGCCGAATGAGGCACAATTTGCCGACTGAAAATCAACTGTCACGGCGGTGTTGTGGATTTGGTGGAGGTCGCTTCTTCCTGGCTGGAGGAACAGTCTTCTGGATGGCCCGGTGACAGGCTGCTCAGAGTGGGGGCTGCTCAGAGTGGGGGCTGCTCAGAGTAGCAGCAGGTCTCCTGACTGGAGGAACCGTCTTTAGTGCTGCTTGGCCAAGCAGCAGGGCAGTCAGTGTCCATCTCCCCATTGCTGGTGAATACTTCCAACTCATGTTCACGGATTGGACTAGCTGTATGCCGGCACAAACCCTCTCGTCGGTCCTGTAGACCTGCCCACAGCCTTTTCTACACGATTGTGGTAAACTGCCTTCTGCAATGCTTGTACTGGTAACTGTCCATCCCATGGGGGAACAAGAAGGTACAGTTAGTCTGTTACAATATCGACTAGGCCTGTTCACCGGTCGGTCAAGATTTGGCTTGTCTTAGACAAGTCATCTCCATCCATTTCTGTCTTGCCCTACGCGGCAGGGCAGGTGGCACCTGGGTTAACTCCACTTCTCCCTCATCTTCAGCTGGTTGGTGATCTGGCAGCAACCACGTCACTCTCAACTCCCTGTGTCAAAGTGTACCTCCTTGGGTTTGGAGCAAAGGGATTTCTGGATTCTGCAGGAGACATCATTTGGAGTGTGGCCGACTTTAATGGATGGGGTATAGAGCCATACAGATTGTCCAGGTTCATAGCCAGTCCCCCGTGCTCATCAATCATAGTGTCTCTTTTGGTGTAATTGACTTTTCCCCAAGTGGCAGTGAGTGAACTCATGCGCACTTTCCATCTTCTCTCGCAGTCCTTGTGCGTACTCGTGCAGATCCACCATGGAGTCTTGTTCATCAGGGGACCCAACCACAAGATCCAAGGGAAGGCTGATCTCCCTTCCCAGCATAAGCATATTTGGAGTAAGCTTGGTGCTTTCGTGCTGCATCGAGCTGTAGGCCATCATTACATACGGCAAGTGCTCATCCCAGTCTTCTTGTTTTTCCTCCACAAAAAAGCTCGGCATCGTTTTCACCGTACGATTCAACCTTTCCACCATTCCATCCAACTGGGGGTGAAATTGTGTGGTGTGGGTCTTGTGGACTCCAAGCAGCTTGCAAACATCCTGGAATAACTCAGCCTCAAACTCACGTCCTTGGTCTGTATGGATTTTCCGAGAGGTGCCAAACCGCGTGATAAACTGCTAAACGAGGACTCTGGCCACTGTTTTAAAGGTCTGATCTGGGATTGGGAAAGCCTTGACCCACTTGCTGAAGTAGTCAGCGACTACAATGAATGATGCTAACATTTCCTGCTCGGGTCCTTGGAAATGTGCCAGTGAGGTCACTTGCGCTTCATTGGCGCTCCAACCATGTATTGCTGGAGAGGAGCCCTTAATGGTCTGGGGGCGGCTTCTTAGACCCGCACTTGTGGCAACATCCTTCTGCCTGGCCCTTCATCTTCCTCCAGTAGACCGTAGCCTAGCTACCGTCCTGCTCATCCCCAGATGGCCGTAAGTTCTAACGTTGTGCACCAGCCTCAAGACCTTCGTCACCTTCGTCCGAGGAACCACCAATTTCCATGTCGAGGACTTGCCATCCGGGTGCTCCTATCTGACCCTCAGGACACCCTGGATCAGTCGAAGAATATCCCACCTGGCCCACCAGAACTTTGTTCCTTCACCCAGTGCTGAGATTGTAGCCAGTGTACCACCTTTTGCAGTTCCAGGTCCACCTGTTGTTCTCGCTTCACTTCCTCGAGGTTCCATGCCTCGATGAGCCCATCGAGACCATCGGGTACTTTGTTGTCTGTCATTTTCTCTCCATCCTCCTTGTTCCTCACAACTTTTGTTGATTCTCAATGCTCTCCTCTCTCTGCGTGTGATGTTGAATCGCACAACATGAATCTGCCACTCCTAGATCTGCCCCAATTGGTTTGAGTACAGCGGATCCCTTCCGAGTGGAATGGATCTGCCCATTGGTTTGTGTACAGCGAATCAGCCCCACTGGGTTGTGTACAGCGAATCCTTTCTGGTTGGTGTGGATCTGCCCCATTGAATTGTGTACAGCGGATCCTGTCCGAGTGGAATGGATCCGCCTCATTGGTATGTGTACAGCGGATCCCTTCTGAGTGGAATGGATCCGCCTGATTTGTTTGCGCAGTGTGTTTTTGGCCCCCACTCTGTAGTTGAAATCCAGGGGGTTCAGTCGGAGTGGAAGTAGATGTTTCCAATCTGAAATTCCCATTCTGGTCATGACTGGTCTGGTCCCAGCCCAGACCTGTCCCAGCCTACACTATTCAGGCTCACAGGATTAAAACCTGCTCGTCCAGACTGGAGTTCATGTGCCGTAGAACCTAAGTATAGGGAAGACAGGTAGAGGGGTGGGAGATTTGACCTTGGGTAGAGGAGACCCTGCAGTCAGGGTTTGGGACAGGGAAGATGTGTTTATCTTGCAGGGTTTCCGTTATGCCTGAGGGTTGTCTTGGGTCCTTGGGTCGCATAGGTTGTAGTCGCGTTGTTCAAGAGTGCGGTTTACCAATTTCTTGATGCATGGTGATTAAAGGAGTGCTGGTTGAGGTAGCAATCCGTATGGGTGGGCTTTCTGTACACGTTGTGGTGTAAGGAGGCACCCGATACTTCAAATCTGTGTCAGTATAGGTAACGTCTCAAAAGTATCAATTGTGTCTCGCTATTAAAGAGCACAGGTTATCTGGATTACAATTGGTGTCGTTAAGAAATGCTCTCATTTATTTTATAACCCGGTAGTTTAGCTATACGTGAAAACATAACCTCCGTATATTCACCTCCAGTAGCGGAGGTAATGAATACGAATAATCTGAATGCCCTTTTTCGTAATATGCTGAAACTTTCACATAAAATCCAGGGGATTAGACCCCAATAATTTTAGAGGGAGGATGGCGATGACCGATGCAACCCCTACCCCCAATAAAATGATTAATGATTTTATGTTTAAAAATGTGCCCCAATGGTGATGCACCTAGGACCCCAGGCATTTATTATTTATTATTATTATTATTATTATTATTATTATTATTATTATTATTATTATTATTATTATTATTATTATTATTATTATTATTATTATTATTATTATTATTATTATTATTATTATTATTATTATTATTATTATTATTATTATTATTATTATTATTATTATTACTATTACTATTACTATTACTATTACTATTACTATTACTATTACTATTACTATTACTATTACTATTACTATTACTATTACTATTACTATTACTATTACTATTACTATTACTATTACTATTACTATTACTATTACTATTACTATTACTATTACTATTACTATTACTATTATTATTATTATTATTATTATTATTATTATTATTATTATTATTATTATTATTATTATTATTATTATTATTATTATTATTATTATTATTATTATTATTATTATTATTATTATTATTATTATTATTATTATTATTATTATTATTATTATTATTATTATTATTATTATTATTATTATTATTATTATTATTATTATTATTATTATTATTATTATTATTATTATTATTATTATTATTATTATTATTATTATTATTATTATTATTATTATTATTATTATTATTATTATTAGGCCTGACACGGCCGGAAATGGCCCAAAATGGCTCAATATTTTGAACTCTGAATTTTGAACATTTTCTGGCAGAAGAAACCGCAGACCCCTTCCTACGGACTTTACTGTCTGCTATATTTTTTTATCACCAACCTAAAACTGTTCATACCGATCAACGTCACGTTACCCTAGTGGAACGAGCTCTCGTCGCTTGTGTGAATTAACACGAGGATAATGCATGCGCAGATTGTTTCTTACACCCGAGAGTAGCAAGAGTATTCCCGCCCAAATGTACCCAGTATGAAGGGGAGTGTACATGAGTTTCACAAATTTCGTAATTTGCTCCCCCCCCCCCCCCCGGTCAAAAACTGCACAAGAGTTCTTAGATCCAATGCTCAAGCCTCCTTAACTGTTCCTTTTTACAATACTGAGAGATATAGAAATTCCACCATACCCGCCATAATCAGACTCCTCAATGCCAATGTTGGAACCTCTTAGTTGTTTTAAAAAAAAATTTACCCCTTGTCAACTTGTGCAATTCGTATATTTATTTTTAGTATTTTTAGTATCTTTTAACTGTGTGTTTTTATATAATTTGGTGTGAATTTTAATGTAATGTTTTAACTCCTTTGTACATTGAAGCACTTTTGGCCTTTGGGCCATATGCTTAATTTGATGTGAAATAAATAAACCAGAAATATAAATATAACATTACCATCTTCAAATGGCAGTCGATTTTGTCCCAAAGGCGCACAGTAGTAGTTGGTATATACTTTCTTTGCCCGACTGTAGTCTAAGGATTCTTGCGACAAATCAAGGGCATCCAATGTGAGGAAACCACGTTTCTTGAGCTGTATAAAAAAAAAAAATTTAAACGAACAATTTCAAGAGGTGTGACTCACGAAAGCGCTCGGTTAATCAAACGTATCGCTTGGTTGCAGTCGGTCTCTGGCTCTGAGGTCATAGAAAGGCTGCCTAAAAAAATAATAATAATAGAGCTCAAGTGTTTGTTGGTACAAGCACAAGGTGTTCAGTCAAATTACCATCGATGATGTCACAATCATATTTTTCAAATGTGGATCATCTTTTATTATAAAAATATAAATTTCATATTCAAAACACCTATCAAATTTGATAGAATGTGTTGAATTTGAACTTCCTGTTTGGACCGCAAGTAAAGTTCAGATCAGGTTATTTGAAGGTCATACATCTGACACAATAAAGCTTCCTCATATTCATGAAAAAATAACGTTAGTATCTACTTTGGTTCAGGAGATGGTTTTTCATAATTATATACTTAGAACTACATCAGCGTGCAAAGCTGAACATCTTAACTTACGGTTCAGTTACCTTACTAAATTTATCACGAAAGTAATACACTGAATGTCTTATCATCGAACTAAATTTTGTGAAATGGAATTTCCGAGAGGTTTTGGGGTCATGTCTGTGTATGACAAGTCACGTAATTCGAGGTCTATAAGATGCAAAAATTGTGAATATATATCTTTCCTGGTTAATGAGATATGACTTTTTGAAATATTAAACCTCTATTTGATGTAAATCGATATCTGATGATGTCATAATGACGTCACAACTTCATTATGACATCATAAAAACAGAAGGTTGGGAAGACAAATCATTAATATGTGGACTTTAATATGTGCTGTTCATTTGTCTTTTCTTGAAGAATCCGCAACTTTTACAGAAATGAAACATGTTGCCAATGAAACATTTTAATTTTACTAGGTATTTTTAAGGTGCTTTGCAAATGGGGGAATTAAACCTTCTGTTGGACGAACACCTAAATATAACTCTAATTCTATAAAAGAACTGACCGTAACATTTTGTAGTAACGATATCAAGGGTACTAACATTGAACTTTTTTCGTCGTGCGAAAAGGGCTTAATCCGATAAGTGAGTAAAGTGACTATTGTTAAAGGATTATTCGCTGGCTTGTGATTTTGGAGCATGGATCGAAGAGTCGCCACTGCTTACCTGAACCTGCCCTGAAAACCCCAATTTTTTAAAAGTAATCAGACGGGAAAGCAATAGCGACAAGTGATCATAGCTACTGGGTTTAGTGAAGCAATTAAAGTATAAATGTACATGCAATTGGGGTGAGTGCAGAGTATGTGTGCATACCTCTTGACCGACGAGTCCAGTCCCAGAAGCACAATCAAGCAATCGGCTGGTTTTATCAGGAATCCACTGCGAAATGTGCTCAGCAATCGTAATGTAGGCAACGTAGCCAAGCGCAAACGTCTCCTGTATAACAAAAATGATACTATTGTTGCATTCCCACTCTTGTGGGTCAACAAAATTTGCGGACACAAATTTGTTGTGACAATATGAAATGGGGTTGGTTTATTATCATTCTCTCTACTCAACAATAATGACATGTATAAAAAGAGTGGTAGCGTTGTTCATGTACATGTCAACAGTTAGACTTAATACTTGTCTTGTACTTTACATATCCATATACGAGTTCCGAATGGTGTGTACGAGTACCAACTATAAAGGGATCGGATACAGCCAGTAGGACTATCATTCGTTCATGCGGCTTGTCACTCGGTATATGGTATGGACACTGCTACACCGAGAGACGGACGGCTGGTCAGTCTCGACGACGGGGACCACCAGGGACGGGTTGTCTGGACAGGGCCAGAGTGTGTATCAGGCCGCACTAGCTAGGCGAACCATGGATGTGCGAACCAATGGTCATATTGACGCACTGCACCATTGGTTCAACGAACGAGGCACTGGACGGTCATAGTTCGGTATATCGCACTGTCATGGATCGGATCGAATCGCACAGATATCATTCGGAACCGCACTTCCCCCCGAGATCAGGAAATCTCTGGGTTTATATAGGAATCTGGGGCCTAGGAATGAATAAAACATTAGCCTATAGTTTAGCGTCAATATTTATCAAAATCAAAGGGTAAGATTCGTAACACTATTCACATTTTTAGCTATTTCGATCGTACTGCATTGTGGTTGTGAACGTAATTTCGGCAAGAATAAAGCCAAAAGGCAGTAAAGGTATGGGGGTTTGACCAATCACTTTTGGTCGCAAGCCCATGCGCACATTATAGCAAGTTGCAGAAATATATAAAAGGCGCGCAGCTAGCAGCTCAATGCCCAGTTCATGACTTGGATTGATCAAGGCGCATCGGAACGGTTTGGTCTAGGCCTGGGCGAATAGTTCGATTATTCGAATATTCGCGAATAGTTGTTGCTAATCGTACTCGTATTCGCGGTTTTTGAACTTTTTTAAATTTTATGTAAGTCGTCCATCACAAGGCCAAAAGGTCACTCAAGGTGAGGGCTAACAAGAAAATTATTCGGGCTGGCGCGAATACCTGCAACTATTCGCGAATAATGACCATTCACGAGTAATTGCGAGTAATAATGTATTGCCTTTGCACTGTATAACTTGCGGTCGTGAACTGTTTGCTAACTATTCGCGACTACTATTCACGAGTAACACTGCCAATTGCACAGTTTTGTCTAGGCACTGCTGGCAGTGGTACACATTGTAGTATTCGTGAGCTATAGTAATGCCTTTGAGGAAGCCGTCATGGCTGGTTGGATGGCTGACAGTGACTGCAGCGACTGATAACAGAGACATGCCGCGTTATACATAACAGTCTTGCCATTGTTCAGTTCATGGGTTGGCTGATGTTTAAAATACTTGAGAGTAAATGTAATACATTGTACAAAGAAGAATAAAATCACTTTGCCTTGGCCAACGTGTTTAGAAATATCTGCTGGTTAATGATGTGAATTATAAATTATAAGGTATAGTTAAAAACAAATGCTAGCATCCTTGTGAATTGCCTGGGAAAATGGGACAGAGGGTTCTCCCACGCATACAAGCTATTGTATTGGCCCCGATACGGAAAGATTTTTGGCCGATACGCTGCCAACCAAAATTGCCGAGCAAATTTTTTCCACCCGATACGCTCTATTCTTTGAGTACCTTTATTGTTTGTAGTGAAAAGGTGGTCCAGGGAATAACTTTCGTGTACGCACCTACACCGCTCTGTTTACATGCCAGCATGTTTATCACGCATGCACTGAATGAAATTCACATCACAGAAAACCACAGTGAAACCACAGTGAAACCACAGTGAAACCACAGTGAAACCACAGTGAAACCACAGTGAAACCACAGTGAAACCACAGTGAAACCACAGTGAAACCACAGTGAAACCACAGTGAAACCACAGTGAAACCACAGTGAAACCACAGTGAAACATCGACCCCAATAAATCATGAATATGCAACACAATGAACATATCCAATGAGAAAAATAATAAAATAGCAACTATGCAAATCTATCCAATCACAACGTGCGGAAATGGGCACGTGATACTGGGATCCTGAATTACAATCTCGTTCACAATGCACACAGTCTGCAGCTCAAATCATGCATCTAAAACAATACATGTAATGTACATAGTACCAAATCAGTTCAGGGGCGCTGGGCACTACGTGCTTCGAAGGCTTTTTAAGCATAGTGCGGGGCACACCGTGGAAGCTGTATTTTTTTGTGAACAACGAATAACGTCTAAACAGTTCACGACCGCAAGTTATGCAGTGCAAAGGCAATACATTATTACTCGCAATTACTTGTGAATGGTCATTATTCGCGAATAGTTGCATTATTTGCGAATACGAGTACGATTAGCAACAACTATTCGCGAATATTCGAATAATCGAACTATTCGCCCAGGCCTAGTAGGGCCGTGGGATCGTGTATCATAAACATACAAACACAGTTTTGAACCAAAACTAATGGGGCCGCCACTTAGTGCATGTACGAGTTATGGGGGACCAAAAGTGGTAAACTCAATTTTCTGTCATTTTGACAATAGAAAAGCAGAATGAACGTTTTCTTAAAATGCATTTTTCTAGTTTTCTAGTAACAGAAAATGATATTTAACGTTTTGATAAAACCCATTTTTCAGCTGTCCGAATTCCCATTTTTCAGCTATCCAAAATTTAGATTTTACATTTTCTCATACATTGGCGGTCCAAAAGTGGACATGTATTATTATGATTTTCTACCAGCCGAAAAGCAGATTGAACATTTCGGACAATCCCATTTTCTCATTTTCTACTTGCCGAAAAGCGGAAAAAACATTTTGGACAAATCCCATTTTCTCATTTTCTACTAGCAGAAAAGCAGATTGAACGTTTTAGACTAACCCATTTTTTCATTTTCTTCTAGCCAAAAAGCAGATTGAGCGTTTTGGACCAACCCATTTTCTCATTTTCTACTAGCCAAGAATTAAGCATGAACATATTTTGGTGAAATTTTCCAGCCCACGTTCATTCTGCTTTTTTACTGTCAAATGACAGAAAATAGTACTGTGCGTACGTGTTGTTGCTATTCATCGTCAACCGTAGACAGGCTACAAGTCCTTGATTGATAGGTCATGCATAATCCGTCACTGTGCGTGATCCTTGAATTACTGATTTATTAGGGACCCTACATTAAGTTTAGATAGAACCCCCATTAATTAAATGAAGAAATTATACCAGTTGAATTGAGAGTAAACCCTTTTGTTTTAGTGTAACTTTTTGTTATCAGGTTAAGTCGTCCGTCTAGTCATCATCTTGTCAGTCCTCATTCTTGACTGTAAAACTCATCGTCGTCATCACCATCTTCACCTTCACCATCATACACCATCTTCACTTACAACCCCAAGCGCACATTTTAGATTCGTACGTCACACATCAGACTCCTGGGTTCTGTTTAATAGTGGGTTGTTGAGACACGTCCGTTTCATAGCGACAAGAGGGTTAGACTCGATCGTTACAATAATGTTCGTCTGGGGTTAAGACATCTCGACCCTTGTGACAACTCAACCTATAAAATCAACGACAATATGCAAAAGCAGAGGCCCTACACATTTTAAAAACGTGTTCATGCCCATTGCCGGTGCCGATTTTCGGTGCCGATTTTTCTCCCTCTCCCTTGTGGACGAATGCGAGATATAAAATAATAAATTTAAAATTAAGACTAATTTCTATAATGCAATCAAATATATTCCGATTCAGGAAATCCGGTAAAATACGTTTTGTAATAATTTTAAATTTAGGTTACACTTGTAGCTTTGCATGGTGAGGATGATAAGTAAGACTAATTGCGGTGATTAGTTCGTTGAGGCGCGCAGGCGGGAAACTGTGAGACTATGAGACTAGGATCCTAGGGGTTGGGGAAGAGGAGTGTGTGCTCACTGAACTGAATCAGTTGTTAACAAGCACAGGGGGAAGGAGGGTGGTTGACTTAGGATATAGGGGATCCCTCAGTCTGGGGTGGGTTATGGACTTTGGATATAGAAGATCCTTCAGTCTGTAGTATAGGTCGCCAAATGTCGCTGATGAAGAAACCGATGTCCTGTGGCACAGTGTCGTGTTTGACGATCTCGATGGCCTCTCTGAGATTAACACGTGATTTTTACGTGTTTCTGCTATCAGGGAGTGATGCAGTCAAACTGACAACCCGCTGAGTTGAGTTGGGAATCTTTTTACTGAATGAGTCGGGTATAGTATTACTATTAACTTGAATGAAAAAGGGTTGATATTCGCCAGAAAGGCATGTCCAACGCACAGGCCAAATAGTGTTATTTTGACGGCATATTCCAAACATTTTTTTCATTGGATCATTACACATTTTTCAAAATAAGAAATATGGTTTTACAGTAAATAATGTCCCAGTCATTTAGGCGCTACTGTTAACGTTAAACCAAGCTTATAACATAATTATATTCACTTTTCCAAAAAATTGGTTTCCTTTCTATAATGCAATCAAATATATTCCGATTCAGGAAATCCGGTAAAATACGTTTTGTAATAATTTTAAATTTAGGTAAAACTTGTAGCTTTGCATGGTGATGATGATAAGTAAGACTAATTGCGGTGACACCATGTGGAATCTCAATTGAGCAGTAATTAGTTCTGAAAAGAACTGGGGGTACAACTCGACGTTTCGATCAGTATGCTCTGATCGTCCTCAGGAGAATGCCGGACTCTGGAAAATGCTGCTGCTTAAGTAGACTGCTGGAGGATCATCCCATGAATGGATGCTGGAGGATTAGTTCGTTGAGGCGCGCAGGCGGGAAACTGTGAAACTATGAGACTAGGATCCTAGGGGTTGGGGGAGAGGAGTGCATTAATTGGTTTTGGCTAGTATTGTTGAACCTTAAGCACACTTTAAAAAAAACTGTTACTGGTGCATGAAAAAAAAGTCAACAGAATTTTTCAATTAAAGATAATGGTTAAAGGGGCAATATCATCTCAATCAGAGTAGACTTTCAATGGGTCGTGGAATGAGTGTCCTAGTGTAAGATGAACAAAGCAGGCAATTGAAAATTACTGGCTCATTTGTTAAGCAGTCTGCAAGGATACGTCATCTGAAGTTGATGGCCAGGGCAGCTGTAATGCCATGTGATTTCTTCATTAAAAGTGTATTATATAGTACAGCTGATGCATTGAAGAGTGTGTGAAGATATGCACTTTCATGTAAAAATCTCTCTGCTTTTCCAGCACCTTCACTGCTGTCCAGTTCTTTTGCAGTGAGAGATTGGCTGTACACAAAGTCAATTGTATTCTTAGTAAATGATCTATGAATTACCAGCGTTGGAAATGTACTTTTCAGACGTGTTTTCAGATTGTGGGTTAACTCCAGTCAACTCCCTCCACTTCTTGTACATACTTGATGAACTTACGATGTAATGACTTTGTGAAAAGAATTTCATTGTTTTTATTATTCTCTTCTGGATGACTTCTTCACAGAATTTTATTTATGCATCATTGTACCAAATAGGTATTTCATCTGATGGATCTGGCCTTGTCAAGAATTGGGTACATACTCATTATAGCAAAGACAATGATAGCAAACTTCCAAACCCACAAGATCTTTATCTTCGACTTGCAAAAGTAACCTCTCATCTTTCCGTTGGGCTGCTTCAAACAGTTGGCATGCAATCAAGGTTTGGCACTGTGAATACTTATCAGTTTTTTCTCAATTTTTCTCTGTTTGTCAGGGAGTAACTCTGATGAAGACCACGGTTTTCTTCTCTGGGGTTCAGTGCTGCATTCTTAACGCTCGACCTCATATTGACCTGAATATGTATGAAGAAAGAATGATAAATATTTAATAGAAATAGAGGAATAAGTGAGTAAGGGGAATGGGCATTGTAGACAAAAAGAGAGTGAAAATTAACAAAAGTAAACACACAAGACAAGGTAAACAGATAGAAAGAAACGAAAAAGCAACATATAACTAGAAACAATTTTACTGCAGACTAAGCTTGGGCGATAAACACGATATCGAATATTGATTTATTCGATTACAATATTGAGAACCTATTTAAGTTATCGGCATATTGGCGAATTACGAATACAAATATATCATGATAAAATATAAATCGACATTGTGAGTCAAGTCAGATATTCCATGGAAATAAAATCATTAGTCTTTTGAGCTTTTAGAAATGAGAAACAAAAGCAAACTACTTCAGAAGTACATATTACGCTCTGCAAATAAATTAGCAATTTATTGTGACACTTGTAGAGGGTACATACCTGTGGTTATTGGCTCTAAAGCAATCATGCATGAATGCAAAAAAAGAATTGCGATATTATTGAAAATTGCAATATATGTTTGCCGATATATCGTGGATAAAAAAAAATCGTTATCGCCCAAGCTTACTGCATACTTGAAACTTGATTGAATTTTTGGAAAGAATGTCGTATCCGACCACCACTTTTAAAGGGTTTTTGGGAATTTTTTTGCAACCACTAACCAGTTAAAAATTATTCTATCGATTTTTGGTGGTACAGAAAGCGAAAACTATCTTTAAAATCCACTTTTATTTCCCTTCTAAAAAATCCTCCCCTTCAGAAAATAGAAGGATCCTATTATAGTTGCCACTGCGCATGTACAAATGACTGTGCTGGTCACTAAT
Source organism: Zoroaster sp. YZ-2022 (assembly GCA_029582265.1). Lineage (NCBI taxonomy): Eukaryota > Metazoa > Echinodermata > Asteroidea > Forcipulatida > Zoroasteridae > Zoroaster > Zoroaster sp. YZ-2022. The sequence goes on along the minus strand of CM055821.1, from coordinate 21,250,914 downwards.
TGTGGAGTTTACGACATCAGACTGACATGACTGAGGAATTCATCGTATAGCAAAATGGCTGATTTTTCATGAAATAAATATCCTGGAATAATGTGAAGTCGGTCGGATGCGACATTCTACCCGTATTTTTCAATATTTGCCTACCTTGATGTTTCTGTTTCTTCTTAATCTTATTTCTTCCTCTCAGCCCTGCAAATGGCATGGAAGCATTTGTACCACTCAGAGTGGTACCCATAAATCTGTAAATCGAATGGTAATTAATTTTAGGAATGTCGGCTATTCATCCATACATGTAAAATAATAAATAATTGGGTCAGCATCCATCTTCATTGTATACACTATGAAAAAATAACCCAAAACTTTAGTTCAGCTTGAAGTTCATTTCCATGCTTATTTACACCGCCAAAGGTTGAATATTCTTGGCTCATGTACAAAGTTATGTTTGTGCAACTACAATACATGTAGTATTACTTTTAAGTATCTGATAAAACTCCATTATAAAGATCCCATTTTTCAACAGTGCTGATTTTTTCCCCAAAAAGTGCCCCTTTCAGAATTTTGATGGATTTGGGGTGGTTAGGGTTATAGTTTATTTTGTTGGTCAAGGTATTAACATGGTAACTATTGAAAATAATCACCAGGAATGATCTTATTTTTAAATTGTCACTACACGATACTGAGGGACAGATCACAATGAGATAGTAAAAGTCTGAAGACATAAGTTAAATTGTCAAGGATATTTTTCATATAGGCCTAAGTCCAACTATTTTACAAAATATATGTAGTCTGATTAGGTCCAGATATTTTTCAAATTCTTTTAAAATTAATTCCTACATTACCTGTAACGTTAGCTGCGACGTATGTTATGTACGTTATTCCAACAGCCCTACCGCTTAGACATTGGCAATATCACACTCAACCATACCGTCTATTTCTTCCATCCACTTGCACATGAAAGAATCTTTGTCCAACTCATCTCCAAAAATGATAACAATTTGGATTCCATGCTAAATTAGTACATTTTCTGCGACGCATTTTCTGCAGACGGGCCCGACACTCAGGGAAGCCATTGTTTTTGCTGCTGCATGGTACTATACTGTGCGCGTGCATGCATGGCAGGTCATGACCTGCGCGGTCTTCGTAAACTCGAACTATTCTATTCTAATTAGATAATGCACACACTATAGGCCGATATGTCTGTGTGTAAGAGAACGTCAGTATGGCTGTGCTTCTGAATAGTTGTTCGTTTAAACTTCTGTTTTCGACCGGAAGGAGAGGTCAAATTGGGGTCATGTCTGTGTAAGAAATGTGACATAGTTCAAGGTCTTTAAGATGATGCAAAGATTGTGAAAATATTTTCTGTGGTTCATGAGATATGATTTTTTGAATTTTTTGAAATTTTCAACTTCCGGTTTCGACCGGAAGCAGAGGTCGGATTGGGGTCACGTCTGTAATGAAAATCACATAATTAAAGATCTATAACATGCTGCAAAGATTGTGAAAATATCGTTTGTGGTTCATGAGATATGATTTTTTGAAAATATTAAACTTTGATTTAGTGTAATTCGATATCTGATGATCTCACTATGACGTCACAATTTGACATAAAACTACATGTTAAGGTCTAACTATGTGTGAAGTTTTAAGGTTCTGTGAACTCTGCAACTATGTTTTTGTCTCTGGATAATTCTTATTAAGAAGAAGAAGAAGAAGAAGAAGAAAAAACTAGAGGTATAGAGTTTGTAAAAAACAAACTCAAGGTGTTTGGGGTTCATGTTATGGTGTCATCACCTAAAGTTGTTTAAAAATGCAAAATAAATCCAAAATGTTAACATTGTATAAGTTTGTATTTAACAGAAATAAAGAGCATATTTTAAGTGTACTATGAATTAAAGAGCTTTTTATTATCAGATTATTGTCTTTCTCCCAGTTATGATAAACAACATTTAAGAAATCTAATCCTTAATAGAGCGCCCATTATTACAGCTAAAATGGGGAGACATTGCAGGAACGAGTCAAGCCAGGCAGCTATTTTTTTCTGCAGTACAATTCCTCATTCACTTACAAATTCCCATAAAAATCTAATGTTACAAAGGTTGAAAGGTTCTTCAATAGTTAATTCACCAAAAACTTGCACGAGCATGTTAGTCTGTTGAGTAGAATGCTTGTTCTCAAGGTGTTTGGTTGTTCATCATGTTATGACGTCATCACCTAAAGTTGTTTAAAAGTACATTAATTAAGTTGGAACTTGGTAAATATGGTTTTCTCTTCAGAAAAGTTTCATGACAAAATTCGCATCCGTGTTGCCAAGTGCGACTTGACAAGAAACTACGGCTATGGAGTTAAGTTCAGCATGTGATTTGACTTCAGACTAGCTAGACCACGGAGCGTGCAATGAAAATGCATTCAGAAATTGAGTTTCGTGACGCATATCAGGCATGTGCGTACAAACAGTTTAAGAATAGACAATTACTTGTAAATTCTAATATATAAATCCACACTCACAAAATTTGCCAGTTTGGCAGATTATTTGCATTTGAACTATGACATGAAAATAGCGCCCTCTTTCGGCCATTCTTAGAAAACTACATTTTCAATGGAGATTTTTGTATAATTGAATAGTTCACATGGGCTGTTTTTTTTAATGTTTCCCTACCCTAATCTGTCAAATCGGTCCAGTCAGGTAGGGAAGAGTTTGGAAAGGGGATTCCATATTTGGGAAATATTTGATGTCATTGTAAAGAAATGAACCAGTTTAAAAAAAATCTTGCCTTGAATAAAAAGTCTGAACCCAACTTTTCCCTGAACGTCTAACCCCCCCCCCCAAGTTTTCCAATTTAATTGATCATGTAAAAAACTTCTAAATTGTCCATTCATTTCAATATTTTGGGGTTTCATTTCCCATTTCTCATCTCCTTACCTTGAGCTCCACCCTCTTTAGGCAACCTTGGATCTAACCCTACCTACATCAAAGACCAATTTGTGAATCTTTTCTCATCTTTAAAAAGTAAATTATTGGTTATTAATTGTCAACGTTTTGTGTAAATATTTAAATTGATAAAACACATTCTTCGTTAAAACACAAAATTAATAAGATATTTATATAAAGGAAATGCGAAACAACATTATCTTTTGAATGACACTTCTGGTTTATTTTGTCATGGTCATGATACTCCTTTTCCATCCATTTTTGCATCCATCAATAATAATCCATTTCATACAGGATAAAGGTTATCCAAACTTCTAGGTCTAATTTGCAATGAAAAGAATAATTTTGTTCTTAAGTACAAAATACGTGAACCTGTAGTCCCTAACATTAATTGGATTTGGCTAGTATTGTTAAATCTTTGGCACTTAAAAAAACTTTTACTGGTGCATGAAAAGAAAGTCAACAGAATGTTTTAATTAAAGTTAATGGTTAAAGGGGCAACATTATCTCAATCAGAGTAAACTTTCAACGGGTCATGGAATCAGTGTCCTAGTGTAAGATGAACAAAGCGGGTGATTGAAAATTACTGGCTCATTTGTTAAGCAGTCTGCAAGGATAAGTCATCTGAAGTTGATGGCCAGGGTAGCTGTAATGCCATGTGATTTCTTCATTATAAGTGTATTATATAGTACAGCTGATGCATTGAAGAGTGTGTGAAGATAGGCACTTTCATGTGAAAATCTCTGCTTCTCCAGCACCTTCACTGCTGTCTACACTCACTGGCCAAAAGTATTGCAACATGCTCAAAATCGCAATTTACAGTAACAGGTGAGATGATCATTTAATCTGATTTCATCGATCGTGTATTACATAATTTTCGAGCAAGAACAGTAAAAAAGAACATTGACTTCAAAACACAGACACTTTCAAGAAGTCTTAAGTAGTGTAAATAAAATAAAATAACTTATTGTAACACAGTTCTCCAAACTGAACTTTGGTGTATGTTGCAATACTTATGGCCAGTGAGTGTATATCAGTATCAGTACATAATGTATCTGAGCCAACTGCAGTCTCTACCAGTTCTTTTGCAGCTAGAGATTGGCTGTACACCAAGTCAATTGTATTCTTAGTAAATTATCTATGAATTACCAGTGTAGGAAATGTACTTTTCAGACATGTTAGTTTTCAGATTGTGGGACCTGTACTTACTGCAGTCAACTCCCTCCATTTCTTGTACGCACTTGATGAACTTACGATGTAATGACTTTGTGAAAAGAATTTCATTGTTTTCTTCTGGATGACTTCTTCACAGAATTTTATTTATGCATCATTGTACCAAATAGGTATTTCATCTGATGGATCTGGCCTTGTCAAGAATTGGGTACATACTCATTATAGCAAAGACAATGATAGCAAACTTCTAAACCCACAAGATCTTTATCTTCGATTTGCAAAAGTAACCTCTCATCTTTCCGTTGGGCATGCAATCAAGGTTTGGCACTGTGAAAACAGTTTTTTTCTCAATTTTTCTCGGTTTGTCAGGGAGGAACTCTGATGAAGACCACGGTTTTCTTCTCTGGGGTTCAATGCTGCATTCTCACCGCTCAACCTCATCTTGACCTAAATATGTATGAAGAAAGAATGATAAATATTTAATAGAAATAGAGGAATAACTGAGTAAGGGGAATGGGCATTGTAGACAGAAAGAGATTGAAAATTAACAAAAATACACACACAAGACAAGGTAAACAGATAGAAAGAAACGAAAAAGCAACATCTAACTTGAAACAATTTTACTGCATACTAAGCTTGGGTGATAAACACGATATCGAATATTGCGATAACTTTTTTATTCGATTACAATATCGAGAACCTATTTAAGTTATCGGCATATCGGCGAATCGCGAATACAAATATATCACAATAAAATATAAATCGACATTGTGAGTCAAGTCAGAAATTCCATGGAAAAAAAATCATTAGTCTTTTGAGCTTTTAGAAATGAGAAACAAAACCAAACTACTTCAGAAGTACATACACGCTCTGCAAATAAATTTGCAATTTATTGTGACACTTGTAGAGAGGTACATACCTGTGGTTATCGGCTCTAAAGCAATCATGCATGAATGCAAAACAAGAATTGCGATATTATTGAAAATTGCAATATATGTTTGCCGATATATCATGGATAAAAAAAAATCGTTATCGCCCAAGCTTACTGCATACTTGAAACTTGATTGAATTTTTGGAAAGAATGTCACATTCAACCGCCACTTTTTAAGGGTTTTTTTTGAAAATAAATTCCAACCACTAACCAGTTAAAAATTATTCTATCGATTTTTGGTGAAACTATCTTTAAAATCCACTTTTATGATGGTTTTCGGACTTTATTTCCCTTCTAAAAAATCCTCCTTCAGAAAATAGAAGGATCATATTATAGTTGCCACTGCACATGTACAATGACTGTTGGTCACTAATTGTGGAATTTACATCAGACTGACATGACTGAGGAATTCATCGTATACCAAAATGGCTGATTTTTCATGAAATAAATATCCTGGAATAATTTGAAGTATATGTCCATCGTCATCCATATGTTCTCCACCTTACGAGGTAGGTAAGATTACTTTATTGGTTATATTGAATGAGAAAAAGTGGCGGTTCAATTCGACATTCTAACCGAATTTTCAATATTTGCCTACCTTGATGTTTCTTTTTCTTCTCATTTCTTCCTCTAAGCCCTGCAAATGGAATGGAAGCATTTGTACCACTCTGAGTGGTACCCATAGATCTGTAAATCAAATGGTAATTAATTTTAGGAATGTCGGGCTATTCATCCATACATGTAAAATAATAAATAATTGGGTCAGCATCCATCTTCATTGTATACACTATGAAAAAATAATCCAAAACTTTAGTTCAGCTTGAAGTTCATTTCCATGCTTATTCACACTTGAAGGTTGAATATTCTTGGTTCATATACAAAGTTATGTTTGTGCAACTAGTATTACTTTTAAGCATCTGATAAAACTCTATTATAAAGATCCCATTTTCAACAGTGCTGATTTTTACCAAAAAGTGCCCCTTTCAGGATTTTCATGGATTTGGGGTGGTTAAGGTTTGTTTATTTTGTTGGTCAAGGTTATTTTGTTGGTCAAGGTATTAACATGGTAACTATTGAAAATAATCACCAGGAATGATCTTTTTTTGAAATTGTCACTAAAAAAGTATGATATCAGAAGTACATACACGCTCTGCAAATAAATTTGCAATTTATTGTGACACTTGTAGAGGGGTACATACCTGTGGTTATTGGCTCTAAAGCAATCATGCATGAATGCAAAAAAAGAATTGCGATATTATTGAAAATTGCAATATATGTTTGCCGATATATCGTGGAAAAAAAAATCGTTATCGCCCAAGCTTACTGCATACTTGAAACTTGATTGAATTTTGGAAAGAATGTCGATCCGACCACCACTTTTAAAGGGTTTTGGAATTTTTTGCAACCACTAACCAGTTAAAAATTATTCTATCGATTTTGGTGGTACAGAAAGCGAAAACTATCTTTAAAATCCACTTTTATTTCCTTCTAAAAATCCTCCCCTTCAGAAAATAGAAGGATCCTATTATAGTTGCCACTGCGCATGTACAAATGATTGTGTTGGTCACTAATTGTGGAGTTTCACATCAGACTGACATGACTGAGGAATTCATCATTATAGCAAAATGGCTGATTTTTCATGAAATAAATATCCTGGAATAATGTGAAGTATATGTCCATCATCATCATCCATATGTTCTCCACCTTACGAGGTAGGTAAGATTACTTTAATGGTTATACTGTATGAGAAAAGTGGCGGTCGGATGCGACATTCTACCCGTATTTTTCAATATTTGCCTACCTTGATGTTTCTGTTTCTTCTTAATCTTATTTCTTCCTCTCAGCCCTGCAAATGGCATGGAAGCATTTGTACCACTCAGAGTGGTACCCATAAATCTGTAAATCGAATGGTAATTAATTTTAGGAATGTCGGCTATTCATCCATACATGTAAAATAATAAATAATTGGGTCAGCATCCATCTTCATTGTATACACTATGAAAAAATAACCCAAAACTTTAGTTCAGCTTGAAGTTCATTTCCATGCTTATTTACACCGCCAAAGGTTGAATATTCTTGGCTCATGTACAAAGTTATGTTTGTGCAACTACAATACATGTAGTATTACTTTTAAGTATCTGATAAAACTCCATTATAAAGATCCCATTTTTCAACAGTGCTGATTTTTTTCCCAAAAAAGTGCCCCTTTCAGAATTTTGATGGATTTGGGGTGGTTAGGGTTATAGTTTATTTTGTTGGTCAAGGTATTAACATGGTAACTATTGAAAATAATCACCAGGAATGATCTTATTTTTAAATTGTCACTACACGATACTGAGGCCAGTGAGGGACAGATCACAATGAGATATTAAAAGTCTGAAGACATAAGTTAAATTGTCAAGGATATTTTTCATATAGGCCTAAGTCCAACTATTTTACAAAATATATGTAGTCTGATTAGGTCCAGATATTTTTCAAATTCTTTTAAAATTAATTCCTACATTACCTGTAACGTTAGCTGCGACGTATGTTATGTACGTTAGCTCCAACAGCCCTAACGCTTAGACATTGGCAATATCACACTCAACCATACCGTCTATTTCTTCCATCCACTTGCACATGAAAGAATCTTTGTCCAACTCATCTCCAAAAATGATAACAATTTGGATTCCATGCTAAATTAGTACATTTTCTGCGACGCATTTTCTGCAGACAGGGCCCGACACTCAGGGAAGCCATTGTTTTGCTGCTGCATGGTACTATACTGTGCGCGTGCATGCATGGCAGGTCATGACCTGCGCGGTCTTCGTAAACTCGAACTATTCTATTCTAATTAGATAATGCATATACACACACTATAGGCCGATATGTCTGTGTGTAAGAGAACGTCAAGGCCATTCACGTGGCTGTCCTTCTGAATAGTTGTTCATTTAAACGTCTGTTTTCGACCTGAAGGAGAGGTACAAATTGGGGTCATATCTGTGTAAGAAATGTGACATAGTTCAAGGTCTTTAAGATGATGCAAAGATTGAAAATATTTTCTGTGGTTCATGAGATATGATTATTTGAATTTTTTGATTTGTTTTGAAATTTCAACTTCCGGTTTCGACCGGAAGGAGAGGTCGAATGGGGTCACGTTTGTGTACGAAAATCACATAATTAAAGATCTATATCATGGTGCAAAGACTGTGAAAATATCGTTTGTGGTTCATGAGATATGATTTTTTGAAAATATTAACCTTTGATTTAGTGTAATTCGATATCTGATGACCTCACTATGACATCACAACTTAGTGTACAACTACATGTTAAGGTTTAGGCACAACTACATGTTAAGGTCTAAGTATGTGTGAAGTTTTAAGGTTCTGTGAACTCTGCAACTATGTTTTTGTGTGTGGATAATTCTTATTCGGAAGAAGAAAAAGAAGAAGAAAAAAAAAAACCCGAACAATAACAATAGGTGTTTGGGTACCAACCCAAACACCTAAAAAACCCGAACAATATCAAGAGGTGTTTGGGCACCAACCCAAACACCTAATAAGAAGGAAATAAAATACCACGCTGGTCCAGATCGTCGTCTGGCGCATAGCAGGTCTGTTGTTGGTTCCGTCCAAAGATCGTATAGCGCCGCGTAGCGGCGCAAGATGGAGAACTAAATCTATATCATGAAATTTGCATGGAGATAAGCGGCCGCCATTTCGGCAAGCTGGTAAGTAAGTCGGGGATTGGTGGAAAGTTTACCGCAAAAGGGGATACGGAGTTTAACGAGGCCATTTTTCATTCAACAATCATCATGTCGTTCTGCTCGGCCATTAACTGCCAAAATAATAAGAAGAAATGTCCGAATCTTTCATATTTCAGATTTCCAAAGAATAAAGAAAGGTGAGTTTAGGGAAAAATGGTTTAATTTTAATTCTAACGGCTACAGACAGGATGGCATGACATCGTCATTGGGCATAATAATAATAATAATGTGTGGATTTATATAGCGCACGTATCCACCAACTAAGTGGTGCTCAAGGCATGATCGGCTGTGTTAGTTTTTTACTATAACGTAACGCAATTGTGGCACACTTTTCTTTCTTCTTTTTTCACATTTTTCATTTTAAACATTTTGTTTTATAAATTTATTTTTAAACTCAAGACTGATGTGACCTCTTTTGAATACATTATGAAGGAGAACTTAAAGTAAACGTTGTTGGGTTTAATGTTAGTTCTGACATTCTGACTCAGTCTGAGTCTGATCCATTTCCTGCATTACTGGAATAGGCCTACTGATCATTTTGGCCTCACTTTACAATTACATTCCCTTATGTACTCATTTCAGAAGCCAACAGTGGGTGCAGAACACTAGGCGTAGAGACCTGCAAGGGAGAACCCCGTGGTATATGTACAATAATTGTCGCCTATGCTCCGAGCATTTTGAGCCAAGTCACTTTGTCAACACAGAGAAAAAAAGGCTCAAATGGAATGCAGTTCCAACAGTTTTCAGCATTCCCAATCAACCAAAATCAGCTGAACCAAGAAGGAGACCACTGAAAAGGAAGGTCATCAATGCACAAGACGACATCCCTCCAAAGCGTTTGAAAGGTAGATGTAAAACTGAATTTCAAGTAGTTTTGAGTGTCCAAGGTCAAGGCTTAATGTCATCTGGTTGAGACTGTTCAGGGCCTTCTAACGGCTGTTACCTGTATATTTGGAATTATAATCACCAGGTGGCTCACAAACCTGATACATACGTATTGTCGAATACAGATGTGAAACTTCTAAACTTTGGTATATCTTTGTCGATAATAAATATGTGTTTATTGATTAGGTTTGATGCACTATACTGTCCATGCATTTGCACAAGAGAGGCCTAGTATAAGGTGAACATTTTGCAATGACATTTATGGTCAAATGTTGTACACACTTCCTTGTACTTTAACCATAGAAGAATGAAGGGGAGGAGTCTGTGTCTTTTCTTCTTTTAGCACAAAGAATGAGCCGTGAAGAATTGTTTAGTTCATGCCTAAGCCATATTTTAGTGCAAGTTTTTTTTAATGGATTAATCATTGTCCCCTAAGTAGGAAAACTTCTATTATTGTTTCAGAGACCTTGTACATAGAAGCCATGGTTACACTCAAGGTGGCATGTATCATAAAATACAAATCCATTTTTTGGATTCAATTTTACACATCACTGTTTGCCTGAGATCAGTAGCTAGTTAAGATTTGCAGTTAAAATATGTTTGTAATTTTTTTTCCTTTTTGTAGTTTCCCCTGATGTACACATCCATGTCGATCATAGTTATTGCAAGCAGCATGAGGATGATACTTCTCCACCTTTGCTTGATGAGAAGCCATCACATGAAACTAAAGCTCTTCACAGAGAGCGGGTACGGACCACCAGGCTCAAGAGGAAAGTGCAGCATCTTCAGACGGCGATGAACAACATGGTGTCTGGGGCTGAAACGATCAAGGAACTCATCGATGGCGCAAGCAAATACCTGAATGAGCCAGTTCTGTCATTTTTTGCTTCACAGCTCCGAAATTCCTCAAAGCGTACTAAGGCTAGGGGTAGGAGGTGGACATACACCGATAAAGTCATTGCATTATCTCTCTATCACCAAGGCCCTCGAGCCTATAAATTTTGTTCCAGAATTTTTACTTTGCCTTCAGTTTCTTCTCTTCGAAAGTGGCTACACAGTATAGAAATCCATCCTGGCTTCAATGAACGAATCTTTGATGTTATGAAGCACAAGGTTTCCTCAATGCAAGAACGGGATAAATACTGTGTAGTCACATTTGATGAGATGAGTTTACGTTCTGGGCTGACATATGACATCAGTAATGACAGAATTGAAGGCTTTGAGGACTTTGGTGACTTAGGTAGAACTAATAACATTGCAAACCATGCATTAGTTTTCATAGTCAGGGGCATGCTTTCTCATTGGAAGCAACCTTTGGGTTATTTCCTTTCAAAGGATGCTGCATCAGGAGAGACACAGGCTGAACTGGTAAAGTCATGTTTAGCCAAATTGAGGGCTATTGGTCTGTGTCCAAAATTAGTTGTGTGCGACCAAGGTTCAAATAATGTCAAAACCTTCAAACTGTTGGGTATTTCAGTTGACAACCCATTTTTCATATTAGACGGAGAGAAAGTATTTTGTATGTACGACCCTCCTCACCTTCTTAAAAACACAAGATCAAACTTAATGAAGTATCTACTAAGATTTGATGGTTCAGATGGGGACACAAAAAATGCTAAATGGTCATATATTCAGCAGTTCTATGAATTTGATTCCCTCTTACCAATCCGTATGGCTCCAAAATTGACAAAGGGGCATTTTGAGTTGAATAGTTTCTCTAAAATGAGGGTAAATAAAGCAGCTCAAGTTCTCAGTCACACTGTTGCTGCAGGAATTTACACTTATACATCTTTGGGTAAATTGCCTGCAGAAGCTGTTCACACTGCAGAATTTGTAGAAAAGATAGACAAACTGTTTGATGCTTTCAACTGCAGGAGTTTCAAAGAGAAGAAGAAAATTCACAGACCTCTGTCTAAGAACTCTGAGCATGTTCAATTTTTTAATGAGTGTATTCCACGGCTGAAGAGTATTAAGTATGTTGGCTCCAAGAATGTATTGTGTATCAAGGGATGGCTTTTGGACATTGCCTGTATTACTCAAATGTGGGATGAAATGAAATCCAAGAATGAAATCAAATTTCTTCTGACAGGCAGGTTCAACCAAGATGTTGTGGAAAACACATTTTCGACAATCAGACGTAAGGGTGGTTTCAGGGATAATCCTTCAGCTTCAGAATTTCGATATGCATTAAGAATGGTCATGGTAGCTGAACTCATAAAGCCAGCCCTCGGTTCCAATTGTGCACCTGACTGTGATTCATTTCTGTTGAATTTAAGTTGTCTTTCAAAGAAATCTAAAAACAAGGACAAGTCACACAAAGTGGGCTGGTAGTTGCATTATGTTCCTGTGACTCAAAGTGCTCTTAATATATTTGAGCAGAATACAATTTCTTACGTTGCTGGGTATTTATGTAGAAAAGTTATGGCAGGCCATGAAGTTATTTCTCCTTGCAGTACTTGTCGAGCAGCACTAATATCTCCTGACACATTCTTGGCTGAACCTTCTCAATTATTCATTCATAACAAAGCATGGGACACTACAAAAACTGACTTTGGTTCACTAATTGTCCCATCCAGCTCTTTTGTTCAATTCTGTGCTCTGTGTGAAAACATATTTAGAGCAGAATTTGATAGGCAAGGCATGACTCGTAACAGAATCAGTAGTTTGATCAAGAATGCCATCTGCAAACAAAGTGCATACACAAAACTGGGGGGATGTAGTGAGGGGATTCGAGCTCGAATAGTAAACATTTTTGTAAGCATGCGCATTCAGTATGCACTTAAATACAAAAATAGAGAGCTGAAAGATGTGTCTTTGAAGAGAAAAAATAGGAAAGCGCAAAAAGTAATGCACAAATAAGGAAACTTAACCCTAAAATTGGAAACTTAACCCTAACTGTTCAAAGTTTTTAAAAATCCATTCCATGATTCTGTCTGATTTTGATGTATTAGGAACTGTACCATTTTGTACATCCAAACTTTTAAGGGGCGTGATAGACAGTTTTATGTGTCCAAGTCAAAAGGTTTGGGTTTGCTTTACATTGTACTATATCCTGTGGTAGTTTGATGGATGAATTAGTTCATAATGAAATATGCTACATGTATGTGGAGTTAGGGTTAAAGTGTATTAAAACATATCCGACCTACCAATAAGACCTGATAACCCTTTGTTTGGTATAATAAATACATGTATCTACATACTGTAAAAACCCTATTAACCCTAACTCCCTAAGCATTGTTACTGAACAATAAAAATCCTTCCAAATCCTCCAACTGCCTTTGTTGTCTAGGGGGTTAGGGTTAGGTATAAACATTTGTTTTATTTGGCTTAATGCTGAGGCTGCAATTTATCATTGCTTTGGAATTTAATTTCCTATTATGGTCAGTTGTAAAATTCTGACCTTTATACTTAACTTTGCCAACTGATTAACGATGATGTGCAGTTTGCTTTGTTCCCTGGTGATGCTCAGTAATTTTATACAATTGATCTTGCAATTTTGAACTAGTACTACTGGCCAATGCTGAATATAAGGACATATGTATTCATATGTTCAATGCCATCTGCCTGTAAACCAGACTGACTCTATAACTAGAATATAACCACTGCAGGATAACCATAGAATAAGAATGTCCTAATTTGAATAGCAGACCATCCCTTGACTATGAAAACTATGCATTTCCATATGAGCTGTTTAATGCAACTTTTCTGAACCATTGGTAAATTAAAATGTCCAGTGTCAGAATAAATGTTCTTTATGCACCTACTGTCAAATAACCAGTGTGTATTGTTTTGTCTGTGTTGCCTACATGTTTCTTTAGCACTGTATTTTTTCCCCAACATTTTAAATATACGCATTAAAATGTTGACAAAAAACGTAGAAAAAATTTCCAAATTTTAACACATGATGCGTTGTAGCACTTAGGTCTGAGGGAATATTGACCAATAGCTACGATTATTGCAGCTTGTATTATGTCAAAAGATTTGTCTTGCGCTGCAGTAGAGTTGTCACTGCTATTTGCTCAAAGATCTCAACATCTTAAAACCACTCAATTGCATACACCACGGATAATGCCAGGGTGCAATGCACAAACAGGGCTATATTAGGAAGAAATAAATATTTTATTTCAAAGTTTGGCAAATTTAGAAAATTCCACCGTCATTATCACACAAAAATTAGAGCTAGATCTACAATTATCGCAGCTAGCAGCAGAGCTAAAATTAAAGGGATCGTGAGTTCAGGTTTTGCATGGGCAACCAACCATCTTTAATTTTCAGGACTCACAGAAACTGAAAGCACCAAACGAACAAATATAAGCTAAATCAAAATATCAGGAAAACAGTATGCCAAACAAAGTGCTTAGTGCTAGTCACTCCAGTGTATAGCTGCTGTGATAATCGCAGCTCTTGGTCATGTCCCTTAGACACCACCAGGCACCATACACAAAATTAGTGGTCTTTCAAGTTTTAACTGGCAATAAAATCCAAATGTATATATCAAAACGGTGCCACATCGTACGATCCCTCATGATGATCATGTGCAGCTTTTTTACTCCACCAGTGCAGCCTTACCATGTTTAAAAAACAACAATAAATCCTTGCAGGTAATTTATTGATCCGAGAAGTCGACATTTACACTAGAATACATGCTCTTACCCGATTTGTAAAGAAATGATAGCTGTTTTTCGTGTACTAACACTACCGACCGTCACGGTGGCTGTGTTTGTTTACATTAACATCCGGGATATTTCTCATTTCCCAACTTGCCAGAATGGCGTCCGCTGACCTCCATGTAAATTTCACGTACTTGCATAGCGTTCGGGTCAAGTTCTCCATCTTGCGCCGCTACGCGGCGCTTTACGATCTTTGGTTCCGTCCACCTCGATGATCCACCTACTATGCATTGATATGATACCATTGAGTCATAAAAGTCAACCTTGTTTCGATTTACCTAAACCTCCGCGCGTAATGAGATAGCGAGGTCGATCCTTGGAGCTTTGTTACGAGGACGAGGTTGACTATCAGTGTAAACAAGGCTGTGATAATGGTCGGGTTCCTTTCCGATATAACGCTTACAGGCCTACACTGCAGTACAGCACGATCCAGTGCATCAGTGACGCCGCGCTTTTTTCACACACACGCGCTACACATACACATGTACACCCCACGCATTTGATGTTGTGATAATGGCCGCGGTCATGGGCGATAACAGCTGCTCGATCTCGCCGGAATTGCAACATTTTATGAGAGAGCAGAAGCTCATAATATCGAAGCCAAAGTCGGCATATGATCGTTTTGTTTGTGTTTCATGCCTTATTTCTAAATGTACAAAAGAGATTGCCTTTTCAAGTGCTCAGCGCCGATGGAAGATTTTTAGAAGAAAATAGGCCTACAGGTTTTCGAAATAAACATTTTTCTTCACTTTGTATTTTCCTTTAACATTTGAGGTTTTTACACGTAACCTTATATTACCTTACCTTCTCGTAGTTCCCGTCTTTAACCCATTCTGCATACAAATCGCTCACCAACTTTTGATATTCCTCAACTGGGAGTGTTGACTTACCGGAGCATAATACCCTCTTATCCTCCATGGATTTTTCAACTTGGTCTATATCAGTTGCACAATCCATGATAATTAAAACTGTTTGCCGTATGTCACACCACAAAAGCTTTGCGTGAGCAAATGTATCCTAGTCCCAAATTAATGATACGCACTGACTACCACAACGAATCTATGAAGGAACTCTATGTATGGACATAGAAAGTATGAGTAGTACTAGTAAGGGAGCATCTCACACCCCAAAAAAGTCGGCGAAGCTGCGCACGCAGCTTCGCCGACTTTTGTCCTTCGCCCATTTTGTGACCTTGTGTGTTGGGTTGAATGCGCGATGTGGACCGAGCCACGCAGTGGTGAGTTGTTCGCCTCACGGCAGTGTATGGAGTCACAAAGTGACGATAATATGAAGAACATGATGCAACTTGCATCATGTTCAGCGGCGTATGCCAAGACGCTGGATGCGGCGTCTTGAATGAACCACGTAGTGGTGAGTGGGATCTCTGTCACGATAGTGTAACTGGAGAAAAACCGTTATTGTTTGATCCAGTTGGGAGGTGCGGGAATGATTGTAAATCATGGAGCGCCGAAGACATTTCACGCAGCATAAACGAGACGTTGATGTCTCGTTTATATTTTCACGTAGTGAAAACAAAGCGGTGGGTTCCTCGACGTCTGTGAAGACGTCGAGGAAGGAGACGTGTGTTGAACAAACCACGTAGTGGTGAGTGGGATCTCTGTCACGATAGTGTAACTGGAGAAAAACCGTTATTGTTTGATCCAGTTGGGAGGTGCGGGAATGATTGTAAATCATGGAGCGCCGAAGACATTTCACGCAGCATAAACGAGACGTTGACGTCTCGTTTATATTTTCACGTAGTGAAACAAAGCGGTGGGTTCCTCGACGTCTGTGAAGACGTCGAGGAAGGAGACGTGTGTTGAACGAACCACGTAGTGGTGAGTGGGATCTCTGTCACGATAGTGTAACTGGAGAAAAACCGTTATTGTTTGATCCAGTTGGGAGGTGCGGGAATGATTGTAAATCATGGAGCGCCGAAGACATTTCACGCAGCATAAACGAGACGTTGACGTCTCGTTTATATTTTCACGTAGTGAAAACAAAGCGGTGGGTTCCTTGACGTCTGTGAAGACGTCGAGGAAGGAGACGTGTGTTGAACGAACCACGTAGTGGTGAGTGGGATCTCTGGATAGTGTAACTGGAGAAACACCGTTATTGTTTGATCCAGTTGGGAGGTGCGGGAATGATTGTAAATCATGGAGCGCCGAAGACATTTCACGCAGCATAAACGAGACGTTGACGTCTCGTTTATATTTTCACGTAGTGAAAACAAAGCGGTGGGTTCCTCGACGTCTGTGAAGACGTCGAGGAAGGAGACGTGTGTTGAACAAACCATGGTGGTGAGTGGGATCTCTGTCACGATAGTGTAACTGGAGAAAAACCGTTAATGTTTGATCCAGTTGGGAGGTGCGGGAATGATTGTAAATCATGGAGCGCCGAAGACATTTCACGCAGCACAAACGAGACGTTGACGTCTCGTTTATATTTTCACGTAGTGAAAACAAAGCGGTGGGTTCCTCGACGTCTGTGAAGACGTCGAGGAAGGAGACGTGTGTTGAACGAACCACGTAGTGGTGAGTGGGATCTCTGTCACGATAGCGTAACTGGAGAAAAACCGTTATTGTTTGATCCAGTTGGGAGGTGCGGGAATGATTGTAAATCATGGAGCGCCGAAGACACTTCACGCAGCATAAACGAGACGTTGACGTCTCGTTTATATTTTCACGTAGCGGTGGGTTCCTCGACGTCTGTCAAGACGTTGAGGAAGGAGAAAAGGGCGGGTTGACCATGCAGTGGGTTATTGTATTTATGAATTTATTTATTTATTTTTAATATCCCGCGTCTATTTTCCCCGCAATCTCGGTGTGGGTCTGATCGTCCATTATATGACTAGGCATAAATCAAGCTCCCATCCGAGACGACGAGTCCTAACACGACCGTGACGTCACCCTTTGTTCTCGTTATCATAATCACAAGTTCCCATCCGAGACGACGAGTCCTAACACGACCGTGACGTCACCATTTGTTCTCGTTATCGAACATGTAAGGACAAGTTACCCTTGTTTACTGTGTTCTGATTGGTTGAACATCGAAGCATAACTCACTCCAATTGGTTGGTTAAATTGCTGGCACCGTAACTCGCTGTATATCAGCACCGTGGTTGCGATACTATATAAGTTGGATTTCTGAATTCGATTTTATTACCCACGCTGACATAAGAAATTGAAGCAACAAATTTGTTATCTCAGACACGTAGACACGATGGCTGCACTTCCCAAGCTGAATATTGAGTTAGCTCAGGCATATAACTCGGCACGATCATCATCCCCACCACCATCAGTGGAAGAGGGAGTTGAAACCGACAACACTCGTGATATTTCTCACGATATGTTTACGTAGCTGGTTGGCGTGAAGCAATGAGTTCAAAGGGAATGGTGTACTATTTTAACGTTTACACGCGAGACAGTGTGTGGACCCTCCAGGATGCGACTACCCATCAGCGTGAGCAGAAGATGTTGCCCGAAAACGGCCCGTCTGATGTGATGGCAGCTGCCATGGCCGAGTTGAGATATGCGCCCAACACTGCCCCAGATCCACCCATGCTACCCATGAAGAACGTGAAGGGAAAACGAATGAGCCAGAAACGTAAATTCGAACCTGACCCAGACCAGGAGGCGAATGAGAGGAAAGCGATCAAATTCGCCATCGGAGGTGAGCGTTTTGCCACCGTGAAATTGTTCAAGGGTCGCCCGTACGTTAATATCAGAGAGTATTACTGGAACGAAATCCGTAGTAAAATGTTGGCCGGAAAGAAGGGGTTGAACCTCAATGTCGAACAGTGGAATCAGCTGGTGAGCTACACTACTGACATCAATAATGCACTGAGCGAGATAACAAACTCTTAACTTTTACCATCATGTTTTCGCTCTAGACGGTGACGTTACGAGATGTAGACCACTAGTCAGGCTTCTTATCAAGAGAATTCTGGGGAAAATCGTCAAGGAGCACATAGTGGAACGGGTGTACCAAAAACAAGAACAATTACATTGCGAAGGATGTGAAAAGAACTGGCCTAGTCTAGATGATCACGCATGTCTGTTTTTCTGCGACATGCCAGAGTACCGTGTGGAGGACTTTGTAGCCGAACATTATGAAAAAGTGATGTCATCGATAGACACGAGTGAAGTCATATGTATATTTTACGCCGTATCTCGACTTTTGGATGTTGGAGCTTTTACTTACGCGGGACTAAACAAAGAGACACTGAACGATATAATTCAAGATATCCTAAGGGGATGGAAAAACGAAACCGAGGATATCACCAAAACATTCGACTCATTTGCATTTCGCAACGTCACCAAACTTATGAATTTTGTAATGGAATCGCCTCGTAATTTCTTAATAGCTTCAGTATAATAATACATGCGCCATATCGTTTAAGTTAACGTGGTGTATTCACCCGTAACAAATATTGTTTTGTTCTTATGGAGGTGTATTAAGTAAAATAAAAATAAAATGTGGGTTTGTTGAATAAAGCAAAGTAGTGTGAAAGATAAAATCCCGTGTCCGTTGTTTATTTCTTAGCGTACCGATGTCCTTAGGTTAGGGAATCTATCTATCTATATTTAAAAGTTAATAAATATAAACGTATATATATATATATATATATATATATATATATATATATATATATATATATATATATATATATATATATATATATATATATATATATATATATATATATGTATGTATGTATATATATGTATATATATATATATATATATATATACAAGGTGTCCCCATAAAAAGTATACCGAGATAAAAATTACTGTAATGGCAAAACTACTTTATATATGGAAAGAGAAATATATCTCTAGAAAGGCAGAATGTCCTCTTTGCAATAGTATACAGCTTGTGATGTTATTGACACAGATGAGTGAACAAATTAGACAGATGTTAAGGGTACTGAAAGCAGGACTGTGACAAGTTTGCATATTTGAATAACAAAGGTCCAAAAACATTTTTAAAACCTGCACATTAAACTTTTGAGGTAAGTAGCGAAAACAAAGCAGATTACATTGTTTTAGGTACATTCCTTGTTTTCAAGAATGTGTTGAAAAAGCAAAGGCATTTGGTATTCTGCACACTTGCATGGTTGAGCTATGTTATTCAAATATGCAAACTTGTCACAGTCCTGCTTTCAGTACCCTTAACATGTGTCTAGTTTGTTCACTCATCTGTGTCAATAACATCACAAGTTGTATACTATTGCAAAGAGGACATTCTGCCCTTTCTAGAGATATATTTCTTTCCCATATATAAAGTAGTTTTGCCATTACAGTAATTTTTATCTCGGTATACTTTTTATGGGACACCCTGTATATATATATATATATATATATATATATATATATATATATATATATATATATATATATACATATATATATATATATTTGAAAAGAGAACTTTAGAGACAAACAACAAAATATAACTACACATACAAACGTTTAATGGTGTTCAGTGTGGGAAACTTTATTAAGTAAACAGTATCTCATTTACATTCCAGATAATAAAGTTAGTCACTAAAATTTTGAAAAGCTTTATAAAGTAAACGGTATTACATTTACATACCGGACAATAATAATGATAGAAACAAAAAATTAACGTGATACAATACATTAACCAAAATTCAATATTTACAGCTCGGTCATCATAATCGACCAAAGAAACCCGAAACCCTTACTACCGCTTTATTGTTGCAATAGAGACTTAGAAATCTGTCGAGTAACAAAAGATAAATCGTACACCTTTGTGTGAACCTGAGGAAAGTGGTTCTGAATAAACTCATTCACAGCAACATCATTGTCACGTTTATCGGTTGAGAAAAGTCCAACAATCGATTTCATGTCCATAGTTCGACAACGGTGTAATAAGAAAAACAGTGAATATTGGCCACACACTGCCGACAGAGGGCCCTGTAAATTAATACGATTATGTACAGTCTGACGGGTGTTTTTCTTCAGAAAAGTTTTAATAGATGTTAGGCTTGGGGGTTGTCCGTAAGAATCAAAATATTCTCCCACGCCGTCTCTGGTGATGTAAATGCCCACCCAGTGCTGTCCAGGTTTGGTAGAGGGGTCTGTGTTGATCACAATGGCGGTGGGATGAGGAACATGATGACTTGGAAGTTTATCACTCGCAAATACTCCTCGGAAGACGTGCCTGGTGAAACGGTCTTTATTTAAAATCGATGTGATCTCGTTGGTGTCCATGATCGATCCGTCTAGCTACTGTAGTCGAAGATGATGTTACGAGCTTGATCTATCTCCAAGATGTTGTTGAATTCCGCATAGACGATGACGTTGATGGTCTCCTCGAGGGGTGATGCAAAGTGCATGTCCAGACGAAGGTTTCCGTGCTTCACCAAACTGAAATGTCCCCCGCATGCCAAATCAGGCGTGAGATCAAACGCGTAGAGTGTGTACCCTTCGGGGTAGTCGGTCAAACTGATGTCGTTGCCTTCGTTCATGTACATTTTATCCATTCCAGAGAACAGCGTGTGAAAGGCTCTAACGCAAGTTGTACTTCCTTTGGTGAAGTTCGGTTTGAGTGGAGTGTGGGGGATCTGCTCACCATTTACGTGTACCGACATGAAGTTGACGTTAAAGTGTTGAAAGTTGTACGGGTTTTTGGAATACGACCCGTTGAAGGCGGCGTTGGACACACAACCAACCACGATTCGGTTGGGTAGCTGTCCCAGGAACACGTGATCCTGGGTGAGGGTTAGGTTTCCTCTGGGTACCGACACCATTTTACAGATGACGCGTCTGAGCGGGTGCTTAGCAGTCCCTTTCTCCAGAGCTTTGATATGTCCGAGCATCACCGCGGAGCTGACCGTCACCCGTCGGATAAACAATGATGCATCCACAATCTTTATCTTATAGGTGGGATTTTCACCGGAAGCCATGAGACAAAAAGCGTCGCTACTGCGGGTAGTTTACTTTGAGATCAACCCCGTTGATCAAGTGTTTGTCCTGGAAGAACAAATCGCCGTGAATGGGACCGATCAGATCTACCGTGCGACTGCCCATAATGCGCTTACGTCTATTCTTCAAACCCACGTTCGTTTCCGCATCACTCGCTGTGCAGTTGACGTTATCCATCTTGCCGGCGGTGTCCTTGCTCCAACCCGACGCCGTAAGCTGCGTTGTCTTGGCACCTCGATCGTAACTGAGCAAAGTCTCAATCAAAGCCCTGTAAGGGTATGTGGGTGTGGAGGCAGAAATCAACCGCTCATTCAGGGTCACGTCAACTTGACTGAAGAGGGTCTGCAAGGTCAGGTTGCACGGAGCGACCACATCCGTCTCGATCAAATCAGTACCGTCACTCTTTGTCACTTTTGCCTTGACATAGAGTTGAGTCTGGGAAGGGTCAATGTATTCCTCAGTCGAGCCGGGAACGTAAAACTCAATTGGCCCCCCGTCGGCGATGTTAGAGATGGGGTGGTACTCCACATACTGTCCCTTTTCTACGCTGGTCTGGGTGGGTGGAAGAGAAAAGAGGTCGAGCTCACTCTTTGTACACTCTTCAGAGTGGTCGTGTATCAGTGCCATGGTGAAGTATTCGTCCCGGAGTTTACTAATCAAAGATATCGAGTGATCTTCTCGGTCGCTTCCCAGATGTTGAAGTGGCGCTTCTCCGATTGGGTTTTCTTTTTATACCCCTCCGAGCCACCCGCGTCAGACTTGAATCTATATTCCGAAGTGTCCGTTGAGCCATATCACGTCCGACCCGCTTGAGTCTAGACTTTGTTGCCGACTATTATCATTTCCCTCTAAAGCGTCCTGGGCAATACCCACCCCTGTGCGGATGGCTTGACGCCCTAATGTCTTAGCTCCCTGCTTGATGAGAGGCATGGCCGATCGAAAGAGACTCCCCAATATATTTCCAAGACCGAAACCCCTCTGGTTGCGACCTCTACGAAACACGGGGTAAGCACGACCGACTTGTCGCGTGTAGTAGTCTTCGTAGTGTCCGACGTAGGGAATGAAACGTCCTTTCATGATGTCGGTTGGTGCATTCAGTTGAAATATGTAGAGCGACGTTTTCTAAAGTGTAGTTTCACGATGACCTTCCCGCCGATGAATGGGATGTAATCGCCCGTGTCATCCCTTATATCTATGTTGATGGTGTTGATAAATTTCTGTTTAACCCTTTCAACCCCAAACGTGCCACCTGTGCTCAATGTGGAATGTACGTTCTTTACCAAAGGGACGCTATGTCACGGGAATTCACTACTCTTTTGTTCCCAAGGCTCCACTCCGGCACAACGCCTGAAACCTGTAACTGAAATGTAAATAGCGCCCTCACTTGACGTTGGCATGATTAATCAATCGCAGGACAATGCGCGCGTCAGTATGAATGATTTTCGCGTCTCTATATAAAGCTTTAGCTTTTTTGCGTGACCGCGCCGACGCTCACTTAGCTGTTTTTACAGCGGACACAGTCGACCGCTAGCCATGGATGACGCTGAAATTATTGACGAAATATTCGCGGATAGTGGTTCAGAAATATCCGATGACCAGTCCTCCTCATCCACATAAGAAGAAAGTGAAGAAGAGTTTGTCACACACCCACCAAGGTCATCAAATAAGCAGAACTTCAGGTAGGCCTTAAGACGTAGCTGAAAAACTTTCACATAACTGTTCCAATTGGCTAACGTTACTGATTAGAAAGAGCCAAACATGTTTTGCATACTTCTGAATGTAGGCCCTAGGCCTACTTTTATGTTTTTTTCTAAAGGGGTGTTGGTGAAACTGAAAGTCGGATCCTACAGACCTAGTCAGACTTTCCTGGATCCTCAGAAGAAAATGTTTTTCTTTCAAAGGAATGATGGATGGAATGGCATTTCAAAGAATATTAACTGTTCAAGTAATTTCAAGAATTATCTTACGTTTGAATGTAATTAACTTAATTTGCCAAATATTGCAGGTGAAATGGGCTTCTTTTTATGTAGGATGGATCTAGTAAGGTCCGACTTACGTTGACATTAGATCCGGGGAATCTGGGTTTTACCAATTGCCTTTCTAACGAAATTCATAATAGCATATTTGAATTAATCTGATTTTTACTATGCAAGAAAAAGACATGAATAAAATCACAAAGTTTGTCCCAAAAAGTGTGCAGTATAAATGCAGAGTCGGCCTAACTTGTGAACTTCTTGCACCATATCAAAGTGAATGAATGATGAGGATGTCACTTGCTCTACCGTAGAGCAATTGGCATCCTCTAGCAAGTTGCATCATCTTTTTGATCTATCAAAAGAGCATTTTAACATTTCAGTGCCATCTAAGGTTTCGAGTCAACTCTGTCCCAGGTCAACTCCGGTCCAACTCGGCTAGTGTTAGTGTTCGTGCCCAAAAACGTTACAGCACCCTCTTCGACCAAGAATACAGCCTATATTTACTTTAATTGGCTTGCATTG
Organism: Zoroaster sp. YZ-2022; assembly: GCA_029582265.1. Lineage (NCBI taxonomy): Eukaryota > Metazoa > Echinodermata > Asteroidea > Forcipulatida > Zoroasteridae > Zoroaster > Zoroaster sp. YZ-2022. The sequence continues at coordinate 21,227,130 of CM055821.1, read as the reverse complement.
TACCATCTGGACAGAGTTGACCTTGGACAGAGTTGACCTGCACCCCCATCTAACCATATCGAGTGTATGATTAGATAACACAGGAAGGTCATACAAATTGCAAGCACCTGGTGTGCTGTCATTTTCAAGAAAAGTGGGACTATGCATAAATTTCCGATGATGGTTTTGCTGAGCATTGCCAAAAAAAGTAAATAACCGCCAAAGCTCATTACACCCAAATTATGATGATTTAGTTTTACCAACTAAAAGCCACTCGCAAGGCACAGTTACTCTATTCTTTATTTCATATTTTGTCGCCATCTTTATTATACTCAGAGATAATCTTATTTAGTTTTTTCATTTTTATATGTCCACTTTTTTAAATTTTCTATGACGTCACAAATTCTGTTATGATGTCATACCTCATTTAAATAATTGGGCGTCTTTACACGTCTCCCGATTCTTTTCTCAGTTTTATACATTTGTCCCCCATACGGCATTTAACATACTACTCCTATTGTGTCAGCCATATCTGAAAAAGGCTAATGTTGTATTATGGTATCATCAAGAAAATGTGCCTTAATTCCATATAGCACCATCATACATAAGTTTCTTAATACTCATACTTCAGGTCTGGATGGCATAAAGCAAACTCCTCCTATACGAAGCGACCCCCTATGAACTTTACTGAAGAGACTGGATGTACTGAAGATTTCAGTAACCTCTCGCCTGGGCAGATCTTTCAACTGTTCTTCTGTCAGGCAGTCTGGAAGTTGATGGTGACAGAGACCAATCGCTATGCTGACCAAACGCTGGGTGCAGATGCAGCCAATCATCAGCATGCCTGGACTCCAACGGATATCCCTGAGATGATGGCATTTGTGGCCTTGCTTCTGTGTATGGGCATCAACAAAAGGCCACGCTACGCCATGCACTGGTCCAGGTCTGAAGTTCTGCGAAGTCCTGTGTACTCATCAACTATGTCTCGCAACCGATTTGACGCACTCCTGAGATTTTTCCACGTTGCCAACAACAGAGCTGAAATGGATGATGACTCTCCCCGTGACAAACCGTCTAAAGTTCGCCCGCTGCTTCACATTGTACTGCCATTGTTTTGTCGCATATATAAACCCGGACGAAACCTCTCGCCAGATGAGACTATGATAAAGTTTAAAGGCCGAATCGGTTTTAAACAGTACATGCCACGCAAGTCTGCCAAGTTTGGATTGAAATGTTTTTCATTGAACGAGTCTGAAACCGGGTACACATGTGCGTGGAAGGTGTTCACTGGTTCAGAGCCCACATCGTACCAATTCCAGACATCCTCAATTGCTTATGCAGCAGCAAACCATCCATCTAACCTTTCAGCATCTGGCAAAATAGTCATCGAACTACTGCAAGGACTCGAACATAAGGCACATTTTGTTTTCATGGACAATTGGTACACCAGCCCGGCTCTCGTCCACAAGTTGTCACAGCTAGGGTTTGGAGCTCGTGGAACAGTACGATACACCACCCAAGGGATTCCGGAGAGTGCAAACCCAAAGAAGTTCCGCATGAAAAAAGGCGATGACCCGCACTTTTACACAAAAGCAGGGCAACTATGTGTTGTTTGGCAGGATGCAAAGCGTGTAACTCTTCTGACTAATTATGGTGACTGCAGTATGGACACTAAAGAAATTCGCAGCAAATACAGTTCCACTGGACTTCGTACAATCAAAAAACCTGTTCTCGTCAGTGATTATAATAAATACATGGGTGGAAGTGATCTAGCATCGCAACTGTGTCAGTATTATACACACCACCATAGATCGCTGAAATGGTGGAAAAGAATTTTCGTGGCCATTCTTGACATCTGTTTGGTGAACGCTACTGTCGTCTACAACCGAATTCCTACAAACCAGCACTTGACGAGCTTGGATTTCCGCGTGAAGGTGGTCAATGAACTTCTTTCCACCTGGAAGCACAACCGAGCAAAGCACACCAATGAGCCATCGTGTCTTTCGAGTAGACATTATCCCGGGAGAAGTGAGCCCAGCAAAAGGCGCAACTGTGTCGTTTGCAGCACAAAAGCCAAGCGGAAACAAACTCGTATGATTTGTAAACAGTGTCAAAAGCCAATGTGTGTTCTGCCATGCTTTGAGAAGTTTCACACTGTGTGATAAACATTTACCCAATGTAGTTTGGATTGTGTTCTAGGTGTCCCCCCCATTTCAATGTTGCTCACCCAGCAAAAAATGCAACTGTGTCATTTGCAGCACTAAAGCCAAGCGGAAACAAACTCGTATGATTTGTAAACAGTGTCAAAAGCCAATGTGTGTTCTGCCATGCTTTGAGAAGTTTCACAGTGTGTGATAAACATTTACCCAATGTAGTTTGGATTGTGTTCTAGGTGTCCCCCCATTTCAATGTTGCTCACCCAGCAAAAAATGCAACTGTGTCATTTGCAGCACTAAAGCCAAGCGGAAACAAACTCGTATGATTTGTAAACAGTGTCAAAAGCCAATGTGTGTTCTGCCATGCTTTGAGAAGTTTCACAGTGTGTGATAAACATTTACCCAATGTAGTTTGGATTGTGTTCTAGGTGTCCCCCCCCCATTTCAATGTTGCTCACCCAGCAAAAAATGCAACTGTGTCATTTGCAGCACTAAAGCCAAGCGGAAACAAACTCGTATGATTTGTAAACAGTGTCAAAAGCCAATGTGTGTTCTGCCATGCTTTGAGAAGTTTCACAGTGTGTGATAAACATATACCCAATGTAGTTTGGATTGTGTTCTAGGTGTCCCCCCCATTTCAATGTTGCTCACCCAGCAAAAATGCAACTGTGTCATTTGCAGCACTAAAGCCAAGCGGAAACAAACTCGTATGATTTGTAAACAGTGTCAAAAGCCAATGTGTGTTCTGCCATGCTTTGAGAAGTTTCACAGTGTGTGATAAACATTTACCCAATGTAGTTTGGATTGTGTTCTAGGTGTCCCCCCCATTTCAATGTTGCTCACACAGCAAAATATGCAACTGTGTCATTTGCAGCACTAAAGCCAAGCGGAAACAAACTCGTATGATTTGTAAACAGTGTCAAAAGCCAATGTGTGTTCTGCCATGCTTTGAGAAGTTTCACAGTGTGTGATAAACATTTACCCAATGTAGTTTGGATTGTGTTCTAGGTGTCCCCCCATTTCAATGTTGCTCACCCAGCAAAAAATGCAACTGTGTCATTTGCAGCACTAAAGCCAAGCGGAAACAAACTCGTATGATTTGTAAACAGTGTCAAAAGCCAATGTGTGTTCTGCCATGCTTTGAGAAGTTTCACAGTGTGTGATAAACATTTACCCAATGTAGTTTGGATTGTGTTCTAGGTGTCCCCCATTTCAATGTTGCTCACCCAGCAAAAATGCAACTGTGTCATTTGCAGCACTAAAACAAGCGGAAACAAACTCGTATGATTTGTAAACAGTGTCAAAAGCCAATGTGTGTTCTGCCATGCTTTGAGAAGTTTCACAGTGTGTGATAAACATTTACCCAATGTAGTTTGGATTGTGTTCTAGGTGTCCCCACACCCATTTCAATGTTGCTCACCCAGCAAAAAATGCAACTGTGTCATTTGCAGCACTAAAGCCAAGCGGAAACAAACTCGTATGATTTGTAAACAGTGTCAAAAGCCAATGTGTGTTCTGCCATGCTTTGAGAAGTTTCACAGTGTGTGATAAACATTTACCCAATGTAGTTTGGATTGTGTTCTAGGTGTCCCCCCCCCCATTTCAATGTTGCTCACCCAGCAAAATATGCAACTGTGTCATTTGCAGCACTAAAGCCAAGCGGAAACAAACTCGTATGATTTGTAAACAGTGTCAAAAGCCAATGTGTGTTCTGCCATGCTTTGAGAAGTTTCACAGTGTGTGATAAACATTTACCCAATGTAGTTTGGATTGTGTTCTAGGTGTGTCCCCCCCCCCATTTCAATGTTGCTCACCCAGCAAAATATGCAACTGTGTCATTTGCAGCACTAAAGCCAAGCGGAAACAAACTCGTATGATTTGTAAACAGTGTCAAAAGCCAATGTGTGTTCTGCCATGCTTTGAGAAGTTTCACAGTGTGTGATAAACATTTACCCAATATAGTTTGGATTGTGTTCTAGGTGTCCCCCCATTTCAATGTTGCTCACCCAGCAAAAATGCAACTGTGTCATTTGCAGCACTAAAGCCAAGCGGAAACAAACTCGTATGATTTGTAAACAGTGTCAAAAGCCAATGTGTGTTCTGCCATGCTTTGAGAAGTTTCACAGTGTGTGATAAACATTTACCCAATGTAGTTTGGATTGTGTTCTAGGTGTCCCCCCCCCCCCATTTCAATGTTGCTCACCCAGCAAAAAATGCAACTGTGTCATTTGCAGCACTAAAGCCAAGCGGAAACAAACTAGTATGATTTGTAAACAGTGTCAAAAGCCAATGTGTGTTCTGCCATGCTTTGAGAAGTTTCACAGTGTGTGTGATAAACATTTTTGATTGTGGTCCTTCCGTCTCCCCCCCTCCCCCATTTCAATGTTGAAGTGACAGTGCGCACACCAGCAACACAACATTGAAATGGGGGGAGGGGGGGGGGGTAGGTTGGTGGTAAGCAATCTTGAAATGGGTGGGGGTGGGTATGTGAGCAACCTTCATTTAAACTTGACTACTGCTACAGTAAAATCAATTTTGTGCAATTACCGCAACATTCCTTTCACCTGAACCTAAAATATATCACCTATTACGTTGGGGTTTATGAACCACCCATAAACAAAACAAGCATTTGTTTTATTGGTCAATATTTTCTTGTCATAACTTGTGGAGTTATTTGTTGTCATTGCAAGAGTGGCCTTTCATGATGTTGTTGAGTGAGGGCGCTATACACTGAAAGTTGTTAAAAAGTCTCTGGTAAAGAACTGAACATGCTATGCAAAAACCGGTAGCAACCAAGGCATGACTGATCAAATATAGCTCGGTATTGAAAGGGTTAAGGGGAACGTAATGCGGGCTCACGTACGTCTTGGTGATGATATCTCCGTAGTCACCTTCCACACTCACGTTTCGTAGTAAAGGTGCTCTCGTATCCCCGACGATGTTGTACTCGATGATGTCGGTGTACACGAACAGGCTGTGAATTTGCTTCATATCGACAACATGAGATGCCTTCTCTATACCGGTAATGGAGATACTACTCTTAAACCCCATAATTTGAGAGAGACGTTTGGCGAAAGTTATGGGACGCCCTCTGCCGTTCTAACTACCATCTTTTGAGGTACTTGTTGTATTTAATACGTATGAGGTCACCGTGTTCGATCGGAGGTGCGATTTTGGAGTGCACTTTTTCTGGAGTCGTGTAATACCCCTCGGAGATGGTGTGTATGTGTATGCCTTCATCTTCTTCCTCGGCGTTGCAATAGATGTGATTGTGACCATCTACGACGTTGAGCCAGTGGGTAAATTTACGTTGAAATGACTTAGCGCGTTGTTCGGATAGGCATCCATACTGCTATTGCTGGGGAGCGTCACATAATACGAATCCATCTCGATGCGCACTCACGCGTCGACTGCCGTTCGTTCGTCTGCTCGTTGTGTATTATATACTGACTAACCCCCTCACCCAGCTATTGAACTTGTCGGGGTAACCGAGCCACTTTACAAAGTGTTCCTTTTTACCAAGTCGCTTTCTAGTTTTCAGCACCCTCTCTACTTCGTACAGTTCATCCTTCTTGACGACTCTCTGTATTTCTTGTTTGTAAAATGTACCCTTTAATTCTTCACCGTCGTAATCTTTCAACCTGTAGACTGGGGGTTCCCTTGGAATTCTATCGCTGACGGTGAAAAGTTCGGTGGTCCAGTTGGGAAGATAACCCTTGGTAAATGTTCTTGTCGTCATACTTATGCGAACCGTGTCTCCCACGTTAAACTTGAAGGTGGGGACAGTGGGGTGTTCGCCGTGGGGGGTACCATACAACGCTCGCCAAACAACCTCGGATTTTTTTGGGCTGACAGACGCCGGTGTTCTCTTTATACTCCTGTGAAACGAGTGATTGTACGCGGACACCAGCTTCGGTAAAATTGTTGTGTAGACACAGGTGTTTTGAGCCGTGAAATATTTCCACATTTTGTCTTTAGAGTCCTGTTAAACCTTTCTACCACGCTGGCCTTTGTTTCATTGTGAGTGGTAAAATTGAATTTATTCTTTTTCAAAAAACTCTGAAACTTTTGGTTTATAAACTCCGTAAGTCCGTCTGGAGCAGGCGTGGTTTACGACCATCCTTTAAAATTCGTGCAAAGGCCTTGATTAACGACTGACCCGTTTTATCCTGGAGGGGGATGACCCAGGCGTACTTTGAGAAAATGTCAATACACGTCAGTAAGAATCTTTGACCGTCATTGTATCGAGAGAGCGAGGTCACGTCTACCAGATCCGCTTGCCACTGTTGGTCAATTCCACCCACTATGACTCGGTTTCTTTTGAAACGTCTACGGATGGTTGTTGACGCAACCAGCTATTAATCTGTTTCCTGCTGATTTTCACTCCGTCTTTTTGAACTGCGCGGTAGACAGCATCCACACCACCGAAACCAGAGGGATGGTTGGTGTCGTAATACACTTTCTTGAGATATTTCTCCATCGATGAAATTAGAATCTTCAATGACGAGCGTACTGTTGCAACAGACCCACAAGCAGCGGAGTTTTTTCAATACATATCGTGCTTTACACTCTGGTTTGGGGGGACAACACTCCATGGTGACCGTCCAACTTGTAATGAAGGACTTGAGGTTGGTGTATGACTTATAATGTAGTCCACTTTTGTTTTCTACCCGAAGATGATAGTTTCTTTTTACTTTTCTTGGTCGGAAGATGAGATGCGGTCGCAAACAAATGGGGTAATTCTTCGTAGTTCACAGCGTCGTCACCTATCTTCTCCTTCAGCTCCACTTTGAGGGTTGGTTTTGTCTCGCTCGGTTTCGTGTATTCGATAGTTGGTTCCCTTTTCAACACGGGCGGTTCATTCAAATCCGTTCGGTAATCATTTGTGTCTAAGGTCATCGTCAAGGGAGCCGTCCTCTGTTTATTCAGCGTGATATATCTCTGAAGAGTCTGTTGGTACAGCTTGATTTTTTTCTCCTTCCGACAGATCCGGTCTTTCGATCAACTGTCTCATGTCGGTGTCCAAACCATGGACGACGCGCGTAATCGGTGTTTGCTCCAACCGTCTAGACGCCTGCATTCTGGCAAGAGTCTCTTGTGGTATGAGAACCATTTTCTTTGCGTGCTCCATGACATTTACTTGAACAGTAGCCCACCCAGAGCGCTCAAAACCGGCGTCAGCAAAACACCAAGAAAAGCCCCTTTTGTTTCAAAGTTTTCTTCTTCTTCTGCAGGCTCGTCCTTCTGTCGGTTAGCGTTCTCGGGTGTCGCTTGTGTCTTTTTAGTTTAGTTCTTTCCGCAGGTTTCAATGAAACGTTACCATTCAAAATGTTGAGGGCGCACTCGCAAAGACAGGTTATGAGGTCTTGGCTGGCTCCTTCAATCACACCCTGGCGTTGTTTGTTGGAACCGTTTGCTAATATGTGCAGGTAGGGAGCGTGCTTGTGCACGCAACGAGACATCTTTACAAATGAAACCCAAGTACAAGGGTGACGTTATTTTATACCCTCGGAACGTAAACCGTGGGATATTCACTTTGGAAGATGTTAGATCTGAGACGCATTTGCTCATCCGTGTCGGGTTTTAAGTCCACAAATAGATGAGAATAGGCGGAATTCGTTGCATCACGATAGGCCTCGACCATAAATTTCGGTTTACTCGGATACATCTGTCGTGCCAAGTGAGTGATCTGGGATGCGTCTCTGGTTTTTTTAAAGAGGACCATGTAATGAGCGTTCAGACTGATTGTGCGCATTTCTTTACCTCGATAAAATAGGTTTTGTAGTATGAGTATAACCGACAGATTGCTGTGATGATATGACTACCCTTTGTAAAAAGTTATGTAATCTTTTTATTATTACCCGATTCCGACATTAAGTCGTCGATCACAACCAGGTTTCTCTTCGTTCGATCCAACGAGGAGAGAAGATCTTCAGGAAAACCCTCCACAAAACGAATGTTAGGAACATCATTTGATAACCGATCATAAGCATCCTGATAAGCGCCAAAACACCACAAGATATTTTCGGGAGATGGTTGAATAACACCACCAATATGGTCAATATTTTTCTTGTCATAACTTGTGGAGTTATTTGTTGTCATTGCAAGAGTGGCCTTTCATGATGTTGTTGAGTGAGGGCGCTATACACTGAAAGTTGTTAAAAAGTCTCTGGTAAAGAACTGAACATGCTATGCAAAAACCGGTAGCAACCAAGGCATGACTGATCAAATATAGCTCGGTATTGAAAGGGTTAAGGGGAACGTAATGCGGGCTCACGTACGTCTTGGTGATGATATCTCCGTAGTCACCTTCCACACTCACGTTTCGTAGTAAAGGTGCTCTCGTATCCCCGACGATGTTGTACTCGATGATGTCGGTGTACACGAACAGGCTGTGAATTTGCTTCATATCGACAACATGAGATGCCTTCTCTATACCGGTAATGGAGATACTACTCTTAAACCCCATAATTTGAGAGAGACGTTTGGCGAAAGTTATGTGGACGCCCTCTGCCGTTCTAACTACCATCTTTTGGAGGTACTTGTTGTATTTAATACGTATGAGGTCACCGTGTTCGATCGGAGGTGCGATTTTGGAGTGCACTTTTTCTGGAGTCGTGTAATACCCCTCGGAGATGGTGTGTATGTGTATGCCTTCATCTTCTTCCTCGGCGTTGCAATAGATGTGATTGTGACCATCTACGACGTTGAGCCAGTGGGTAAATTTACGTTGAAATGACTTAGCGCGTTGTTCGGATAGGCATCCATACTGCTATTGCTGGGGAGCGTCACATAATACGAATCCATCTCGATGCGCACTCACGCGTCGACTGCCGTTCGTTCGTCTGCTCGTTGTGTATTATATACTGACTAACCCCCTCACCCAGCTATTGAACTTGTCGGGGTAACCGAGCCACTTTACAAAGTGTTCCTTTTTACCAAGTCGCTTTCTAGTTTTCAGCACCCTCTCTACTTCGTACAGTTCATCCTTCTTGACGACTCTCTGTATTTCTTGTTCGTAAAATGTACCCTTTAATTCTTCACCGTTGTAATCTTTCAACCTGTAGACTGGGGGTTCCCTTGGAATTCTATCGCTGACGGTGAAAAGTTCGGTGGTCCAGTTGGGAAGATAACCCTTGGTAAATGTTCTTGTCGTCATACTTATGCGAACCGTGTCTCCCACGTTAAACTTGAAGGTGGGGACAGTGGGGTGTTCGCCGTGGGGGGTACCATACAACGCTCGCCAAACAACCTCGGATTTTTTTGGGCTGACAGACGCCGGTGTTCTCTTTATACTCCTGTGAAACGAGTGATTGTACGCGGACACCAGCTTCGGTAAAATTGTTGTGTAGACACAGGTGTTTTGAGCCGTGAAATATTTCCACATTTTTGTCTTTAGAGTCCTGTTAAACCTTTCTACCACGCTGGCCTTTGTTTCATTGTGAGTGGTAAAGAATTGAATTTTATTCTTTTTCAAAAAACTCTGAAACTTTTGGTTTATAAACTCCGTAAGTCCGTCTGGAGCAGGCGTGGTTTACGACCATCCTTTAAAATTCGTGCAAAGGCCTTGATTAACGACTGACCCGTTTTATCCTGGAGGGGGATGACCCAGGCGTACTTTGAGAAAATGTCAATACACGTCAGTAAGAATCTTTGACCGTCATTGTATCGAGAGAGCGAGGTCACGTCTACCAGATCCGCTTGCCACTGTTGGTCAATTCCACCCACTATGACTCGGTTTCTTTTGAAACGTCTACGGATGGTTGTTGACGCAACCAGCTATTAATCTGTTTCCTGCTGATTTTCACTCCGTCTTTTGAACTGCGCGGTAGACAGCATCCACACCACCGAAACCAGAGGGATGGTTGGTGTCGTAATACACTTTCTTGAGATATTTCTCCATCGATGAAATTAGAATCTTCAATGACGAGCGTACTGTTGCAACAGACCCACAAGCAGCGGAGTTTTTTCAATACATATCGTGCTTTACACTCTGGTTTGGGGGGACAACACTCCATGGTGACCGTCCAACTTGTAATGAAAGGACTTGAGGTTGGTGTATGACTTATAATGTAGTCCACTTTTGTTTTCTACCCGAAGATGATAGTTTCTTTTACTTTTCTTGGTCGGAAGATGAGATGCGGTCGCAAACAAATGGGGTAATTCTTCGTAGTTCACAGCGTCGTCACCTATCTTCTCCTTCAGCTCCACTTTGAGGTTGGTTTTGTCTCGCTCGGTTTCGTGTATTCGATAGTTGGTTCCCTTTTCAACACGGGCGGTTCATTCAAATCCGTTCGGTAATCATTTGTGTCTAAGGTCATCGTCAAGGAGCCGTCCTCTGTTTATTCAGCGTGATATATCTCTGAAGAGTCTGTTGGTACAACGATTTTTTTCTCCTTCCGACAGATCCGGTCTTTCGATCAACTGTCTCATGTCGGTGTCCAAACCATGGACGACGCGCGTAATCGGTGTTTGCTCCAACCGTCTAGACGCCTGCATTCTGGCAAGAGTCTCTTGTGGTATGAGAACCATTTTCTTTGCGTGCTCCATGACATTTACTTGAACAGTAGCCCACCCAGAGCGCTCAAAACCGGCGTCAGCAAAACACCAAGAAAAGCCCCTTTTGTTTCAAAGTTTTCTTCTTCTTCTGCAGGCTCGTCCTTCTGTCGGTTAGCGTTCTCGGGTGTCGCTTGTGTCTTTTTAGTTTAGTTCTTTCCGCAGGTTTCAATGAAACGTTACCATTCAAAATGTTGAGGCGCACTCGCAAAGACAGGGTTATGAGGTCTTGGCTGGCTCCTTCAATCACACCCTGGCGTTGTTTGTTGGAACCGTTTGCTAATATGTGCAGGTAGGGAGCGTGCTTGTGCACGCAACGAGACATCTTTACAAATGAAACCCAAGTACAAGGGTGACGTTATTTTATACCCTCGGAACGTAAACCGTGGGATATTCACTTTGGAAGATGTTAGATCTGAGACGCATTTGCTCATCCGTGTCGGGTTTTAAGTCCACAAATAGATGAGAATAGGCGGAATTCGTTGCATCACGATAGGCCTCGACCATAAATTTCGGTTTACTCGGATACATCTGTCGTGCCAAGTGAGTGATCTGGGATGCGTCTCTGGTTTTTTTAAAGAGGACCATGTAATGAGCGTTCAGACTGATTGTGCGCATTTCTTTACCTCGATAAAATAGGTTTTGTAGTATGAGTATAACCGACAGATTGCTGTGATGATATGACTACCCTTTGTAAAAAGTTATGTAATCTTTTTATTATTACCCGATTCCGACATTAAGTCGTCGATCACAACCAGGTTTCTCTTCGTTCGATCCAACGAGGAGAGAAGATCTTCAGGAAAACCCTCCACAAAACGAATGTTAGGAACATCATTTGATAACCGATCATAAGCATCCTGATAAGCGCCAAAACACCACAAGATATTTTCGGGAGATGGTTGAATAACACCACCACCCGTAGGGTTTAATAACTGCGTCACAAACTGTGTTTTTCCTGACCCAGTAGGGCCTGCGATGACAGGTGAATGGATGTTTAAGTATTGAACTCATCGTATAGAATGAAAGTCATCATTCGGTACAACTCCCTTTTATAATCAAACACACTCCGCGTGAACAGCGCCCCTACCCGCCCCGTCTAAGCTATCCACTTCGTTATATAGTTTAATGACCCAAACACCCTTTTAAAATCAAACCCACTCCGCGTGAACAGCGCCCCCACTCGCCCGTCTAAGCTAACCACTTCGTTATACAGTGCGTATAAAAAAAAAGGTAATCCGAATTCAGGGGGTTAATATGCCAAGGTTATTTAGTTTGACAATTTACATGTAGTGTACCAAAGAAGAGGAACTCCTCAGCTTTCCATTGATACCTTTATTGACCCATTGCTGTCACACATGACCGAGTACATTGTTATTGAAAATGACAAATTCAAATCGCATTTTTGCAAGTTTGGGTAATCAGTGCAAGGCAGGATAATTAGTGAAGTCAGTATGATAAACCAGATTTTCTTTAGGAATGACTGGACATTATTCAAGAAGAATCTCTTCTAACATTGCCCTTTTATGCCCACACCTTCAACATGTCCACCTCCTTTCGACACAAAGCTGACAGCGACGGGCATGTCCTGCACTGCTCGTCTCACCATAGCCGGATTATTGTGTAAAGCATCCACTTCATTTCGAATACGGCCCTGCAATTCATCAAGATCACGGGGAGGAGTTGCAAACACCTTGTTCTTCAAATGCCCCAAAAGGAATTAGTCACATGGTGTGAGGTCAGGTGATCTTGGTGGCCATTCCACCTCATGGTTGACGGCGATGACTCGTTCGACAAAGAGTTCCCTCAGACGATCTCGGACAGCGATAAGGCGATGTGCTGGGGCGCCATCTTGGGCCCACCAGAGTTGTCTGAAGACCCCACGAACCTGTCGCTCAAAGTGTTCCTGCAGCTGCGGTAAAACGTTATCATTGAGCATCTGCAGATACATGTTACCATTGACATTAGTAGTATGTCAGATGGGCGTCCCGGACCACCTCTATAAAAATATCATTTAAAAAAAAAAATATCTTTAATAAAAAAATACTCGCAACGAAAAAGTAATTTTTTAATAAAAAACTCGCTAGCGTAGCGAAAAAAAGTTATTTTCTCGCTAGAAAAATATTGTAATTTTAACAACGAGTAGTAATTTTCATAAATATATTTATGAAAATTAAAAAATCTATAAAAGTGATTCCGGACCACCTCTATAAAAATATCATTTAAAAAAAAATATATCTTTAATAAAAAAATACTCGCAACGAAAAAGTAATTTTTTAATAAAAAAACTCGCTAGCGTAGCGAAAAAAAGTTATTTTCTCGCTAGAAAAATATTGTAATTTTAACAACGAGTAGTAATTTTCATAAATATATTTATGAAAATTAAAAAATCTATAAAAGTGATTCCGGGACGCCCATCTGACATACTACTGCTGGTACTTTAGCGTAGTTTTAAAAGTGAGATAACGTAGTTTAAAAAGTGAGATAACGAATATATATTATCTCGTTTAATAGTAAAGATGGAGAGAACGATGGTTTTGTGTGAATGGCTTTTAGTCGGTAAAAACTGCAAGTGTTGCAGAACGAGTGTGCGCAATGTTGTCTATTGCCCGATGCATCAATACCGTATTCGTCGAGGTCAGAGAATACCCATTCCGTGTAAAATATGTAAAAATGGGACATTAGCAAAGGCGGGTTTGTGTACGAAATGTGCAAAGATTACAAAAATAAATCCTTATTATCATTTAAAAGCTGTAGAAATAAAAGCTAGACGTTTGTACAATAGCGTGATGAAAGAATTGTTGGAAAGAAATTTCTTTATGGATTATAAATTATAATTATATGGAGGAGGTCTATCGAACGTTTTTACACGCTCCGCTACTCGCGGAGCGTGTTTTTGATTATAATAGTTTTTATTTATCGCCAAAGCTACTTTAAACTCAAAAGTTTTTCTATAAGAATTTTTTTTTCTGCGTTTTCATTATCAGAGTTTACTTTTGTTTTAACTGGTAAACTCGTCGGTACATTACGGATTTTTTCTTTCATTTTATAATATTTTTCTCGCTCTTCGCACACGAGCGTAAATTCTTCTTGGTTGATGATACTGTCTTGGATGGCTTTACTAACGTGGTTTTCGATCGTGTTGAGTTTACTCAACGCTAAAATTCGTATTTCATCGTGTTTTTTAGCTTTTTTATACAATTTATTTTTCGCGTATTTGATAGCGAAAGCTGCGCCGCCCAACCCCAAAGCTAAACCTTCTAAAGCGAATCCTACCGGCGACGATACGACCGTGGCGATACTGGCTATTCCGATGGCTCCTGCCCCCATACAGCCCAATTCTGCGAAAGTTTCTACGATGATACAAACGCTGATTATTTTATTATATTTTTTATACGTAGCTTCGCGTTCGTTTATTTCGATCCGTAATTCCTTTTGAATATCGTCGATTTTTTGCAATCGAAATGTTTTAGCATCATTCGTCAAAGGTGGTAAATTTGGATAAAGTACATTAGTTGATTCTATAGGTGCGCTCATTGTTTTTATTATAGTAAAAGATTTTAATTTAATTTAATATTTCTAACGATTAGCTCGTAACAGATTCCTTCAGATAAAGAGCCGAATAAATTTAGAGTTATATATCTTTTAATTTCACGATCATCTAAATTTAAAACGTAGCTAAATATATATTCTAAATATCCCGTTTCACTCGTAAAACCAAAATCACCGATAGTGTATGTTTTTAAATCTGTTTCACTGACATAACGCGAAATACTTTTATCTAAAGAATATGAACTATGTATACCCACTTTACTTATAGCGCAGTACGAGAAAAACAGGGGGTCTCCTAATATATAAAAACCTAATGTATTGCCATACCTAAACAATTCAATTTCTGAATCTCTATAAATAAAGTATTCTTTCAAGAGTCTAAAGTTCCCGGTTTTAACATATCTTTTTGATTCGTTATTGTTAACATTTTCAACAACAACATTTTTATTACCTGTACGACTAGGCCCGTAAATACTAGCCATATTTATAGTATAAAATCATTAATTTGACGGTAAACTTGCTATTTTAATTTTGAAACAGATTTTTGAATTTAGCGAGCCGAAAAAACTCGCCTCGACAAAAACTTTTCTAACGTTTCGCATTTTAAAACACATTTCGTATTTTAAATGTTGCGTTTCATTTTCTAGAAAATGAAATTTTACATCTCGTTGCGGAGAAGGAATATAGTAAATGTTGGGAGCGTAATCGCGCGTCGCTGAATGCGTAGCAATACTATTAGTTTTTATAAACTGCGTAAAAATGCTACAATACGTAGGCGCAACCGTAAACAAGAAAAAGGGTTGTTTAAACGTATCGTGCCATCCTAGTGCGACGTCAAATTTTTCAATTAAAACTACTCGCTGTAAAATTTCGTCTCTGTTTAGATATCCGTGATGTTCGTAAATTTCGTCTTTCGTCGATGCTTCATCGCTAGCGCTCGTTCTAGCAACGCTCGTTATACGACTCGGTCCGTAAATGCTCGCCATATTTATATAATTTCAACATTTAAAATAATGGGGAAACCGTGATTATGTACGTCTCTACTTTTGCTATCTCTAACTCGAAAACTCAACTCGTTAAAAGTTCCGACTCGTAATTTTTTTGCTAATGGATTTGTATATTGCATGTACATGCTTTCGCCGAACGAAGCATCTTGCAAAGGAAAAGCGTTTAAAATTGTGCAGGGTTTTCCGTTGAAATAATTATCGGTCGTAGAAATTTGATCGCAATGAATGTATAAAATTTTAAAAAGTTGTACGTCGATTTTGTTGGTGTATTCTCCCGCGGTTAGAAATTCGTTGTGAAACCCCAATAAATTAGCTAACCCGCTAGTAAATTTAACAGACTTGTCAGCTTGAGTTATTTTAAACAAGAAAACGCCGGTTGTTTTATCGATGGTAAACGTGGTGAAAGGCGCGTATTTTAATATAATCTCGATAATTTCGTTAATGTTGTAAAGCCCGGGTTCGATAAAATTTACAACGTCGTCTTCATTAGTCGTGCGAACTATTATTCTTTCTTTTTTACGCACGTTGTAATATCCTACCCAAATGTTTACGCTGTGTAATATAATCGAGAGATTGTCTCGCCGATTATCGATAACGTTGTCTAATTGAATCGATCCTCCTTCTTTACCGATTTCGATTTCGAACGTATGATACATTTTATTATTAAAAATTATATAACTTTTCTAATAATAAATGACGTTTCCATTAGCATTCGAGAGTAATTTTACGTATTCGTATCCAGCATCCGGAAATTTTAAAGCGCCTCTCGATTTTAACGATGGAGATTTAACGAGTATAAATATTTACATAAACAAGAACGAGTTTTTTAACGTTCATTTCAATAATGTTTTCAGCAACTACAAGTTGCCTCGCGTTAAAAGCGACGACGTTGTCGACGATTGGTATTCTAACCCGCTCAAATTTTATCAAAATCAAATAAATTTTGCGACGTACTGCGCCACGACGAGATGCGGCGTGAGTTATCAACATTTAAACCATTTAAACCCGATGATTCGTAGTTTTTTTAGATTTCACGTCTATTATCAAATTAGACGATTGCTCAAAGAAATGAGCTGCCCCGCATCGTTTCAAAATTTTTACTACGCGTTTGCCAATAATATAGACGTGAGCGCGTACAAAAACACGTGTAAAGAATTTCACCTTTCTCAAGCCTCCAATTGGAAACAACGAGTCGATTTTAATTCAAACGGTTTAGGAACGGCTTACTATTACGATAACGGTTACAAAGCGGTACCCGGAAACAACTACGATAAAAGTAGTTTGAACGTTATTTCTACCGAGGTGACCGATTACGATTATTACAAAACCGCGACTAAAATGAGTTTTGGAGATCATCCTTCGACCTATACGATCGCATTCATTTCACAATCTTCAACGGAGCTCGCTTGGTCAAAATTTATAATCGGCGTGTCTAGAGGTTTTACGGACGTCGGCACGCAACGAATAAACGACTCGTTAAGAACGTACGTTTACGCGATTTTAGGAGCTCAAGCGCAAGCAAAAAGCTCATTTTTAGCGGGCGGTACCGGTTTAGACGCGCAACGCGAATTTATAAATATAACCGAAGCTGAGATTGACTCTCCGGTCGATTTACAATCTAGCATTCAACGATATCAAGACGTTTTACAATACGCTCGCAGTCAATTAAACTTTTGTTTAGGAGAAAATTTATACATGATGCCGAGCGATATGAATTTACGAATAGGTACGTTCGCCGGATACAACAATAATCTATTAATCGCGACGAGTAATTTATCGTTGGGTTCAAATTTAGATACAAATTCAACGCCCACTATTCCTCCTATTTTACCTTTACAAACGCAACTACCAACAATTACGAAACATGTAGAAGATGAAAATATGAGCGATTGTTTAGCGCACGCGCAAGACTCTTTAGAAGATACGATTAAAAAAGACTCTTTAGAAGATACGATAAAAGAAGATACGCATCAAGAAGAAAAAAATTCTTTAATAATTGGTTTTGCGATTTTAACCGGTGTAGGTGTTATGATTTACGAATTGTCACGCTGACGTGGATCACCGTAACATTTTCTGCGTATAAGCTAAAACTAATACTCCGACTCCGCTTATCGCCAACCATAAATGTTCCGCCGCCCACGCGATAATGCTGGAAGCCGTTTTAAATAACCAACTTACTATACTACCGATAATGGCCGGCAAAGCGGCTAAAGCTTTCGCTCCCAGTTTAGATAATACATTCGCTAGATTTTTTAATGTTTTTTGTATCCACTCTTTTACGTCGCTCGGTTGTGGTGGTGTGGGTTGTGGAGCGGGCGTTGGTATAACTGTACTACCGATCGATTTGACGATAAAAGCGATGGTCATACTAAAAGCCGTTAATATACTGATGATCGTTACGCCTTGTTCTCTAAATAAAGTTTTAATTTTATCTCCTAACGTAATATCCCTTTCTAACATTTTTTGAGCCGTTTCTTTAATTCTATTAATTTGACTACGAAGAACGTAATCATGCGCATCTATTTGCTCTACGAGAATTTGTTTATCATCTACTAGTTCTCGCAATTCTTGACGATACTTTTTTATTGATTTTTTATCAATCTCTCTTTCTTCAGCGTCGCTAATTACTTCTTTCATATCATAAATTCTTTGGTTTAGTGTTTTTAATTTACTTAAAATATTTAATTGTTCACCTCGACTCGTAGCCATAATGTTATCAAGCGCTATTACTTCTCGCCATTCTATATTTAATTCTGTTTGAGTGTTTTGATCTCTCGAAAGAGCCATTTCGATAGCTTCTTGAACTTGTATTGATTTTTCTACGCGTTGTTGAGGTATAGATGGTAATTTTCTACGACCAAACGTGCCATCTGAATTTACTAAAAAATCTGGATTTGTTAGAGCCTCTGGATTTTCTAACATATGACGGCTAATTGTTCCATCTCGTTCTTTTATTACTATTTCTGTTGCACCTATAATGTTAGAAATAGATTTATGTTTGGGGCCGAAAGCTGTTAAATCACTTCCAGTTAAACCTTTGATCGAACCTAATTTTAAAAATCCACCCGTTTTTAAATTAGTTAATCGTATTTCTGTATTACCTTTTATAAAAAAAAGTAAACCCACTTTATTTTCATTTAGTTTATACTTGAATCTAGTATAGTCTTTTATAGAGTTTAAAAAACCTATACTTTTATAAAAATCATCGACTATATCTTTACGTAATCTATTTTCTTGAGATAAAGTTGGCGTACTAAAAGATGTTTCTCGTTCAGTTACATGATCACCCAAGCTTATTTCATCATCTATATATCCATCATTATCTAATCCAATATCATCTTCGGGTTGGTTAAACATTGGATCCAACTCTATATATGGGTTTCCTCCTTCTTCCATTTTATAATTACTTTACATCTTTATTTTAATAGTTTATAACTCGCGTAACCAACTACACTCATACCAATAATGATAAATAACATCTCTCGCGTTTTTTGATCATCGCTAGGAACGTAAAAATCTTCTAATTGTGGTTCTTTACGTAAATCGAGAGGCAAATTTATTCTTTCGTTAGTTACTCGCGAATATTCTTGCATCGCTTCGTCGATACTATTAAACGTTCTTATCGCGCCCGATTCTTTTTGTATTTTCTCATTTAAATAATCTATATATTTTAAACGTTTTTTACTAAATTCGTCTCTAGCTTTCGAAAGATGTTCCAACGCTAAATCGTGTCGTTTGCGTTCTCGTTCTGCGTCATTGCCACGTAAATTACTAAATAAAAAATTCGATCCGGTAAACGCTAACGCGTTGACTACCGCGCCTCCAACCATCATCGCTATAGATACCATTTTCTTTTATAGTTTGTAAATATAGTTTATTTATAGTTTGTAAATATAGTTTATTTTACAAACATAAAAAAATTATTATATTTACTAACGTTAAATATGACTAATAATACGTACGGAGATGCGTTGGATCCATACAGAAGATTAAGAGAACCTCGAGGCGTAAAAGGTATGCGTCAAAAAGTCGTCATTACAAACAATCCGAGTACCATAAACGAAAACCAATTGTTGACGGTTCGTTTTCCAAATTTAGGAATGAACGACGTCATCGTTCCGAATACAACGCGATTAGCTTTCAACATAGAACTCGTTAGCTCGGATGATGAAAATAGAACGTTGGTGCAAAATATAGGTAGATGCATCGTAAAACATATAATAATTAAAATGGAAGGAAACGAAATATTTAGTTTAGACGATGCGGATGTATTCAATTGTTTTAAAGACGAATGGCTGACCAAAGATCAACGCGAAAATTTAACGTATCAAGGAATAGAAGATGTAAACGTGACTAAAATAAGAATAGACGCTAGCGATAAAGATGTAACCGCAAACGGCGGAAAAGATAAAGCTGTCGCAGACGCGTATAAAAATAGATATCACATTCCACTCGATTTTGAATTGTTGACCGATCATCAACCTTACTATCAGTCGGGCATAGGAGATCGATTAACTTACGAACTCGTGTTTAATAAATTTAGTAACGTAATCAAAAGCACCGACGATGCTGCGAAATATATTATAAGTGGAATTTCTTTAGAATTTGAGGTAGTTCATATGCCGGAACTCGCTAGAACAATTAGAAATCAATACAGCGATAGAACGAGTATATTGTTTGATCGTGTACTGAGACAGAGCGTAACGACGTTAAACAAAAAAGATACAATGTGGAATAAATTTAAATACTCCGGCAAAAAGTATGAAAGGAATATTGTTTCTATTCAAAGAACCCAACATACAAGAGTGCAACAGGTTTTATAATCCGAAAATAAACAAAGTTAGTATTACCATCGAAGGCGTTCCCAATCAACTCTACGCGCACGGAATGAAAAGATATCAACAATGGGAAGAGATTTCAAAATATTTTGGTGATTCGAGAAAACAACACGCTATACAAGTTGCGCAAGCTCTAGATTTATCCAACATCAAAATATCGAGTTATTATTTAAATCGATTCGGTTTATTTTTAGATTTAAGAACGAGTACCGATAATAAATTACACGGAAGCGGAAGCGAGTGCAAAACTTGTCCGAAGGAATTACCATTCAAATTGAAAAAGAAGCCGAGAGTGCGGGTGAACTAAACATGTATACTTTTATTATCATGGACGCGCAACTAAACATAAGAAACTCGCGTTTCGAATCAGTCGATTATTAAACATCCAACGATAGAGTGATTATTAAAAAACGTTTAATATTAAAAAGAAAATGTTACCTAAATATCCACACGCCGCGTTAATTTGCGGACAAACGGGATGCGGTAAAACTGAATTTGTTTTAAATTTATTACAAAATGAATATTTTAAATATTTTAAAAATATCGTTATATTATGCCCCACCATTTTCAACAACGATACGTACAAAAATAGAAAATGGGTTCTAAACGACGATAACGTACACGTTAACGATTTAAACGACATATCGCTGAATAGGGCTATACAAATTTATAGCGACGCTTTCAAAACGGAAGAAACGTTGTTTATTATAGACGATTGCAGCGCAAATAAACAGTTGCATTATAAAAAATACGACGAGAATAATAAATGTATGATCACGCAATTGGCTTTTAGCGGTAGACACGTACGAGACAGCTGTTGGATTCTTTCGCAGAAATATAATAGCGTATTGAAAGATTTTAGAGAACAACTCAAATGGACGTGTTTATTTTATTGTAAAGATAGAGACTCGTACGAGAATTGTCTTAGAGAAAATGATGTTGTACCTACGAAAGAGTTGAGAATGGAAATTCATGAAAAATTAAAACGAGTTAAACACCGTAAATTAATTTTAAAAACGGATCAGCCTACCGGTTGGGAAATACGCGACTGAGTAATTACCGTCAAGTCGTTGGTAATTACTCGTAGGTTAATAGCAATTACCGTCAAGTCGTGAGCAATTACCGTCAAGTCGTTGGTAATTACCGTCAAGTCGTGAGCAATTACCGTCAAGTCGTGAGCAATTACCGTCAAGTCGTTGGTAATTACCGTCAAGTCGTGAGCAATTACCGTCAAGTCGTGAGCAATTACCGTCAAGTCGTGAGCAATTACCGTCAAGTCGTTGGTAATTACCGTCAAGTCGTGAGCAATTACCGTCAAGTCGTTGGTAATTACCGTCAAGTCGTGAGCAATTACCGTCAAGTCGTGGGCAATTACCGTCAAGTCGTGAGCAATTACCGTCAAGTCGTTGGTAATTACCGTCAAGTCGTGAGCAATTTAATAAAACATTATAAAATCTATTTATAAATATGAATGTTGAACGAGCAAAAATAATATTTACGAACGTAAATGTTGAACGAGTAAATGATTTTATACGTAATCTTAATGTACTTTTAAATACTAAAGAAGAAAGAAGCGAGTTGGTACAATTTTTAAACGATAATACTGAAAAAGTAAAAGGTATATTTAAGAGTATAGATGTTGAACGAGTAAAAGATCTAATGTTGAATCTTGACAAACTTTTAAACACCGATAAGTTATCTAAAATTAATTATTGGGTTCTATATTTTTTAATAAATTTAATCGATTATTCTATAAGTACGTATAATAAATGGAAGAAGTACATAAGCTATTAAACGAAAATATACAAACACCACTCGTTAACGACGTTAGCGTCAACGACGATAGCTTATTGTTGAAACAAAAACTACGTCTTTTATCGGTCGTAATAGGAGGAGACTCGACCAAGTTTTTTGGTAAAGAACTAAGCGTTAGCGATATTGAAGCTTTGAGCGAGCAAGAGCGAGACGCATTACACACGCAATACGAAACTAAATTAGGTTGCGATATTACTCAGTCTTTAGGTAGCGCCATTATAACGTTATACGCTAAACTATTGGGATTAAGTTTAAATCGTATTGATTTGTACGGTCATAAATTTCAAATTGACGATGAAGGTAAATTAATTTCAGATTTAGAAAAAGATCCGTTCATTAGTAGCATGCTTAGAACAGTGTCGTGCGAAATATACTACAAGTACGGTATGTTTATCGCTCCGCTCAGCGCTTCGCTGATTACGGCAAAACATTTAAAAAGAAAAGAAGAATCTTGCGTAGATAATAAAAGCGATGGAGACAAACGAGCAAACGACTGTGCCGATGGAGAATGCGCAACCAAAGACAGTGACGAAAACAGCGACTAAAGTAAAAAATCCAAACAGAGTCGCGGCCGGTAAAAAACTCGCCGAACTTAATAGACAGAAAAAACTACAACTCGCTAAACCCGCAAAAATCGTTGTAACGTCTAGCGATAGTAAAGCGGCAACGAGTAGTGATTCATCTAGCAATAAAACGAGTTATTTTATTTATACAGCAATAGCTATCGGTATCGCTTATTTATTGTTTAGCGAAGAAAAATCAACATTTAAAAACGAACCGAGTAACATTATCGAAAATCAATCGTCAACGGTTAAAGAACCGAGTTATCTTACCGAAAATCAATCGTCGATCGTTAGCGAACCGAGAAGCGTTGTTTTTGAAATGGAATAAAAAGTTTTTTTTTTTTTTTAAATATTATATTTAACGATTATAAACATGTCTTCAATGCCTATAAATACGAAAACGATCGCCGATACGGTTTATCACAGCTCGGTTATGACTCTTTTAGTCATTTTATACAGCATGCTCGGTGAAAAAATATTTAAAATGAAACCAGCCGATTTAGGAAAATTGGATATAAAAGACGGGTTAAAACTAACCGCGGTAGTTGGATTAAGCGGTTCGACGCAAATGTGGTTAGTTAAACAAGGAATTTTACCAAACTCACTCATGCCAGCCGAATAAATCGTATTAAACATTTAATATAATGTATAAATATTAAATGGATGAACGAAAACTATCAAACGCTTATTATAGCGTACGAGGATACTACAAAGGTCAAGATGCAATCAGCAAGCTGGCTAAAGAAACAAAAGTAAATGTAAAATTTGTTCGACAATGGATAAAAAAGCAAGCGCTGTGGCAAATTTATTTACCCTATCCTAAATATATTCCGAGACCAACCTCATCAAATAGTACGCTCGAAAAACCGAACGAGGTTCATCAAGCAGACTTGTTGTTTCTTCCGCACGACAAAGTCGGTAGAATTACGTACAAGTACGCGTTAACGGTCGTAGACGAAGCCAGCAGATATAAAGAAGCGCAACCGTTGATCGATAAAACAGCCGCGCGAGTCGGCGATGCTTTTGAAAAAATTTATAAACGATCGTCGTTGGTTTGGCCTAAAATTATAAAAGTCGATCCCGGAAAAGAATTCATGAGCAGCGTTAACGCGTTGATGAGCAAACACGATGTAAAAATTCAGCGAGGAGAGGTTGGAAATCACAGAGCTCAGGGTATAGTGGAGCGATTTAATAAAACTTTGAGCGAAAGATTATTTTCGCATCAATACGGTCAAGAAATTGCTACCGATACGAGAAACAGAGAATGGGTTAAAAGATTACCTCTGGTCGTAAAAGCGTTAAACAACGAGACGACGCGACTGATTAACTCAAAACCCAAAGACGCGATTAAACTAGATAGCGTCGAGCAAAATCCAGCCTCACCAGCCGTTGTAAAGAACGAAAAAAGAATCCCGAGCAACAGTTTGGTACGGTATTTATACGCGCCGGGTGAAGCTGAAAAAGATACGAGGCGCAGAGCCACAGATCCTATATGGAGTTTAAAAATTTATAGAATATCTAAAACGATGAAAGGTGCGAATCAACCTATATTGTATTATTTAGAAGGAGGCCCCGCTCGTAGTTTTGTAAGAGAAGAATTACAAATTATTCCTAGAGATACAATGAATCCACCAATCGTTAAACGTTAATCAAGCATGCAATTGTAATCATTCAATCATGCAATGACCGTAAGCTAGAGTATGTATTCCGTTTTCTAAAATATGTCTCTTTGTGTCTAGAGGAGATAGCGATATTTTATTTACTCGAGTTGTATATAGTCTATGTTTTTCATTCCTAATAAAATTCATAGGGTGATGTAGAGTATTTTTAAACGATAAAACTTGTTTATATCGCTCGTGTTTAATATCTTGTTCTAAAACTTGTCTTTTAACTCCTTTAGCTTTTCTTATTTCAGCTTTGTCCAAAGTAAGTATCGAATACATTTTGGGTCTTAAACAAACAACTTCAGAGATTACAGTTTTCGCGGTCTCGTCTTTCATTTTACCGATCACTTTTTTGTTTTCTTCAGAAAACAGAAAATGACTCTTATCGTAATTACTAAAATCGTATAAATGTTTATCTTTTTCCATATCTTTATATACATCTTTCGTTTTAATTTCCAACAATAAGCTATCCGTATCCGTGTATACCAACTCGCACTCGTCTTTGTATTTTAGCTTTAAATGATTGTAATAGAAATCGTACATGAAAGCTTTAGATAAATCCAGTATGCTCATTCCTACGTAAACTGGCCGGTTGAGAACGAGTTTTGTTTTGTGCATGTGAATCGCTACTAGATCGTTATCGAAAATCCTAGCCTCTGCAAAATTTGGTTTCGCGATTAGCGCGCGAATTAAATTGTCTTGTTTTTCATCGTTTAATCGCTTCAAATTTACGTTAATGCGATTTCGTACATTTTCCATCGTTTTACCAAAAACCGAATTGTTCATCAGTTTAAACAAATCTTTTTCAAAATCACTCGTCGCATCTTTTCTTAATCGCGTATTTAAATCAATGTACGATTTCATCCAACATGATTCGTCAAATTCTAAAACTTTGTGAATTTTAGTCAGCTTCATGCCGAGTTGCAAATACAATTGTAAATTACGATAATGAATCACGTAGTTGCGTTTGTCGTATAAATTGGGAACTAATTTAACAACGTTTGGAGCCGGCTTGCCGGTTAGCAACTCGTGTTGATAGTCGCTCATCCATTCTTTCGGTACTATCAACGACTCTGGCGCGAGTGGAAACGCGTTGTGAGAATCGTGTAATTCTTTAGGATATTCTAAATCGACTTGTAAAATGTATCCTTTATCGTTCTTATATCCTCGTTCCTCGAGTTTGTTAATTTGTTTTTCGCTCAACCACTTAAAATTACCGGTCGGTAAAGGTTGACTCATCGCGTAGCCGTATAAATTATTAGCGTCCAAGTACATAATGTAACTCGACGGTTTAGATGAATCGTAATCGTCTAAATATACATTATTTGCTTTAGCGTATCGTTTACTCACCATGCACGTTCCTCCTCGCGTACCTTTTTCTATAAACAAATGCATGTCTACATCCGTAAACAAATCTAAAGTTTGTTTCGAATGTTTTAACAAAGCGTCCCAACTCAGACCCGGACTCGTATAATAATTAGCCGGATCCAAATCGTATTGTTTCGTGCAAGTATTACGAAAGTTTTCAAACACATCCGCCAACAAACAAGTATCGGTACGCACATACAAATCGTGATAATCACCCAAGTTTTTACAATCAAACACACTAAAAACGTTTTTAGCATGCTCGTATTGAGAGGTGGTAATGTGTTGACAGTTTAGACTACTGTAAAAAGATTCTATAGAAGGAAGTTGCGTTTCTTTGAAACGCTCGAAAGAGTCCATGTACTCGTAAGGATAAATGCCCTTGCTTTTAATGAGATTGAATTTTTCTACATTTGGTTCAAACTTTTTTGTAATTGGAAAAGAATCGTTTGATTTTACGAGTTTGTCCAACGAAGCTAGTAAAAATTGAGCGCTGTCTATAAATCGTAGTTGATTAATACTAAAAGAAATATACTTTTCGATATTGTTTGGAATACACGTTAGATTTCCCTCGCTGCGACCCGCGGCCTGCATAATGAGATGAGAGTCGTAGCCTCGTAAATTATGAAATACGACCGGAATAAAAGTTTTCTTTGGTTTTAAACTCAGTTTTAAATTACAATAGTTGTGCGCCGCGCCTCGATACTTTCCGGTAATGTGACAATGATCTCTAACTCTCGTAAACTTGCCGTCGGCGTCTTT
Source organism: Zoroaster sp. YZ-2022 (assembly GCA_029582265.1). NCBI lineage: Eukaryota > Metazoa > Echinodermata > Asteroidea > Forcipulatida > Zoroasteridae > Zoroaster > Zoroaster sp. YZ-2022. The sequence goes on along the minus strand of CM055821.1, from coordinate 21,200,876 downwards.
AAAAAACTTCTTTTCGCATATCCAACACTCGCTGGCAGAGTTGTAATCTTTTACATTTTCTTTAGTCATGTTTAATTTTTTAGGGTTTTTAAATATCGTATTAATCTTTTCTTCTTCTTTCTGTAATTCATTTAAAAAATGTTTAGCCGCATCTTCTCCCCTGTACGTACGGGGAAAACTACTTTCTCCATCGCATTTTACAACGACGTACGAATAGCCGCAAACGATGTGTTCTTGTAGTTTTTTAGTATTGGTAGAGTTTTCGTCAACAATCTTTACGATAATGCTTTCAAAGTCGGCGTATATTACGAATGGAACTTTCATCTTTTTATGAAAATTTATAAACTTTATTTTATCGTTTTTACCCTTTTCAGGCATTACGATAGTCGTTGGTCTGTCGTTTATTCCCTTACACATTTTTACGTGGTTTTCGAGATACGCTCCCGTCGAAAAACCTTGCAAACATCTCAAACAAAAATGCTTACGAGGATTGTGTTTCGTTTGATCGTGAAGTAATTTATTCACATCTTTAATCCAAACGTAGTGAGATTTTTCTTCTTTATGAATCAATAGTAAATTTATGCGATCCATCTCTGCCGGTTGATCGCTTATCTCGTAAACGATTATCGTTTTTGACTCGCAACCGAAAACGTTTATCGCTATATTGTTTTGTTTTTCTACTCGTTTAATTTGATTAATCGGTGTAGGTGAGTCAATGTTGTTAAAATTAAAACCGTCTTTTATTGGGTACTTGCTCGTTCTATCAACGTGATCGCTAGCTGGAAAACGATGAGCGCGTAAAGCCCATCGCAAACAATCGTCGTCTTTATTTTTTACGTTGATGCAAGCTTTTTTATTTTTAATGTAATCGCATAGCTCGATATAACTACCTCCTCTTAGAGGTTGATATTTCGCGATTCTTAGATTCATTTCTTCGACACGATCTACTATCCATCCACTACCCTCTCGAGTGTATTTTTCTAAAGCTTCTTGAATTTGCGAAATTGTCGTATCGAGTTCATTTTCGATATCGTTTAAATTCAATAAAACAATTTGCTTTTTATTATGAAAACTCGGTTCGGCAAAATCATCCGTGCCGCCCAAGTTTTCTTTACGTAATTTAACGCGTATAAATATCATAAACTTGAACGCGTTAAAATCCCTCAAGTCTTTAGTCAACTCGACGATAATCTTTGGTTTTACATCTCTCCAAAAAACATTTAAATCTTTTTCTTTGCTGTGATTCAACGGAACATTCATTACATGTTCGCGTAAATAACTACCACCGCTAATAAAAGGGTTAAATTTCAACTCGGTTTCTCTACCGTAAAACCTTTTAATAGCGTTAATGTAGTCTTTTTTAATCAACCGCTCGTTCGCTCCCGAGCCGCGTAGCGGTAGCTCAATATTTTCAACCGCTACGCGCTCTCGTAATTCCGCTAAATTTAATTCATATAATGGCTTTTGTTTTTGTTGATTTATATACTTTTTAACCGCGTTGTACCAACTGCGTTTATCTACTCTATTATTACTGTTTTGCACGAGAATTAATCGACCAATGCGTTGTCGCGCAAAATCTTTCAATTCTCTCAATGTCCATCTCGATAAATATTTCGTTCTCTCCATCTTTATTATTAATAAAGATAATATATATTCGTTATCTCACTTTTTAAACTACGTTATCTCACTTTTAAAACTACGCTAAAGTACCAGCGGTAGTATGTCAGATGGGCGTCCCGGAATCACTTTTATAGATTTTTTAATTTTCATAAATATATTTATGAAAATTACTACTCGTTGTTAAAATTACAATATTTTTCTAGCGAGAAAATAACTTTTTTTCGCTACGCTAGCGAGTTTTTTATTAAAAAATTACTTTTTCGTTGCGAGTATTTTTTTATTAAAGATATATTTTTTTTTAAATGATATTTTTATAGAGGTGGTCCGGAATCACTTTTATAGATTTTTTAATTTTCATAAATATATTTATGAAAATTACTACTCGTTGTTAAAATTACAATATTTTTCTAGCGAGAAAATAACTTTTTTTCGCTACGCTAGCGAGTTTTTTATTAAAAAATTACTTTTTCGTTGCGAGTATTTTTTTATTAAAGATATTTTTTTTTTTAAATGATATTTTTATAGAGGTGGTCCGGGACGCCCATCTGACATACTACTACATTCCTTTGAAAGAAAAACGGTCCGATCAGCTGACCACTTCCACAAAGTCCTAACCAAACAGTCCACTTTTGTCGACTCATGTTAACCTCAAAATTGAATTCTGGGGGGTGTCTTGCTGGTGCATATTCAAGAACATTATGCGTATTGACCTTGCCGTTCATGGAGAAAGCAGCTTCGTCGCCGATTACGAGATTCCGCAGAAAATTGCCATCTCTCTCGGTACGGGCTATCAACCATCTGGCAAACGCCAACCTTCTAGCAAAATCTCCTGGCGTAAGTTGATGTCGGATGTGAATCCGATATGGATGCTGGTGGAGGTCCAATCTCGTGATTCTGTTGAATGTCGCCGAAGGCAATCTCAGCCCATTTCGCCTTGCGCTGGTGTCCCTAGGATGCTCCAAAAGTTGCTGCCTTACTACTGCAATGTTCCCTTCTGATCGCCCGGTGCGCCTCCTGCCAGAATTCCCCTTGTTGCGGTTGAGGCTAGTGCCATACTCTTGATATTTTCTAACATTCGCCCAGATGGTTTTGGCTGCTGGGGGCTCCCGTTCTGGGAAACGTTCCCTGAAAGCATCGCGAGTTTGCTGCAAACTGTGAGTTTGGTGAAATGTTGTAATCACGAAAACTCGCTGTTTAGTCGTTAGTTGTACCATCTTTCCAACTACCTGTCCCTAAACCCAGGCCCTTCTTAAATACCCAACTTGAAGAAAATGATGTCGTAACAGACGATTACCGCACCAGCTTAAATATCTTACATAATCATCTAGGCAGTCAAGTGATGCGTCCATTTCAGACTGCCTTGAACTGATTACCCAAACTTGCAAAAATGCGATTTGAATTTGCCATTTTCAATAACAATGTACTCGGCCATGTGTGACAGCAATGGATCGATACAGGTATCAATGGAAAGCTGAGGAGTTCCTCTTCTTTGGTACACTACATGTAAATTGTCAAACTAAATAACCTTGGCATATTAACGCCCTGAATTCGGATTACCTTTTTTTTGATACGCACTGTATAGTTCAATGACCCAAACACCCTTTTAAAATCAAACACACTCCGCGTGAAAAGCGCCCCACACCTTCCCGTCTAAGCTAACCACTTCGTTATATAGTTCAATGACCCAAACACCCTTTTATAACCCCATATTTATTATAAACCCTTAACTATATCTATTGAGTTTAATTGTGTTATTTTAGGAAGGATATAGTACTCAGAGTCTGATTCTTTATTTTTCTTTCCTTATTATTATTTCACCTTTATTCTTATTCAGTTGAAATCAGAGCCTGACTTGTTATGTGTTTTGTTTCACTGATGCAGGGCCTGCATATAACATTTACAGATTATGTGAAGAAGAATGGAAAAGTTGTGGGTTAAGAGACCATTATCAATTTTCCATTAACGTAACGGTCATGTCATCCTAGAAAGCATGTCATATGGTGAAAGCCACATATGTGAACGTTAATGTTGTATATAGTCTTAACCCTCATTTCCCCAAGCTTAATTTCTCAGAATTTTTTATCATTATTTACTATTTAACTACATAGCTTTAGATATTTTGATCATTTATGTTTTTCGGGAAATTTCTAAAGGTACCAGGTCTGTAAGTGTTAATTTGAAGGTATATTAAAACATCTGCAGTTTTAAATTGAAATGGTTGCAGGTGTCGAAAACAAGCCACAGTTCTAACGTGATAAACTCCATTATTATTTCCATGGCAACTTAAATGATATTGCAATTTCAACATGTTCACCATTCAGGGCCTATAGCTTCCGACGCCCTGTCCTGATCATAACTGACCCTGACATCCTCAAGAATATTCTGGTCAAGAATTTCTCCAATTTCTGCAACCGTAGGGTAAGTGTTAACAGAAGTTCATAAACTACATGAAGTGTGCTAGCCTGCCTTACCTTATTCCACAGCATTGTACTCCGAATGCGCATATGCACAATGATCACGGTTACAAGTTTTTGCTACCCTGCCCGGCCTACCATGTAGGGCATCATGGCATTAAGCGCTTGAAGTGGGAAGCTAGTTCCTAGAACTAGACGCTAGGCTTGGGCGATGACACGATAATATCGAATATCGCAATATTTTTTTTTATTCGATTATGATATCGAGAACTTTTCAAATTATTGAGAATCGGCGAATCGCGATGAAAAAAATATATCGCGAAGAAAAAATTATATCGCGATTTTAAAAAAAATTCCTCGATTGTCAGTTGGGTCAGAATTTCCATGGAAAAAACTTAGGGAAGTCTTTTCAGCTTTCAGAAGTAAGAAACAAAATCGAACTACTTCTGTGATAAGCCGACTGTCATATCACAAAGGTGCCGCCTGACAGGGCGCTGTTTAAAATCCACCGGCACTCAAAGAAATCTATTCAGACGGATTAAGTGTTGGGGATTGAATGGGGTATTTGATCCAACAATGTGTAGACAATGTTTACGTCTCACTGTCTATCCATGGTGGTCTGTGACTCTGGCTGGCGCACCATGTGCGAGTACATTATATCATGCATATTTAAATATATGCAGAATATGGGTGTTACCTTAAAAATCGACAACAAAATAACATTTGCAGTAATTGCAGGTGCTCTGTGCTCACATTAGTCATGAAATAAATCAAAGCATGGATCGACAGCGGCTTGATCAAAGTTGGGGAATTAGGACACTTCTATTATACCATACTGGGACTCTTGTCTGGTGACAAAAAACATACGCTACTCTTGATAAACCACGTGACGTTTATTTAAAATAGTGTACAATAGAGTACAATCCAAACTCGGTCACATTATTCGAAGTGCAAACGACGTTCACAATTACATGGTTTTATTCTCCACGGTAATAGATTATGCAGGAATAAACCTAGTCACGTGTTTATACTATGACATAGTCACGTGGAACGCGAGTCACGTGAACTTGGGCTGATGATTTGATTGGGACACACGACACAGTAACCGTCCCACATAATTATTATGCAAACGAATTTGCCAATGGCCATTGTGCATTCCACGTGTCTCTCAGGTAAGCACTGGCAATTTATTGTGACGCGTGTATATGGGAACATTCATGTTATTATCGGCTCTAAAGTACTCATGCGTGAAAAAAAAAATCGCAATATTATCGAAAATCGCAATATATGTTTGATGATATATCGTGGATGAAAAAAATCAATATCGCCCAAGCCTACTAGACGCAATCTTAAACTAGACGCAGATGAACCAACTGTTGGGCGAATGCATTAAACACAAAGGTGTGCACTCAAGATACAGTTCTGTCACACGTCTTCCAGACTGCACTGCTTCTTCATTTTTCAGTCTGTGGAACAATATGTCATAAATGGCCCAAATCTATTGTTCTTGGAGTACTATATATGCCATATAGTACATGAATGGAACACTTCATGTAGGTAATAGACTTCTTAATTAATGCATTTGGTTAACTACAGAGCTCTGATATCACTTTCCATATATCAATAGCATAATCTTGTGTGTGTGTTTTTGTCATATTTCAACTTTTACAAAGAGACATCATTATAAACATGAATGAAGGCTTAAGCTTGCATGGACACAAACTGAGAGAACTTGGACTCGGATTTTATTCTAATATACAGCTACATGTACAATCATAAACAGTTAATGAATTAATTGCATGTTTTGTTGCCTGTTTTTTGGAGTCGTTCATAATCATCAGCTCGAAACCTTTTAACAAGGCCCTTACTCTGCTGAAGAATGAAACCTGGAAGGAAGTCCGCAGTGTCATCACACCTTCATTCAGTGCTTCTAAGATGAGGCTGGTAAGCATAGTAAGCCTGTACAGCAGGCTAGTACATGAACATAAAAGCATATAGTAAGCCATAGTAGCCAGTAAATTAAGCAATAGTAGGCTACAGAGCATATAGTCAACCATAGTAGGCTGCTAAACATGTAGTAGCTAAAGCCACACTACGCTGGTATCCATTGTCTTTAAGCCATGAATAACTTTACCCTGAAAATGCCCTGAAGATCTGTTTTGCCGTGAAATAATAGTTCACCATGATTTCACAGCAATTTCATGGTGTCTCTTCCTCTCAGTGAGATATTGGCAATAATGTTCATAGTGATTTCAGGGCAAATTCACGGCGATCTTGAGAATTAATGAGCTGCCCCAAAACTGCCACAAGAAGTTCATGTCGTTTTCACAGCGTTTTCACTGTGAAGAAATTCCAAGAGTATTTCATGGTGTTGTGTCGTCATGAAATTGCTGTGAACTATTTATTTCACGGTAAAACAGATTTTCAGGGCATTTTCAGGGTAAAGTTATTCATAGTGAGAGGGCTGCTAAGTATAGTAAGCCATAGAAGGCTGCTAAGTATAGTAAGCCATAGAAGGCTGCTAAGTATAGTAAGCCATAGAAGGCTGCTAAGTATAGTAAGCCATAGAGGGCTGCTAAGTATAGTAAGCCATAGAAGGCTGCTAAGTATAGTAAGCCATAGAAGGCTGCTAAGTATAGTAAGCCATAGAGGGCTGCTAAGTATAGTAAGCCATAGAGGGCTGCCAAGTATCGTAAGCCATAGAGGGCTGCCAAGTATAGTAAGCCATAGAGGGCTGCCAAGTATAGTAAGCCATAGAGGGCTGCCAAGTATAGTAAGCCATAGAGGGCTGCCAAGTATAGTAAGCCATAGAGGGCTGCCAAGTATATATAGTAACCCATAGAGGGCTGCTTAGTATAGTAAGCCATAGAAGGCTGCTAAGTATAGTAAGCCATAGAGGGCTGCCAAGTATTGTAAGCCATAGAGGGCTGCCAAGTATAGTAAGCCATAGAGGGCTGCCAAGTATAGTAAGCCATAGAGGGCTGCCAAGTATAGTAAGCCATAGAGGGCTGCCAAGTATAGTAAGCCATAGAAGGCTGCCAAGTATAGTAAGCCATAGAAGGCTGCTTAGTATAGTACCGTAAGCCATAGAAGGCTGCTAAGTATAGTAAGCCATAGAGGGCTGCTAAGTATAGTAAGCCATAGAAGGCTGCATTCGACAATTTGGTTCTTTTTGAATAACCAATTCCATGCCTTATCTTTATTAGATGTCTTCTATCATCAATGAGTGTTGTGACAGGTTGGTTTCTAGTTTCAGCAGGGTTCAGGATGGCGGAAATGCTGCTGATTGCAGAGAGTAAGTTTGATGGGTCTCAAATATTGTTTCTTCTTCAGCACTTATCGGTTGATGATTTGCAATAGAATTAATTGCCAAAAACCTTTGCTTTGTGATGTGAACTTTTACCGTTTCTGCATTTGATGTACCTGCTTTCTTTTTCCTTTTTTTGGTGTATTTAGTTCATGGTTTTCTAGGTTTGCGTTGTACATCTCCAGATGCTTTCCCATTTTGGCTGTTGTTTGAAATTATTTTTTAGAATGCAAGGCATTCTTACAGGCAACCAAATTCCTGCATGATGATTTTCGCCATAATATCTGTTTAAGGTTCCATCCCTCTATGACCAAAACAAAACTCTGCAGTATATTAACACTAGTCTATCATGTTTCCTAACCAGTAAGTGATTGTATCATTGTAGGCTGTTTGGTGCTTTCACAATGGACGCCATTGCCAGGTGTGGTTTCGGTCTGAATGTGGACTCGCAGCAAAACAAGGATGACCCGTTTGTGAAGAATGCAAAAAGTGCATTTAATTTCACCTTGTTTAGTCCTGCTGCTTTGCTGCCATGTGAGTTCAATACATTACCCCTCCCCCAATGTTTGGCTTTTTTTTAATTTAAAAAAAAATGTGTTAATTGGACTTTGATAAAAGTAATTGTAAAGGTTCTATAAAATAGACTTTTTTTACTTGAAAACATAACTTTCCTACCTTTCAATTTTATTTGAATTTTGAACTTTTTAGGCACTTTTGTCTACTTGCTAATGAGAAATTGCATATTCAGGAACAAATCGGTGATGTCACAGTGGGATCAAATGCAACATCATTGTTGATTTGTGCATTAAGTTGACTGAATTCCTCATCTTTTCAATTCTCTCAAATGTTTGTGTTGTCTTGTTAAATGAGTGTTTATTTATCAATCATTAAACTTTATGAGGTAATCACAGTTTTCTTGAGCAAGGTTTGGGGTTTTAATTGTATGCACTTTAAGTACTGCTGTGACACTGAGTTCCCACTTTTCTCTAACAAAACAGCGCCCTCGTGTGTCAAGGATAAGCATGACATTTGTTTTTAAAATTTCAAATGTTTACTAAATTTTTTACTTTACATCAAAAAATTACATCTCATTTTGTTTAATTTGCTCAGAAGCACTGATATTTGCCTAAATATGTATAGACGATGTGACCTGTGACGTCACGCCTCTCGGTGGTATGCGCGCACATCCTGTTTAGGCATCTATAGATGATGCATCTCTATTAGAGTGATGATGGAGATCAATGTGACCTGTGACGTCACTCCTAAACCAAAACATGATGAGCGTGCATACCGCATGGCAGAAAACGTTACCGCGCCACAATTTTATAAACAAAGGTCACATCGTCTACATATACATAAAAATTGCATTTCATAGGCCATTTAAGGAAATCAATTTTGTAACAAACATCTAGTTTTTCCTCCAACTTTGTTAGAGAAATAAAAAAATGTATTTTTTTGAAACCTTGTTACAGGATTTGTTTAAGCAAAGAAAATAATATGTAAAATCCAATCTTGCCATCAAATGAGTGAAACAACATAAAAGAAAATGCGACTTGCCTGCTGGCTTAGTAAAAAGAATTTTTTTCAGCTCCTCAATTGGTTTTTGATTGATTTCTTAGCCATTGAGTTACTTAAAAGTAGAAACCTGTGTCATTGTGCCAGACCTGTTTTTTGTCACTTAAACAAAATTGCAGGTAAGTCTTAAATTTCCAATCTGTCCAACAGTTTCTAGTGATCACACGTTTGTGAAATGTCTATCAACATTGAGTAGACTGTGCGACTTACTTTATCTAAATAAACCCACTTAATTTATTGCAGCTGCCTTTCCGTTCTTGATACCTATCATGCAATTCTTCAAGATAAGTTTAATTGATGCCAACAACCTGAAGTTCTTTTCAGATGTAACTGATGCTGCACGCAGTTTGCGCAAAGAGGAAGGTGATAATGCTGCTAAGGTGAGATCAGAAATATGTAATGTAACAGAATATTACATCTAGAAATAAGGACCAAGGAAATAATTATGTTGTTTATGGGTGATCACTTATGGGAAAGATCTGTTTTACCATTATTTCATTTATATATGTGTTCAAAATGGCTTTCAAACTTTTAACTAAGTAAGACTAATTGCGGTGACACCATGTGGAATCTCAATTGAGTAGTAATTAGTTCTGAAAAGAACTAAGTAGCAGTCTACTTAAGCAGCAGCATTTTCCAGAGTCCGGCATTCTCCTGAGGACGATCAGAGCATACTGATCGAAACGTCGAGTTGTACCTCCAGTTCTTTTCAGAACTAATTACTACTCAATTGAGATTCCACATGGTGTCACCGCAATTAGTCTTACTTATCATCCTCACCATGCAAAGCTACAAGTTTTACCAAACTTTTAACTGTTTACATTGAATGTTTAAAATCCAACCTGTGAAAGTTTCTCCCTATTTCATTGTGTTGTTAACAAGAAAATAATGGAAATTCATTCAGATTTTTCATATTCATTCCAACGTGGAATTTTCGTCTCTGAAAATAAAAAAAAATCACTTGCGAAATAATTTGATTAATAGTTCTGAAACAATAGCACCTAATAGATATATATGAAGTTGATCATCAACTTTACATCATCAACTTTACAGCAAGGTAGTTTTATGTAAAGTAATGTAATCATTAATGTTTGTTGAATAGAAGATGTGAAAGACATTGTTTTTAAAACTGTTTATTCACCCCTTCCTTGTACAGCACGTTGAATGCTCATAATGACAGCGATGATGACTGTGAAGAGCCGACACTCTGTGGGGCCAGGAGAATGGCAAAACTCATCGTAAGGCTCTGTCCACTGATATGGTCACGGCTCAGGTAATCTCAGTCGATCTTGATTATGTGACGAAGACAATGAATAAAGAGCTCAGGTTTCTGGTTGGAATTCATAACTTGCAGTGATGTGGCTTTTAAAATGTTAGAATTATTTTGGAATTAATGTACAAACATGTATGTTTTTTTGTTTTTTGGCAAAAAATGTTTTGGAAACATTTACAAAATTAAGTTACTTTAAAAACTAAAATTTGTAATATTTTTGTTAACATATTTTGTTGAAAACCCAGGCAGTGTTGTTCTTCCTTGCTGACTTTTGCTTCATATGTACTGGCCACGAACCCAGACATCCAGGAGAAACTCATGCAGAGATTGCTGACATCGCTCCCACTAGAGATAGCCTTGACTACCTTCAGCTGGTTGGTTGCACTAATGTGGTTTTAAATAAACATTTAAACATGTATTGCCGTTTTTTTGTTGCCGTTTTGATGGCAAATTCCAATGCAATTCTTTTCCCATCAGAACATTGCTATTTTACCTGAGGAAATAAGGGATAACAAATGGTTTTAAAAGTTACACACTTCTCAAAATAGGAGTCCCAAATATGTCCCAAAATGAATTTATGGTTAGGGGTGTAATGTTTCACCAATGCATCGATTATCGCGATACAAAAATGCCACGATGCGCATCACGATACAAAACCGTGTATCGCGATACTGATTATTTTTTGGGTTCACACAAAATTTCATCAAAATATACAAAAAAATACTTAATTTTATCCAAACCAAATCCAAAAAAATTTAGCCCACAAATATCTTTGAAGTTTTCCCTGACAAAAATGCCTGACCGCTGTCTTAAAAAAATGCCGATGATAAAATCTGTTTTGCGTGTGGCACATCAGCGTTAGTCAGAACGACTCTCCGTATTCTCCATAATTTATTTCAGCAAACATTATTGTGCCCTCTATTGACTGAATTTAATGAGTGCTACATGATTTTTCATTGTGCTATACTGTACTACTGTGCTATTATGAAATAAATACAGGAAATTTGGGGAGTCGTGAATGATGACGTTTTTACCCACAGAATAGACTCCATTGTTGACATTTCGTCGTGGAAAACTTCACTGACTTCGGCCGCGGTGGGCTAAATAGAATTTCCTTTTTTTGTGAACCAGATTTGGTGTGCATAGTAGTCAGTATTGTGTGTATATCCCTCTCATTTTGAGGCCCAACCTCCTTTATGTGCCATTCCCAGGGCTGTCATCTTTTGCCAAATGTCATTAAAATTGAAATCTGACACGAAGATATTTTTATTATTATCATTGTCAGCATCACCACCACCATCATCACCACCACCACCATCACCATTATTATCACTTTCATCATTACCATTACCACTATTATTATTATTATTTTTTTTTTAGTATATCAAAACTAAGTATCTAGTGGCACAACACAACACAACACGGCAACTGCAGAAGCCTGTCCTCCACTTTACCTGCACTATTAAAAGGCGGAGTACATCCCTCTCATTGGAGGCCCGACCTCCTTTATATGCCGTACTCGGGGCTCTCAACTTTGCCAATTGCCACCTACAGAGGCCCGTCCTCTGCTTTACCCGCACTATTAAAAAGCGAGATACATCCCTCCCATTGGAAGCCCGACCCGAGGCTCTCATCTTTTACAAATGTCATTAATATTGTACAATTGAAATCTGACACCAAGATATTTTTATTATTATCATCCTCACCATGACCACCATCATTATCATCACTTTCATCGTCACCATTACCACTATTATTATTATTATATATATTTTTATTATTATTATTATTATTATTATTATTATTTTTTTTTTTTTTATTTTAATTTTTTTTAAATTTTATTATTATTATTATTATTATTTGTTTTTAGTATATCAAAACTAAGTATCCAATGGCACAACACGGTAACTGCAGAGGCCCGTCCTCCGCTTTAACCGCACTATTAAATAGCGGAGTACATACCTTTCATTGGAGGCCCGACCTCCTTTATGTGCCATACCCGGGGCTTTCATCTTTTGCCAAATGTCATTAACATTGTACAATTGAAATCTGACATCAAGATCATCAAGATCATCAAGATCATCATCAAGATCATCATCAAGATCATCATCAAGATCATCATCAAGATCATCATCAAGATCATCAAGATCATCAAGATCATCATCAAGATCATCATCATCAAGATCATCATCATCAAGATCATCATCAAGATCATCATCAAGATCATCATCAAGATCATCATCATCATCATCATCAAGATCATCATCATCATCATCAAGATCATCATCATCATCAAGATCATCATCATCATCAAGATCATCATCATCATCAAGATCATCATCATCATCAAGATCATCATCATCATCAAGATCATCATCATCATCAAGATCATCATCATCATCAAGATCATCATCATCAAGATCATCATCATCAAGATCATCATCATCAAGATCATCATCATCAAGATCATCATCATCATCATCATCGTGTACATCCCTCTCATTGGAGGCCCGACCTCCTTTATATGCCGTACTCGGGGCTCTCATCTTTGCCAATTGTCACCTACAGAGGCCCGTCCTCTGCTTTACCCGCACTATTAAAAGGCGGCGTACATCCCTCTCATTGGAGGCTCGACCTCCTTTCAATAATTCATTGTACTACTGTAGAAAGACTCTCGTTTTCCCGTCACCCTAAAACTGCACCCGAATAAGGAGAGGCGCACTTTCACTAACATTGGGGTCCCTATCCCCTAAAGACTGAAGGTGCTTGTTGAGAAATTTCGAAACCCGGTGGTGACATTTTTAATTTATATATTTATTTATTTAATTATTATTATTATTATTAAGCACACACTCCTCTCCCCCAACTCCTAGTAGCTAACGTTTCAGAAACAGGTGAGCCCTGCCTAAAGTTACCAGAACAATCGTTGGAAGACCCGTGCTTTAAATTTGCATCCAGAGAAAGATCGTTAGATACCAAGCATCTAGGACACAATGCGTCATTTGATGCGGCCCCAGGTCTTCCTTAAAGCCTTTCTCTATGCCACACAAAGGGTTTTTACATAACACCTAAACAAAAGCCCGTAAGTGGCGCCATAAGGGCTACGACAATACTGAAGGGTTTTAACTGGTGATTTGAGTGTGACCAAAATCGGCTCTAAAATGTTGCCACTTCTTCTGACATCTATACTTTATATGGCGAAAACATTCGCTTGATGGCATTTTTAGGGCACTCCCAATATCCGGGGCCCTCCCCTTTTAATTAAGGTCCACTGATTGGTGACCATGTTCTATCCAAGGTGAGCAAATCGAATGCTTTGGTATTTTCAACCATAGAGAAAGGATGGGAAAGGCATGTGAAAACATTGAAGATCTAGCTAACAGTAAACTGTTAGTGTCTGCTGAAACGTTAGTGTTGAACGTATACAAACATGCTCTTCGAAGTGTTTGGAACAGCGTATACAGCTAATGAACAGGTGCTGTCCCACTGCACGCTTCAAGCCCAATTGGAAGACTGTCCATGGTCACTTTGTAATTCGTTTATGGAAATGAATTTTAATAAAAACAATGCAATTTCGTCAGTACACCCGAACACGAGAACTGTAACGCAGACAGTAAAATTTTCCTAGTTGTTGTAAGACTAAAAGTGAGAAACAGTGCATTGCCATACCTTGTTCGTCATTTTAATACTAGTTGAATATACCCTCCTTTTTGATCTTTGAATGCTTTTTAACTGTAAAGTTATTTTTAATTGTATAGTACCTTGCAATACCTTGTACGCTTTTCCCGATAGCTGATAATACACTCCTTTTTATTTTTAACTGAACATTTGACCACTTCTGTCCTTTTACTGTACTTTACTTTTCCTTGCGGGGCACTCCCCTTTGAATCAAGGTCAAACTACAAAGGCACTCTTTAGAATCAAGATCAAACTGCAAGGGGAACTCCCCTTTAAATCAAAATCAAACTGCAAGGGGGAACTCCCATTGGATCAAGATCAAACTCCAAGGGGTGCTTGCCTTCTAAGTGCTCTGCCTCCCCACCAGTCAAAGTAAAATTTTCCTAGTTGTTGTAAGAATACAAGTGAGAAACAGTGCATATGGGGTGTCGTGGCCGAGCGGTCTAGCTTACCGGATTCAAGTTCTGGTGTTAGCAACATAATGTGGGTTCGAATCACGGCCGTGACACTTGTGTCCTTGAGCAAGACACTTAATCATAATTGCTTCTCTCCACCCAGGGGTTAAATGGGTACCTGTGAAGGCAGAGTTGGTTTGCTCTATATGCGCTAGAAATGGCAGCAATTGAGCTGTATACTCCCCAGGGAGCTGAGATGGTTTCAGGAATGATTTATGAGCCTTATGAGCAGGGATAATAATATAATGCGCCTTGAGCACCACTTAGTTGGTGGATACGTGCGCTATATAAATCCACACATTATTATTATTAAAGTGACCTGGCTCCTCACTACTCGGTTATTATTTGAGTGTTGCTCAGTTATTATTTGAGGCCCCCGCTGGCATTGGCAATGCTCAGTAATACCACAATACCCTTATTCGCTTATTTATTTATCTTTGTATTGCATTTGGTATCTCCCTTAAATAAACGAATACCAATTTGCTTTGCAGCCCGTCCTCACTTGCCTTGTATGGGACCCAACCACTGCGAACTTTGAGGCCAAACTTCCAAGTGACGAGGGGGTTAGATCCTCTGACCACGACTCTGTCCAACTCCAGCCAGTTAGTTGAGATCACCAGGAATCTCATTCTACAACCCAGCGACATCTTGGCTAGTTGTCTCTCTCATCGCCAATGTACTATTAACTGAAGAGACATGCCTCTTGGTAAAGGAAAGACTCGAACAAGACCTTTCCCTTGATGACTGCACACCACTCTCCCCGCCCAAATCCATGATCTTTTACATATGAAACGTATGAAACCGCCGTTCAATACATTTTATAAAGGCAGGGTACATCATTGGTAATACAAAAAACATGCATATTAAAACAATAACAGGTTTAAGTAAAACTTTCTTGGTGTATTTATTAAATTTAGTCAAGTTTCCAAAGTTAACTTTGGCTTGTTAGATCACAATTCCACGTTATAGAATGATAAAGTAAGTATGTGCTGAATTATGAATTTATTAAGCTATTTTCATGAAACGTGTCGACACAATCCATAATAAACTCAAACTTCCATGTGTTATTATAATGTTTTCATAGGATAAGGGTAAACATAGGCCTATATTTTAGAAGAGCTTCGTCAACACTTCCAAAAGTGTATAAAAGCTGTCCTTTCTCTATGCTTTAATCTACTCTTAAGCCATAGCTTTACCATTCAGTGAACGGTAAAATCAGTTAATTTTTTTTATATTATCACAGGAATATACACGCTGGTCGCGGTATAAATCAAACCTGAGGATTAAGTTAATTCAAAAATGTGCAGATTTATTACAAAACACGAACTAGTACGGGTGACCACTTTTCTTTGCAGTCAATCATGATGATTCTTACAATTATAACACCCTCAAAACATACACGTAGCAATACTCATTTTTACGATTGCCTTTTTGTGGCTTCATGTACAGCGCCCTCTTTTTCTCCAAGAACTCCCAGCATCCCTCTTCAGCCTTTTTGTGGATGATGCTATCCAACTTGCCGTCATCACAGAACTCGTCACCATGGAGGATTTCTTCTCGCACGTTGAATATGATGTAACATCCTATAAACACAGAAAAATGTGATTTGTCCATTTCTATAAAGCTGCTGCAATTACCCAGCATAGATTTAGCCCCAAATCATTAAGTGGAATAACTGTGTGGGGAAAATTTATTTGTATGCATATAATAAGCATGACACCGTAGCCTTGTGTTCATGTTTTAGTACAATTTGTACAAACCTTTCTAAGAAAATTAGGGAATTAAATTCGAAAAATAATTCTCAAATGATTGAACTAGGTGAATGATAATAGGAATTATGTTCCCTGCTCCAGAGTCGTATACAGAGAGAGTTGCGACATCAAGGGACCAACAGTTGGGAATATCGTCGACGGTTGATGTGACCGCCCAACAAAAATGTTAACGTCATGATACGAAAATTCTTCATTATAATGAATACGACAAATTTGAATGCATTTACAACTCTTTCCTCGTTTACAAACACAATGAGACAAGCTTAAATTTCCACAGTGTTTTTAAATTATTTAAAAAAAATGTTTATTGTTTTACATGTGTCTTGTTTCTGACAAGTTACAATTACGTTTACAAGGAGATTACCCAAACTGTATATGGACTTTATTAAGAAAGGCGACGGAAACCGTGCATGTGCTAAAACTATGGTCACAAGCCTACTTCAATTTATTTTGTATACATTATATATATATTTTTAAAACAAAAAATACCTGGTTTAGTGATGCGAATTAATTCGGGAAAGCAGTCCGGACGAGCATGGAGGTTTCCAAAACAAGCACATATCACAACGCCGTCATAGGTGTCTAGGATACGAAGAGGATGGAGATGAGAATAGGAGTTAGGACAAAGTGTATTGATTAGAAATACAATATACATGTACATGATCAATCAAACAACAGACGGATTGGCGAGAGTAATAAATAACTGCACAACATAATGTATCTTAATTGACTACGAACACTGCCATGTGATCCAGTTTGTCCTGTTTGATGGCTCGATTTTGCCGAATGAGGCACAATTTGCCGACTGAAAATCAACTGTCACGGCGGTGTTGTGGATTTGGTGGAGGTCGCTTCTTCCTGGCTGGAGGAACAGTCTTCTGGATGGCCCGGTGACAGGCTGCTCAGAGTGGGGGCTGCTCAGAGTAGCAGCAGGTCCCCTGACTGGAGGAACCGTCTTTAGTGCTGCTTGGCCAAGCAGCAGGGCAGTCAGTGTCCATCTCCCCATTGCTGGTGAATACTTCCAACTCATGTTCACGGATTGGACTAGCTGTATGCCGGCACAAACCCTCTCGTCGGTCCTGTAGACCTGCCCACAGCCTTTTCTACACGATTGTGGTAAACTGCCTTCTGCAATGCTTGTACTGGTAACTGTCCATCCCATGGGGGAACAAGAAGGTACAGTTAGTCTGTTACAATATCGACTAGGCCTGTTCACCGGTCGGTCAAGATTTGGCTTGTCTTAGACAAGTCATCTCCATCCATTTCTGTCTTGCCCTACGCGGCAGGGCAGGTGGCACCTGGGTTAACTCCACTTCTCCCTCCTCATCTTCAGCTGGTTGGTGATCTGGCAGCAACCACGTCACTCTCAACTCCCTGTGTCAAAGTGTACCTCCTTGGGTTTGGAGCAAAGGGATTTCTGGATTCTGTAGGAGACATCATTTGGAGTGTGGCCGACTTTAATGGATGGGGTATAGAGCCATACAGATTGTCCAGGTTCATAGCCAGTCCCCCGTGCTCATCAATCATAGTGTCTCTTTTGGTGTAATTGACTTTTCCCCAAGTGGCAGTGAGTGAACTCATGCGCACTTTCCATCTTCTCTCGCAGTCCTTGTGCGTACTCGTGCAGATCCACCATGGAGTCTTGTTCTTCAGGGGACCCAACCACAAGATCCAAGGGAAGGCTGATCTCCCTTCCCAGCATAAGCATATTTGGAGTAAGCTTGGTGCTTTCGTGCTGCATCGAGCTGTAGGCCATCATTACATACGGCAAGTGCTCATCCCAGTCTTCTTGTTTTTCCTCCACAAAAAAGCTCGGCATCGTTTTCACCGTACGATTCAACCTTTCCACCATTCCATCCGACTGGGGGTGAAATTGTGTGGTGTGGGTCTTGTGGACTCCAAGCAGCTTGCAAACATCCTGGAATAACTCAGCCTCAAACTCACGTCCTTGGTCTGTATGGATTTTCCGAGAGGTGCCAAACCGCGTGATAAACTGCTAAACGAGGACTCTGGCCACTGTTTTAAAGGTCTGATCTGGGATTGGGAAAGCCTTGACCCACTTGCTGAAGTAGTCAGCGACTACAATGAATGATGCTAGCATTTCCTGCTCGGGTCCTTGGAAATGTGCCAGTGAGGTCACTTGCGCTTCATTGGCGCTCCAACCATGTATTGCTGGAGAGGAGCCCTTAATGGTCCGGGGGCGGCTTCTTAGACCCGCACTTGTGGCAACATCCTTCTGCCTGGCCCTTCATCTTCCTCCAGTAGACCGTAGCCTAGCTACCGTCCTGCTCATCCCCAGATGGCCGTAAGTTCTAACGTTGTGCACCAGCCTCAAGACCTTCGTCACCTTCGTCCGAGGAACCACCAATTTCCATGTCGAGGACTTGCCATCCGGGTGCTCCTATCTGACCCTCAGGACACCCTGGATCACCAGAACTTTGTTCCTTCACCCAGTGCTGAGACTGTAGCCAGTGTACCACCTTTTGCAGTTCCAGGTCCACCTGTTGTTCTCGCTTCACTTCCTCGAGGTTCCATGCCTCGATGAGCCCATCGAGACCATCGGGTACTTTGTTGCCTGTCATTTTCTCTCCATCCTCCTTGTTCCTCACAACTTTTGTTGATTCTCAATGGTCTCCTCTCTCTGCGTGTGATGTTGAATCGCACAACATGAATCTGCCACTCCTAGATCTGCCCCAATTGGTTTGAGTACAGCGGATCCCTTCCGAGTGGAATGGATCTGCCCATTGGTTTGTGTACAGCGAATCAGCCCCACTGGGTTGTGTACAGCGAATCCTTTCTGGTTGGTGTGGATCTGCCCCACTGAATTGTGTACAGCGGATCCTGTCCGAGTGGAATGGATCCGCCTCATTGGTATGTGTACAGCGGATCCCTTCTGAGTGGAATGGATCCGCCTGATTTGTTTGCGCAGTGTGTTTTTGGCCCCCACTCTGTAGTTGAAATCCAGGGGGTTCAGTCGGAGTGGAAGTAGATGTTTCCAATCTGAAATTCCCATTCTGGTCATGACTGGTCTGGTCCCAGCCCAGACCTATCCCAGCCTACACTATTCAGGCTCACAGGATTAAAACCTGCTCGTCCAGACTGGAGTTCATGTGCCGTAGAACATAAGTATAGGGAAGACAGGTAGAGGGGTGGGAGATTTGACCTTGGGTAGAGGAGACCCTGCAGTCAGGGTTTGGGACAGGAAAGATGTGTTTATCTTGCAGGGTTTGTAACCGTTATGCCTGAGGGTTGTCTTGATGTACCGTAGTTCCTTGGGTCGCATAGGTTGTAGTCGCGTTGTTCAAGAGTGCGGTTTACCAATTTCTTGATGCATGGTGATTAAAGGAGTGCTGGTTGAGGTAGCAATCCGTATGGGTGGGCTTTCTGTACACGTTGTGGTGTAAGGAGGCACCCGATACTTCAAAGCTGTGTCAGTATAGGTAACGTCTCAAAGTATCAATTGTGTCTCGCTATTAAAGAGCACAGGTTATCTGGATTACAATTGGTGTCGTTAAGAAATGTTCTCATTTATTTTATAACCCGGTAGTTTAGCTATACGTGAAAACATAACCTCCGTATATTCACCTCCAGTAGCGGAGGTAATGAATACGAATAATCTGAATGCCCTTTTTCGTAATATGCTGAAACTTTCACATAAAATCCAGGGGATTAGACCCCAATAATTTTAGAGGGAGGATGGCGATGACCGATGCAACCCCTACCCCCAATAAAATGATTAATGATTTTATGTTTAAAAATGTGCCCCAATGGTGATGCACCTAGGACCCCAGGCATTTAAAACCTCCATCGTACAGCGCGCTCACCTGAATTCATGCCCCCTCATCCCTCATCCCCCATCCCAATGTTCACAATGGCTTTGAGCCCTCCGACTCGGTGGATATATCTCTTGATTGTTACAACGTATGAATACATTTTACCAAAAGTGTATACGGGCTTCAATAATAAAAATCACCACATTATGAGTTTTCAAGAACGTTGGTGTGCTGTAGGCCCTATAAATAGTGGAAATGGACGTAGGCCATGGTCGAGCGGTTTAGTGCATCGGATTTGTGTTCTGATGGCCGAGTTGTCAGAATGTGGGTTCGAATCCCAGCCGCGACCGGGGTGCTTGTGTCAGGAATAATTTATGAGTTGATGAGCAGGGGGTAATAATGTAATGCGCCTTGAGCACAAGTCTGGTGAATACGTGCGCCATATAAGTCATTATTATCATTATCATTATCATTATCATTATTATTATTATTATTATTATTATTATTATTATTATTATTATTATTATTATTATTATTATTATTATTATTATTATTATTATTATTATTATTATTATTATTATTATTATTATTATTATTATTATTATTATTATTATTATTATTATTATTATTATTATTATTATTATTATTATTATTATTATTATTATTATTATTATTATTATTATTATTATTATTATTATTATTATTATTATTATTATTATTATTATTATTATTATTATTATTATTATTATTATTATCATTATCATTATCATTATTATTATTATTATTATTATTATTATTATTATTATTATTATTATTATTATTATTATTATTATTATTATTATTATTAGGCCTGACACGGCCGGAAATGGCCCAAAATGGCTCAATATTTTGAACTCTGAATTTTGAACATTTTCTGGCAGAAGAACCCGCAGACCCCTTCCTACGGACTTTACTGTCTGCTATATTTTTTTATCACCAACCTAAAACTGTTCATACCGATCAACGTCACGTTATCCTAGTGGAACGAGCTCTCGTCGCTTGTGTGAATTAACACGAGTATAATGCATGCGCAGATTGTTTCTTACACCCGAGAGTAGCAAGAGTATTCCCGCCCAAATGTACCCAGTATGAAGGGGAGTGTACATGAGTTTAACAAATTTCGTAATTTGCTCCCCCCGGTCAAAAACTGCACAAGAGTTCTTAGATCCAATGCTCAAGCCTCCTTAACTGTTCCTTTTTACAATACTGAGAGATATAGAAATTCCACCATACCCGCCATAACCAGACTCCTCAATGCCAATGTTGGAACCTCTTAGTTGTTTTAATTTTTTTTTTACCCCTTGTCAACTTGTGCAATTCGTATATTTATTTTTAGTATTTTTAGTATCTTTTAACTGTGTGTTTTTATATAATTTGGTGTGAATTTTAATGTAATGTTTTAACTCCTTTGTACATTGAAGCGCTTTTGGCCTTTGGGCCATATGCTTAATTTGATGTGAAATAAATAAACCAGAAATATAAATATAACATTACCATCTTCAAATGGCAGTCGATTTTGTCCCAAAGGCGCACAGTAGTAGTTGGTATATACTTTCTTTGCCCGACTGTAGTCTAAGGATTCTTGCGACAAATCAAGGGCATCCAATGTGAGGAAACCACGTTTCTTGAGCTGTATAAAAAAAATAATAAAAAAAACGAACAATTTCAAGAGGTCTTAGCCCGGTGTGACTCACGAAAGCGCTCGGTTAATCAAACGTATCGCTTGGTTGCAGTCGGTCTCTGGCTCTGAGGTCATAGAAAGGCTGCCTAAAAAAAAATAATAATAGAGCTCAAGTTTTTGTTGGTACAAGCACAAGGTGTTCAGTCAAATTACCATCGATGATGTCACAATCATATTTTTCAAATGTGGATCATCTTTTAATTATAAAAATATAAATTTCATATTCAAAACACCTATCAAATTTGATAGAATGTGTTGAATTTGAACTTCCTGTTTGGACCGCAAGTAAAGTTCAGATCAGGTTATTTGAAGGTCATACATCTGACACAATAAAGCTTCCTCATATTCATGAAAAAATAACGTTAGTATCTACTTTGGTTCAGGAGATGGTTTTTCATAATTATATACTTAGAACTACATCAGCGTGCAAAGCTGAACATCTTAACTTACGGTTCAGTTACCTTACTAAATTTTTCACGAAAGTAATACACTGAATGTCTTTTATCATCGAACTAAATTTTGTGAAATGGAATTTCCGAGATGTTTTGGGGTCATGTCTGTATATGACAAGTCACGTAATTCGAGGTCTATAAGATGCAAAAATTGTGAATATATATCTTTCCTGGTTAATGAGATATGACTTTTTGAAATATTAAAACTCTATTTGATGTAAATCGATATCTGATGATGTCATAATGACGTCACAACTTCATTATGACATCATAAAAACGGAAGGTTGAGAAGACAAATCATTAATATGTGGACTTTAATATGTGCTGTTCATGCTGTTCATTTGTCTTTTCTTGAAGAATCCGCAACTTTTCCAGAAATGGAACACGTTGCCAATGAAACATTTTAATTTTACTAGTTAAGGTGTTTTGCAAATGGGGGAATTAAACCTTCTGTTGCACGAACACCTAAATATAACTCTAATTCTGTAAAAGAACTGACCGTAACATTTTGTAGTAACGATATCAAGGGTACTAACATTGAACTTTTTTCGTCGTGCGAAAAGGGCTTAATCCGATAAGTGAGTAAAGTGACTATTGTTAAAGGATTATTCGCTGGCTTGTGATTTTGGAGCATGGATCGAAGAGTCGCCACTGCTTACCTGAACCTGCCCTGAAAACCCCAATTTTTGAAAAGTAAGCAGACGGGAAAGCAATAGCGACAAGTGATCATAGCTACTGGGTTTAGTGAAGCAATTAAAGTATAAATGTACATGCAATTGGGGTGAGTGCAGAGTATGTGTGCATACCTCTTGACCGACGAGTCCAGTCCCAGAAGCACAATCAAGCAATCGGCTGGTTTTATCAGGAATCCACTGCGAAATGTGCTCAGCAATCGTAATGTAGGCAACGTAGCCAAGCGCAAACTTCTCCTGTATAACAAAAATGATACTATTGTTGTATTACCACTCTTGTGGGTCAACAAAATTTGCGGACGCAAACTTGTTGTGACAATATGAAATGGGGTTGGTTTATTATCATTCTCTCTACTCAACAATAATGACATGTATAAAAATAGTGGTAGCGTTGTTCATGTACATGTCAACAGTTAGACTTAATACTTGTCTTGTACTTTACATATCCATATACGAGTTCCGAATGGTGTGTACGAGTACCAACTATAAAGGGATCGGATACAGCCAGTAGGACTATCATTCGTTCATGTGGCTTGTCACTCGGTATACGGTACGGACACTGCTACACCGAGAGACGGACGGCTGGTCAGTCTCGACGACGGGGATCACCAGGGACGGGTTGTCTGGACGGGGCCAGTGTGTGTATCAGGCCGCACTAGCTAGGCGAACCATAGATGGGCGAACCAATGGTCATATTGACGCACTGCACCATTGGTTCAACGAACGAGGCACTACATACATACATAAGTTTTACTGCTTCTTCAGTTACTGAAGAGTTGCAGAGTGTTTCCACTGATCTAAACTTTACACAGTTCCGCGGCTTTAAACAGTTCGTATTCGTTTTCATACCGGGATTGAACTTGTTTGAACGTAGTGTTGATCATTTTACCACGTTTTTTGTTTTTGTCGGCGCTTAGCATCATGCGTTTCATGATGAGATCATTTTCCGCGCGAATGAGGTGAGCAACGTACTTTTCCTGTTGTTTAGAAACAAAATCTGAAATTGATGGTACTTTGCAGAAGCGGTAGAGATCGGCGGTAGTGTACCAATATCGAAAATCTGGCTCACCGCCGTCGTGATCTGGATGTCTGCAAAAGCCGTTACGAATCATCTTGCGTAACATGATTTGATAACAAGCGTTCAGTTTCGTTTGTTGCACTTTGGTGAGTGACCAGTTGGCACAGTTGTAGCAGAGTCTTGAACGAACAAAAGAGTTAAGAAATTGGATGCGAATCCACAGGTGTATCTTTCGGTTCAGGAAAAGGTTTTTCATGGAATTGAATTTGATATCAGCACAGTCGATGCGTGCGTTAATTTCGATGGCTCCAGTGGTGCACTCGCGGTGGTTTATCAACGAGCCTAGGTAGCGAAATGTCTGGCACGACACAATCGGTAAATTTTTTATACATATTTTGCTGTCTTTGTTTTCATCTTCACCAGTCGGATCAATGGTCATAAGTTCCGTTTTCGATTTATTAATCTGGAGTCGGTACTTTTTGAAAATATCATCGATGAGTTCAGCAGCTGATTGCATGTGACCTAGTTCAGTGCAAAACAGGATAATGTCGTCTGCGTAACCACTCCAAGGGCACCAATTGTCGCCTCTAGGTGGGTAATTTCTCCGTTGACTGCGATTGCAGAATGTGCCGGTATCGTACTTGTGCTGAAAAAATTCTATTTTTTGTTGGGCTGCTTGGAGGAGGAAGACACGCATCACCCAATCTAAGAACAAGTTAAACAGGCAGGGGCTCTCGGATCCTCCCTGTCGAACCCCTGCTGTTGTCGGAAATGTTGCGTCAGTGCTGCGGTGGTAGAGCGATGTCGACGTGTACAAGCTTTCCAGGATATCGATGAGTGCATTGTCGGTGCTACGGAAACGGAGACGAACAGTCTCGAACATCCATTTGCGTACCAGTCCATCGAATGCCGCTGACAAATCGATGAAAAGGAGGTGTATTTTTTGCTGACGGCTGATTGAAATCTGTTGAGCACGTTTTGCAATGAATACACCGTCCGTGCATCCACGACCAGTCACGAAACCGTTCTGGAATTCTGAGATTTGAGCATTGTACCATTTCTGAAGCCGTTTAAGAATGATCTGGATTAGAACCTTGCAAACACTTGAACCAATGCTGTTCGGTATATCGCACTGTCATGGATCGGATCGGATCGAATCGCACAGATATCATTCGGAACCGCACTTCCCCCCCGAGATCAGGAAATCTCTGGGTTTATATAGGAATCTGGGGCCTAGGAATGAATAAAACATTAGCCTATAGTTTAGCGTCAATATTTATCAAAATCAAAGGGTAAGATTCGTAACACTATTCACATTTTTAGCTATTTCGATCGTACTGCATTGTGGTTGTGAACGTAATTTCGGCAAGAATAAAGCCAAAAGGCAGTAAAGGTATGGGGGTTTGACCAATCACTTTTGGCCACAAGCCCATGCGCACATTGTAAATATAGCAAGTTGCAGAAATCTATAAAAGGCGCGCAGCGCTAGCGCAACTAGCAGCTCAATACCCAGTTCATGACTTGGATTGATCAAGGCGCATCGGAACGGTTTGGTCTAGGCCTGGGCGAATAGTTCGATTATTCGAATATTCGCGAATAGTTGTTGCTAACCGTACTCGTATTCGCGGTTTTTGAACTTTTTTTATTTTATGTAAGTCGCCCATCACAAGGCCAAAAGGCCACTCAAGGTGAGGGCTAACAAGAAAATTAGTCGGGCTGGCGCGAATACCTGCAACTATTCGCGAATAATGACCATTCACGAGTAATTGCGAGTAATAATGTATTGCCTTTGCACTGCATAACTTGCGGTCGTGAACGTTTGCTAACTATTCGCGACTACTATTCACGAGTAACACCGCCAATTGCACAGTTTTGTCTAGGCACTGCTGGTAGTGGTACACATTGTAGTATTCGTGAGCTATAGTAATGCCTTTGAGGAAGCCGTCATGGCTGGTTGGATGGCTGACAGTGACTGCAGCGACTGATAACAGAGACATGCCGCGTTATACATAACAGTCTTGCCATTGTTCAGTTCATGGGTTGGCTGATGTTTAAAATACTTGAGAGTAAATGTAATACATTGTACAAAGAAGAATAAAATCACTTTGCCTTGGCCAACGTGTTTAGAAATATCTACTGGTTAATGATGTGAATTATAAATTATAAGGTATAGTTAAAAACAAATGCTAGCATCCTTGTGAATTGCCTGGGAAAATGGGACAGAGGGTTCTCCCCACATACAAGCTATTGTATTGGCCCGATACGGAAAGATTTTTGGCCGATACGCTGCCAACCAAAATTGCCGAGCAAATTTTTTCCACCCGATACGCTCTATTCTTTGAGTACCTTTATTGTTTGTAGTGAAAAAGTGGTCCAGGGAATAACTTTCGTGTACACACCTACACCGCTCTGTTTACATGCCAGCATGTTTATCACGCATGCACTGAATGAAATTCACATCACAGAAAACCACAGTGAAACCACAGTGAAACCACAGTGAAACCACAGTGAAACCACAGTGAAACCACAGTGAAACCACAGTGAAACCACAGTGAAACCACAGTGAAACATCGACCCCAATAAATCATGAATATGCAACACAATGAACATATCCAATGAGAAAAATAATAAAATAGCAACTATGCAAATCTATCCAATCACAACGTGCGGAAATGGGCACGTGATACTGGGATCCTGAATTACAATCTCGTTCACAATGCACACAGTCTGCAGCTCAAATCATGCATCTAAAACAATACATGTAATGTACATAGTACCAAATCAGTTCAGGGGCGCTGGGCACTACGTGCTTCGAAGGCTTTTTAAGCATAGTGCGGGGCACACCGTGGAAGCTGTATTTTTTTGTGAACAACGAATAACGTCAAAACAGTTCACGACCGCATGTTATGCAGTGCAAAGGCAATACATTATTACTCGCAATTACTTGTGAATGGTCATTATTCGCGAATACGAGTACGATTAGCAACAACTATTCGCGAATATTCGAATAATCGAACTATTCGCCCAGGCCTAGTAGCGCCGTGGGATCGTGTATCATAAACATACAAACACAGTTTTGAACCAAAACTAATGGGGCCGCCACTTAGTGCATGTACGAGTTATGGGGGACCAAAAGTGGTAAACTCAATTTTCTGTCATTTTGACAGTAGAAAAGCAGAATGAACGTTTTCTTAAAATGCATTTTTCTAGTTTTCTAGTAACAGAAAATGATATTTAACGTTTTGATAAAACCCATTTTTCAGCTATCCAAAATTTAGATTTTACATTTTCTCATACATTGGCGGTCCAAAAGTGGACATGTATTATTATGATTTTCTACCAGCCGAAAACCAGATTGAACATTTCGGACAATCCCATTTTCTCATTTTCTACTTGCCGAAAAGCAGATTGAACATTTTGGACAAATCCCATTTTCTCATTTTCTACTAGCAGAAAAGCAGATTGAACGTTTTAGACTAACCCATTTTTTCATTTTCTTCTAGCCGAAAAGCACATTGAGCGTTTTGGACCAACCCATTTTCTCATTTTCTACTAGCCAAGAATTAAGCATGAACTAAGCATGAACATATTTTGGTGAAATTTTCCACCCCACGTTCATTCTGCTTTTTTACTGTCAAATGACAGAAAATATAGTACTGTGCGTACGTGTTGTTGCTATTCATCGTCAACCGTAGACAGGCTACAAGTCCTTGATTGATAGGTCATGCATAATCCGTCACTGTGCGTGATCCTTGAATTACTGATTTATTAGGGACCCTACATTAAGTTTAGATAGAACCCCCATTAATTAAATGAAGAAATTATACCGGTTGAATTGAGAGTAAACCCTTTTGTTTCAGTGTAACTTTTTGTTATCAGGTTAAGTCGTCCGTCTAGTCATCATCTTGTCAGTCCTCATTCTTGACTCTGTAAAACTCATCGTCGTCATCACCATCTTCACCTTCACCATCATACACCATCTTCACTTACAACCCCAAGCGCACATTTTAGACTCGTACGTCACACATCAGACTCCTGGGTTCTGTTTAATAGTGGATTGTTGAGACACGCCCGTTTTATAGCGACAAGAGGGTTAGACTTGATCGTTACAATAAT
Organism: Zoroaster sp. YZ-2022; assembly: GCA_029582265.1. NCBI lineage: Eukaryota > Metazoa > Echinodermata > Asteroidea > Forcipulatida > Zoroasteridae > Zoroaster > Zoroaster sp. YZ-2022. The sequence goes on along the minus strand of CM055821.1, from coordinate 21,173,011 downwards.
GTTCGCCTGGGGTTAAGACATCTCGACCCTTGTGACAACTCAACCTATAAAATCAACGACAATATGCAAAAACATAGGCCCTACACATTTTAAAAACGTGTTCATGCCCATTGTCGGTGCCGATTTTCGGTGCCGATTTTTCTCCCTCTCCCTTGTGGACGAATGCGAGATATAAAATAATAAATTTAAAATTATTACAAAACGTATTTTACCGGATTTCCTGAATCGGAATATATTTGATTGCATTATAGAAAGGAAACCAATTTTTTGGAAAAGTGAATATAATTATGTCATAAGCTTGGTTTAACGTTAACAGTAGCGCCTAAATGACTGGGACATTATTTACTGTAAAACCATATTTCTTATTTTGAAAAATGTGTAATGATCCAATGAAAAAAATGTTTGGAATATGTCGTCAAAATAACACTATTTGGCCTGTGCGTTGGACATGCCTTTCTGGCGAATATCAACCATTTTCATTCAAGTTAATACTATACCCGACTCATTCAGTAAAAAGATTCCCAACTCAACTCAGCGGGTTGTCAATTTGACTACTAATAATAATGTGTGGACTTATATAGCGCACGTATCCACCAACTAAGTGGTGCTCAAGGCGCATTCTTTTTTACGTGCATTACACATCACTCCCTGATAGCAGAAACACGTAAAAATCACGTGTTAATCTCGTTGTGTTACACGTCTTTATGACGCCTTCAAATGACGTCTTTATGACGTAAATTTGCACAGATGTAAGACGTCATAAAGACGTTGTACGTCCCACGTGATTATTACGTCTTACCCAGTGGACACACGACGTCTTTAAGACAATAGACGTAAATTATCGAACGTCTTATAAATGTCTTACTTTGGTCGTATATGCAAAACAAAACGACGTCTTTTTCTGACGACTAAACGACGTCGTTTAGTCGTCGGCACTGTACAAAATTTCCTGGTGCCCTAGCTGCCAGGTAGAACACCGTAAATTTTGAGGTGGAAGTTTTACAAATTGTGCCGTACATTTAACGGGATTTTTGTATGGTTGGAACGCTACATCTGCTATGGGATGGATCTGCAGATACTTGAACTAATCAATGCAACTGTTTATTGTACACAATGTTTTTTACTTGCCTGCACGTACACGTAGTCTGGTTCTTTTTTCAACTACTCCTGATCCTCTCCAGTTACTAATGTGCAGAACATGTATCCTTTATATATACTGGGCCGGATAAATAAAAAGTAGCAATTGCTTTTACTAGTCATTTTCTTAAATCTTCATTAATAAAAGTGAGCAATTACTTGCAAGTAATTGCTTCCAGTAGTTAGCAAAAGCAATTGCTATGATTTTTAAGCAATTACTAGAGACATTAGCACTTGCTTGGAAGCATATAAATAAACCAGACCTTTTACTAATGACTTGTAGCACTTGCTAATATTTTTACAAGATACTAAATGAGGAGCTTACGCATTTGCTAACACTTGCATGTTGCATTACTCCTGCCATCATGGCCGAGTTTATGCATGTAAGGGAACATGAAAAGGTGTACAATGAAAGAATAAATCGTGATGAAGTCAATCCTACCAGATACCGGAAATTATTTCGGTTCAATTTTGAAAATTTGGAGTGGCTAGCACAGTAGCAGCAGTCGAAGTACTTGGTTTGAAACCAGCAGAAATGGCGCATGGCATCTTCGTAATAGTCGGGTTTTCATCCCCTTTGAAGATGTTGTACAGATCTTGTTCCCATGGAACCAAAACAATCTTCCTATTTCCTGTTTGCATTCCATCTGTTTTCTTCTTCACTTGACTTTTCATGTTTGCTATCTTTTTCAAAATTTGCTTCTCATCCATGGCTTTACCTGTTTTGGTAGCAATTGACATTTGTGCTTTTTTAAGTGCATTTGCCTTCATGTCTTTTACCCCCGGCAACTGACTTTTCTCGATTAGAACAGGGTACTCTTTGATTATACTACCGAACAGTTCGTTCAAAGATTGCTCACTATTTGTACCACTCCCCAATTCTTCGGCAGAATCCATGTTGCTAACACATGCCTCATATACAACCACTTGGCTAATCGGAACTGACCTCCCAACATTGTTATACCCATAAGCAATTGCTAACCCACCCAAGCAACAGGTGCTAGTCAAAGAAGAAGGTTATTTATACATTTTTAAGCAATTGCTTAACCTTCAGCTTTTACTTGTTAAGCAATTGCTATTGCTTGAGCTTTTACTAGATAAGCAATTGCTAACTTTTATTTATCCGGCCCACTGTCTTTTCGAAACTCTCTTTAGTCATGGTGGCATGCAATTATAATCTATATTTCAATATTTGAAATGTTGAATGTGCTTTTTACATAAACATAGAAGAAAACATCAAAATCTTACCTTTTTAATCATAAAATTAACAGTAAATTATTTGAAAATGGCCTTAAATCACCCATTTTTACATTTTTTTTGTTTTACATATTTAAACATATGGCCGCTCCCATTGCACTCTGGGATATATCCAATATGTAAATGATCTGACGTTACTTTGACCATGGAGGAAGGTTTCTTCCTCCATGCTTTGACATAGCTTTGCGCTCGAATCATTTCCATAACGGAGTTGATGAAAAAACGGAGTTTATGATAATTGGTTCACGTCAACAACTTTCTAAAGTTTCTATTCCTCATATTACTATTGGTGAATCTGAAATAACTCAAGTTTCTCAAGCTCGTAATCTTGGTACCATCTTTGATTCTACAATGTCACTAAATTCTCATGTTTCTAATATTGTTCGTACTGCATCATTTCACATCCGTAATATACAGGTAATAATATCTGAATTCACATGCTACTGAGCAAATTGTTCACTCTGTTGTAACTTCTCGGTTAGACCATGGAGGAAGGAAAACATAGACATGGGCAACTCACTTTTAATTGATCTTCCACGTACACAAATTGATCGTCATTGAGCCTAAAGCTAATCATTCTTAGGGTGATCGGTCTTTTTCTCATGCAGCACCACGTCTATGGAATCAATTGCCATCATAATATGTCAAATCATCGGCTTCTCTTATCCAATTTAAGAAAAACCTAAAACTCATCTTTTTAATGAAGCATTTATATAATGTTCTGTTTTTTCTGCTGTATTTTTGTATTTAAGTTATCTTGTTTTTCTTATGTATCAGCGCCATTTATTAATTATTATTTATTATATTATTTAATTATTATTTAATTATTATTTATTTAATTATTATTATTTAATTTTTTATTTATTTGTATTTTTTATTTTTTATTTATTTATTAATTTATTTTTTTCAAAGAATTTGTTTTCCTTTCTATAATGAAATCAAGGATGTTCCGATTCAGGAAATTATCGGTAAAACATGTTCTGTCATAATTGTTTTAATAATTTAAAATCTGTAATTTATCTCGCATTCGGATCGTCCACAGCGGGGAGAAAAGCCGCTTTAAAAATGTGTAGGGCCTAACTTTATGCTTTTGCCCATTATTGTCGTTGATTTTATAGGCCTTTTATGTTGTTTTAATTGAATGACATTCAATGATATTTATTTTTTGTATACATTTCGACCCTTCTTTTTATTTAACATTATATTTTACCAGGGATTAGGTATATTTACTATGGTATTTACTACATTCTAAAAAGGAGTTAAATATATCCCAAGAGTTAAATATATCCCAAATCTTTTCCCATTGTATATTTTTTATGAATCATATTTTGACTACAGGCAAGAGCGGGCAATTGTGCCTTAAAATCCCGTGGATAACACCTGTCGCTCACCTGCAAATGCCATGTCACATGCCGACGACTAAGTTACACCATGGAGGTAGAATTATTCTACCTCCATGGTTACACTGTTAAAGTTCGACAAGAACGCGTCTGTAAAGCAACGCACCGTCGCATGACTTAACGTTAAACTTCAAGTCATAAAAAAGTAATTTCGCCAACGTGTGTATTACAGGGGAAATTATTGAATTTGTGCTAGAATTTGATCCATAGGCCTACTTGGTGCTAGAATAAGCCGAGTGATCAATCTTTTTTTGAGGGAAAACGATGATCCACTTGAATAAAATTGGGTCAAGTTGTCACAGGAGGTCGAGTTATCACAAGGGTTGAGTTGTAACCCGATCACTATCACTGATCTCTATACTAACTGGATAGGATATCACGCTGATTGGCTGAAGCTCGTTGTTCGCCATCTTTGTTCAGGCGCATCCGTGACGGTCGGACTGGTCCTTGCTCTATGGACAGGTTTACTGCTACCCGACCAACGACAATGCCGAGTGCTGCTGAACCAGTTGTTATTGTCTGTATGGTAACATGACATTTGACTCTTGACCTTTTGGGGGAACCAACATGGCGGCCGGTTACTTCAACCGAGCGCAAGTTTTAAAAAAAGGGGGTCGAGTTGTCACGAGAGTCGACTTGTCTGGCAGGTCGAGTTGTCACAAGAGTCAAGATGTCTTATGACCGTTCGTCTATTCCTTCCTCCATGGTCTATATAGTCTACAAATCTATCTATATAACGGCCAGCTCAAGCAATACGTCCAAATCTAGTAGTATTACAATACTATATCGGGTGAATTTGATGAGAGAAGTAACTTAGGCCTACAGGTTTTCGAAATAAACATTTTTCTTCACTTTGTATTTTCCTTTAAAGGCACCTGGCACTGGTATTTTGTCCAAATGTAGCTTTTGTCATAAATATATACATTTTTATGAGTGGAATGTGAATAAACAAGTAACTAAGGTTACAGAAATAGTGGTTTTATTGTATTTACGACTTTAGAATAGCATTGACACATGGTGGCGCTGTTCGTGACGTCATTCGAGGCGGGGATATTTGAAGAGAAAATGTGTAGTCTGGCCCCATACATTACGTCTGGGTACCTGATCGGTACGATGCGTCACCGAATCCGAGTAACCGAATCCGAGAGTACGACAATGAGAAACCTCAATCAAGCCTCAAACCATTTCCATATTTTAAATGAATAAAAAAGCAATATGAAGAATTATATATATGACTACTGTACTACTACTAGTCATGCTAGTGCAAAGAAAGCGAATCAATTAATTATGTAATTAATCTCTGACAAACCTGACAGAATGACACATTGGTCATTGCACTATAGTCTATACACAACTGTCAAGTCTGTCATGAACTGCCAGCACACATACTTACAAAATGTATGCCTAACCTGTAACCTAGTTTCAGATGAAACGACAACGTAAAACAAGGCCCAAGGGGAAGCATGCAAGTTTTCACGATATAGGTGCAGCAATGCCGCTAGTGCTACGAAAACTGCATAGCGTCACTGCATAGCGCTGAAAACGACGTCGGACAGGACCACTTTGCCCTCGTTATCCTGACTTTCGCTGCCCATAACCGCCTATATTTGGGATCAGCTGGAAACAGATGCAGGCTGACCCCATCTTTAGTTGTTTTGTTGCATCCAGCAGCAATACACCTGGTCGGCATTGCTGGGAAAATGCCGGAAAATGCCTTTTTTTATAACAAACCAAACCACACGTGTGTAAACACAGGCAATTCTCGAGGGCGTCGAGGGGGGTCGATGTTCCATCAGCGGCGAATCCTTCCTCGAATGACGTCACAAAAAGGGATGGGCGGAGTCACCCTCCAAACAACTTCATATTGTTTTTAAACATATAAATCCTGACAAATAATCACTCAAACAATTTGTTTATTGTTAATACACATATACTTTATTGTTTAAATCAATAAAAAACCTATTGCCAGGTGCCTTTAACATTTGAGGTTTTTACACGTAACCTTATATTACCTTACCTTCTCGTAGTTCCCGTCTTTAACCCATTCTGCATACAAATCGCTCACCAACTTTTGATATTCCTCAACTGGGAGTGTTGACTTACCGGAGCATAATACCCTCTTAACCTCAAGGGATTTTTCAATTTGGTCTATATCAGTTGCACAATCCATGAGAATTAAAACTGTTTGCCGTATGTCACACCACAAAAGCTTTGCGTGAGCAAATGTATCCTAGTCGCAAATTAATGATACGCACTGACCACCACAACGAATCTATGAAGGAACTCTATGTATGGACATAGAAAGTATGGGTTGACCTCTGGCTGGCCGGCACGCCACTGATCTTGATTCTACGTCATCATTATGACGTAACTCAGTGATCACATGAGATAGCGCTCACCGCCCAGCAAGATAATTGTGCTTTCAACCCAGCTGAGGATCAGACGTAATCGTTCTAGCGCTCTTCGAGCCTACACTGTGCAGTGTGTGCACGCTACTATGACCGAATCTCTGTTAGAGTTAGATAATTTGTCTGCCTTGTCAGACTTTTCCCCCACATTCGTCTCCTATGAGCAGGCACGTGCATACATAGGTCCCAAAGGGTGCTTGAGCCCCTGCCCTTTTTGCCTAGTATAAAAAGTGCCCTTTTTAGCCCAAGGTTTTTTTTTTTTTTTTTTTTGAATGAATTATTAAGTTCCTGTTGCGCATAGACTGCCCTGCCTAGTTGAAAGATGTCAGGATAGAATAAAATTAGAATAAATATTAGGTCAGCAGAGATGCCCCTTACTATTCCTGTGCACGGGCCTGCATGTGCCCCTCCGCGAAACTAGATTTCACGCATAGCCGCGCGCGCCTATACGTCTTTGATAGGCAGGCACACGCTGTCACTGAAACACGAAATTGACATCCCGCTCCCACTCGAGACCTATGTCTTACAGTTAGCCTACTTCAAAGCAACTACTACACTTACTTCATTAGGTAGGTAAGCTATTTGCCCCAATACATGTTCATTTTCGGTTTTGTGTTATTGGTGCACTTTATGATTGTAATGTTAAAAACCATATTATGCGTTTTTATTAATAAATAAACGCCCAAATTTTTTTTAGCTCGCGCGCTACGCGCGCTCGCATGGAATTACACTGCCCTTTTCAGACTCTGAGCCCCTGCCCCTCTACAACCCTGTGCACGTCCCTGCCTATGAGAGTGGAGGCGAATAGAGAAATTATGGAGGAATCTCTAGATGAACAGCCAACATCACCCGCTGTTAAACAAGGTGGTAAAGGCAAATCCAGCAAAGGTAAACCTAAAGGTAAATTGTACCAGCACCTAAGCAAAGACGGCAATCCAGAGCCAAGGCTCCGGTGCCATCCCAAGGGGGCGACAATTCGCACCCAGAAGTTATGCAAGAGGGCTTCGCAAAAATTGCAGGAGCCCTCACAGCTCAGGCTGCAGGGTCAAGTGATGGTAAACGAAAAAACATAACCGAAACAGGGTTTCCTTTACCAAAAAAGCCAAAAATGGCAGACCCCATTATTTAGTGCAGATGAAAATTCTGATGCACACATTGAGGACCTAATGGCCTCCACTAACAATGCTGAGGACCAAGACTGTTTAGGTGATATTCAGCAAGAATACCAGGCTGAGGATAAAGTAGGTCCGAAATTAAAGGACAAACTGGCGGCCTTAACAGATAATATTTTGAAATCAAAATTGTCTGAGGAAAACTGACCGCAAAACAAAACAACTATTGCCGGCCTCAAAACTGTGGAAAACCTCACAAAACAACTGTTAATCCAGAAATCTGGTCACAGCTTAAACCGGGCACAAGATCTCGTGACATCAAATGTCAGAAGGTACAGGGGCTTTTAATATCGGCATTTGTGCCCCTTCTTCAATTAACAGATAAACTCCTGGCAAAACAAAACTCAAAAGAGGAGGTAAAACTGGCCTTAGATTCCATAACTCTGATGGCAAATGCCAATTTGGAACTAAACAATCGTCGTCGAGAATTAATCAAGCCAGACTTAAATGCCAAATATCGGCAGATATGCACCCAAAGTGTTTTACACACAAAAAACCTATTTGGAGAAGATGTACCAAAGCAGGTACAAGATATTAACACAACCAACAAAGTTGGTATAAAGATTGGCAGATCGAGTAACCATTATGGGTTCAATAGGGGTGTAAACACTAATTGGAATGCCTACAGAGGTCAACACTCCCAGAGCTACAATACATCTCGGGGGTCAACATTAAAAAACTGGCGAAACACCCATTATCAAAGGGGAAGTTATGTAACACGCCGAGGAAGAAAGGACATGGGACGCCAATAAATTCCTCGCATAATGATGCAATCAAGGTGCACGTACGTTCTGCTCCCATTGGCCCTGCAATATTTAGTTTAGAATCGTGCACCAGCGTGCTGGTACCCGCGCAGGCAAGTAAAGTTCCCGCGGTACTGCAACATTCCTTGACAACAGAGGTCGCCCAAATGTAAACAATCAACTTTCTAGCGCGCCGAGTTTAAATAACTTTTCCTTCAAATTGACGTTACAAACACTCCAACTCATGAATAAACGACACACACGAACATTGAGTGACAAAACTACCAAGAAGATGTGTAATGGACCAGAAATTGGTTGCTAAGGTAATGATTTTTTTTTAAAGTAAGGGTTAAAAAACACTTAATTTAAATCCATAATTTCTCAGTTTCATAAGTTTTTGTGAAGAATTGGAAAATAGTTTTCACGAGATGAATGGTTTGAATTTACCAACACGCTTACACTTTCTTACTATATTTTTTCCTTTTCCTTTTTGGGGCATTTTAGAAACTGTAAAATGGAGCATCATCTTACTGTTCTGGAAGCACTTTGTCGAATCTGTGGAAACAGACAAATAAGCTCTGCCTATAAAGCGAAGCGAAAATCTAAAACAGTTGTAGTGATATGGTGATATAACATAAATTAATCAGAAAATTAATTATTGTTATTAAAATGATTCCCTTGCTTTACACGCGAGCTGCATGCATACGCGTGCTGCATGCGTGCGTAAGCGTATGCGTGAGTTGATCTTTCTAAGAAAATAATATTTTGTTCTAGAATGAAAATAATAAGTAAAGAGGTTAAATAATGTTTGCTGATGGAATAAGAAGTCAGGCGGAGATTGATTGGGATAAAGAGAGGAACTGATGAGTTTGCATCAGTGACTAATAAAAGAAGTGATCGTCAACTGGTAATCCTGTCTCATTGTTGTGTGTTTATTCAATCTTTGGCTCAATCGATAAACCCCGGACTTAGCACGAAGTCATTTACAATCACTTGTACGAGAGAACTCTACACCAAACTCAAGCCGCGTTTGTATGCAAGGATCAAGGACACTTTCTCACTAGATTTGACATGTGATAACCCCCAGTAGCACCCTTTTTCTCATATCTGCTTAAGCTGTCTGTCAAAAATCAGCAAAAACCGCAAATACCCAGAGATATCCCGTCTCCACTGGCCTGAACATGGAAATCCTTGTGAAATTTGCCGGGAGTTTTCACAGCAAAGCATAGGTGGTAGGTCATGCAAGAGAATGCGAGGAAGGCCAGCAGCAACTGACCCTACGAGACATTTGGATCAACCAACAGAGATTGAACAAATCTTACAAAGGCCCCTGACAGCTCCCATCACAAAGGATATAGAGAGAATTGCCACCCATGTACTAAAGACAAACTACATCATTCGGGAGGGGTAACAACAGAATTTTCAATATATGCAAACGTCTAGTCACTACCAAAAGAAAAATGATAGTAACGCAATGTTTACACATCCGTGAACTTCATACCTTCATGAATCATTTCTATTTTTTTATTTTTCCCTAAAAACTTTAACATCGTTTTTATAGCCCAAATAGAAGTGCCTTAATATCCAATGACAAAAATGTCCCCGAGTTGACTATTTTATCCACGAACAAATTCGCAGGGATTTTCTGTTTGGATTTTGTGGAAATTAGGCTCAACATGACGTGAAAGAGTCCTTGTTAACATAATAAGGGTCAATACACTGATACAATCATGAATAATGCGGCTAACAGTGATGACAAAAAAAACCGCGAAAACCTCGTTTGTTTACATCGCCTACTTAGTATGCTAATAAGCCTTGAAATCGCGCATGCGCACAAGCTAAACTTTGCCACAGAACGTACGTGGGTGAGCTATGTAAATGACAATAGAGCACAAGTAACACCCTTTGTAGCAGGAAGATTGCAATCGTTTCTTCCGAGGTGGAGACAGTTAACTTCAGATCCCACCATACTTGATATTGTTCAAGGGTTACACATTAGTTTGAAAGACCACCTTGTCAATGGACAGAACCAAAACAATTTAAACTAGATTCAAATGAACAACAAATCATTGATAAAGAAATTGGAAAACTCGTTATTAAAGGAGTGATAGAAAAAACCTCAAGAGATTGTGGAGATTTTATTTCGAATATTTTTGTACGTCAAAAGAAGGACGGTTCATACAGGATGATCCTTAATTTGAAAGGACTGAATAAGTTTGTCAAATATCACCACTTTAAGATGGAAACTTTGCAATCCGCTATTAATCTAATTACTAAAGATTGTTACATGGCAACCATCGATTTACGAGATGCATATTATACTGTGCCCATTGCGCAGGAACATCAGAAATACTTGAGGTTCTTATGGAATGATACTGTGTATCAATACACTTGCCTACCAAATGGTCTTGCATATGCTCCTCGTATTTTTACCAAACTGTTAAAGCCTATATTTTCTGTCCTTCGAGCTCATGGTTTTCAATCGGTAGCTTACATTGATGATTCACTTTTGTTTGGTGATACATACAAAGAATGTTGCAGAAATGTTCATGCAATATCTGATTTAATGACCCAAACGGGGTTTATCATTCATGAGATTAAATCAGTCTTTCAACCAGCAAAAACTTGTACGTTTTGGGGTTTTGTGTTAGATTCAGAAAACATGTGTATTTCATTAACAGAAGGAAAGTCGGTCAATCTTGAGGCATCATGCAAAACATTGCTACTCAAGAAATCACCCTCAATACGAGAGGTGACTCAAGTTCTTGGCAAATTGGTGTCAAGCTTTCCAGGCATATTATATGGCCAGTTATACTATCGCCATCTTGAATGGGATAAAATTGATGCGCTTAGGAACAATAACAATGACTATGATACTTTAATGGGTTTGTCACAAAAAGCAAAGAACGACCTGACTTGGTGGATTGAAAATATTGAATCCAAACAAACTCGTAAAAGTTTGACTCATTCCCAGGCAAATACATGTATAACGATATCATCAGACGCATCCCTTACATGATGGGATGCAGAATGCAATGGAGTGACATTTGGGGAATATTGTAACCCTCAAGAATTGCAAAATCATATCAATGTATTAGAACTCATGGCTGATTACATGGCTTTAAGGTCATTATGTAAACATTATAACTATACACATGTTCGGTTAAAAATGGACAATACAAGGCAGCAGTGTCTTATATTAACAATAATAATAATAATAATAATGTGTGGATTTATATAGCGCACGTATCCACCAACTAAGTGGTGCTCAAGGATGGATGGAATACATTCATATGGATGGAATACATTCAAGAGCATGCAATGATTTAGCATACATACATATGGATGGAATACATTCAAGAGCATGCAATGATTTAGCTCGACATATTTGGATATGGTGTATCCAAAGAGATATCTGGCTGTCCGCATCGCACATATCAGGCAAACTTAATGTGTTAGCTGATATAGAATAAAGACGTAATAATGTAGATACAGAATGGATGATCAAGCCGTTTCGGCAAATTGTTGAGCTTTATTTTACGCCAGATATTGACTTATTTGCGTCAAGATTGAATCACCAATTAGAAACTTACGTTTCATGGCAACCAGATCCTGGTGCATTATGCAATTGATGCATTTATGATTCCATGGAATGGCTTCCGTTTTTATGCTTTCCCTCCTTTTAGCCTGATTGGCCGAGTACTTCAAAAGGTGCAACAAGATCATGCAGAAGGCATGCTGATAATTCCCAATTGGCCAACGCAACACTGGTTTCCCGCAGTAATGAACATGCTGATTGCACTGTTGATTCCAGCAGCCACGGGTCCCCTTCAGCTTCCCCAAGATGTAACAGCGATGCATCCGTTACATCGGAAGATGTCACTACTTGTATGTCACTTGTGTGGAGAGGCCTCAAAGTGTCAGGCATTTCGAACCACACTGCAGCAGTCATTGTGTCCTCCTGGTGGGAACGAACACAAAAACAGTATCGGACATACTTATGCAAATGGCAATTATATTGTAGTGAAAGAAATATCAATCCCATTTCGCCGCTTTTAAGTGACGCTCTAGAATTTTTGACTGTTCTGTTTGAAGCTGGCCTTAAGTACAGTGCCACAAACACAGCCAGATTGGCGTTATCTGCAGTTATTCAGTTACCTAATTGTGTTTCTTTTGGTAGTCACCCGTTGACCTCAAGATTTATGAAAGGAATGTTTTGTAAGAGGCCATGTTTTCCCCGATACAAGACTATCTGGGATGTAAGCATTGTTTTACGCTATTTGAACGAATTGGAATGCAATTCAAGGAGTTGTCCCAAAAATTGACAACCTTATTTGCTTTGCTAACTGCACAGAGAGTGCAGACCTTGTTTTTGTTGTCACTAGCCAATTTAACTTTAACGGACACAGAGTGTCGATTTTCAATCCAGAAGTTACTCAAACAAACACGGCCTGGAGTTCATTTATCTGATATAATTTTACCTGCTTTCCCCTCAAACCAAAAGCTATGCGTGGTGTCAATAATGAAAGAATACTTGACCCGTACAGCAGAACTCAGAGGTACTGAACAGAAAATCTTTATCAGTTACACCAAACCTCACAAAGCAGTATCAAAGGATACTATTAGTAGATGGATTAAAGATGTTTTACGTAAGGCAGCAATTGATACTTCTCATTTTAAAGCTCACAGTGTTCGGGCAGCTTCAACATCGTCAGCCAGGGATAGTGGAGTTCCCATTCAGACGATACTCACAACAGCCGGATGGTCTGGAGCCAGTACATTTGCACGGCACTACAACAAGCCGCTTGTTAATGAAAACGTATTTTCCACAACAATTTAAAAAAAATAAAACCTGACCTATTCGAGGTTGATTATAACTGGAAGGTAGTTGAATGTATATCAAAGAATATACAGGCTATACCGAATAACTTGGTTTAGTATTCCAGTTATTTTGCAATGTGTATTTTTGCAGGTTGACTTAACAGTCTTGTGAATAAACTCTTGTGGAGAGAACTTTATTATTTTTCTAAGAAATATCTTTCTCTATATTTGGCTGATTGTACAGGCGCGGATCCAGGGGGGGGGGGGTCTGCGGGGGCACGTGCCCCACGGGTAAATTGAGTTAAAAATAAGGGGGAAAAGGGGGGAAAAAATTATTTAGTCTACATTTCGTTTGCAATCGGTAGTCTGTGATTGGGTGCAAAGCAAGCTAGTCTGGTTTCTTGACCCGATTCCTCCACGTCTATAAATTGTTCCGTTTCGTCTGAAGAAGGGTTGGGGTACCGTGTGGAAATTACAATCGCCGGTGTCAATTTACTGTCGGATTCTACGCCAGTACGCATAGGCTTGCGAAGTACGATGAGTCTTGCAGCTGATCTGCCGATGGTTTTAACACAGGGCAAGGAACAGTATGAAATCAAGCCCTTTTCTTGAAAATTTCAACTGGACTGAATTAAAACCAAGAAAAATTCCGGATAAATTAAAACTGAAGTCAAAAACTGCAAATTAAATGCCAAAAATCGGGGAGGGAGAAACTTATATTGTTGTAGTCATGACATCGCTAAAATAATGGCTAAAAATAATGGCTAAAATAATGATATATATATATATATATATATATATATATATATATATATATATATATATATATATATATATATATATATATATATAAACCCCTCAAAAAAAGTTCTGCAATTCAAATTTGATGGGTAATATATCTCTTGTTGCTTCATCATCATACATGAATGTGGTATCATCAGAAAGCTTGATTATTCCTCTTTACAATGATGTGTCATTTGTGATGCTTATGCAATCATGGAATGCGCAGTCCTTCTGAATATGCAGCAAGGTCAAAAATGAAATGTTGCAAAATTCGTTGTTTTCAATAGTTAATTCATCCAAACTTTAATGACAAAACAATGATGACACAGAAAATTTGTTTTCTCTCCTCTCCTTCTTTTATTGAGAAATGGTTACATGTCAGTAAGTCAGTAGCGGGTAGATGACCCGAACACAGCAACCACGGCCTGACACATCCTCCTCATGCTGTTCACCAGCCTCGTCACACGAAGCTGTGGGATGGCGTTCCACTCTTCAACAAGGATCAGCCGGAGTTGTCCAATTGCTTGGGCCTTTAGGAGATTCGATAAGCGTGGCATCTTTAAACATCTTACAAACGACCACTCAGTAAACTGCAGCTCTACCTCACACAAACATTATTGAAGGCACCATTGACATTCATGCAAGACATGCAAGACATGCACTGTCATCTGGGCACTATTCAAAACACATTGCATCTTCACAAGAAATGGAGACTTCGGTGTTGAAAACAATGCTTTTTGCAACATTTCACTTCAGACTTTGCCCCATATTCAGGAGTACTGCACATTCCATGATTACATAATCACGGCAGATGGCACATCATTGTACAGAGGAATAATCAAGCTTTTCAATGACACCAGTTTCTTTTTTCATACATCAGTAACAAGAAAGATATCATCCCTCAAACTTGAATTGCAGAAATATAAATATATATATATATATATATATATATATATATTTCTCCATATAATCTTGAAAACTTTTGCAAAAAAAGTCAGGTGAAACTGGCCAGGAATCGCCTCAGATTGCACCACAGAGCATCCAGAATCCAAAGTTTTCCGGGACCCTTAAGCGGGCTCCGAACCCAACGCCGTAAGGGCTTCGCGCTTCGCGCTCGCATTTAATAATAATAATAATAATAATAATAATAATAATAATAATAATAATAATAATAATAATAATAATAATAATAATAATAATAATAATAATAATAATAATAATAATAATAATAATAATAATAATAATAATAATAATAATAATAATAATAATAATAATAATAATAATAATAATAATAATAATAATAATAATAATAATAATAATAATAATAATAATAATTAATAATAAAGATTTGTAGCGCGCAAATATCCACCCTGCTGGGCGCTTAAGGCACGAAAACAAAGGGAAAAAAACATGATTACAAACAATATACAATGTTAGCATAGGGGAAAAAATGTTCGTGTTGGGTGTGCCCCCCGTCTAAAAAATTCCTGGATCCGCGCCTGCATTGTACCATTCAAAGTCTCATTTACCTGGCTCTAAAATCTCATGTGATCACTGAGTTACGTCATAATGATGACGTAGAATCCTAAAATTAAACGAGTTGATTAACGAAGTTTGATTGGGATTCTACGAATATATTATGACGTACCGGTAGCGAAGGAGATCACATGCCCTCCCGTATGTGGTTGGGCAACACTCTCCCCTCCCCTCCCTATTTATTTTTCAGGTACACTCGACTTTGCGGTAAAGAATGATCTTGCTGGGCGGTGAGCGCTATCTCATGTGACCTCCTTCGCTACGTCATAATATATTCGTAGAATCCCAATCAAACTTCGTTAATTAACTCGTTTAATTTTAGGATTATAGTAGATGATAGAGATCAGTGCACGCGGCGCCAGCGGCTGACAACACCACTGATCTCGATTCCACCTTACCATCATGACGTCACTCCAGAGACCAGCTATTGAACGGACGTGTCCGTTCTGCTCCGTTGCTAGTAAATGCGTGGGGTGGGAGATGACAACCTTCACGTGGTCCACCCTGTTTCAACTAATGTCATCAAACCGATGTATGCAGCTACTAGCACTCGAAGCTGCTCATCATCATACGAAAGAAGAAGTAAATGCGTGCACAGGCCAAAGCTTGTGTTATCACATTATATGTAATAACAGCATACTTTGAGTAAGTTTATACTAGGCCTATTAGAAAAAATGTTGTTGTTTTTGGCATTGTTTATATACAGCAGCCACTTTCATACATGTGTTCACTTTTGTGATTATGATTTTTTTTTCTAAAACATGTTTATTTGAAAAAAGTATGTGCTTGTAATTTTTTGGGGTACCTCATTTGAGAACTAATAAAAAATGTAATACTACATCACAATTATTGTAAGGAATATTTTGATTAAAGGCCGCTTTCCAAGATAGTCTGGTTCCGCTGTACGTTTTAACTGCTCAAGATGATATGGCATAAGTCAAGGTACCAGAGCAAGTGCCACATGTTATTGTTATACACTGACATGTGTTATTATATGCGGATGAAAGTGCTATAAGCCTTATCGGAATTGTGCGCGCAGTGAATTATGGGAAATGGGTTTTGTGCACATAGTCAATGGAGGAGAAAGGAGAAATGTTTGACGTTTTTTTTACATTTGATAGCAAAATTATGTAGAAATTTTTAAAAGAAATCAGTTAAATTATAAACTGAAAAATTAAGACAAGAATTGATTTCCCCCAAACCACGAAAAAACTGATTTCTGATCACTGGGTGCAACAACCATATTTTAGTCTTCCAAGCATTTTTTCTTCTAAAAAGGGGGTAAATTGCTGAAAATTTCATCGTTTTTAAAAAATAAATTATTAAGCATTATGATCAAAACGTGGTCAAACCCACATTAGATTATAAATTGGGGGTGTCGGTAGAGCGTAAAATTAAAAACATTAAAAAAAAAAATTTAAAAAAATAATAATAATAAGTAAATAAATAAATAAATATAAAATTCCTGCCACCCGAAAAACAAACCCTTAAAAAATAATTATTATCTTATCAAGAAACTATAATCTTTTTATTATATTATTTTGGGACCGTCTGATATTACCGCACGTTGCCCGACCGTAGATTGGGGGCATGGATCGCCGCCCATCAGATCTGAAATGAGACTTGCCTGTTTTAATTCCCACGGGATTAATATTGTATTAATTATATAGCTTTTGTCAAACCCCAATAAATTGTTGTATACAAAATAAAAACAATTGAATATCAGGAACGCATAAAAAGGCAAGTGGCACAAGGCACTGTTTTCTCCTTTTTACCATCCTTTAATTTATATGCAATATACATTTTTTGTCGATGGGGGTAATATTTCTAAAAGAAAATATGTTATAAAAACCGAAATAAAGAGCTTCTTGGCCGTTGGTAGTGATCGAGTTTGCCAAAAAAGTACATTGCAAATCATGTTCATGACGAGCAAAGTTATTCAGAAATCATCTGAGAGATCCTCCGTTTGCGTGGTTTCTGGGAATAAAAAAATTATTCTTTTCTTAATTATACAAATGTTCTGTATGTGATTTAACTAATTCTTAATAATTTTCTTCATAATTTTGCTATAATACGTAAAAAACGTCAATTTTTTGACCGACCACCTTTCTCCTCCATTGACTTTATGCACAAACGTGTGCGTTTCCAAAACCCAACTCCCACTGATCGAGGCAACCATTTTTATAATCTTATTCTACTTCCTTGAAATATCACTCTTGCCATTAACAAAACCCACTCCTCCTTGACGGATGTAGAAAGTTGTCTTGCTCAAAGACAC
Source organism: Zoroaster sp. YZ-2022 (assembly GCA_029582265.1). Taxonomy (NCBI): domain Eukaryota; kingdom Metazoa; phylum Echinodermata; class Asteroidea; order Forcipulatida; family Zoroasteridae; genus Zoroaster; species Zoroaster sp. YZ-2022. Next base: position 21,155,476 of record CM055821.1, on the reverse strand, counting down.
AAATGCATTTTTTTTTACCATGGTCAAAGTAATTTGTAATTTCCAGTATCAAACATATTCACAAGTGAAGTGCTTTTACCACTAGACCACTGCACTTGGAAACCTACCTTTTTCCCTATTAGGGGCGTGGCTACCCCCGTTTTTGCATCCCTTAGACCCACACATGTGTTTACCACATATTGAGTTATGACTTTTAATCTGTTTTTGAAAAAAAAAGACCATCAATTATCCAAAATAATTGAAAACTTGACACATTTCATACAATGTTGTGATTGTTGATGTTTTGCAAAAAGCATAGCTAGCTTTCAAACTGCAACTGGACGGATGAATTACTTTGAATATGTCTGTTTTTTTAATAGAATATGCAGACCGCAACCCTCATTGTGACTTATTTCAAAACGTTTCATATGACTAAAAATACAAGAAAGGATCTGCACTTTTTTCTTTCACGCCTACATGTTTGTGTTACTTTTCCAAAATATGCGTCTGTAGTATTAGTATACGGCCCATAAAAATGAGTGTTCACAGCCAAGTAACAGCCAGCGCTTTAATAGATGGGTTCTAAAGCAACTGTAACTTTCTTTAAAATATAAATAATCAAAAAGGAAAAGGAAATCATGAAACAAATTAACTGAAATCGCTTTTAGTCTTCGAACTTTAGGGAATCTTTCTTTTTCTCTGAACCCCCTTTTCCGCAAATTCACCGTTTCCTTTGAATATGCGGCCAAAACAAATCCGTGCAGCTTACCCCGCTACAACACTACATGTACTTATCTGGAACAATACACTATGTAAAATCACGGAGGAAGAGGACATTCCTCCATGATAAAATGAATGTTATTATGTTAGTTTTCTTTTCAATGATTGATTTATTATTATTTAGGAGCATTAGATTATTTTAACAGTATAACAGGATCCGGGATGGATTCACTGTTCTTTCTTTCCTATATGATTTTCATCTGAGCATGCACATGACTCTATACCTACTCCCTTACATATACATGTACACTGCACAATACACAAAACCAACTCACACACACACAAAGTCATGTATTGCATTGGATTACAGGCAGTGACCTCACGCTGTGTTGGCTACCGAGCGAGATTCAAAATAATTCGCCTTCAAACAAACCTTGGGTGAAGGTGCGAATTGAAGGGCGATTAACTTGCTTAACTTTTTCTTTACAAACCCCACTCCTATGGGGTTGTCACATAATACACTGTAATAGAGGACAATCTGTACGAAAGTGTGTTCTTAATGTTTGCGCACAGCCAGTTTCGCGTGTGAACGGCCTTGAAGTTCTCTCACACACAGACACGAGGCATATATAGTTCATTCACCTCATGGTCGAGTTCTTCTCTAATTAGAATATAATACAGCACCCTCGTGTCCACAGTTTACGGTAATTTCACTATCGTTGTCCTTTATTTCGAGCTGTAATTTTTGTACATATAGTTTTGGAATTGTTAACGCTTGTTCTAAATCTAAGAGTGAATTCTAACATATCGTTTTTTGGCATTCATGACTTCAATTATCTCATCGTGAAATATGAAGAAGAAGAATTGTGTCATTATGGACAGTTGTCGATAGTTTATCTTCAGGTCATCAGGATTTCTTGCCTGTAGCTCAGCGGTTGCAACATATCTTCACCTGTCGTAGTAAGTCACTATTTACTGTTGTTGTATCTCTTTTCAGGTATTTGTATCAACCTGTTCTCCTTTCAGGTATTTGTCTTAACCTGTTCTCTTTTCAGGTATTTGCATCAACCTGTTGAGGCCATATGGTTGAAGTGTTTTGAGTTGATGTATCCAGTGTACCCTGAAAAGGGAACAGGTTAAAGCAAATACCTGAAAAGAAAACAGGTTAAAGCAAATACCTGAAAAAAGAACAGGTTAAAGCAAACACCTGAAAAAAGAACAGGTTAAAGCAAATACCTGAAAAAGGAACAAGTTAATACAAATACCTGAAAAGAGAACAGGTTAAGACAAATACCTGAAAGGAGAACAGGTTGATACAAATACCTGAAAAGAGAACAGGTTGATACAAAAACCTAAAGAGAGTATAGGTTGATACAAATAGCTGTGGAGAGTAGAGGTTGGATAAATAAATAGGGAGTAAAATGGATAAGACAAACATATAAAACAAAAACAGGTAAGGGAATCACCACGGAGGGATACAACAACAGTAAATAGTGATCATGACTTATTACGACAGGTGAAGATCTGTTGCAACCGCTGAGCTACAGGCAGGAAATCTTGATGACCTGAAGATATATAAATTAAATCGATCCAAACCGGACCTTCATCAGAGGCTTTGACAAAGTACAAACATAAAAAACACATCCATTTATAGGGAAAAGGGAAAGCAAAGGATCATAGGGCGGGATCCAAAAAGGCGGGAAAATAGTAGCCAATTAAAGATAAGCATCAGTCTAGAAAAGCCAATAGGAGTATCAGAAGTGAACAAAGGAGGGATTACTAAGCCACACAATAAGTAGATGTGGCAGCTTGTGGTAAAGCTAGGGTAAAGGAAGGATTATTGAGCCACACAATAGGTAGAGGTGGCAGCTTGTAGTAAAGCTAGGGTAAAAATAGGACAATACACAAAGGGATACGACAACAACAAAAAGTGGGGGTTTCCACCATACAAATTGAGGAGTTGGTGTGTGGGTGTAAATAGCTAAATTATAATTGTCCTATAAGAGACAGTTGGAAAAAATGTAATAATATACAAGATAAGATAACATAAAGGTAAAAAATATATATCAAAGCAGTTGATAAAATCCAGCAGTGATATAGGTGAATAGTAATGATATAGGTAAAGGTAGCTGGGTTATTTGATACCTAAGTTGATGTTGAGGCCATATGGTTGAAGTGTTTTGAGTTGATGTATCCAGTGTGACTCCCTAAGTTTGCGATGTGTATCATTGCAGGCTTCAATTACAATGAGTTCAACATCATTAATGCTATGATTAGGGTTGTTAAAATGGATTGCCACAGGGTAGGGTTTTTTAGTTTTCACAGAGGAAACATGGTTGGCAAAGCGGAGACACAATTTGGTCTTTGTCTCCCCTACATATTGTATACCACATCTTTTACATGAGATTACATATATAACATTGGGTGTGTCGCACTGGGATTTAGTTCTGATTGTGTATGTGAGACCAGTACTGTGGCTTTTCACCTTCTGAGCAGGTTTGAGATACAAACAGGTTTTGCATCTCGAGCGGGTACAATTAGAGCACCCCTGTGGTGATTCATGATCAGTGACGTTAAGGTCACTGTTGGTGCTAGGGAGCCTAGCCTGAACCAATATATCACCGAGGTTACGGGGGCGACGGAAAGCAATTAAAGGAGGCTCAGGGATGGCTGAGCGTAACCTATCGGAGGAGTGTATGTTATCATTTACGCGGATAGTCTGGGTAATCTGGGGTGATAAGTAGTGACCAGGAAAACTCTGTTGGGAAGGTTTTTTTGTTACCCCGGGTAGCCAAGAGGGTGCTACGGGGGGTACAGAGGGCCCTGTTGGTAGCTAGTTGGACTCTGCGTGTGCTATGACCCCGGGATACAAGGTATTGCCTCAGTTCAGACGACCGTTTCCTGTATAAGGTATCAGTGGAACAGATACGTCTTATACGGAGGGCTTGACTGTAGGCAATGGCCTCTTTGCAGTGCTTGGGGTGGCAGCTGTCAGAAAGGAGGTATTGATGAGTGTTAGTGGGTTTACAATAGACAGGTGGAGTGTCGTGGCCGAGCGGTCTAGCGCACCGAACTCAAGTTCTGGTGTTGCCAGCAGCAGGGTGTGGGTTCGAGCCCCGGTCGTGACACTTGTGTCCTTGAGCAAGGTACTTAACCATAAAGCCGTAGGTCCCGTGTGTTGTGTAATGCACGTAAAAAAGAATGCGCCTTGAGCACCACTTAGTTGGTGGATACGTGCGCTATATAAGTCCACACATTATTATTATTATTATCAGTCGAGATGCCCTGGAGGATTTGTTGATGGTGACGTCTAGGAAGTTCATGCTATTGGGAGAGTAGTTAGCAGTGAACTTGATGGTGGCATGGAATGAATTAATGTAGTTGATGAATTCATCTAGGCTATCTTGGCCACCACACCAGATGGAGAAGATATCGTCAATAAATCTCCACCATACTAGAGGACGGTGGGGGGCAGAAGATAGCAATCTGTCTTCAAGGTCAGACATAAACAGATTAGCGTATTATGGTGCCATCTTAGTGCCCATTGCTGTACCTTGTACCTGGAGAAAGTTTCTGTCTAGGAACGTCAAATTGTTTTGGTCAATGTCGGATAAGATCTGTGATCTGTGAGGTATCTCACAGAAGGTTTGGTTTGGTTGTTGGATCTGAGAGCGTTGGCACATGCACTTATGCCTTCGCCATGGGGGATGTTAGTATATAAGAAGGAAACATCCAGAGTGACAAGGAGGGCAGACGATTGGGTATTTGATGTTTAACCCTTTCATTACCAGCCACTTATGTAAGAGAATACCCTTCTTTACCACAACAATTAGGAGCCCAATGTCACTTCAGCACCAGTGGGTTTTTCACAATTTCATTGAAGTGCGCCCTCACTCTGCAGTGATAGACACTTTTGTTTTACATGTGTACTGTACATACCAAATGGCTCAGATATAATTTATTTGTATGTAAAACTGATGGTAATGAGTATATAAAGGGAGGAAAATATTGTGCATCTATTTTGTAAGTGTAAAAGCAAAACAATGAAATAATTAGATCAGTATTTACACTGAAGAAAAGTAATACAAATAGGTGATATTTCAGAGAATTTGTAATAAATACATGCAAATACGGTACATGTATCAGATTAGTAAGACTATTGCGGTGACACCATGTGGAATCTCAATTGAGTATTGTTCTGAAGAACTGATACACGACGCTGATCAGTATGCTCTGATCGTCCTCAGGAGATCAGAGCATACTGATCGAAACGTCGAGTTGTACCTCCAGTTCTTTTCAGAACTAATTACTACTCAATTGAGATTCCACATGGTGTCACCGCAATTAGTCTTACTTATCATCCTCACCATGCAAAGCTACAAGTTTTACCCATGTATCAGATTTCTTTTCCATGTGAAAAACAATAACTTGGATGAGATTTTTTGGGATTCTTTTTGTTTTCTTCTTGGAAATGAACCATTTGCTTGTATTCAGTGTACATACATCACAATCCATGCTAACACCCCCCCCCCCCCAATTCAATGTTGGTTTGGACTGTAATCTGCGGCGCGTTATTCAAGTCTGTGATCGTGGTTTTTTGTCTGCCTGAAGCCAATGTACAGTGTCGCATTAAATAGCGCCCTCTTGTGTATTAACCTCCGACATTAACCTTCGATCACAGACTTGGGAATGTTGTTCATCGGTTTGTACACACCCTATTGCGAATTAGTCCAAAAGTGGATGGAACAATCTGATTGGTCGGAAACTGCAAAAGCCTTCCATAACATGAATATTCAAACTAAACCTTCTACGGGATTGGATGTGATAAAGAAAATACAACATTGGAGTGGAAGTTTGCTGCAAGAAGTTGTATGCGAACAAGATGGATGCGGAGACAGCCAGATCGACTATTGAAACGGCGAAAGTCTCAGCAGGTGTGAAATATACACTGAAGAGCCAACAGATTGAAGCCATTGATTGAAAGCTTTCTGCGAGGCACTGACACATTCCATTTAAACTGTAGGTAAGACGTTTTTTGTAGAGAAGGAATTATGTATTTTATTTTGTGCTTTTTTACAACTCTAAGATCTTATTAATGTGTTACATTGTGTTTCATTTTTATTTATGGAAAGTGTTTGTATGTATGTTGTTTGTACTTTGATATATGGCCGAATAAATAATACTAATAATAATAATAATAATAATAATAATAATAATAATAATAATAATAATAATAATAATAAATTTGCCTATTCATTTCAAATACTATTTACGTACCAAGCACTATACAAATTTAATATCGAATGAATATTACAGAAAGAATTTTAAGCGATTGTAACCTGTTAGTAATAGACGCGGCCTACAAGGTTTTTGTGGCCTCCTGATTGGCCATCTCTCTGGCATCCGTATTATTATGTAAATTTTAGCTATGAATACATGAATATCCCACAAACACAAGAGGGTCAACTCTGAGATCGCGAGTTCGGGCTGTGATAGACAGTTGGGGTAAACGGCATTTTGCGTGGCTGATGCAGACAAAAATAACCGCGATCTCAGACCTGAAAATAATCAAGTCTAGCTATAGCGTAGTTGATGCTTCTTCTGTTCACAGTCTCCTATTTTTTTTTTTAGAGTAATTATGTAATTTGTCGCTGAGAAATCCTCCATTTGCGTGGTTTCTGGAAATAAAAAATTATTCTTTTCTTAATTATACAAATGTTATGTATGTAATTTAACTAATTCTTAATCATTTTCTCCATAATTTTGCTATAATACGTAAAAAACGTTTAAAAAAAGTAGGGGTGCCTCAGGGGTGTGCAAAATTTTTCCAGACGCACCTAAGGAACCCTTTAAAGGTGAATTTTGTATGTGCTGCGGTTTTGTATAAAAAATTCTGCCTTACTTCTAAAAACCTTATCACATTATATACCATTGGAAAGCTTACATATGGGGCTACATTTTTATCAAAGTTTTGACCCCCACTAACCTTTTGGGGAAAAAATGGCGGCCATTTTTAATCTCATATTTTAATTTTCAAATTCCATATTTTTCATATTTTATGTAAATTTCATAAATTTCAAAAAGTGCTGAGAAAGTTTAGATGATATTTTGCAATCTACAACATCAGATCTCCCTATCAAAGCGAAAAAATGAAGAAAAAATATGAATTTTATCCACCAAAAATGATGTTATACATTGCCATATAATAAAAAATAATCAATTCCTTCGTTCAACATTTTTTCCTCACCACACTATCAAGATTACCGTTTTCGTCGCTCTCATCAAAAAAACTCAACAAATCTAAAATCTCTTCTTCTCTAAATATCTTCCTGGAACTTTGGACAACATTTGTCTTCTTTTCAGGCTTCTTTATGGGCATTTTGAAGCTAAAATATAGCGTAGTGTAGTGTCAGTTTCCTTTCTTTCATGGTTGTTTGTGTGTCTGTGTTACCTGTCTGTCTGTTAATATGGTTGTTTGTTTTCTGTATAATAGTTTGTTAGTTATTTTTGATATTTGTTTGTTTACAATGTGTTGTCTGAATGTTTGTCGTCTGTTTGTTGTTTCTTAATAATGGTTGTTTGTGTTCCATTTGTATTTGGCTGTTTGTATAATTGTAATTTTGCTTGTTTGTTTGCATGTGTACGGTATCTTGTCGGGGTGTTCGTGTCTTTGTTTTGATGCATTTTTCAGCTTGTTTGTATGTTTCATTGCTTACCTGTTTATCACTAATTGTGTTCCTTACTGATTTATATTATTTATGCTACTTTTATATTTTCATTTAAATTCATTTACTTATTTAGCAGATATTTATTTACTTATTAAATTTTTCATATATATTACCCTGAATTATAGCATGTAAAATATATACGTTCTTTTTAATTTCCAGATTTTTTTATAACTTCTCATATTACTTGTATTTAATAGTTTATTTTTTATTTGGAAAGTTATTTCATGTTACCAACCTAGGATTGGATGACCAGGCTTTCGAGTCAGAGTGTTTTCACTTTTGTTCATCCTGGCCATCTTAGATTGGATTGTCTCTTCTCTGCTTGTTGAACTCCCTCCCACTTCCCCCTCTTCCCCAATCCGCTCCCTTCTATACCTTCCTCATCCTCCCACCCACATCTCTTCCCCATCTCATTCTTACCTACCGTACCTATACATCTATTCTTTTTGATTGGTATTTGTTATACAATTTATCTCTCATCTTGACTGTCCCTGATGTATGCCCTTTCTTACTTTGAATGTACATGTTTGTATTTTGAATGTTTTGGCCGAATAAATAATAATAATAAAATAAAAGATAAAGCGAACGGAAATTGCACACGTGAGTGAGTCAAAACTGGTGACGCGTGAGAGGTTTTTTGTGAATGGCAGACAAAAGAATGGTATGGTTTCTGTTTCGCTTTGTATAGATTTTTCTATAGTTTTTACAAAGGGAATCATACCATGGTTAGAAAGCTTATTTTTTCAGCTTTCTAATGGTGCCTGACTTGCTAACAGAGGGCGTACAGATGTTGTGTAAGAATCGATTTATTTCATCGGACGCCGGCGTCCGATATTCTACAGGGCTGAGTTTAAAGGGTTAAAGCATTCCCATGCCTTGTATTTTCTTATAGGACAAAAACTTAACTTTTGAGTTAAAGTACACTGTGTAAGAAGAGTTCACATTTATTATTTTTATTAGTATTTTCCAATTCATTATATTTATACAGGAATTGTATTTTGTATCTTTTCAGGGTTTTTCTTTTGGGTAAATGCAGTCACACCATTAAAAGAACAAGACCGCTTAAATGTACACCATCCGTGTCGTGATATATTCATTTTGAGCTGTCACATAAGGTTATATAATCAACTGGACAGTAACTTACAAATGAAATTAGCAGTTTGGTGTTTCAGTTTGTTTCCGTGAAGGATTCTCTTGTAAAATGCTGAATTTCAATGCATGATCATATGCGTGGACATCTTGAGCGCCGTTTTTTGAGACGCACAGAATTGTGGTCATCAAAAAATTGATGTTGGTATAATGACTCGCCCCCAAACTGTTAAAGTTGATAGGGGCATAGAAAATGTACCAAAGAAGAAAAACAGTTGAATCATGTTTCATCCTATTCCAGATGGTTGTAAAATTGTTTTTAATCTTGAAAAAAAAATATTGTTCTAGATTTTTAAAATAAAATGGTATAATTTGGAGAAGCTCTCAAAACTTTTAATCAATATTCTTGAAAGACCAATAAAATGGAAGGTGGTTAAAATATTTGCAAAAAGTACTTTAAAACTTTGAAAAATGAAAAAATTATGTTAACATTTTGTCAAATAAAAGATTTCTTTTCATAACCATGATATTAATGTTTCATTTGCTCAATAATTTTTCACTGCTGACGAAATAAACACCAACGAATTAAATAGTCTTCGTTCGCTTCTTCTATAAGGAATGTGTCCATTTTGAGGATCAGTATTTAAAAAATCATTGCAAATGCAAAGCATTCATATCTTTTGGTTTCCACAGACAATAAGCTCGTTGACTACGGAAGCGCATTGCTGCCAAATTGAAGGGTAAAAAATATTTTTTAAGTCGTTCGAACAAGATAATAAGTCATTCGAACGACATAGTAAGTCGTTCAAACGACATAGTAAGTCGTTCGAACGACATAGCAAGTCGTTTGAACGAGATACTACGTCGTTCGAACGAGATACTAAGTCGTTTGATAAGTAAGTCATATTATAAGCTGTGTGAACGAAATCGCACTTGATGGCTAATGTGTCTAATAATTAGCCCAGGAATTTGAATACCCAAACCTTTTTTACAGTTGCGAATGAGGGTAATGCCTGAAAGAATATCGAATGAGATCCCAGTATTTTATGTAAAATTCAAGCTGCAACGTACTATTGAAAGTATTTTCCCCCGACATGTATTGGATGATAAATATCTTGAAGGTATTCAACAACCAAGATTAAAATGAGAGACACGGGTGATTTTTTAAAAATAAAATAATGTTCTTGTTAAAATAATTATTTCCTTGTTTGTTTGTTTGTTGGGGGTGTTGGGGATGTTTGTTTGTTTTGGTTGTCTGCAGTAGACAACTTATAGACAGTCTGGATCAACAATTTCGTGGGGGGCACTTAATATTTCTAAATACTATATTTCACCTGTGGGGAGTATAAGTAACCCCTGGACCCAGTAAAAAATATATTGTGTACGTTTTTACTTCCCCCACTCCCCAAAACTGGAACCGCCGCTGCCTCTTAACAAGGAAAAACCCCTAACAAATTATTATGAAACATTTCCAATGGGGAAAATACTCCTTGTGGTCAGTCAAAACTAACACTGGGATCGTCTTTAAGGGTTTGGAAGAGATTTATCCAGAATAGGCCACACTGCTTACGTGTCAATTGACCGCATTTTGTTCACACTGCTTATAATAGGACTTACTTATCTCGTTCGAACGAATGATTATCTCGTTCGAACGACTTAATTATCTCGTTAGAACGACTTAGTATCTCGTTCGAACGACCTAGTATCTCGTTTGAACGACTTACTATATCGTTCGAACGACTTACTATGTCGTTCGAACGACTTATTATCTCGTTCGAACGACTTAGTATCTCGTTCGAACGCCTGTCGTTCGAACGACTTACTATGTCGTTCGAACGACTTACTATGTCGTTCGAACGACTTAAACACATTTTTTTACCCTTCAATTTGGCAGCAATGCGCTTCCGTAGTTGACGGCATAATGACAAAACAATCATGAGGTCATGCATGGAGGAAGGAAGAGATCTATTTGTATCTCGTAAAATCAGTGGTTAAACAACTTTTTCCACTTTCACAAGCAATAACTTTCCAGTAAATCATACATTTTCACTGTGATTTTTTTTTGTAACAAGTATGACTTAGATAAGTTTATGCAACCATTAATATGCCATAGTTTTGTAAGTTTCCGAGAAATGCTGAGCCAAAGGTAGGTAAGTGCGTCATTTCACGAATTACGTACATGGACGATACACGATAGTTAAGTTATCGTGTATCTACGTACACGATAAGAGCGAGATTTTTTTTATTTATGTGGCAGTAGGCCTACTACGCTTCCGTATGTTACAAAATGAGTGCGCAAAAAAACAAAACAAAATTGACCGTCATCCCACCCTAATATTTTTGGCTAAACAAATTTAGAGCAAAAAAAAAAGATTTTACCCATCTACCCACCCTAATTTTTTTTCCAGTGTAATAGGAAACACAACTATTTTATTTGTTGGCCTTTATCAAGACATTCGAAATCCATTATGTCAGCGTTTTCGTCAAAAGCTTAACCTGGCTCTAGTCTTTTTTTGTTATTTTCAGTGAACATGGAGGTCTTTGGATTTGAGATGTCTGTTACTTTGATGCTTGTTATCGGCATGACAGTGATGTTGGCATGGTGGGTAAACTTGATTAACTCTTGACTGACTGACATGTATGCTAACTAAGCACTAACTCAGTAAATGACACAGTTTCCTAATGATTTTTCTTTTTGGCATGACAGTGATGTTGGCATGGTGGGTAAACTTGATTAACTCTTGACTATGACTCTACATGTAAGCACTAACTTTCCAGTAAATGACACAGTTTCCTAATGATTTTTGTTTTGGAACAAGCATGACCTTGACAAATTTGTTCAAGTAGTAATACACCATAGTTTTGTAAGTTTTCTGAGAAATGCTAAGGAAAATCAAGTGTTGTTTCATGAGTGTGGCAAATTATGTACACTTATTTTCATAGCTGCTTTCCCAATGCTACTTATACATGTACATCATAGTTCGCAAAGTGCACATATATGATGTTTTAGCAACCGACATATCACATTTCTTAAAATGTTGCAAAAGTTTGTTTTCAAACCGCACTTGACCAAATTTTCTAAAACAGTATTCAATTATATTGGCCACATCATCAACAGGTTTAATCAGACAGTAGTGGAAAACATGGACGATCTTTAACAACTTCTCTTCATGCTCTTAATATACCTTCCTCCATGATATAATGCAATGCATGTAAAATGAAGTCATGACAGTTTTGTGATAGCCTATTCTCCTGAAGATGATCAGAGCATACCTGATCGAAACGTCGAGTGGTAACTTCCAGTTCTTTTCAGAACTAATTACTAACTCAATTTGAGAATTTTACATGGTGTCACTGCAAACGGTCTTTAATTATATAGCCTATACATTAAGCACTGACCAATCATAGTTTTGAGTTAGCCCTAATGTATTACAGGTGCATAGTGTGGATTATTCCATTAATTGTGTAAAAAGGTGATAAGTATATTCCATGGTGAACTTTGGTAGCTACAGTTATGGGTCATTACAATCCATGTACAAACCAAAAATCTGACCAAATCACATCACAGGGGCCCGAGGTACCGGTGTTCCCTGGGTATACCCGCTCAGAATTTGCATCCCTAAAAAATAACATAAAGTCATGTGAAAAAATGCCTCTAGGAGCCTCCTGAAAAGCTTAGTGCTCCCAAGTGCCTTGTATTATGATCTGTCTGGATCATAGCTTTCTATAATGCTATTACGTGATCCTTCCTCGGTCCTCCATGTTAAAGGTTACAAAATCCTGTACATTTTCAAAGCAATTTATTATGCCTTATCTTTAAACTTACAACAACAAAAAATCACATTTGTTATGAGTTAAATGCTTGAGTACTAATCGCCTTGACTATAATGCTAGCATGGAGCCCAAACTTGGTTAGCTGGCCACACATGGTACCTGTCAATGAAATAAGAGAGAGTGACGTCTGAGGCCTATCAGACTAATCATCCACTTGTTTATGTTTCCTATGGGTACAGGTATGATTGGTGGTGTCATCAGTATTTCCAGCGACGAGGCATCCCAGTGGCCGGTCATTATATTCCCTTTTTTGGGAACATACTGCAATGGCGTCATGTAAGTTTGAATGAAAGATTGTTATATATTGTAGGCCTAACCTAAACCTCAATAAATCTGTTGTATATTATACTTATAGGCAGTGGCGGACCGTCAGGGGGGGCTGGGGGCACAGCCGTCCCCCGGCCCGGAGGGGGGTGGCCCGGACCCCTCCCCAAAGAAAAAAAAAATGTTTTTTTTTTTTTTTTTTTTTTTAACATTCTGGTGGGGGGGGGGGGGTGGGGGTGGGTGGGGGGCCGGACCCGAGCTGGAACTTACACAAATCAACCGGGCCCTTTCTTTATTTTGAGCTCCCCTGAAAACATGAAGTGTAATCATTGGGATCTGTGTAAGAAGTACGGTGTCAAGGTGCAATCGAAGTGGTACGACCATGTGCCGGAAAAGGTAGAAGAAACGGACCATGTCAAGATTCTCTGGGACTTCAACATCCAGACAGATCATGTTATAGAACATAGACGGCCGGATGTTGTTGTCTTGGATAAGCATGAGAAGAAGTGTCATCTTATCGATATAGCTGTGCCGGGTGATAGTAGAGTAGTTTCGAAGGAGAAGGTGCAGAAATATCAGGATTTAGCGAGAGAACTCCGCAAGTCAAGGTCAAGGTTATTCCTGTGGTAGTGGGAGCACTGGGTACAATCCCGAAGGCGTTGGAAAAACATCTCAAGGAGATAGGAACATCTGTTAGAGTAGAATTACTACAGAAGGCGGCACTAGTCTTAGGGACAGCAAGGATTCTGCGAAAGACACTCGAGATCTAAGGCTACAGGACGTAGCTTGACTCGAGGTGTAACCGGCAGAAAGGAAAACAAGATCTTTCTTTTCATGCTGTGCTAATGCGAAATAATAATAATAATAATAATAATAATAATAATAATAATAATGATAATGATAATGATAATGATAATGATAATGATAATGATAATGATAATGATAATGATGATAATAATAATAATAATGATAATAATGATAATGATAATAATAATAATAATAATAATGATAATGATAATGATAATGATAATGATAATGATAATGATAATAATAATAATAATAATAATGTAGACTTATATAGCGCACGTATCCACCAAACTGGTGCTCAAGGTGCATTACATTATTACCCCTGCTCATCAGGCTCATAAATCATTCCTGAAACCATCTCAGCTCCCTGGGGAGTATACAGCTCATAGACACAATCGGCGACCGGAGTCACGTGACTCATAGTGGGTATAAAATGTAAACAAACCAAGCAAGCGACGCGCAGTGTATGAAAAAGCATGGCTTCTTCCAAGTGCTTCTTCCATAGATGTTGCATTTGTTGGTTGGAACACGAGTTTAAGTTCTCTAAATCGATCGGAGATGTTCCCAATTTTAATTTCCAAACATTACACACATTATCAATGCGCGAAGAAGTTTTTATCCGGAACTAGGGCAAGGCTCGGCCACCACTCATTTTGGGGCTATCATCAATGTTTGTTCAACTCTTTTATATAAAAATACACCACAGACTTTTAAAAAAATGAAATTTTCACAACTTTAGAAAAATTCAATGTTGAAAAACGTAACTACATTTTTTGGACTCTGGACTCTGGAAGCAAGTAATGGTCTTCAATGGCCCGCTCTTCTTCTCATTCAGAGCCTGACTTGTTATGTGTTTTGTTTCACTGATGCAGGGCCTGCATATAACGTTTACAGATTATGTGAAGAAGAATGGAAAAGTTGTGGGGTAAGAGACCGTTATCAATTTTTCCATTAAGTTAACGGTCATGTCATCCTAGAAAGCATGTCATATGGTGAAAGCCACATATGTGAACGTTAATGTTGTATAGTCTTAACCCTCATTTCCCCAAGCTTAATTTCTCAGAATTTTTTATCATTATTTACTATTTAACTACATGCTTTAGATATTTTGATCATTTATGTTTTTCGGGAAATTTCTAAAGGTACCAGGTCTATAAGTGTTAATTTGAAGGTATATTAAAACATCTGCAGTTTTAAATTGAAATGGTTGCAGGTGTCGAAAACAAGCCACAGTTCTAACGTGATAAACTCCATTATTATTTCCATGGCAACTTAAATGATATTGCAATTTCAACATGTTCACCATTCAGGGCCTATAGCTTCCGACGCCCTGTCCTGATCATAACTGACCCTGACATCCTCAAGAATATTCTGGTCAAGAATTTCTCCAATTTCTGCAACCGTAGGGTAAGTGTTAACAGAAGTTCATAAACTACATGAAGTGTGCTAGCCTGCCTTACCTTATTCCACAGCATTGTACTCCGAATGCGCATATGCACAATGATCATGGTTACAAGTTTTTGCTACCCTGCCCGGCCTACCATGTAGGGCATCATGGCATTAAGCGCTTGAAGTGGGAAGCTAGTTCCTAGAACTAGACGCTAGCCTTGGACGATGACACGATAATATCGAATATCGCGATATTTTTTTTATTCGATTATGATATCGAGAACTTTTCAAATTATCGAGATATCGGCAAATCACGATGAAAAAAAATATATCGCGATGAAAAAAAATATATCGCGAAGAAAAAATTATATCGCGATTAAAAAAAATTCCACGATTGTCAGTCGGGTCAGAAATTCCATGGAAAAAACTTAGGGAAGTCTTTTCAGCTTTCAGAAGTGAGAAACAAAATCGAACTACTTCTGTGATAAGCCGACTGTCATATCACAAAGGTGCCGCCTGACAGGGCGCTGTTTAAAATCCACCGGCACTCAAAGAAATCTATTCAGACGGATTAAGTGTTGGGGATTGAATGGGGTATTTGATCCAACAATGTATAGACAATGTTTACGTCTCACTGTCTATCCATGGTGGTCTCTGACTCTGGCTGGTGCACCATGTGCAAGTACATTATATCATGCATATTTAAGTATATGCAGAATATGGGCATTACCTTAAAAATCGGCAACATAATAACATTTGCAGTAATTGCAGGTGCTCTGTGCTCACATTAGTCATGAAATAAATCAAAGCATGGATCGGCAGCGGCTTGATCAAAGTTGGGGAATTAGGACACTATTCTATTATACCATACTGGGACTCTTGTCTGGTGACAAAAAACATACGCTACTCTTGATAAACCACGTGACGTTTATTTAAAATAGTGTACAATAGAGTACAATCCAAACTTGGTCACATTCTTCGAAGTGCAAATGACGTTCACAATTACATGGTTTTATTCTCCACAGTAATAGACTATGCAGGAATAAATCTAGTCACGTGTTTATACTATGACATAGTCACGTGGAACGCGAGTCACGTGAACTTGGGCTGATGATTTGATTGGGACGCACGACACAGTAACCGTCCCACATAATTATTATGCAAACGAATTTGCCAATGGCCATTGTGCACTAGTGAACGGCGCGATTCCACGTGTCTCTCAGGTAAGCACTGCCAATTTATTGTGACGCGTGTATATGGGTACATTCCTGTTATTATCGGCTCTAAAGTACTCATGCGTGAAAAAAAAATAATCGTGATATTGTCGAAAATCGCAATATATGTTTGATGATATATCGTGGATGAAAAAAATCAATATCACCCAAGCCTACTAGACGCAATCTTAAACTAGACGCAGATGAACCAACTGTTGGGCGAATGCATTAAACACAAAGGTGTGCACTCAAGATACAGTTCTCTCACACGTCTTCCACACTGCACTGCTTCTTTTTTTTCAGTCTGTGGAACAATATGTCATAAATGGCCCAAATCAATTGTTCTTGGAGTACTATATATGCCATATAGTACATGAATGGAATACTTCATGTAGGTAATAGACTTCTTAATTAATGCATTTGGTTAACTACAGATCTCTGATATCACTTTCCATATATCAATAGCATAATCTTGTGTGTGTTTTTGTCATATTTCAACTTTTACAAAGAGACATTATAAACATGAGTGAAGGCTTAAGCTTGGACACAAACTGAGAGAACTTGGACTCAGATTTTACTCTAATAGCTACATGTACAATCATAAACAGTTAATGAATTAATTGCATGTTTTGTTGCCTGTTTTTTTGAGTCGTTCCCACTCAGCTCGAAGCCTTTTAACAAGGTCCTTCCTCAGCTGAAGAATGAAACCTGGAAGGAAGTCCGCAGTGTCATCACACCTTCATTCAGTGCTTCTAAGATGAGGCTGGTAAGCATAGTAAGCCTGTACAGCAGGCTAGTGCATGCATGAACATAAAAGCATATAGTAAGCCAAAGTAGGCAGTAAATTAAGCAATAGTAGGCTACAGAGCATATAGTCAACCATAGTAGGCTGCTAAACATAATAGTAGCCAAAGCCACACTACGCTGGTATCCATTGTCTTTAAGCCATAGTAGGCAGTAAATTAAGCAATAGTAGTCTTTAAGCCGTAGTACAATACGATACAATACAATGAAGGCATTTATATAGCGCTCTTACACAAACGGTATCACAGCGCTTTACAGTGAGATGCAAGTACAATTTAAAAATACACAGTGCCTAAAATAAATGAGTCTTGAGAGATGTTTTAAATTGACTCAATGAAGAAGCATGACGGATACCAGATGGTAGCTCATTCCAAATGCTGGGTGCAGCAGTATAGAAATTACCCTTGTTAGCCGCAGTTAAATGTGTAGTTGGCTTTTTGAAGATCCGGGAGTCAGAATTTGAACGGAGTCCACTGTGGTTAGGTTGGTGTGGTATAATAAGCTCACAGAGATAGGATGGCGCAGAGTCAGTAACACATTTATAGGCAATAGTCAATGTTTTGAAATCAATCCGGTCTCGAATGGGAAGCCAGTGAAGCTGTCGTAGGAGAGGGGAAACATTGTCATACTTTTTAGCCATGAAAATTAATTTTGCAGCACGATTTTGAAGCCGTTGAAGACGTTTGATCTCTTTGCTAGAGGATCCTTGGAGAAGTGAATTTGCATAGTCCAAACGTGATGTGACCAGAGCACGGACTGCATGATGACAAATGATTTCATCAATAAAGATACGAACTTGCGACAGATTTTAAATGAAAGTTAATAGTTTTGCATATTGAAGATACATGGTTAGACATACTCATAGTACTGTCAAAAATAACACCAAGTTTTTTTACACATGAGGAGGGTTTGATAACTGTATTACCAATTGTAATGGTGATGTCAGATAATGTTTTCAAAAGTCTATGGTTGGCAGCAACAAAAAATTCAGTCTTTTCATCATTGAGGAGGAGCATATTTTGTGACATCCATGCCTTGATGTTAGAAACACAAGCAGATAAAGTTGAAAGTGCACGATCTGTTTCACCAGGTTTCCTGGGATCAACACACATAATTGGGTGTCATCAGCATAAAAATGGAATTTGACACCAGTAGGCTGCATGATAAGTATGGTAAGCCATAGTAGGCTGCAAAGCATAGTCAACCACAGTAGGCTGCTAAGCATGTAGTAGTCATAGTAGGCTGGTATGCATATTAAGCCATACTATGCTGGTAACCATTGTCTTTAAGCCATAGTAGGCTAAGTATAGTAAGCCATAGTGGGCTGCTAAGTATAGTAAGCCATAGAGGACTGCTAAGTATATAGTAAGCCATAGAAAGGCTGCTAAGTATAGTAAGCCATAGTGGGCTGCTAAGTATAGTAAGCCATAGAAGGTTGCTAAGTATAGTAAGCCATAGAGGGCTGCTACGTATAGTAAGCCATAGAGGCTGCTAAGCATAGCCATAGAGGGCTGCTAAGTATAGTAAGCCATAGAAGGCTGCTATAGTGTCATAGTAAGCCATAGAGGCTGCTAAGTATAGTAAGCCATAGAAGTCTGCTAAGGATAGTACGCCATAGAGGGCTGCTAAGTATAGTAAGCCATAGAAGGCTGCTAAGTATAGTAAGCCATAGAAGGCTGCTAAGTATAGTAAGCCATAGAAGGCTGCTAAGTATAGTAAGCCATAGAAGGCTGCTAAGTATAGTAAGCCATAGAAGGCTGCTAAGTATAGTAAGCCATAGAAGGCTGCTAAGTATAGTAAGCCATAGAAGGCTGCTAAGTATAGTAAGCCATAGAGGGCTGCTAAGTAGTAAGCCATAGAGGGCTGCTAAGTATAGTAAGCCATAGAAGGCTGCTAAGTATAGTAAGCCATAGAAGGCTGCTAAGTATAGTAAGCCATAGAAGGCTGCTAAGTATAGTAAGCCATAGAAGGCTGCTAAGTATAGTAAGCCATAGATATAGAAGGCTGCTAAGTATAGTAAGCCATAGAAGGCTGCATTCGACAATTTGGTTAGTTTTGAATAACTAATTCCATGCCTTATCTTTATTAGATGTCTTCTATCATCAATGAGTGTTGTGACAGGTTGGTTTCTAGTTTCAGCAGGGTTCAGGATGGTGGAAATGCTGCTGATTGCAGAGAGTAAGTTTGATGGGTCTCAAATATTGTTTCTTCTTCAGCACTTATCGGTTGATGATTCGCAATAGAATTAATTCCCAAAAACCTTTGCTTTGTGATGTGAACTTTTACCGTTTTCTGCATTTGATGTACCTGCTTTCTTTTTCCTTTTTTTGTGTATTTAGTTCATGGTTTTCTAGGTTTGCATTGTACATCTCCAGATGCTTTCCCATTTTGGCTGTTGTTTGAAATTATTTTTTAGAATGCAGGGCATTCTTACAGGCAACCAAATTCCTGCATGATGATTTTCACCATAATATCTGTTTAAGGTTCCATCCCTCTATGACCAAAACAAAACTCTGCAGTATATTAACACTAGTCTATCATGTTTCCTAACCAGTAAGTGATTGAATCATTGTAGGCTGTTTGGTGCTTTCACAATGGACGCCATTGCCAGGTGTGGTTTCGGTCTGAATGTGGACTCGCAGCAAAACAAGGATGACCCGTTTGTGAAGAATGCAAAAAATGCATTTAATTTCACCTTGTTTAGTCCTGCTGCTTTGCTGCCATGTGAGTTCAATACATTACCCCTCCCCCAATGTTTGGCTTTTTTTTAATTTAAAAAAATGTGTTAATTGGACTTTGATAAAAGTAATTGTAAAGGTTCTATAAAAAATACTTTTTTTTACTTGAAAACATAACTTTCCTACCTTTTAATTTCAATTTTATTTGAGTTTTGAGCTTTTTAGGCACTTTTGTGTAAATGCTAATGAGAAATTGCATAATCAGGAACAAATCAGTGATGTCACAGTGGGATCAAATGCAACATCATTGTTGATTTGTGCATTAAGTTGACTGAATTCCTCATCTTTTCAAAAGACAATTTTCTCTCAAATATTTGTGTTGTCTTGTTAAATGAGTGTTTATTTACCAATCATTAATCTTTATGAGGTAATCACAGTTTTCTTGAGCAAGGTTTGGGGTTTTAATTGTATGCACTTTAAGTACTGCTGTGACACTGAGTTCCCACTTTTCTCTAACAAAACAGCGCCCTCATGTGTCAAGGATAAGCATGACGTTTGTTTTTAAAATTTCAAATGTTTACTAAATTTTTACTTTACATCAAAAAAATTACATCTCATTTTGTTTAACTTGCTGATATTTGCCTAAATATGTATAGACGATGTGACCTGTGACATCACGCCTTACCGGTGGTATGCGCGCACATTTTTTGAAAACGGGATTTGTTTAATCAAAGAAAATAACATGTAAAATCCAATCTTAACATAAAAAAAACTGTGACTTTCCTGCTGGGTTAGTAAAATGAATTTTTACCAGCTCTTCAATTGGTTTTGATTGATTTCTTAGCCATTGAGTTACTTAAAAGTAGAAACCTGTGTCATTGTGCCAGACCTGTTTTTTGTCACTTAAACAAAATTGCAGGTAAGTCTTAAATTTCCAATCTGTCCAACAGTTTCTAGTGATCACACGTTTGTGAAATGTCTATCAACATTGAGTAGACTGTGCGACTTACTTTATCTAAATAAACCCACTTAATTTATTGCAGCTGCCTTCCCGTTCTTGATACCTATCATGCAATTCTTCAAGATAAGATTAATTGATGCCAACGTCGTGAAGTTCTTTTCAGATGTAACTGATGCTGCACGCAGTTTGCGCAAAGAGGAAGGTGATAATGCTGCTAAGGTGAGATCAGAAATATGTAATGTAACAGAATATCTAGAAGGACCAAGGAAATAATTGTTGTTTATGGGTGATCACTTATGGGAAAGATCTGTTTTACCATTATTTCATTCATATGTACTTGTGTTCAAAATGGCTTTCAAACTTTTTAACTGTTTACATTGAATGTTTAAATCCAACCTGTGAAAGTTTCTCTCTATTTCATTGTGTTGTTGACAAGAAAATAATGGAAATTCATTCAGATTTTTCATATTCATTCCAACATGGAATTTTCGTCTCTGAAAATCGAAAAAATCACTTGCAAAATAATTTGACAGTTCTTAAACGATAGCACCTTAGATATGTATAAAGTTGATACCATCATCAACTTTACAGCAAGGTGGCTTTATGCAAATTAATGTAATCATTAATGTTTGTTGAATAGAAGATGTGAAAGACATTGTTTTTAAAACTGTTTATTCACCCTCTCCTTGTACAGCACGTTGATTTTCTTCAGCTAATGTTGAATGCTCATAACGACAGTGATGATGACTGCGAAGAGATGACACACTCTATGGGGCCAGGGAAGGAGAATGGCAAAACTCATCGTAAGGCTCTGTCCACTGATATGGTCACGGCTCAGGTAATCTCAGTCGATCTTGCTTATGTGATGAAGACAATGAATAAAGAGCTCAGGATTTCGGTTGGAATTCATAACTTGCAGTGATGTGGCTTTTAAAATGTTAGAATTATTTTGGCATTAATGTACATGTATATATTATGTTGATAAGAGAGCATATTGTACACAATTGGGGGCTAAAAATTATAAATATAATTATGTTAACAAAAATAAAGTAGATGACAGCTTCATGCTGACTAGGAGGGGGGGGGGGGTTTCAAGATAAAAGTACATTGACAAGAAACCAGGTTACCCTCCAGAAATTCCTCAATGGCTGCCCCACCAGAATGTTGAGGATGGTGCTCGACATTGACTGGAGGGACCATGTAGCCAACGAGGCACTATATAGCAAACTCCCCTGAGTCTCACAGAAGATTGCCTTCAGGAGAAGGCAATCCCCACTAGTCGGTTGGTGCTCTGGGAGCCAAAGCATGGTCGGAAGAACAGAGGAGGCCAGAGGGCAAGCGATCATAGACGTGTTCAAACATGATGCCAGAGCAGAAACGGTGGATGAGCTGGCCGGGTGCATGGAGGACAGGGGTGATTGGAATATCCGGAGGCGATCCTGCCTGCGGACGACCTAGTTGTCGGTTACTTTTGTTTGGCCAACAAAAAAATGTTTTGGAAACATTTACAAAATTAAATTACTTTAAAAACAAACTTTTTGTTAAAATATTTTTTGAAAACCCAGGCAGTGGTGTTCTTCCTTGCTGGGTATGAGACCACGAACACCTTGCTGACTTTTGCTTCATACGTACTGGCCACGAACCCAGACATCCAGGAGAAACTCCATGCAGAGATTGATGACATCGCTCCCACTAGAGATAACCTTGACTATGATGTCATCTCTAAGATGGAGTATCTGGACATGGTGATTAATGAGACACTGCGCATGTATCCACCGACGGTCACGTAAGCCAGTCAAATAAAGATTAAAACTTGTTTAACCCTTTTGGTTGTTGCCATCATTTATAATTAACAAAATATGAAACAGAATTTTGTTAGAAATAGGTGCATATTCCCGTTAATCATTTTTAAAGTTCCTTGATTTTGGTTTTTCTTTCATGTTTTATGTGTAAATTTGTATCTTTGTCATTTTTAATGCAATTCAGCTGGTTGGTTGCAAATGTGATTTTAAATAAACATTTAAACATGTATTGCCTGTATTTTTGCAGTTTTGATGGCAATTTCCAATGCAGTTCTTTTCCATCAAAACATTGCTATTTTACTCAAGGATATAATGGATAACAAATGCTTTAAAGTTACACATTTCTCAAAATAGGAGTCCCAAATATGTCCCAAAATGAATTTATGGTGAGTCCTGTCATTAATTAATCTAGGCACATATACTGTTAAACTAAGCTTCTGACTATTTTGTAATATATCTCATATAAAAGCATTTGTTTTCTTTTCTAAAATGAAATTATCGATGTTCTGATGAAAACAAAATATTCGGGAATAGCAGAAACACGGGAGAAACATCTTTAATGAATGAAAAGAAAAAAATAAGTCAATAGTGCTCATCAAAATTATAGCATCTTAATGGAAGTAGTATGCATTTTCAATGTGCAGATGTTTTACGAATCCATTCTTTGAATTGCTTCCAAATGGTTTACTTTGCAGATTTAATCGTATATGCAATGATACTATAACTTATGATGGCCTTACCATTGAGAAGGGACTGAATGTAATTGTAAGCATCTGGACCCTGCATTATGATGAAGACTACTGGAGCAACCCAACCAAATTTGACCCTGAAAGGTGACACTTGTTCTTCATTCATTGTTTTCCCCCTTTATTTATTAAGAAGCAGCATTGAGCACTTATCCCATTTGATCTGTCAAGCAGGGCAACCAAACCTTCACTATGCTTTATATTGTGCATGCGAGCATTTGGAGTACAATGCTGTGGACATGGGTTATAGCAGGCTGGCACACGTCGCGTCGGTAATGGACTTCTGGTTATGTTGAAAAGAAACTGCTTCTATGAGTATGCTTACTCTCGTGGAATAGAGATATACATTACACTAAACAATAAACAATATTCACTAAACAATCAACCTTTGAAAGTTTAAGCTTAATGTGTTGTTAATTAGTTAAAATGCATTGTAATTTTCATATTGTTAGTTCTAATGTGCAATTTAAAAGTATTGTTTTGCTTGACGAAATAAACTTTTTACATATTATATTCTTATTTATAACTAGAACATCGACTGTCCATCAATTGTTTCAAGGATTGAACTATAGTCCCATCTTTCTCTATTACAATTTCAATACAGATTCAGTGCTGAGAACAAAGGAAGTATTCAACCCTGCACTTATGTACCGTTTGGCTTCGGTCCTCGTAACTGTATTGGCATGCGTTTTGCTCTGTTTGAATCCAAGATGGCGCTGGTGCGCGTCTTGCAGCAGTATCATTTGGATGTTTGCGCAGAGACAGAGGTATGTGACCACAAAGTTAGATTTCAAAATGTTGCATATGTGTACATTTCTAACAATTTCATTATCTTAACCAGTTCGCGTCGGAGGCCGTGTATACACGCACATTTTTTTTGGACAGCGGATCAGAGAGCGTCTAAACACGCCACAGGATTCTCGGGAATTTTGTATAGATTCCCGGTCGACGTGGCAACGAGCCATAAGCATACGGTGGAAGACGCGGTCTCCCCGGTCACGCTCTGGTGAGCACCATTGTTCGTGTTTGTGCGGTAAAAATAAACCAGCCATGGGGGTTCGGAAAAACTTTTTTATTCCCGGTGTGAACTGGTTAAAGGAGGTACAACATTGGTAATTACCATACAGATCATCAAATTAACAAATTCTTATCTATAACCTTTGGTAATCGCATCAATCACGTGTTTTCATCTTTAAGGAATTGTAATGTTGATTGAGTTTATAACATGTTGCCGTCTGACATCTTTTTTGTGAAACAAAAAGATTTTTGTTGTTTTCTTAAAAATGTGAGCACCTATCATAATAAAATTTTCACAGGTTAGGCAAAATTAATAATTATCAATTTCTGGTTTCTGGTCATGGGTTGGCATCAAAATCGTTGCGGTGACACTTTTAAAAATGTTTTTTTTTTTAAAGTTATGCATGTTATACACGGTTATTGGTGGCTAAGAGAGGCTGCACAAATCGGGCAAATGTTCATACCCCTATGTGAAAAAAGTTTCATAGCCCCCCCCCAAAAAAAAATATATATATATATAAAAATGCTGACGCGAAGGTCTAAGGCGACATGCGCAATGCTGTAGCTAACTAAAAATTGCATTGAGAGTACACTGCCAGCATGTGCCTATCAATTGTTTTCTTCAGGCCACCCCTTCCTTTCACACCCTGAGGTCTGACCTGGGTCCATTTTCATAGAGCTTCTTAAATTAAGCTTTAGATGATTGCTTTAGAGCTGATATCCCCAGGTATATGCGTTTAATTCCCAAAACTTAATCCATGTGAATAGATTTCTTTGAGTGGCAGTAGATTAAGAGAAACGACATAGTTCTGGGTCTATATGGCAGCTCCTTTGTGATCTGACAGTCGGCTAACCACTGAAGTAGTTCTCTTTTGTTTCTCATTTCTGTAAGCTTGAAAAGACTGACCTAATTTTGTTTCCATGTAATTTTTGAATGGACTCACATTCATGATTTTTTTTTAATCGCGATGTATTTTTTAAATCGTGATTTGCTGATATCTTAACAACTTGAAAAGGTTCTCAATACCTTAATCGAACAAAAATAGTTACCGTTCTGAGAACCTTCCATTAAATTGTCATGTAACACAACAATTTGGCTGGTAACCTGTTTTGGCTTAGTATAACTTTTGTGTTCTCAGCAAATTTGTGTGCTTAGCAGCTCTATGAAATTGGCCCATGGGGAGTTATTCAAACTTTATAACCCAAGTGTGAGGTTTTTGGTTTCATACAAACATTTTGTTAAGAGTTTTGGGCTATTTTTAATTTGCTTCCCCCACCATTTTTGAGTGCCCCATCATATGGGGATTTCTGAAGCTAGTTATGTATATTATCAAAATCTCAAGAGTTTTTCATGGATGTGCCCTGCCTGTGAGGTGGTCAACTTTGCAGATTCTTTTTTCTCGGAAGAGGATATCAAGTACATGTACAACCATGACAACTCATTCAACAATTCATCAAGTAGCTCAGAAGTTAATCGTATTGATGAAAATGATGCAGATCTTCCATCAGTAAGAGAAACATTTATACCTCCAAAAACTTCAAGCCCAGTTAAGGAAAAAATAAACTTTAAATACAAACAACGGGAATTGCGCAGAGTGAATTCAAAATCGACTGCAAGACCACCGCAGATTTATGGACTTAACTCACAAAATAACACGACAGGAACCTCAGGGAACCCGACGACTAGAGATAACCCTCTTAGTCACCGTAAAACCACTAGCAGACCAAGAAAAAGAAATACTAGTATTAAGGTAGCTGTCATCAATTGTAGGAGTATCCGTGGAAAAACATCGCTGCTCACTGCATTTATTAACACTGAAAATGCTGATGTCCTGATAGGTACAGAATCCTGGTTAAACGACTCCATCCAATCATCAGAAATTTTTCCACCGAACTTTATAGTCCTCCTGGCCCTATTGGTAGTGTAGGATAACTCTTGGAAGCAAGTCGCCGTATTTGACTGCCCAAGCCTGCTGAGTGACTCCTTGCGACCCCTCATCTGCATTGACAATTGGGCCTGATAAAGTGGAATCTGGGATGTGACCCCAAAGCATTGTTAATGTTCCAACATATAAGAAAACTCCATGCGCGAGTCTCTGCGTGGTGTCAGGCCCATCAGGGCTTGTTGTGCTGCACTCTCCAGATGAGCTGCAAGGAACATTGCTTTCTCTTTCTCACTCCACTTGTTGACCATTGATATGCTTTCAAAATGGATCAGGTAGATTGGTTTGTGGATCCCCTCATTGGGTTGTGTACAGCGGATCCTTTCTTGGTGTGGAAATAATAGTTCACCATGATTTCACGGCAATTTCATGGTGTCTCTTCCTCTCAGATATTGGCAATAATGTTCATAGTGATTTCAGGGCAAATTCACGGCGATCTTGAGAATTAATGAGCTGCCCCAAAACTGCCGCAAGAAGTTCATGTCGTTTTCACGGCGTTTTCACTGCGAAGAAATTCCAAGAGTATTTCATGACGTTTTCACGGTGTTGTGTCGTCATGAAATTGCTGTGAACTATTTATTTCACTGTAAAACAGATTTTCAGGGCATTTTCAGGGTAAAGTTATTCATAGTGCCATTAGGTTGTGTACAGCGAATCCTTTCTGGTTGGTGTGGATCTGCTCCATTGGATTGTGTACAGTGAATCCCTAGTGGAATGGATCCACCCCATTGGTTTGTGTACAGCAGATCCCTTCCGAGTGGAAAGGATCCGCCCTATTGTTTGTGTACAGCGGACCCCTTCTGGGTGGAATGGATCTGCATGATTTGTTTGTGCAGTGTGTTTTTGGCCCCACTCTGCAGCTGAAATCCAGGGGGTTCAGTCTGAGTGGAAGGAGATGTTCCCAATCTGGTCATGACTGGTCTGGTCCCAGCCTACACTGTTCAGGCTCACAGGCTTAAAACCTGCTCGTACAGACAGATATTCTTGGTCTATACTTGACCTATATCAGCCTTACACCCTAAGAAATCATAATCTAACTGCCCTCCTGTATTCCCTTGTCCCCTGGGCTGATCCCGGTGCAATCTGAGAAAAAGGAATGTATGCAGTACGTTGTTTTCAAGCACATTTCATAACCAGCAGGGGCATCTGCCTGGATACAAGCTCCGCTAGGATGTTACAGCTGGTGGTTACAACTTATAGTTTTGGTCAGTATGCTCTGAATGCAGGACTCTGGGAGACGCTGCTGCTTAAGCAGACTACTGGACGATTAGTGCATATAATAAGCTGCCTGCCAGTCGATTTGGTGGTAGTAGCATAGCAAGAGGTACAAATAATCGGTAAAGGAAGCGATGGATCTAGTGGACCTTGGTATACATTTATTGCAACACACACGAGGGAAACTGGCGGCAACCCCTGGTGCACATTCGCTCACATTGCATGTAACGCATATTACTACACTTGATGCGAGAGTGCTTCACAATGGCTGACTTCTCCAAATCTCCACTTCTCCAAATCTCCTCTTCGTCCATGTGCTTGGTGTTCCTTCAGCCTTATGGGGGAGATTCCGTCCTGTTTCCTCGATGGAGACTTTGCCACGCTCACATGGGATCTGGTGTACTTCTGCTCTGTTGCTATGATCCGGTCTGTGGGTGTGGAGAAGACCTTGAAACTTGTTTGGGGCCTGCTTGTCAGGAGGATGCACTGGAGTTCTTGTGCTAAGTATAGGGAAGACAGGTAGGGGTGGGAGTTTGACCTTGGATAGAGGAAACCCTGTGGTCGGGGTTTGGGACAGACTTCGATGTGTTTATCTTGCAGGGTTTGTAACTGTTAAGGAGGCACCAGTTACTCCAAATCTGTGTCAGTACAGGTAACGTCTCAAAAGTATCAATTGTGTCTCGCTATTAAAGAGCACAGGTTATCTGGATTACAATTGGTGTCGTTAAGAAATGTACTCACTTATTTCATATCACTTATTTTATAACCCGGAAGGTTAGCGGAGGTAATGAATATGAAGAATCTGAATGCCCTTTTTCATAATAAGCTGAAACTTTCACCTAAAATCCAGGGGATTATATACCCCAATAATTTTAGAGGGAGGATGGCGATGACCGATGCAATCCCCCACCCCACCCAAAAAAAAAAAGATTAATGATTTTATGTTTAAAAATGTGCCCCAATGCATCACGAAGCATCTAGGTCCCAAGCATTTTAAACATCGTACAGCGCTCACCTGAATTCATGCCCCCTCATCCCCATCCCAATGTTCACAATGGCTTTGAGCCCTCCGATTCGGTGTACATATCTCTTGATTGTTACAACGCATGAATACATTTTTAATACCAAAAGTGTATATAGGCTTCAATAATAAAACTCACCACATTGAGTTTTCAAGAACTTTGGTGTGATGTAGGCCCTGTAAATAGTGTCGTTGAATTCATTTTTTCAGAATGGTGCACCTTCCCCAAACAACATTTTTTAAATCATCAATATATACGAATTCATGGCCGGAAATGAATCCATTCTGGCTCAATATTTTGAGCTATGAGTTTTGGACATTTTCTGGCAGAAGAACCCGTAGACCCCTTCCTACGGACTTTACTGTCTGCTATAAAATTGTTTACTCTAGTGAAACGGGCTGTAATGCATGCGCAGATTGTTTCTTAAACCCGAGAGTAGCAAGAGTATTAATTGCCCAAATGTACCCAGTATGAAGGGGAGTGTACATGAGTTTCATAACATTACCATCTTTAATAAACCGTTGATTTTGTCCCAAAGGCGCACAGTAGTAGTTGATATATACTTTCTTTGCCCGACTATAGTCTAAGGTTTCTTGAAATTGGCCCATATACATGTACATTGAACATTGTGTTATATCACACATCAAACTGAGAGTTGTCTATTCTTTCAGATTCCGCCCAAACTTGGTAAAACGGCATTCCTGGCTCCGAAAACTCTTATGCTCCAAGCAAACAAGAGGAAGTAAGTCACTATCTGTCCAGTCCATCTGGGAACAAATGTATGATTGGCCCATCAGATTAAACTACTTTTGTTAGATATAACTATTCATAACATTTTGAACGTCACATGTATCAATTACATTTTTATTTTTGTATAATATTGGACACTTATAAAGTTCCAGTACCAGCACTGTTTATCATGATGTGGTGGTGTTAATTATAGAGGTATATTTTTTATGCACAGAATTGAAATATATTTTTCCCGGGGATCATAATGCCAGTTGAATCTCCTGCAAAAGTAAAAGACCAATGCATATAAATGTAATGCATTGACCAAACTTACAAAATTTTGAGAAAAGGCGACAACAAAAAGCAATAAAAAATTGAAGGCACAACTTAATTTTTATTTGTTATTTCATATGGCCACCTGTGCGATAACATTTTTTATATTTTTTAAAGTATTGTTTATATTTTTTCCCGTAGAACTTTGCACTGTATTAATATCCTCAAGAAAATTGTTATCTCTTATGAATTACACAGCAGGCAGTGTCCATAATTATCTAGGATGGGCACACCAAAACAAATGATACTAGAACCTAATTAGCCTAACGCCATTAATAAACGATAGCCAATCACATCACCTTTTACACATCACATGCTCACCTAAGACAAAAACAAATAAGAAATTACCATTACCTAGCATGTTGCGGTGTGTCTGTCTGTTGTGGGTGTGTGGTCGCCTACATGCAATACACATTTTGTACACAAATCACTGAACATATATTTGTTAATATTTCCATTTATGAAGACAAGCAGGCATTTATGTCAAACTTTTTCTTAGAAATCTTAGACAATATAATGTACGGCGCAAAAAGCGATAGTTTTATTAAATCAAAATATTTGTAATCATATTTTAGAGTAAAAGAAGTCATGAGGAATGCTACTTACACAATTTTTATAGGCAGTCTTACAAAAATACGTTTTGAGTATGTAGGGAAAATTTTACCATTGTAAAACTTTCATTTGTATTTATTTGTATTTATTTTTTTTGGGATTTTGGGTGTAAATTACTAATGTTTTCAGCATTACAGCAGTGACATATATACTTATTTTATTTTAATACTTTTTTACAACATAGCTCTGCATAATTTAGAAATTGTACATATGGAAAAGCTGAAACAAATAGTTCTTTTCTTTTAACCCTCCAATCAGTGAAGGCATTCACTACCTTGAGCTGCATTAAATAATGCGCCATTGGTTGACCAATCATACCAATGGAGGGCACACAGACATCTAGAAGGGACTGTGCTTGCTGGTATATCGCGTTGATACAAGTTGTTACTAACCGTTAGTGTTCAATTTTGTCAAGGTTTTGGGTAAAAATTTGAGATTTATAAAACTTTTTAGTAAACCTTGAATATAAGTATGATGTGTGTATAATTGATTGTTTTTTGCATAATGCTCCTAAGGCCCTTCAGAAAGATTCCAGGTATGTTTTATTGTGTTGATAATATTTGTGTATGCTGTTGAATTCTGTTAACATGGCAGTGGATTTGAACTTAAATTTTTCAATAGATTTCATGTTATTTTAGGTCATGACCTTTCAACTTGACATCAAATGAAAGAGAAGAAAGCAGTTTTTCAAAAATGTAATACTTTTATTTTGATTATTAAAAGAAATAAGAGGTACAGAGCTGGTAAAAAGCTGACAGTTAAAGGATCTGAACAAATTTGTGGATACATTTTATTGCAATGGGTGGATATAGATTGAGCAATGATTTAAACAACACCTTTTGTTTGCCCATCACATGGTATATAGAATAGCTAATTCAGAAATAACCAAATGGACAAACTGTTTCCTAAGTAAATTCTCACACTTGCTGGTTCATTGAGTTTTGTGTCTGTAAATTTCCCCTCCCCCCCAAAAAGTATGCCACTGAACCCATGAAAATATTTCTAAGGAAGATTAATACCATCATTTAACATGAATTATCAGTCCTATACCTTACATTAAGAAGAGTAGGTCACAAAACTCTGGTTTGTATTGTTTACTTTCCACATAATTATGTATCTAATATTATATTTTTCTATAATAAAGTAGAGCTAGAGCTTGCTGATATATTCTTAAACTTAAGCCTGGACATTGCATTTCATTTATCCTTGGTCTAAAATCAAGAATCCTTTGTACCATTTTTGCAGACTTGGGAAGTTGGCTCACACTCGATTCATGATCAACCATAATCTGACTGCATCCAAAGCTTTCGATGAGTGAAAGTTATGAACATAAACTAATCCATGTTCATGTGTTTAAGGGAAGATACAACATTGGCAATTTCTAAATTATTAATTAAACATTTACTTGGATAAAATGTTGTACATAAGTTTTTGGAGAAGTCAGACATTGTTGGTGATGCTTGGGGGATATATAAGAGAGAAAAATGGGAAAATGGATTTTTTTTTTGTGGTATGGTGGGGGGAGTGACGTTTGAGATTTATTACTTCATTGTACATCATGCAAATAAAGGTGCGAGTGTTGCTTGTCATTGCGCAATCATGTGACGGTCTTTGTTTTCGCCCGACAAAATCCGAGTACATTTAGGTGCAGAGGCAGACTCTTATTTATTCACTTGTGTCATCGATGCAGATTACCATTCCGGTGCTGTCTAGCCCATTGAAGAAGAAAAAGTTGTTGTGGGGAATGTCACGACATGATGAGGCCTGAGGGATGTGAGGTTTAATAAAAAGGATTAAAGAAGGTTGCATTTCATCACTGTTGCAAGGTGTATTGTGTTACACAATAGCACTATTTGGAATACATGTTCAGTATTAGTAAGAGAAATAAGGATCACTGTACACAGTTACCTTAAATAAATGTGACAAATATTTAAGGCCCAAAAAAAAAAATAAAGGTTTCTGGTCATTGGTCGGCTTCAAAATCGGTGCAGTAAAGCACTTTATTGGGGGTGGGGGGATCTTTTTTTTTTTGCCAACAGGGAAATGCGTGATACATGTATATGCCCCGCAAATTTCACATACACAAAGTATGGTGGCTAAGAGGCCTCACAAATCGTGCAAACAGAATTCCAATCAATCCAGTAATTTTGGCTGCAATTGGACATCGGAGACCAAAAACTTTTTTTTGGGGGGGGGGGGGCAGCCCTAAGGGAAATTAACTAGATATAGACTCTGTCAAACAAAATGTTTAATGTGAGGAGAAAGTTTACTTGTTGTGGTATAAACCCTATATTAAAACCCAAAATCCATCAACAAAATGGTACCCCAATTGTTGGACTTTGATGGAATTGGTACAGTAGCAAATAAAGCATACATGACTTGGCTATACACAGTCCTGAATACAACAAAAGCAGCCAGTGGAGTTTGATGGATTTGGTACACATGGCTACATGCTCTATTTGCTGGGCTACACCGTAGAGTACTGAATCCACCAAAACCAGACAAAACAAGGAGAAAGATTTTGGAGTAGTTACCTACAGTCTGTTACCGACACAAAGTGTGCCAGTCGTGTTTAACCTAGTCCTTGGCATAGTACTCCAAGAGCAATGGATTTGGGCCATTCATGGCATTGTATTCCGAAGACAGATGGGCCGGTCTCAAAGGAAGCTGCACATCCTGGTGTACTTTATATGCACATGTAAAATGTAGTTGTGCGACTCTCTACTGTAACCCGCATGCATCTAGTTTGCGTCCTACTAAGTTTTGGAACTAGCAAGCAGCATTGAGTACTTCCTCTCAAGTAGGCTTGGGCAATGACATGATAATATCAAATATCGCGATATTTTTTTTTATTCGATTATGATATCGAGAACTTTTCAAATTATCAAGATATCGTCAAATCGCGAAAAAAAAATCGAACTACTTCTGTGATAAGCCAACTGTCATATCACAAAGGTCCCACCTGTCAGGGCATTGTTTAAAATCCACCGCCACTCAAAGAAATCTATAAAGTGTTGGGGATTGAATGGGGTATTTGATCCAACAATGTGTACACAATGTTTACGTCTCACTGTCTATCCATGGTGGTCTGTGACTGGCTGGCGCACCACGTGCGAGTACATTATATCATGCATATTTAAATATATGCAGAATATGGGCGTTACCTTAAAAATCGATAACATTTGCAGTAATTGCAGGTGCTCTGTGCTCACATTAGTCATGAAATAAATCAAAGCATGGATCGGCAGCGGCTTGATCAAAGTTGGGGAATTAGGACACTATTCTATTATACCATACTGGGACTCTTGTCTAGTGACAAAACACATACACAGTGTGATAACTGCAATGAATATAAAAGGCATTGGGAAACATTACAAAGCCCTCTGGATTTAAATATTTTCATAATCCCAAATTTTCTAGACAGAAATCTTGAACATACTGCATGATTCATACCTTGATTACTTCCTGGCCAAGTACACCACCAACAATGGCACACACTGGACTGAGTTCAGCTGCACAATGACTGTAAGGAAACAAATGCATAATTACTATCCACACCTATTTAAAAACACTGAGTACACATGTATTCACAGTGCTAAAAAATAGTTTTGGTGTCAAAATTATTTGTAGGCGATATATATGCACAGAATAAAAAATGAGATTGTTACAATTCAGGTGAAAAAAGTGATAATGAAAAGGGAAACAAGAGAGAGAAAGAAAGAAAGAAGGGAGTTTACTTCACTCCAATCATCTGATTTGTTATGTAAATAACAAATAGAAACAAGTTTCAGCCAGCAGCATAGCTTCCTTCTTGGGCCTGTTTTAATAATTTTTGATTTTGTTATAATAAACATTGCGGGGAAATTTTTAGGGGTTACTTTTTTTCTTTTAAATTTCCGCCGCCCCTCCAATGACAAATTTCTGGCTACGTGCCTGATCTCAGCAACACAATTTATGAATATTACCAACAAATTTTCTGACTTTTGGCTGACGGTTTTGGGAAAATATCTGTCAGTGGAGAGTGGGAAGGACAGCAATATTTCTCAATATTTTCTCAAATTTTCTGAATTTTGCGGGATAGCTGATGGCTCCCCCCACTCTCATTGAGCAATGTCACAGTGTCTTAGCCTTTTTTACCTAGCAAAGTCATCATTGATGAAATCTGCCTTAAGACCAAGTTCATCGAGTACTTCATCCCTCAGTCTAAGCAACTCCACTTTGTCGTTTTCCAAATTGTCTGGACTGGGATTCCTTTCAAATTCCTCTTGAAACTTCCAGAGTGCTACAAGAAAGAAGACGTTGATGACTTTGATTAGCTGAATATGTGAAGCATCAGAATAAAGGTAAGGTATAGGATCGGTAATTCAAAAATAATAAAATGGTCCAATATTATTGTAAAACTTACAACAAAGTGTAAAGCTGATGATGGTAGTAATCTTCCCTCGAAGTATTTTTGTCTGAGGTTCGACCATTTTTTAAATTAAAATAATTTCCAGTTCCAATTTAGAAAATATAATTCTTTCCTAAATTCCACATTTGAAAGAGTACAAAATATCTGAATACATTTTCCCTTTTTTCTCGAAACAACATAATGTCATCAGCTTAAACTTCCAACTTTTTTTTATTATACATGTCTTTATTCTAAGAGAATAAGTATACTCTAAAAGCAATTCCGCCTCGGTGCATTAATGTAACATATGTATTACTGAATCATTTAAAAAGATATTTCTGTTAATTATTTCTAATCCAATTCTAAATACATCCAGCTTCTTTATGTGAGCTTGTTGTAAAAGAAAAATGCGTATTCTGTGTGTTTCTCTAATTTTACCAGCAACTTTGGTTTTGAATTGGTGGATGTCTACTAGTACTATCCTTGTAAAAGGGTAGCAAATCACTGTAAAATAAAATTGGAATTCAAATTTGGAGTGTCCCCTCCTTTGTTTCTGATGCCTCTGATTGGTGAGAACTGTAAAATGAGTTTGACTGCAAATTCCCAACTGAAGATGCAAACACCAATTATATGGCGCATTATTCTTACCTTGCAGGATAAAGTAGACCTTAGGTGTACACTTTAACTGTTTCTTGGTTAACAGTGTCCAGTCTTTTCGGCGGGCATCGCCGAGTCGACAAAAATGGATCGTCCTTTTGACATAGCTGGTCTCTTTATCGAATGCTTGCTTTTTGGGCTGTGGTTGGCCATCAGTATTAGGAGGCTTCTTTTTGAAGTGAATCTTCTCCCTGATAATAAATTAAAACAAGAGAACATTTCAAAAGGATACATCATACAAATAATGCCAATGACTTACTGTTACATGTCGTCCCTTGCTTGATACTTGGATTTGATTGTCCACCACCTTAAAAGGTTCTAATCAGTTA
This sequence comes from Zoroaster sp. YZ-2022, assembly GCA_029582265.1. Lineage (NCBI taxonomy): Eukaryota > Metazoa > Echinodermata > Asteroidea > Forcipulatida > Zoroasteridae > Zoroaster > Zoroaster sp. YZ-2022. Next base: position 21,120,214 of record CM055821.1, on the reverse strand, counting down.
ACACATGATATCAAAATCATGTTATGCTGAACAGTTTGTCTTATTTTACATAATAAAGGGAAGGTTCAACATTGGTAATTACAAAATTACTGAATTATTTACGAGATAAATTGGTGTGAAGATTGTAATGGTACCAGTCATCCTGAAAATTATTCTGTTGGAAGTACTTTCACAGGTTTTAGGCTTAACCCTAACTCCCTTGGCATTGTTGGACTTTGATGGAATTGGTCCAGTAGCAAATGCAAAGCATCCATGGCTTGGCTATACACAGTCCTGAATCCAACAAAAGCAGCCAGTGGAGTTTGATGGAATTGGTACAGTGGTAAATGCAAAGCATCCATGGCTTGGCTATACACAGTCCTGAATCCAACAACAGCAGCCAGTGGAGTTTGATGGAATTGGTCCAGTAGCAAATGCAAAGCATCCATGGCTTGGCTATACACAGTCCTGAATCCAACAAAAGCAGCCAGTGGAGTTTGATGGAATTGGTACACATGGCTACATGCTCTATTAGCTGGGCTATATACTGTGGAGTTACTGAATCTGCCCAAATCAAGCAAAACCAGGTGGTGGATTTTGATGGACTTGGGGTAGATGGACTTGGGGTTTTAATATATATCTTGATTCAAATAAAGTAAGCATACTCATAACAGCAGTTCTGCCAACATTACCAATTTTGTAATTTCCCTTTAAATGACACTCAATGTTTTATTGGGAAAAGGAATTTCCGCTTTAATTTGCAATTTGCTCCAAAAAAGGTTGATGCAGCTTGACTTACTCAACAAATTTATGCTCATTGAGGTCGGTAAACATGTAGCCATAGAACCCAAACGTGTCCCCAGCGAAGAATTTGATACCAAGGTCATGACAGATCTTGTTGACCCTATCCAGGGTCTTGTAGGTGCAGCATGTGAGACACACGACATCAAACTGTCGGAAGTAGTCCTCATTTTTATCTGCAATATCGGCATCTTCGGCTGTCACACAGACATTGGGGTTCAACTCTTGTGTGTTGGTTACTGATGCAAGGGCTCTCTATGGTATGAAAAATGGTAAATTGTTCAGCATTATCAATGATCAATTAAAAGTTGATGGATTTATGAAAAATTGTCACCGATTTTCTTTTCTTCAAGTAGTGTAAATTTACAGAGCAAGACATATCAATTAATCATTGCTTGTTGCTTACAGGGATGCCAATAGCTCTGCCTCTTTGCTCCAGAGCAGGAACAAAATTTTCCCGCAAAAGAAGAGGGAACGTTCATATGCACGGAAAGAAAATATCCCTTGGTGTCTTTTGAATCAAGCCAATGCCAACTGAACCTGTTCTTTACACTAGCATCAATTTTTTTCAGATCCACACCTATTCCGACCTCCATTATGGTAGACAAGTTGAGTAAAATCAGTCAAAAATTTCAGAAAATGAAAATCTTTATGATCACGTTGCGATCACCATGTATACAACGCATACATACAACACACATACATACAACACACACACATGGACCCACACACACTAAGGCAAATTTTTTTCCAGCCGGACGGAGTGCTGAATTTCTTTGGGAAAAATATGAAAAAGCCGGAATTCCGGCAATAGCCGGAAAACTGGCATCCCTATGCTTAAAAGCCAGTGGACACATATGGTAAAATGTCTGTAAATGCATCCATACTATATAAGAATCATGAAATATGCTATGTACAAAATATAAAACACAACATTTATGAAATACGATACCAAATACATCAAAGTCCGGTCACATAACATCTTGGTTCATTACATACAAACCAAAAGCAATAGACCTATATGTATATTGTATAATGTCACAGACTGATGAAGGGTTCCCTTATTCAGAGGCCACTTCTTGTACATGCAAGGGAATACATAAACCAAAGAGTGACCTTTTACATTTGAGTGAGGTCACCCTTCAGTTTGTGATATAAATGCATTAACCCTCCTACTTTTGGTACCTTTTTCATACAAGTTGATGCACCATTTGAAACCATTCGCTTTTGTGATTTTGAATGGTGAAATAACTGTGTACAGTATTGATTCTCCCAAATGGTTTTAAATGGTAGGTCAGCTAATACAAAACCTTGTTTGGATCTTTCCAAATGGTAGTACAGCTAATACAAAACCTTGTTTGGATCTTTCCAAATGGTAGTATGTACAGCTAATACAAAACCTTGTTTGGATACTTCTAAGTGGTGAATCAGTGGACCCTCTATGCATTTGAATGGATATGAATGGTAGTAAAGCTTGCTACCAACACTGTTCAAATGGTATCACCATGTGTGTACAAAACAAATGGGCATTTTTGAAAGTGGAAATTTTGAATGGTTTCAAATGGTCTATCAGTAGGAGGGTTAAGGTCTATGAGTAAAATAAACACAAACAAGTGTATTACATCCTTACATTCTTTCCAATATCATCCCTAGAAACAAGGAACTGTGAGCACGCATCAAGTTCACTGACGCAGCGATGATCAAGTAACATGATGGATTTGACCCCAGCGAGGACAACATTCTTGCACACCTCAGCTCCGAGGCCACTCAACCCTGTCAGAAGAAACCGTGTTGCTCGAAGTCTAGATGGGGAAAAAAATACAAATCTAATGTTAGAAAGTTATTGGATGCAACTGCCAGTTGGAAGAGAATAGACCTTTGTCATAGCATAGCCATCTTGTTTTTCTTCAATACAAATACATGTGACCAAACCGAGGTTGGAAGGAAAAACAGTCTGGTCCCTTTAATCTGACTTGCGTATACAGGGAATCTGACAAAGATGGCCGCAGCATGATAAAGGTCTATGGATGGGAATTAATTAAGGGTTGCTCCATAAGGTTTATCGCAAATAGCTGTGAAACAACAGAGGGCGCACTGCCGCAAAGCATACTGGGATACAATTTGGGGCATCTGTTTGGCATGGCTTAATTGGGATCCAATATCGTGCATCCCTCTTCATACGAAGTAAACTTGATGATGACTGGTGTGAATATTACTACTAGTACTAGTAGGCACTTCAGGTGAAAATTATCTCTTTGAAAAAGGCATTGGAAATGTTATCAGTGAGAAAGAGCACAATCACAGAAACCCAAAACTATTAAAATTTTTGCAATCGCAGCTTGCGTTGCGAAGATATCGTAATTTTTGTATCGCTGTATTGAGTAGTTTTGGGGAACGGAAGTCAAAGGTCAATTCTTTTATTTTCTTTGTATTGCCATGGCACCACAAATAGCACAATGTTATACAGAGTTTAGCTTATAACTCAAGAAATATTTATTGCATACCTTTCAAACTTTCAGCAAGTAACAGAAACATAGATATCTTCATGATGGGCAATTTTCAACTTTCTAAAACGTAGAGTACTACCTAATTTGCATATTAATTACCCAAAAAATGGCAAAATTTACACATTTCTATACATATATGCTACGGTTTTGCCTGTAATTCAAACAGTAACAGTAAGATGAATCTGAATTTTGGGGCTGATATAAAGTAGGTCAACTGCAACAATGAACATAATATTAGTAGTCCATTAAGTTACTAACTGCATAATTTGCATATTAATTACCCCAAAACGGCAGAATTTCTACATTTCTATACATGATGTATTACAATTTTTCCTTTAAAAAAGTATGAATTAGATGGACCTGAAGTTTTGCATAAATAGAATGGACGTAGCATAGTCTCCAATGAGCACAATTCCAGTCATGATTTAACTTATATTCTGCCTAATTTGCATATTAATTGGTCTCAAAATCAAAATATACTCTTTTGTAAAGCATGTTTTTGGATCTCGTTCAAAATGTACCAGTTCTATCAACATGAAATTTAGCACAAATACAAAGTATGTTTTATCATCCAAAATCACAGCAATTTAAGTTGTATACGTCATCAGATATTATCTAATTTGCATATTAATTAGACCCAAGTTTTATTTATTTAGGCAAAATTGCAAGAATGTTAAAAAAATAATAATAATAAAAAATAAAAAAATCAATTACTGATCAAGACCCTTTTGTCTTTAAGTTTAACTAACATTATAGGGGATATTATGCCCAAATTACGAAAATTGGGTGCATAATGTCATGGCCCAATCACGCTACTATGTTTTTTGAGCGGATTTATGGAATGATCAACTCGTATTGTACACAAATCGAGTTGGTAATTCGAGTATGAGTTGGCGCGCGGACGAGTTGACCAGTTTCCGATTACAATGGGGGTGCGGTTAACTCGACCGTTTGCCGACTCGACCGACGCCATCTCGACCAAAATACCACCTCGACCAAAACACCTACTCGACCGACGGCCGTCACCAACTCGACCAATGACCAACTCGACCGATTACCAACTCGACCGAAACCCGAACAACCATAACTCACACGTGCGTAATTATGACTTGTGTGTGTAACTAAATAACAAAAAATGTGTTGTTTCCAGAATTGTTATCGTGCTCTTGCATTCTAGGACATTCGAGAGCTATCGATATCGATTACATTGTGTTTTGGTCGAGTTGGTAATGCCAATTGGTCTAGTTTGCGGTCGAGTCGACTTGACTTCGGTCAATGTATGGAAAGGCGTTTCATTCATCGCCGTTTACAATTACAACAAAACCGGTACATGTTTGCCATAGTTTCAGCGCGATTTGGTATCATTATGGACAAACTGGGAACAAAGTAACATTAATTCGGAGGCCATTATTTCAATTTCAAATGTAATACCAACGTTCATGTTCACAATGCCATTGAAATAACCTCAAAATACGTTAAAATCAACCCAGAAGTGTAGAAAGGTCGAGTTGCCCGTCGCGTGACTGGCAAGTCAAACAAGACAAAATGGAACCGAATTTTACTCGGAATTTTCTTTTGCAATTCCGGTCGTTATTTCTGGACGAATAACTCCAGGAAAAAAACCTAAAATTCCTTGATATATGGTGAATTATACATATCTTGGAAACAGACGAACAGGATTTTCCTTCATAGCGAAGAAAACTCGCAAAATATTCATCAATCCATAGCTCTGGATGCGCCGTGCCGATTTCGAAGCAACAAACACCCACGCCGAGCTTCTCTTCTGAGCATTCCGAAAAGCCGGTCACATGAACGATTTGACCAATCACAACGCCCGGTTTACCCTCTCAGCCTATTAACATAAATTCGAGTATGTACGAAGTGCTCCGAAAAGTGGTGCGTCTCTCCGAGGGTGAAAATTTGTGTGTGGGTCAATGGGCCATGCAGATGCGACCAGCGAATCCAACGATTTCAGAAATGACGTGGCAATGTTTCTCACGCGATATCTCAAAAAGTATACCATATTTTTTAATGCCGTTTGGGGACAATAGAGGGAAACTATTCAGCAATAACATATCCAAAGGATTACTAAATCGGAACAAGCATCGTTTTGATCTGGTCTATTTTATTTTGTACAGTTAGTTTTTCCGAGTGACACTCGCGCAAACTCTTTGTGTGAAGGATTTCGTTCACCTGTTACGTAACACCAAACTGAAGTGCCTAGTACTAGTATTTCTCTCCATAAAAGTGGAAGAACTTTAGAGGTTTTTGTGAGAAATAAGCGTTCCAGTGGCAGATGAGGTTCATGCTGAGCTTGCAGAGAGGGCTTTGTGGGCAGAAAAGCTGTGTTTAGCAGTGAAACCAACAGATAAAGAGTACATTTGTATGAGCTAGAAATTGAAAAGTCTAAGCATAATAAGTTAATTTTTGATGGTGAAGTCATACTGAGTTCGTTCATGCGGCATGTGGTGGCGCTGTTGCAGCCCACAGAGTCACAAACATCCCATGATTTCTTGCAGCCGCTATTTGCAATAAACATTATTAATGCATGATGTTCAAATTTGGCATAAACAACAATTTTGCCTAAAGTTAACTTACAAGCTATTGGGCATGTTGTTAATGGAGAAAACAAGTGTAAACAAATGCAAAGGCCAAAAAGTGATTCCAAATATCATGAACATTTTGTTATTTTTTCACCTCTTTTGTGCATCCAAACCCCACAAACGAATCTGTCTGTCATACAGCGCTGCCTCTGCTTCTGTAATTGCAGCTGATGATTCTTTTTCAGTCATGTTGACTCGCCCACAGAACAAGTTATAGGCTAAAATGAATGAAGAAGGAACCAAACAAGTTGACTGATACTAGTGATAGTGATATTGATAAGCTAACATTGGGCCGGCCGGCGCCAGGTTTTTGCTTTGTGTATGTTTGTGACTAAACTGAACTTGTGAACAAAACTGAATAGCGCGCCCTCTATAGCTAGCCATGATATATAGAAGAAATGCATGATGGGAAGGGACACTTCTAAGAAGAGATATATCAAAGATTTCTATTGGTGTATTTTCATTCAAGTAGACGAATTGGTCCAATAGAAAGTTATTTTATAAACATTAAGTTAAAGCGGAGCAATATGGTGCTTCTTGATAACGATACGGTACGTAAATGAACGCATATTATGCCAATTTTTGTATGATTCCTGAAGCACACATCCTCCAATTTTCGAAAATTTGATTGTTATTAATTGAAGGTTTTTATTATCTTTTCAGTTTTTGACGGAATTAACCCGGTTATTCCAGAGAACGAGAACATCTGGAGCTGTAAACATAACCATGAAACAATGTAAGTTGGCAACACGTTAGTCATGTTAGTCATGTTAGTGGAAGTGCGCCACCAACGGCAAGTTAAATACACGTGGAAGATACCTATGTCATCAAATCATATCAAATTTTGTGCACTTTAGGCTTAGCCTTAGGCTTTATGCTCACATTAACACTCACTACCATGACCGTCTAATGTTAGGCTACATGTAAAATAATACGGAAGGAATGTCGTATCTGACCGCCACTTTTTAAGGGGTTTTTGGAATTATTTTGCAACCACTACTAACTAGTTGCCACTGCGCATGTACAGTATGTACGTACAATGACCGTGTTAGTCACTAATGGGGGAGTTGACAAGATTAAACTGACATGACTGAGGAAGTCATCGTATACCAAAAATGCCTGATTTTTCATGAAATAAATATCCTAGAATAATTTGAAGTATATGTCTAGCTATGTGAAAATATTTTTCAAAATCAACAGATTCCAATAAAACTGGTATCATTGTCAAGGTCTTGAATAGACGATTACAATGATATAAGGATCATCTTCCTGTGACCAAAAATAAGGAAGTTATGACATGTTGAATCCGGCAATTTTAGGCCCGTAAATGGCAATTATTTTATAAGGAAAAACAAAAGAAAAGTAAATTTGACTTGTGACCCGTTTCCTAGATTTTCTCGGATTCCATATCATAACTTTCTTAATTCTTGTCCGATTTTCAAAAGGTTGGTATCACTGGAATGCTTGGGAAAAGAGGAAGAATAATAACCTATTTCCAGGATAATTCAATGATTAGTTTGTTTTGTAGTGGTGATTTACAAATAAAAAATATTTAAAAAATGTGTTAAAAAAAAAAAAAATTTAAAAAAATAATGAAAAATAAATTACTCAAATCTGAGGATTATTTTCATATTTTTACACTGAAATCCGTGAAAGATTCTCATCCCTGATTTAATTAAACATTAGAACAATTTATAAATTATATTGGACTGGAAAGATGAAACAAAATAATGAAAATAAATTTTAAAAAACAGGGAAAGAAATTACTCAAATCTGAGAATTTTTAATATTTATACTGAAATCCGCGAGAAATTCTTATCCCTGATTTAATTAAACATTAGAAAAATTAATAAATGATATTGGACTGGAAAGATGAAAAAAAAAATGAAATAAGTTCATGAGAACTAATATTATTGTGTTACACCGATGTATATTATTAGGTTTAAATGGACGATTTATCGGACTGAAAATTGGTAGGCCTAGCATGCTGAACGCGGTGCAATACAATCTTTGGTTGACATCGATTTCTGTGAATCCAAAAAACGTAACTGCGAATCGTCCAGTCGCCGTCAAAATTGGCCAAGAGGTAGAAAACAAGTATAGAAAAATTATTATTGTGGTTTGATAAGGTATTTTACTCAACTTTTGGTAAATCGTCGATGGTTTTGATGAGCAAGAACAAACCCAAATTTCGAGATTTTTTTTGGGAAACTTCTAGATGCCGCATTCAGAAAATTCGAGAACGAGGTTGAAGTAGAATATGTGATCTACGTCTTCGAAAAAAAAGCTACTGGGTACGTCAAAAAGAACGGCCTCAGCGAAACGTAACAAAGCGCTAGCTCCACGGTGTCTTCGCCACGGCGATTCAACCCAAGATTGAGGCCGCGGCCAAAAAGATTTGCGGCAATGCGTGGGATATGCACATACCTAATATGTCCATCATCATCCATATGTTCTCCACCTTACCGGTCCTACTAAAAACCGACAACCCACGACAACTCACGACAACTGACGACAACTCACGACAACTCACGACAACTCACGACAACACGTTCTAAATGCACTGAAAACTCAAAAATAAAGTTATAAATATGTTTATAAGAGACAGTGGCATACATCAGATTTTGAAAATGTGGTTTTAATTAGCAATAAAAATTATTTTCTTCGCTGCAGATAACGTGTTAGTATTGGCCGCCATCTTGCTTGCGCAACGCAAAAGGACTGTACCATTATGTCAAAGGCCAGGGTGAAATTTTTTTGTCGGCTGATGCCAGGCAGGAGGGGAAGTCTTTTGTTGTATTTTTATGGAGTGTAATAACAATAACAATGAATTGCAATATAATTACAATCATGTATAATTACAGATGTAGAAAACATTATACAAATTTTTGTGAAGTATTTTAGGTCTGGTATTGTCACTGCCAGGAAAAATTGTTAAGTTTATTTATATTTATTTATTTATATTTATTTATATTTATTTATTTATATTTATTTATTTATATTTATTTATTTATATATTTATTTTTATTTATTTTTTTTAATTTTTTTTTATTTATATTTATTTATATATATATATATATTTATTTATTTATTTATTTATTTATTTATTTATTTATATTTATTTATTTTTATTTATTTATTTTTGTTTTTATTTATTTATATTTATTTGTATTTGTTTATATTTATTATTTATTTATTTATTTATTTATTTATTAATTATTATTTTTTAGAAAATGTAAATGTTTTCTGAAGCTCTTAATCATGATTGACATCCCAGTGGTGATCAAGTAGTTCTTCATCAGTGAATCAAAGAGTCCTATATGTGTTGCTGCTGAGCAATTAATTTTCGCCAATAAGTATGAATAACAGCTGTCACGATAGTTGGTCTATACTTTATAAAACTCTTTTGACAAAATTTATGTTTTCTTATTCATTCAACAAGTAACTGTGTCTGCATTGTCCGAAAACTACGTTACCGTAGGTCAAAAACATCACAAGAACAACCATGACTTTTAATTTTGTTCAAACTTTATTCGCAGATTAGTAAACATTCACGAGAATAATACAAACAAGCAGAATAAAGATTAAAAAGTACAACCATTTTCACTATATTTTGGATTTATTGAATTTATTTAAACCAGTCGGCCTAAACATAGTTAAAACTTACAAGGTCAATATAATACACTTTCTATTAATATTTTACAAAATAAAATACCAGGACAGAATATAGGCCTATTGTACTACAAACATTATAAAATTATAACCATTGTACATGAAAATAAATTTCGTGCGCCGGCGGGACACAGGCACACGGACACAGACACAGCCCGCGTTATGATGTCACCCGCTTTGTAGTCTGGTTTACTTTCACCCTTTCACATAATGGTACAGTCCTCTTACATTGCACAAGCAAGATGGCGGCCAATACTACTGCACCGAAGAAAATCATTTTTTATTGCTAATTAAAACCACATTTTCAAAAACTGAAACCCTGTATGTATGCCACTGTCCCTTATAAACATATTTTTAACTTTATTTTTGAGTTTTCAGTGCATTTAGAACGTGTTGTTGTGAGTTGTCGTCAGTTGTCGTGAGTTGTCGTCAGTTGTCAGTTTTTAATAGGACCCCACTTTACTAGGTAGGTAAGATTACATTATATTGAATGAGAAAAACTGACGGTCGGATACGACATTCTACCCAACAATACAATTAATGTCAATGACAATGTTTGAAGCTTTTGTTTTTATTGTGTTTTCTTATTACTCTTGAGTCACTTTTTTGGTGACTCGGACTCAGACTTGAGATACAATTTACAATGACTCGGATTCGGACTCAACCCTTAAAAAAAAGTATTACTCCATAACTCTTTTCAATTTCATGACTCAAGTTAGCCCCACGAGTGTGGGATGGACCTGGATCCTTAGCCACACACTTGTTCCATTGACACGAACAAAAGTCAGTCTCGATTTTGTAAATTCTTAGCACTCAAATTGACGATATTTGCAACTATTTTGACATACATGTACATTCCCTACATGTTGAACTATCAAAGCGGCCCCAAAAAAAAATAAATAAAAAAATTATAATTTTACTTACATTTAAATTTTGTGACATACATGTATGGTACCAAAAATGTTACACTACTATGCTGGGCAGTTTGCAGATTTCAACAAAGGTGGCCATTTTGATTTAATTCAGCTTACAATTTTATGACGGCTGTTTGATGTGTGCACAGACTTGTTTTATTTTTTTGCATGGTGAAATAAGCATGCAAAAATACAGCAAGTCTGTGCACACATCAAATAGCCATACTTGAAATGTATGTTTCCTGTCCCAAAAGTTTAAAAAACCATTGTGATAATTGAAAACAAATTGTTAAATTTAACTTCATGAAAATTCAATGTGTCGCTCTGGGAATATTAAAAATACATTTATGCGATTTTATGACAATGTATTTTATTAGTTGTGATCTCATTAGACATCAGCCTCATGATGTTTTGCTGTTTTGCTGTTTTGGTTGTTATGCCATTATTCAGGATATGTTTTTATGTTTATTACTGACACATCGATCTACCCACATTGTAAAAATATTAAACACATATTTAAGATTATACAGTTTAACCATAGAGAAAGGACCTTTCTCTATGATTTAACCCTCCTATGCCCAGGCTGAAATTTGGCCCAGTCAGCACGGCACTCACAGACAGTCACTTGAGTATTTTTGGTTGCATTGTCAATTGGTAGGTCAAACCACAGAGTCACACAGAGCTGTGTATGTACTGATTTATTTGAGTGCACTGCACAAAGTCAATGGGTTGGGAGTTACATACAAATTTTGAGTGTCTTTGATTGGTTTTGGTTTGACCTCCTTATCACAGCCACATGTGTTTGCATGTATTTGAGTGCACTGCACAAAGTCAATGGGTTAAGAGAGACGTTACAAATTTTGAGTGTCTTTGAGTGTTAAACCTATAGGAGGGTTAAGACAGTTTAAACATTCTAATTGGTTGAGAACCTGTCATGAATAAGTTTTACTGTTCAAAATGGTTTGTTTAAGAATAATACGTAGATGTTATTCAAAACCAGTTAAGAGCAGTATGTACTCGGGAACTATGTCGCATAGCAAAATCATTTTTTGTATAGCAATCTGTGAATTTTGTATAGCAAATTTTAAATGCTTAAACTTACAGTATGCAGTGTGCACAGGTACAGGTGTTGTTTTTGAAGGCTTTACTGTCATTTGGTTCATCATATGCATATAATGTCCAAATTTTACCAGTAATAACAAATTTTACCAGAAATTGGGCAAAAGGTGGGGGAAAAAATCATGTGTATCTTTCTTCTAGGCCAATTTCTTCATTATTTTGCCAAAATCGTAGTCATTCAAGAAAGTTAGTCAGGACTCCGTCTATTTTCTTTTTTGTTTACATTGTTATATCGCTAAAACAGGCAATATCATGAAAGCAAATTGTTGACTGCGATGTGTTCGGGTGCTTTTCAAAGTGAGTTTCACTGAGTGTAACTTTGATTATTAAAAATTCGTCGGGAAAATGAGTGGCTCACTGTGGTTTTGAAAGTGCGATCATATTGTGTGCCGAAACGATTCTAAACCTCACCACCACATACATGTATATTTAATGAATGCTCATTTTGTTAAATGTTCAAAATCTTTTATTATAAAACAAAGTTAGTAACGTTTCTAGAGTTCCTTTCAATATGGCCATAGTGATCGTATGAAAGCACACGTGTGAACTGAACACGGTTGTTTGTGTATAGGGGTTTTACATTTCGGGGATTTCGCCTGTAATTAATTCATCAGCAGAAAAATATTGCATGCACATAGAATTTTGGGCATTGCGGATAAAATCTTTACGGATTGCAGGAAAATAAAGTTGCATGTTCGGCGTGCATATCTAGGTAAAACCAGTGCACGCATTCACCGTTGCATCAGCACCGTCGGGTCGTGAAGCCATCGTTGACCACGTACGTCAGACGGATGTACCCCTGGCGCGGTCTGGACATACAGAAATAAACCCGGTCGGGACGGAACCGTTGATATTTTTTGGTCAGAAATAGACATGTAAAGGTTTGTGAATATCATTTCAAAAATGTTTATTATTAAATCACAATAGTGAAAAAATCTGTCGCAATTTGTATTGCAAAATCTGCGATGCATTGTTTGAAATTCCGCAGATTGTCCAAATTACGTCGCATTTTGCGATGCAATACAGGGGAAATCGTTCGCTGTGTACTACCTTTCCATCTTGCTTGACACACTTAGAGTCCTCACACTCTTGTGTTCTGTTGTGACCGGCCCAGACTTTAAAGGTCCTGTGAAGAGTGTATTTACCAAACTTTATTTCTTGGTGCTGTTATATTGATTGGTATTTATAACTTAAAAACAATTTTAAATGTTTTTTTTTGTTTCGAGTGGATTATTAATTGTTTATCTAATAATCAAAAATTGACCCCCCGAATTTTCGAAGTTTTAACGAAACATTTGTGACGTACACAAAGGCAGAGAATTTCTATGTACCGTGAAACGCAGCTCAAGCCCCCATCATGCGGTCGTAAAACACACCGAAGGCAATGCTAACATTATGGTGTTATTTTATGAAATAACAGAAACAGTTGAGTCAAAGTTCTGATCATTTAAAAACTCAAAACAAGCGCAGGCATAATGAGAAAGGTTTAATGTTTTTATATTTGTCTTGCCAGGATATAAAATCAGACACGATGTTTTTATTAATGCGGAAAATCACGGCATGTTTTCATGCTGTGAACACTGAAACGGTGAGCATGGTGTGAACATGTCGTTTTGCACGGAAGTGGACTGGGTTATGCATGGGAGTATTATTAAATGGCCACTTACCCTGAGTCTTTCTCGCTTTAAAAAAGCACCTCTCTTCTTTGTTGGAGCCTTCCCAGCCTTCTTACTTAGCGGGAATATCGTTGAAATTGCATCTGGTAACAGCATGGCCTTATAAGCCATACCGAACTGGCTGTGAAGGACCCTTTCAAAGCATGTCTGATCGAACTGTGCACTACAACTACATAAGAATGAGTGTTCCGTCGGTCCCGACCACTTCGCTCTGGTCAGCTTCACTTTAGTCGTCCAAATACGTCTGTATTTTGGATCAGACGGAAATCGGTGTAGACTAACACCGTCTTTGGTGGTGTTGCTGCAACCTGCAGCGACACACCTCGATGGCATTATCGAAAATAATAAGCTTCAAACCTGACAGAAAACTTGAGGAAACTTTTTCTCTAGCAACACTCTGCATGCAGTGGTGCGCTGTATACGACGCATACTTGGGCAAGTGCTGTGGATCGCGGATCGGGAATCGCCTCAGTGTACGTCACGAATTTTATGTTAATGAGGGATATGTGCGTGTCGAAGCGCACCCCCTAAATTTAAAAATTAATATTTTTATGGTACATGTATAAACGTGAGGGGAAAAATTTACAAATGACAAATATATGTTCCAGTAGGCATACTTTATTGTATACAATGAAGAAAAAAAATAATTCACAGGACCTTTAAAAGGTCCATTATAGCTCATCCCCACCATCTGTCTTTATTCTGCAGTGAAGTCCATGTGACAAGCTTTTTTCCCCTTAGTAAAAGTACTTTCATTGATTTATTCTTCAGATTACGGACAAACTAAACCTCAGCCCAGAGACTCCAAAGGCTACAAGATACCTCAATCTGAACAAACAGAACACAAATGCCTCTTTCGTGCAACTAATGGCAAGAAGAAACTTAGCACTGTGGTAAGAATTCAAGTATTTATAATCGTGATTAACATTTGAATTTTCAAAACTCAAATTGGGAGGGATTTTTCTGCCTTTTCTCAGAATCTTGCTTCAATCTTGTTAGGAAGAATGTTTAACTGGGTTGATTTTGTAAGATTACTAGGAAAGGACAGCAGTGGCTTGTATGGTTGGTGAAGAACATATTGGAAATTTAGTGGATCGGAGTGACCTCCATGTGAAGTAGGGTTAAACAACCAACCATGCTGAATGCAACAGATTGCAACAACTGTAAATATTTGTTGAATCTTGTTGAAGTGAGCAGAGAACAGTTAAGATCTGTTGTTTTTGTGATAGATCTTGTTGCACTCGGCAGGCTTCACACTTGGACAAATGATGGATGGTGTTATATTGAGCAATGTGTCTAGCTAGTTATGGAAGTGGAGTAAGGTTAATAAGAAAATGGTGAAAATGCACTGTTTTCTAAGTTGACAGCACATTTATAGACAAAGTTATTACAATTGGACATTACAATTATGTATTCTTAAATATAGTTGTTGATCCGCTGTATAAAGTGGATCTTCTATTTGAATTGTGCTATGAATTGTCCAAACATTTCAGATGGACCATACCAGCTGGTAGCAAATTTAAAAACAGCACCTGATTTATTTCTATTCCCATGCAGATCAGCTCAAAAGATGTCACCAAGTTTCAGATGGTAAGTTATTGTCTTTGACTACATGTATACTTTATGTAGCCAATTAGTTATGTGTCTTATTTTTATTTTTATTTATTTATTTATTTAAAAAAAATTTTTTGGGGGGGGCAACCGTACCTTGTTCAAATGGTCAACACAGTCTAAGGAGGACATGTTTTGATTCTGTGTATGCTGTGACAAATGTGAGCGCGCAAGCTATTACAGTGTAGGGATACATGTTTAAGGGTCCTGTCTTAGGACACTGGAAAGATTTGGATTAGATTCTCTCTGGTGCAATTTGAGGATTTTCTTAACCACAAATAGGTTTGGCTTCAATAACACTCTAAAAAAAGGTTTACATGAACATGGTAATTGGACAGAGTAGATAATGGACACTGGACTGTCCTTGACAGGTAGGCTTGGCAGGTCGGTCTAAATAGTCCCAACCTGTCCAAACCCGTCTTGGGGACAGGTGGATGGGTGGCTAGATGAGACCCTGGGTTGATTTGCCTTATGTATGTCACTTCTGAATTGAAGTTGAATACTTAATAAGCCCCTTTAGGCAACCCATATGGAAGTTTGTGCATCAGTTTAGGATGTCTTAGTTTTTCACTAAGTGGGGTGTCATGGCCGAGCAGTCTAGTGCATCGGACTTGTGTTCTGATAGCTAAGTCGTGGGTTTGAATTCCAGTCGTGACCATGGTACTTGTGTCCTTGAGCAAGACCCTTAACTGTAATTGCTTCTCTTCACTTGGGTATCAATGGGTACCTGTGAGGGTGCAGGTGGTAATTGTCTTTCATTAGTCCTGTAGCACCGAAAAGGTTGCACATAATGGGCTGTATACTCCCCAGGGAGCTGAGAAAGATTACAGGAATGATATTGGCCCAGTGACCAGAGGAAATAATGTAAAGCGCATTGCTATGGGTGTAATGCGCTATATAAGTATGACTTATTATTATTACATTTTCAAATTATTATAAGCAATGGGATCCAACATTGTTTCATTTTGCTGCATTCACGTGATTCTGCCATAAATAATAGGTTGATTATGTTCATTTAAATGTTCATTTGCCATGTGCATGTTATTGATTACACTGTACATTCAAACCACTTGTAAATTCCTCATCACATGTTTTTTTTCTTTTCTCCCTTTCAATAAACCTATGTTACATGATTTGAGCTATATATATATATATATATATATATATATATATATATATATCCAGTATTGAATTTGCTGTTTGAATACAAACATTTATATTATATTACATATATTGTAACAGCTGTGTTTGATTGTACTTGGACATTTTATGTCATAGGATTGTAACGATACAGCCCATGTATGTTTGTTAAAGGGATTTTACACCATTGGTACATGTATTTCACTGAAAAAACAAAACAAAGAGCAGACTTTCAACAGGCAATGGAATTAGTGCCCTAGTTTAAGATGAACACAGTGACTGAAAATTACTGGCTCATTTATGCAGCCGCAGTGGTAGTATGATCTTATCATGTGGGGTATTATTTTCAGTCACTGAGTTAACCCTCCTACTATTGCTGCACTTTAGTGGGAGGTTGCTATAGAGGTCAAAATCAGTCAACTGCCTGTTTTGACTATAGACATTTTGACCTGTAAATGTACTTACTTCTTGTAAGGTTTGACAGTGTTTGACTTGTAAGTGCACTAGACATACCTTGGCAAGTATATCAACATTTTGACTGATTTTTGACCCTTGTTGTAGTAGGAGGGTTAATCTAAAATTACCACTCCAATTCCATGCCCTGTTGATCGTGACGATATTGTCCCTTTAACAAGGTTATGGTACCAAACATCCTGAGAAAATGTGAAATGAATGAAGAATAATTCAAACCTGAAATGGATCATCAGCGGATGATCTAGATATTTCCACTTTAGAACGACTGTATTTTCACTGTTTTGTCGTCAACAACAACTAAATAAGTTGACACAGGTTGGTTTCTATACATACAAAGTCTCTTGATTCTTATAAAGTATGGATACATTTACAGACATTTTATCAGCAGTGTACATAGTGCCTTAGTGTTGGGGTTACTGAGGAAACACTTCACTGGGAAGAAGTCATGGTGCTGGGGTTAGATTTGCCATTTAGCCCAATCACATTTCCCTTGTAAGAGTTTGAGATAATTTTGTTCTAATTGAATGACATTTTGAAATCTTTGATTTTTTACGAAACTGTGTCAGAAAGTAGATTTTGGATGAATATATGGTTGATTCTCTTCCACCTTTACATAGAGAGGATACAGATTTTACAGTTTCCACAAATTTGTTTAATTGATTGAGCAAAATACAATTTATTTGAACAGTTGTTTCCAGCAGATGGTTAAAAATCAATATGATTGGGGAGTGAGACGTCAAAGAACATTCATGTAATGCTGGAACATTGAAGTGATTTTAATTAATAGCTAACAGTGTTTCCCCTTCGAAATCCTGTGCAGTCAGAAAGTTGAACAAATACAACAAACCAATCACCACCACCCTTAAAAACTAATCATTAAGTTTTTGAAAATCTTCATTGCAACATTTTATATGTATATAAAATGTTGCAATGAAGATTTTCAGAACTTTGCAGTTAACTATTGAAACTTTCTCCTATATATTGACAGTATTCCTTCTTTGACAGGAATGAATATGCATCCCTTCTTGTTAAAGTCCCCATACACTATTGATATTCTTCAAGAAACATAAATAATTACAGATTAACATAAACATTACTCGGTGTATAAGTTGATGATGGTCATTTTAGCAAAATTAATCAAATTATTTTGGAAAGAATTGTTTTCCGAAAAAAGTAAATTCCATGTTAGAATGAATACAAATTTGAATACATTTCAACTATTTTCTCACTTACGTCACAGTTACATAAGCTGAAACTTTTCACAGATTGGTTTTTATACATGTCCCTTGTTTCTTATAATTAAGTATGGATGCATGTAAAGACATTTTGCGTATACATGTAGTAGCTTTAAGCATAAATGTAGTTATATCTTCCCATACCAATAAATTGTGATTTGGTAATATGCCTTTGCCTTCAGTCAAACAAAAAGCAACTTCTTTCAGTTCATTTGTACAACTCAGTTGATGGATGACTTAATTCCCCACCCAGTTTTGACAGCTGCACTTGTTTGACTCTTACATCATGTAGATATTACATATATTGATCTATTTTTGGGGGGACGTGTAGGTTCTATTAATATGTATTTGCCGTGTTGCCATTCTTAACATCTGGCTGGAGTTTGCACGTCACAGCAATATCTATCAATATTTGAGTTTCGATCTCTGGATAGGTCTCTGTTCTCCATATTAAATTGGATGATACATAAATTAAAGTCAGTATATATTTCTGTAAATGCATCCATACTTTATAAGAATCAATATATAAAAACCAACTAAGTTTATTTCATGTGTCGTTAATGAGAATAAAATTCTGATTGTTTCTTCCGATGATAGAAAGTCATTTTGGAAATTATTTCTAAATTTTTTTCATGGTGGTGCTTGATACCATCATCAACAGTTTTCTCTAAAACTCATTTATGTTTTTTTTTCAAGATTACCAATAATGTATAGTGGCATTAAGTAGCTTGCGCCAAACAATCCCCCAAAAACATATATACCATTAACTCCTTGCCAGTAATATTTCATTTTGATTAATGTAGGGGTCAAAATTAACTTGACTTTTATGATAGCCAGCAGGACCAGTAACAACTGAATTGTATATGATGTTCTTAGTTTTTAGTAGCCCTTTGAAAGGTCATTAACCCTAACCCCCTAGGTATTCTGGCTAGGAACCTTCCTGATCCTCCAAAATCCATCAGTGTACTTTTGGAAACATGCCTTTGTCTTCAAAATGCACCATGCATTTTCGTTGATCTTTCATATTCAGCACTTATGGCCTGTACTTCTTGTCAGGTATTAATTTTGTCCCATTTGAAGAGGTGAAAGTACCAGTTTTCAACAGTGCTGAATTTTTCCCAAAAAGTGCCCCTTGGAGGATTTTGCAGGATATGGAGTGGTTAGGGTTAAACAACAATGAATGAAGTAAAAAAGGAAAACAGTTATTATTTCAAGTTCATGTGTAGTTTTATGTTTGAAAACGGCTTTAAAACTAGTTCCATAATTTATTTACACTCCTTTTAACAGTAACAAGTTTTACCATGAGTTTTCCCTACCATGCTAATGGCTTCCCTCACCACTGTTAGCAATAATTATTAAATTTTTTTTTTATTGTGATGAGGTGTTCCTTATTTTTGTACACTAGGCCTCGGACTTTCAAACCTGGCAGATGTAGTAGTCCTTCTGTTAATCCACTAGCCTCAGGCTAGTTGGCTAGTGGCAATTTTGACCCCTAATTAATGGCAATTTTGACCCCCTGTTAATGGCATAGAGCATGATGATTCCAGCTGTCATTTGCTAATCAGATCTAAGGCCATTGAAGTGCATTGAACCACGGGCCCTCGGTAAAAAGTTGGCGATTTAACCATGTATCTTTATTTTGTTTCCAGAGATGAACAGTGTTATAAATACACTATGCACAAAAACATTCACCCAATGAATGCTCTTTGTTGATCCGTCCCGTTAATCCATCCCGTTAATCCATCCCGTTAATCCATCCCATTAATCCATCCTGTTAATTCATCCCTTGGATCAGATGAGCTACAAGAACTCTGTTGTTTTGGACTTTTTTATCTCCTTTCCTCTAGCCTTGATTTCCCACTAAGTCTTGTGTTTTTGTTTTTCCCTCTCCAGGCCTACGCCAATGTCTTGAAAGCAAACATGGACAACTTGAAGAAGAGAGGAAAGCGAGACACAAAAAGCAAAACAAAAACCAGCAAGGCTACATGATGCAAGCTTCAGTTAGGACTTCATCAAGGGGCTGCTCAAAGACTGTCATCTTTACAATACGGCATATTCTCAGGCTGTGTCTAAATTGGGCATATTTTGGCCACGACTATGGCTGTCTTCTGCAGCGGTAAAGTTGAAGTATACAAACATGCAGTGATGTAGCCATAGCCAAAACTGTTTTAGAACAGCCTTTGTTTCGGAACATTGCTGCAATTGGTCATGATGTGCAAAAACACACCTCAGCACATGACTCATGCACTCATGTTTTATTTCCCTGAATAGAATCCAAAAGAAGTCGAGCATATTCAGTCACTGGGAATATACCCTGTTGTTTTTGTGGAAGGTAAATTCATTGAGGGTTCCCTTCCTCCCCTAAAAATTAACAGCTGGAATTCCCCTATTCTTCCTATCTCCCTATCTCCCTCTGAAATTTGGAGAAAGATGACAATAAATGTTCCCCATACTATTTGCTAGTCTGATTCAAGATATCTTGTTCTGAGCCTAACCAAATCAAATAACTGATTATTCTGTAATTGCAATCCAGAAGGTTGAACATGCATGTTTTTATTTTCCCCTTACAGGCGATTCAAGACTTTCACTTAATTTAAGAGGGACCAATCAAAATGGGGTGGGTCTCTGTTTAGAGGTACTGTGCAGGTGTATTATTACATCATGGATAGGGGTAGAGGAGGTTGTGTATTTGTGGATTTTTTTTGGTGGGAGGTATTAGGTGTTATCATTACATTTTTGCCTCTTTTGTCCATATGAATGTGCATATTTACAGTTAAAGTCGATGGTATGGTCTGTCATTTTTGTTTTTGAATGTATTAATCATGAGAAATTTGGTGCAAACCTAAGTTGCAGATATTATTTCAATGTGAGTCCTTATTTTTCTGAAATCTTTAGTTTAAATTTGCACGTTGCACTTGTCTTAGTAGAAAGTAAAGTAAATTACTCTTTAAATGACCAGGATATGAAAAAACTCTAAATTAATTTATTCTGCATGGCACAAATTTCATACCTTGTCAGATAATGGCACTTTTGGGGGAAATTCTATTTTAATGTTATAACTTCCCTTTTACAATGAAACTAGAAGTGTGCCTGTTAAAAACAATTTAAAATGTTATATCCAAACAGTATAATTCATTCATTTCTTTATCTTGCATTTTTTTGGTGTAAATAAGGTGTAAACTAATAAAACAGTAAATAAGATACCACTCACACCAAATGTGTATAGTTTTCTTTTTTTATTATCACTTTCAACTTTTGTAATCGTTAACTTTAAGCATTTAACATTCCTGCTTACAATATGTTATCGATTCTGTGAAATAATTTGCTAGGATTTGTGTGGTTCCTCACTGAACCAAATTTTTGAAAAACGGAATAACATTACATTTCAATCAAAACAATCCTGAACTAATGGGCGTAAAATCCTGGGGCATGGGGGTTCGATGAGAAGTGGATTTGGGGAGGGGGGGGACGGTTTTATATTACCAAACTTATTTTCCCAGAGGGGAAATCTTATTTGAACAAACTTCTTGTAAGCACTTAACATGCATTTGATAATGATTTAGGTCCTTAAATTGATCGGGGGAGGGAGGTTGGCTGATTGAGGTTTTAGGACAAGTTCATGTTCAGGGTAATTCACTTGAATTGACTTTGTGAATAATCTCTGACAACAATGCCACTGTATTTAGCTGTTTTATCCATTCACACTGGCATTTGTTAGAATGATTGTCGATTAAGTTTTCACAAATTTACCCCCAAAATGAGCATTCGATCAGCTGCATATTTTACAGGTAGATTACTGTGGGTTGTAGAGACAAGGAAGGAAAGTAGGTAAAAATAAAACAAATACAACTAAAATAAATACCTATAAATCCAAATCACTAGGTGTTTGCGCGGTGGCCCTATCAGATTCGCTTGTATTTTTGTATAGACTGTATGCAGCAGAGGCATTTATGCGTCTATCAATCAGATTAGAAATCTTGCTCCAGACAGTTGTGTCATGATTATGGGTACATACACAAAATTGAATGTTTACCAACACTAACAGCTGGAGAATAAAGAACATAACACTTAATAACAAAGGTCCCATCTAATAAACAAAAAGTTAAAGATGTATCGCCCGTGTTTTGGCCGATTGGACGGTAATAAAATAAGTAAATAAATGTTGAATTGCTATTTTTCTTTCATTTGAGACACTGAACGAAAAAAAATCCGTCAAGGGTTAGCTGCAGTAAATTAAAAACTCGCAGTAATATGAGGGACCTCACGTTTTAATCCTCATGGTTGCACGTGACCACACAATGTATTGTATGTAATGAGCCAAGAGCGTGGGCAGTCTTCCGATTGGCTTGCACACAGCTAATATCAATCAGAATCAGTTTGAAACATTGCATTTATTTACAGTTTCCGATATCCAAATTTCATATTTTTAAAATTTATTTATTTGTTTTCGTTTAACAAGAATATTACATTTCAAAATTCGTTTGCTTTATAAATCTATTTTGTGGGTCGTCTTGGCCAAACACGGACGATTGGCCTATCCGAATGTAATACATACAGAAGATTTGAAATATATTGTCACATTATAACACAGATAAACTTGGCTATTAATATGAGATTACTGTAGATTTTATTTATTCTGGACGATACTAGCTTCAGTCTGTCTATTTGTAAGATGACCCTATCCGCTTGTCAATCTGTTCCTGTAATTATACAACAAACAAAGTATAAGTTTAAGACATTATTACGTGCATGTACAGCCCCCTAATATTGGTTTTCCCGTTAAATTCTGGCAAATAAGCAGCCAATTTAAACACTGCGTCATTCTGTTTCGTGCGAAATTGAATGCTACTCAAAATCATCATTCAATTTCGTTTTATGAGAAGGCAATAGTACTCTTGCGTCATGCAATTTAAACAAATTAACTATCCAATTTAACAATCCACTCGAACAGCATTCAATTTCGCAGGAGCTTTTCGCGGCGCATATTTGGTCATTTAAAGTCATTATTGGGCAGGCATTTGTGAAATTTGTACAACTTCGTTTAACTTTAGTTTCCTATAGATTTTTAAATGTATAAAAACGGTTCACTCATGAATGAATGGACAATAAGAAACCAGGATAAAAAATGATAAAGACACACTCAAACAATAAAAACAGGTTATAATGAAACTGCATTTCAAAAACGCATTACAGAATTAGGCCCAGATCAGAAAACCAATCAAGATTCTAATCAGAGAATGAACAAAACAAAGTAAGACCGATTGGCCCTATATAAAGTGTACGAGAAGCACACATGAATAAAGAAAACAAAATTAAGTTTGAATTAAAGTAAACATGAAAAGTATTCTGTTGTCTTTTTGCATTTGTTTCTCGTATTTGTTTTGAATTCTCATTTAGCGAAATTGATTGCCGTTATACGAAAATGAAAGTAACATTTTTTAGTGAAAATCTCCAGTCAAACTAACTCTGCTAAATTGGATGAAGAATGTGCATTACTAAAAAGAACGACGTATAATGCCACATGAATTCGCATAGCCTGAAAATGAAATTGAATGCTTGAATTCTTAATTCGAAACACAGTAACAACAGGACAGGCAAAATCGCTTTAATATGAACGTATGAAAGTGAAATTGGCTGCTTATTTGCCAAAATTGACCGGGAAAACCTATAGTTACGCCACTGACCCAAAACATGCAAATTATACGTGAAGGTAGTGATCATAATATAAGGCACTCTGAGATTTGACCCCCCCCCCCCCCCAGGTTTGAGCTTTATGTTGAGTTTCAGTATTCAGGTATACCACGCAGTAGTGTTTCTGCGAGTAAGCTTACTATACTTTATTCCAGATATACATTAAACTTTCAAACTGTTAAATTGTTCATCTTGTTAGCCCTATGTTGGGTACTGTAACAAGAAAATAGTGAAAATGCAATATTCGGATTTTTCGATCTGCAATAAAAAGCACGGAAATCGTATTCTGAAGTGGAATTTTCATACCACTAGAGACACGTCCGAACTCATACTATTTGGAAATAATTAAAATCAACTGCACTCAGGCCAAAAGATTTCATGGGCTATTTGATACGATTATAAACATAATGGACCTACATGCAAGTTTTAGTTTAACTGTGATCATTTATAATTTTTAACAAATACCAAAAGTGTATTATACCTTCCCATTAAATGGAAGATACAACATTGGTAACTACTTGATTACATAATTACTGGATTATTATCAAAAATCAAGCGATCTATAGTTGGTAAAGTACCAATCAACTTTAAAAGTTACTCTGTCTGAACAGCTCTCATTTCAGACAACAAATAATTATTCACATTAACAATAAGATACTGGACGGAAACTGCTGTAAAAATAGTGAATTCTTGTTTAAAAACATTTTTTTATAACATAGACTCCGGATTACATGAACTAAAACTTTCACGGGTTGGTTATTTAATTTATATCTTGATTCAAAAAGTAAGCATACTCATAGTAACTTTGTCAATATAACCAATGTTGTACCTTATTTTAAACTCAAAATATGAGAGGATGAGAGTTTTTTTGTTTGTATTTTTTTGTTTTTCCCGGCTGCATATATTCCTTTAGAGGCAGATGATATACCGGTACTCTTTGGCCCAATCCACTGGAAGGATTCTATGATTTAGTGATCCTATAATATAAAAAGGCTCATACAAAAACATCCTATACCAAAAACGAAGTAAGCCTACACTGCCATTGGTTATTACCATATTATCAAATTAACAAGTTATTATCTAAAAGTTTACTTGGTTGGTACAAGTATAAATCGTCTTGAGAATTATTCTGTACGAAGTGCTTTCATCTTGGAGAAAACGCAAAAGTTTTGACGAATTTGTTTTACATCGGCAATTTTTTTAAAGAAACCCCCTCATAAAAAGCATGTAGCAGCAGCATGCATAGCCACGGGGGAGAGGAGCCTGGGGGAACGTGCCCCCACAAATTTCCGGTGCCCCCACGAAAAATCCTCTAGTGCCCCAAAAAACAGAAAAGAAAAAGAAAAGGGAAACCCCCCCCCCTCCCCCCACTGAAAAAGTCCTTGCTACACCGCTGGCATGTAGCCCAACTGTTTTGCATCGTTTTCTTAAAAACGTAAGGATCTCTTGTGACGAAACTTTCAAAGGTATTATTTCTTGTAAACTAAAACCTTAAAAATATTTAACCAGATCCGGATACAGATCTGGTAGGCTATGTCAGCATAGAAAGAAGAAAACATACTCACTGAGCCTTGGAATTACTTGATATCCATGCCACCGTGCCTGTCCTTCATAATACAATGCCCTCCAGCACTGAAGGGGGCATCACAGAGGTACTGATTGCACCCAAATCTATCACAATCTGCGGAAGTTTTGCATTCCATGTTCAGAAGTCCAGCGCAGTTGCTATTGTCGATCTGTTCGGCCATAGTCAATGGGGCCCCCTCAAACGTACATATCTTCAGTAAAAGACAAATGTTAAAAGAAAGAAAACAGTGTAGGCTTTTTGGACACTATAGGAAAATTTTATTTTTGTTTGGGTGGGGGGGGGGGGAGTGATCTGCGGCGTGAATAATAAAACAAGAGTCTCAGTTGGTTTGAACAACAAAGTAGCTATACAGACGTCTTGACCCAAGACTACGGCAAAGACTGCGCCACAACTACTCCAATCTCGTCCCCAGGGTCTACCTCGCTCTCAAAACTAGACCCTGGTGGGAACAGTGATTTCCGCACCACTGATTGGTTAATTATACAAAAATTAATAAGCAAGACGAGGACCTATAATTCTTGTTTTGTAAATATAAGGCTTGCTGTTTACCTATATAGGCCTACATCCTAAAAATTTACTATTTTCCAGACAAAATAGGGCCTATCAATAATTTTCCCGTATGGCCAACGGGTGGGACATTTTCTTCTCCGGAATGCGTGTGAGTGGTGATAATTTCTGGTAACTGACATTTTTACTTGGGTTGGCATAGGCCTATATGAAGATTGAGGAGATTTGTGCATAATTTCCCCGTGGTCGCTGCTGTAAACAGAGCCAAACCTAAGGAAACGTCACAAGAGGCGACAAGGGGCTAATCTAAAGAAGGAAGACGCATCTTAGATGTGATATTTTATTTGGCTTCTCAAGTTCCTCTCTGTAGGGACTATCCCGCTACACTCGTTGAAGCGATAAGGTCCACAATCAGAAGAGAACTTGTTATAAAAACAAAACATTGTAATACCAACCTGACCAAGAACTACGCAGATCATCAAAAGAGTTCCAATTTCATTCATCTTGGTGGTCTTGAAGTTATAATTCTTCGATTTTTGATGACACCACTTTGAATATTACCCACACGGCAACAACAGGTGACTCAATGCTCAAAAATAATGTTTTGAAGCTATCATTAATTGCGTTACTGAGCGCCTGTAATACGAAATACGTTTAACACATGCGTACATATTATGTTAATGATCCTGCTTCAACTATCACGATCTTTGAAATAAGTGAAAAACACTCAGTGAAAAGGGCATAGAAGGATCGATAGACTAGACATCGATTGATTTGTTTATCATGCAATTCGTGATTTCGTAAACATTATATTATTGAGCTCTTTGCCGTTGCAGCCCGATATTCGCCTCTTCAGAAACGATCACACACACAGATCCACGCAGGTCATTTGATTGGCGGAATACACATCTCGTGCTATCCAACAGTTTTGCCCATTACGCCTTTGCTCCAAAAGACTGTGCAATAGTGCACTATTGCAGCGGCGTAGCCACGGGGGGCGGCGGGGGCCTGGGGGGGGGGGGAGGGCACGTGCCCGACACAAAGTTCCAGTGCCCCCAGGTGCCTCCCACGAAAAATCCTGATAGTGCCCCAAAAAAGAAAAGAAAAAGAAGGGAAAACCCATACCCCCTTTACCCCCACTGAAAAGCAATGCCCCCATGTCCCCCACTGAAAAAGTCATGGCTACGCCGCTGCACTATTGGACAGGCAGAACGTTGCGCGTCAATATGCGCGTATAACACGTCTCATTATTTGAAGCACATAATAATGAATTTAAAACATAAAAACATAATAAAAACGTAATGGGATTAAATTCATTCCTTGGAGTGGGCGTGGCTTAAGTTGAAATTACGTCACACTAACAGGATATCCAAGATGGGGCACGCGGCAAAGGACATGCACTGACACACATGCAAACTTTGCGCGTTCAGTTATCAGCAATTAGGGGAATATTCCCCATATGACCTGGATTCACCAACGTCATTAACAGCACCTGGCGGCTACACTAGTTTCTTTTGATAAGCCGCTTATTCCAGGCCGAAAGCAAGCAAATCAAACAAGTCATTGTCCTCATCTGATCAATACCGTTATTCAGTCTCAGTGTAATAATTCACTCAGTGTCATGATTTATTTGATTTTTATTGTAAATATACTGTAAATATAGTCAAGATTCCATTTAAATGGAGTGCCATGGTCGAGCGGTTTAGTGCATCGGATTTGTGTTCTGATGGCCGAGTCGTCAGAATATGGGTTCGAATCCCAACCGCGACCATGGTGCTTGTGTCCTTGAGCAAGACACTTTACCATAATTGCTTCTCTCCACCCAGGGGTTAAATGGGTACCTGTGAGGGCAGAGTTGGTTGATTAGCCCTATATGCGCTGTAATGGCAGCAATTGAGCTGTATACTCCCCAGGGAGCTGAGATGGTTTCAGGAATGATTTATGAGCCTTATGAGCCTTATGAGCAGGGGTAATAATATAATGCGCCTTGAGCACCACTCAGTTGGTGGATACGTGCGCTATATAAGTCCACACATTATTATTATTATTATTATTATTAGGTTTATCAGCAGCTAGTTGTATAGTCCAACATAGTTTGTTTTTGTTCTTTCAGTTAAGTCACATAATAGACAGTCAGAACACAAATCCCTACCCAGGCAGATATCTTGGAATGCAGAGTACAATAGAGGGCCATAGTTTTTCTTAGTCAGAGTATGAGGAATTTGTGATAGCAAGGCAGTGGTTTATGCAAGTGAATTCTTATGGTTTAAAAGCTTTGATAGCGAGGCAGGGTTTTACGCAAATAGCAAGGCAGGGGTATGTAGGTTTTGGGCGTTGTCCAAAGAGATCACCATGAGACAGCAACAAAGCAACATGTGGTTTTTCCCACTCTGTCAGCTGCTGGTGCTGTTATGTTGGCAAGTCTGCTATCAAGGAGGGCTCAAGTTAGGGTCAGTTAATTTAAAGAAAACTACTTAATTTTGCCTGTGTGGCAACATAAAATATTTATTTTGCTGTGTGCAACACCAACTTTTAATGGTGAACATTAAACCGAGCAGAGTGGAGAACAAGAAATTAAATGAGCAAGATCTTATGAAGAAAAGCTGTAAGTAGAAATTATTTGTTGAATTGTCAAAGTTCAAGAATATACATTGGATTATAGAATCCCTATGTATTTCAAGAGAGATGTTGACGATTATTTGAAGATGAATTTAACAAAGTGTGTTTTAGCCTCGATCCAAGCTGTGTAATAATATGATATTAACACTATTAATTAGTTGCGAATTTGGTTGGCAAAAGGGGATGTTTATCTTGCAAAGTTATGAAATTTATGCAGCCTCCCCCACGCATGTAAATATTATCAAATGGTTGGATTATTTTTTATTTTATGATATGATGTAGATGGCCAATTAGTGGAGGTATAAACAAAACTGTTCACTACATTGGTAGATTAGTGAGAGCCGGCGTGGGCGACGAAGGCAGAGACAATGTTGCTTGTCAACTCTGGATGTCAATTCAGACCCACCATTTGAGCGGCAGAGGACACCAAATTTGAACTGCACACGATGCTCTACCATTTTCTATAAGCCGATAAGTAGTGGTAGTGGTATTATTTTCATTTAATATGCTGAAAATTATATAGTTGGGGGAACCTTTGGAATTTTAAAGATTTTATACTGTAAGATTTCACATTTTGAAGATTTGATGTTTTGAATATTGAGTAGCGAGAGAATTGTTTTGCGTTGATAATAATAATCTAAAAGAAGTTTGAGTAGTTTCGTTTCCGTATTTTCTTTCATGACTGTTCGTCTTTCCATCTTGACTATATAGTACCATTAGCAAATATAGTCTTGACACTCAGTAAATTATATTATTTATTAGGCCAATATTAGATTATTGGTATTCCGTTTGGAGTATTTTGAACAAACGAACCCACGAAAATGTAGTCCAATGTTGTCAAGCGAAGGGTGATTTTGTTTTGTCTTCAAAATATACTGAACAGCAAAAGAAACGCAAGTCCGAGGACAGCAAAAGAAACGCAAGTCCGAGGTCTTGTCAAGTTTTCAAATAGAAGACAAACCATTTTGATTCTAATCACTCATTTAATGAAAAATGCTTTCAATTTGTGAGCTGAAAGTGATTGTTGAATGTGAAAATCTTGCAATGCAATTTCAACAGTCACTTTCAGCTCACAAATTGAAAGCATTTTTCATTAAATGAGTGATTAGAATCAAAATGGTTTGTCTTCTGTTTGAAAACTTGACAAGACCTCAGACTTGCGTTTCTTTTGCTGTCCTCGGACTTGCGTTTCTTTTGCTGTTCAGTATATCTTCGGAACTAAGTACTTTACGGTAGATTTCGTTATATGAAGAAAATCTCCAAAATATAGTTTGATGACGAAGGGAAAATAAAATAAAAAGTCGAATATCAATCTACATTGTTTGTAGTTTCGTTTGTACAACTCCCAAACTATCAACTATTATAAAAATTATAATGATAAACCAGAGGTGTATCTTTTTACCAGGACGAACGTGTGCAATTTCTATGAAATTTCCATTATTAAAAATTTGTTGTCTTTTAACAAAAAGTTTTTTAAAAAGACATTTTTTCACAAAAGTTTGCCACGTTCGTCCTGGGAAAAAATACGCAAACCGGAGACTTTTGGCCTAAATTTTACAAAGTAGTGACGCAGTCTCAGTGTTTTGGCATTGGAATGTGCAAAGCCTGTATTAAAACTATACACAACCTAATGGTGACTGGCCGTGAGCTCATGCACCTTGTGTCGCCTCTGAACTTGTCAAGACCATGCGGTTCATGGTGGTGCTATTTCATTCAGTCCGTTTGTAAACAATTGTTGTTTACTACGTCATGGAAAACTCAAATTCAGCCACTTTGCATAAGTTCTCTATTGATACAGTGCCTGATAACATGGTAAAAAAAAATTCAACCTGGGGTGAACCATTGACCCGGTATGCAGCTTTCAAAGTAAGGGTGGGGGGGGGGGCGGGCCCTTCCCTTGCCAGCAGACAACCCATTGAAACAGTACAGCTGTTATCAATTGACATTACCGCACTAATCCCAGACATTGCCCAGACGTTTCGGCAACCAGAGATGTTTATTTTGAGGTCTGGTTGTGGATATTAGAATGGCCAGACAAATAGAATATCTTGGTTTCTCTGTAGAATGTCAGCAGTGCAAAAAATGTGCAAAAAAATTGGTTTTGGGTAACAATTTATTTGAAGGGATTGTGGGCTGGCACCCATATAAAACTTTATATTTGGCTTGAAATTGTTTTCTTGGGTCTAGAGGGACTCAATAAGTCTGTTTACACCATTTGAGAAGGGATTGTGTGCTCCAATGTGAACGTTTTACACGCTATTCATACGTACTAAATGATTTAGTGCCTTCATGCGCACGAGGTTGTGTATTGGGCACCCATATAAATTTTTGTTTTGCTTGAAATTGTTTTCTTGGGTCTAGAGGGACTCAATAAGTCTGTTTACACCATTTGAGAAGGGATTGTATGCCCCTATATGAACGTTTTACACGCTATTCAAACGTAATAAATGATTTAGTCCCATCATGTGTTTGTGTGAATATATTGCGACCATGAACCGCAGGGTTTTAACCGAATAACGGAGTAATTTATTTTAAACTATGTTTTAAGAACTAATCGATGGAGATTTTCCGAACAGTTGTTGCAATAAGTCATAACCTCAAGTACCAAGTCGAGCGTCAAGTCACAAAATGATGTCACTCGAGTGCGACTCGAGTCGCCAATTTTGTCTAAAAGTCTAAATTGGTGTACTGTTTGTAGGAATCATTGTTTTGTAAAAAATTATAAAAGCATGAAAACATACAGGGCCTAAAACATATTACAGTTTTTGCCATATCCTCTAAAACGTGTAAGTAAACTTTCAGAAATTAGTTTTATGTTGTATTTATTAAAAACTACCCTGTCAACATTACCAAATACCATTGCTGTACCTTCCCCTCTTTAAATATTAGTTGATACGAGAGCTTATTTACTGCGGGGTTGCAGCACACCAGAATGTTCCCTGACACGCACACCATAATGTTCCCTAAATGTACATGTAGGCCGTTTAAGGTATGAAGAAATTATCCAAATTCAAAAGGTTAGTGTTTTTTCCGAAAGGGGAGAACCTAAACTTTAATTTGGATATCAATTTATCGGCCTCCTTTGAAAACTTTAAAATTTATTCCCGACCCTAGAAATGTTTTTCCGTAACACTGTATAGTGCTGTATTGTTTCCGGTGAGATTGCCGGCAAGTTGAACGTATTTTACATAGGGCCAAGTGTCCATGGAGGCCGTTTAAGGTATGAAAAAAATTATCCAAATTCAAAAGTCGGGTATTTTTCAGGAAACGGGATAACCTAAGCTTTAATTTAGATATAAATTTATCAGCCTCCCTTGAAAACTTTAAAAGTTATTCCCAACCCTACAAATATATTTTTCGTAACACTATATAGTGATGTATTGTTTCCAGTGAGACCGTCGGCAACTTGACGGTATTTTACAAAGGGCTAAGTGTCCATGGAGGCCGTTTAAGGTATGAAAAAATTATCCAAATTCAAA
The DNA here is from genome assembly GCA_029582265.1 of Zoroaster sp. YZ-2022. NCBI lineage: Eukaryota > Metazoa > Echinodermata > Asteroidea > Forcipulatida > Zoroasteridae > Zoroaster > Zoroaster sp. YZ-2022. The sequence goes on along the minus strand of CM055821.1, from coordinate 21,088,599 downwards.
AGTATGGTGTTTTTCCGAAAGGGGAGAACCTAAGCTTTAATTTAGATATAAATTTATCAGCCTCCCTTGAAAACTTTAAAAGTTATTCCCAACCCTACAAATGTATTTTTCGTAACACTATATAGTGATGTATTGTTTCTACAGAGATCGCCATCAACTTGACGTTATTTTACAGAGGGCTAAGTGTCCATGGAGGCCGTTTAAGGTATGAAGAAGAAAAATCCAAATTCTAAAGTATGGTGATTTTCCGAAAGGGGAGAACCTAAGCTTTAATTTAGATATAAATTTATCGGCCTCCCTTGAAAACTTTAAAAGATATTCCCGACCATAGAAAAGTTTTTTTTAATAACACTGTATAGTGCTGTATTGTTTCCAGTGAGACCGCCGGTAAATTGATCGTATTTTACAGAGGGCTAAGTGTCCATGGAGGCCGTTTAAGGTATGAAAAAATTATCCAAATTCAAAAGTATGGTGTATTTCCGAAAGGGGAAAACCTAAGCTTTAATTTAGATATAAATTTATCAGCCTCCCTTGAAAACTTTAAAAGTTATTACCAACCCTAGAAATGTTTTTTCGTAACACTCTATTGTTTCCGGTAAGACCGCCGGCACACTGACCGTATTTTACAGACGGTTAAGTGTCCATGGAGGCCATTTAAGGTATGAAATATTATCCAAATTCAAAAGTATGGTGTTTTTCCAAAAGGGGAAACCTAAGCTTTAATTTAGATATAAATTTATCAGCCTCCCTTGAAAACTTTAAAAGTTATTACCAACCCTAGAAATGTTTTTTCGTAACACTGTATTGTGCTGTATTGTTTCCGGTAAGACCGCCGGCAATTTGACCGTATTTTACAGAAGGCTAAGTGACCATGGAGGCCGTTTAAGGTATGAAATATTATCCAAATTCAAAACTATGGTGTATTTCCGAAAGGGGAAAATCTAAGCTTTAATTTAGATATAAATTTATCAGCCTCCCTTGAAAACTTTAAAAGTTATTCCCAACCCTACAAATGTATTTTTCGTAACACTATATAGTGATGTATTGTTTCTACAGAGATCGCCATCAACTTGACGTTATTTTACAGAGGGCTAAGTGTCCATGGAGGCCGTTTAAGGTATGAAAAAATTATCCAAATTCAAAAGTATGGTGTTTTTCCGAAAGGGGAGAACGTAAGCTTTAATTTAGATAAACATTTATCAGCCTCCTTTAAAAACTTTAAAAGTTATTAACAACCCTAGAAATGTTTTTTCGTAAAACTGTATATTGCTGTATTGTTTCCAGTGAGACCGCCGGTAAATTGACCGTATTTTACAGAGGGCTAAGTGTCCATGGAGGCCGCTTAAGTTATGAAAAAATTATCCAAATTCAAAAGTATGGTGTTTTTCCGAAAGGGGAGAACCTAAGCTTTAATTAAGATATAAATTTATCAGCCTCCCTTGAAAACTTTAATAGTTATTCCCATCCCTACAAATGTATTTTTCGTAACACTATATAGTGATGTATTGTTTCCGGTAAGACCGCCGGCAATTTGACCGTATTTTACAGAGGGCTAAGTGTCCATGGAGGCCGTTTAAGGTATGAAAAAATTATCCAAATTCTAAAGTATGGTGATTTTCCGAAAGGGGAGAACCTAAACTTTAATTTAGATATAAATTTATCAGCCTCCCTTGAAAACTTTAAAAGTTATTCCCAACCCTACAAATGTATTTTTCGTAACACTATATAGTGATGTATTGTTTCTACAGAGATCGCCATCAACTTGACGTTATTTTACAGAGGGCTAAGTGTCCATGGAGGCCGTTTAAGGTATGAAAAAATTATCCAAATTCAAAAGTATGGTGTATTTCCGAAAGGGGAAAACCTAAGCTTTAATTTAGATATAAATTTATCAGCCTCCCTTGAAAACTTTAAAAGTTATTACCAACCCTAGAAATGTTTTTTCGTAACACTGTATTGTGCTGTATTGTTTCCGGTAAGACCGCCGGCAATTTGACCGTATTTTACAGAAAGCTAAGTGACCATGGAGGCCGTTTAAGGTATGAAATATTATCCAAATTCAAAACTATGGTGTATTTCCGAAAGGGGAAAATCTAAGCTTTAATTTAGATATAAATTTATCAGCCTCCCTTGAAAACTTTAAAAGTTATTCCCAACCCTACAAATATATTTTTCGTAACACTATATAGTGATGTATTGTTTCTACAGAGATCGCCATCGATTTGACGTTATTTTACAGAGGGCTAAGTGTCCATGGAGGCCGTTTAAGTTATGAAAAAATCATCCAAATTCAAAAGTATGGTGTTTTTCCGAAAGGGCAGAACCTAAGCTTTAATTTAGATATAAATTTATCAGCCTCCCTTGAAAACTTTAAAAGTTATTCCCAATCCTAGAAAAAAATTTTTTTCTGAACACTGTATAGTGCTGTATTGTTTCAGTAAGACCGCCGGCAATTTGACCGTATGTTACTGAGGGCTAAGTGTCCATGGAGGCCGTTTAAGGTATGAAATATTATCCAAATTCAAAACTATGGTGTATTTCCGAAAGGGGAAAATCTAAGCTTTAATTTAGATATAAATTTATCAGCCTCCCTTGAAAACTTTAAAAGTTATTCCCAACCCTACAAATGCATTTTTCGTAACACTATATAATGATGTATTGTTTCTACAGAGATCGCCATCAACTTGACGTTATTTTACAGAGGGCTAAGTGTCCATGGAGGCCGTTTAAGTTATGAAAAAATCATCCAAATTCAAAAGTATGGTGTTTTTCCGAAAGGGCAGAACCTAAGCTTTAATTTAGATATAAATTTATCAGCCTCCCTTGAAAACTTTAAAAGTTATTACCAACCCTAGAAATGTTTTTTCGTAACACTATACAGTGATGTATTGTTTCTACAGACCGCCATCAACTTGACCGTATTTTACAGACGGTTAAGTGTCCATGGAGGCCGTTTAAGGTATGAAATATTATCCAAATTCAAAAGTATGGTGTTTTTCCGAAAGGGGAAAACCTAAGCTTTAATTTAGATATAAATTTATCAGCCTCCCTTGAAAACTTTAAAAGTTATTACCAACCCTAGAAATGTTTTTTCGTAACACTGTATTGTGCTGTATTGTTTCCGGTAAGACCGCCGGCAATTTGACCGTATTTTACAGAAGGCTAAGTGACCATGGAGGCCGTTTAAGGTATGAAAAAATCATCCAAATTCAAAAGTATGGTGTTTTTCCGAAAGGGCAGAACCTAAGCTTTAATTTAGATATAAATTTATCAGCCTCCCTTGAAAACTTTAAAAGTTATTCCCAATCCTAGAAAATAAAATTTTTCTGAACACTGTATAGTGCTGTATTGTTTCAGTAAGACCGCCGGCAATTTGACCGTATGTTACTGAGGGCTAAGTGTCCATGGAGGCCGTTTAAGGTATGAAATATTATCCAAATTCAAAACTATGGTGTATTTCCGAAAGGGGAAAATCTAAGCATTAATTTAGATATAAATTTATCAGCCTCCCTTGAAAACTGTAAAAGTTATTCCCAACCCTAGAAATGTTTTTTCGTAACACTATATAGTTTTCTGTAAGACCGCCGGCAAATTGACCGTATTTTACTGAGGGCCAAGTGTCCATGGAGGCCGTTTAAGGTATGAAAAAATTATCCAAATTCAAAAGTATGGTGTTTTTCCGAAAGGGGAGAACCTAAACTTTAATTTAGATATAAATTTATCAGCCTCCCTTAAAAACTTTAAAAGTTATTACCAACCCTACAAATGTATTTTTCGTAACACTATATAGTGATGTATTGTTTCCGGTAAGACCGCCGGCAAATTGACCGTATTTTACAGAGGGCTAAGTGTCCATGGAGGCCGCTTAAGTTATGAAAAAATTATCCAAATTCTAAAGTATGGTGATTTTCCGAAAGGGGAGAACCTAAGCTTTAATTTAGATAAAAATTTACCAGCCTCCCTTAAAAACTTTAAAAGTTATTCCCAACCCTAGAAATGTTTTTTTTTCGTAACACTGATGTCAATCATATTTTGCAAAGGTGTACCATCTTTACAAACAATATCAATTTCATATTCAAAAGACCTATTTGCGTTAGAATGTGTTGAATTTGAACTTCCTGTTTAGACCGGAAGTAAAGGTCAGATCAGGTGATTTGAAGGTCATATGACACAATAAAACTTCCTCATGATCATAAAAAAATAACATTAGTACCCGATTTGGTTCAATATCTGAAATTGAAAAATAATCCCTTTTAAAAAATGCCACTGGGGGCGCTCTGAACTTTGATGACAGCATCAAACGTATTTTTTTTAAAGATAAGATGACACTTATCACTTTATTGACAAAAGTCATTTTAAAATTTCCAATGGTTTTTGAGATAGGAAATTATTATTTTTCTAAACCCGCCACCAGCAGGTGCTGTGGCAGGTGATGTCATCAGTTACATTTTTGAAAAGGTCAATAGTAATTTTATGCACAGAAGGCACGCCCAAATACCATATCATGTTGGCTGTAGACCCTATAAAAATGCTTCAGAATATTTTTTCAGTTAAACTTCCGGTTTCGACCAGCAGGAGAGATCAGATTGGGTCATGTCTGTGTACGAAATGTCACACAATTCAAGATCTGTAAGATGATGCAAAAATTGTGTAAATATCTTTTGTGGTTCATGAGATATGATTTTTTGAAATATTAAAATTGGATTTTAGTGTATTTCGATATCTGATAACGTCATAACTTTACCTGAAACTGTATGTCACAACTTTATTGACAACTACATGTTATGGTCTAAGTATGTGTAAATTTTGAAGGCCATGTGAACTTTGGAACTATGTTTTCTTTGTTTGACAAGTCTCATCGAGAAGAAGAAAAAAAACAGAAAAAAAACCGAACAATTTCAAAGAGGTGTTCGCGCTGTCGCACGAACACCTAATGATTCAGCGATGCCATAAAGGAACTGAAAGCAATTAAGGCTTACTTCTGGTATATTATACTATGAGGGTCAAGAAATATATACTGGGGTGTCGTGGACGAGCGGTCTAGCTTACCGGATTCAAGTTCTGGTGTTAGGAACATAATGTGGGTTCGAATCACGGCCGTGACACTTGTGTCCTTGAGCAAGACACTTAATCATAATTGCTTCTCTCCACCCAGGGGTTAAATGGGTATCTGTGAAGGCAGAGTTGGTTTGCTTTATATGCGCTAGAAATGGCAGCAATTGAGCTGTATACTCCCCAGGGAGCTGAGATGGTTTCAGGAATGATTTATGAGCCTTATGAGCAGGGATAATAATATAATGCGCCTTGAGCACCACTTAGTTGGTGGATACGTGCGCTATATAAATCCACACATTATTATTATTATTATTATTATTATTATTATTATTACTGATTGTAGAAACTAATAAAACCCTTAATCAGTTGGTGAAGGTGAATTTGAAGGTGAATAACTATTTTGATTGTTTAACCCACAGAAAATAGCAATTCAAATGGGATGACTTTTTAGATGCAATGTGATGTACACACGCCATCCATTGACTTTGTGTGAAATCTGAGCCATCACGTTTTCGAATGTAAAAATGGCATCTGTCGTCAAGTGTGAAGACAATATTAATACTGTCACTGAGTTCGTTCATGCTGCACGCGGTGGCGCTGTTACTCCCACAGACATCCCACAATTCCTTGCGGCTGCTATTTGCAATAAGCCTTAGTGTGACACTTGTAGAGGGGTAAAAACCGTGGTTATCGGCTCTTAAGCTATAATGCGTGAATGAAAAAAAATAATCACGATTTTATCAAAAACTGCAGTGTATGTTTAACGATAGGCCTATATCGTGGATGAAAACAATTGATATCACCCAAGGCCAAGCTTATGTATGACCATGTTTTTATGTATGGCATTGCAAAATGTTACACAAAATTTAATTTGCTTATCAAAATTCAAGATTTGCAAAATTAGCATAAACAGTGAGCATTTCAAAAGTTGAAATGGCTATGTTTCACTGAGAACACACCTGCGTTCCCTGGGAATGGCTGTGCCATGCCTGTGTGTTCTCTGTGGTCAGGAAGGGGTATTGTGTTCCCATCAAGAGTTCCACTGTGAACACAAAAATAAAAGAACACTGTGTTCCCACAACGTTCCTACAATGTTCCTGTCTCACAGGAACATTTTCAACTTAGTTTGGCAGCGACAAATTACATAAATATTTATTCTAAAAATAGGAGGCTGTGAACGGAAGAAGCACTCGCCCATTCGGACTGCCTTGCTTTGGTTTGGGGATATGCTCTGTCTTGGGCTACTGCAGTTACAACAGAATAGGCCAATACTTACCAATAAATGTCAATAGGACGACTAAAATCTTTATGTTCGATACAGGAAGGTTTCAGAAATACGTTGACTCAAAAACTAAAAACATCCATTTAAATTAAAACACAAATTGAATGTCAAACGTCAGTGTTGTTTCTTCTAATCTTAACAACTGATACCCTACTGACTGTTCCTCCCCTTTTTGATATTACCAGGCGAGACCTTATCATCTATTGTCTGGGTACCCGTCTACTTCCCCGACCGGTAACTACAATTTGGAGGTCTGGTACCTCTACAAACTTTTACAAGGTCAGACTTTTTCAAGGGCAAATAGAATTTGGGCTGTAGGCCTACCACACGCATTTTTATTTAGCCGCCCACTCAACAATTTCCGGAATATTGTTTTTTAATTACATTTATTTTGGTAAAATATTACTCAAAAAGTATCTGAAATTTCTAATACTGAAAAATGAAAATGATTTTTGATTATTGTGTTGATGATTATAACAATCGATCTTTTTGTTTGGGGCGGATGGATACAAAGGTGAAAAACAGCTGGGGGTACAGTACCAGTATACAAATATTGACTGCTACGGTACGGTACGAGTGGTACATCAGTAAAGCCCGGTTCATACTTGACGCGAAAGCGAATGCGAAGCAAATTTTACGTCCCCAAATTCGCGGCGAATAATTATTTGCTGTGAACCATTGTCGACGTCACGAATTTCGCTTCGCATTCTCGTGAACTATGAACCTGCCTTTAGGGTGTTTGTTTCGCACAGATCCGAATCTCGATCACTGATCTGGCCATTTTGTTTTCGTTGGTTCCCTGATCCGGATCGCATCTTAACGCATCCTGCTATCGAAAACTAGTCTGCCGAGGTGTACCCGTAATCCCTGGAGCGTTATATTTTCTATATAAATGGGTAGCTTTAAATAGAGGTTACTGACAATACTTTAACAAACCTTTGTTATTTTTGCTCTTTAGCGGCTTATGCCTAAACTTAACTGATAACTGATCATAATGATGAGTAGTTCAAAATTAAAGAGGAAACGATTTAACCTACTGAGTGCCTGGAATGTCATTCAGTCATGGGCGTCGGATTGCTACTTAGAAGTGCGGGGCATAGCTCTAGGTTTGCCTACTGAAAATGTATTATGGACCCAACCATTTGAGTTGCCGTCTGAGGTTGTAAATGTGCTGACTGAAAACGTATTGGTGGTGTCACACCCCTCACATCCCCCTCACCCAGCTTGCGTCATCTTAAAACGGTGCCATGTGATTGGCTGAAATATTGCGGGATGGCAATTCTCGTTTGCAGAGAAACAAATCGCACACCCCGCTCGCTAAGGCCCTGGGTGGTGGGGGGACGAGTGAACCTTGTATAATAATAATGTATGGGCTGTGGAGGATTTTTTTAAAGGAATATAAATCCCAAAATTCATTGTTAGTACGGTATGCATGCTAGCTGCCGACCAGTCTGGTCGCCGCTTTTGTATAATTGGTTTTGCTAGTATGGCTTTGCACATAAAAAATATGGCTTTGCCATTAAATAATTATATGGTTTTTCTATTTAACATTTATTTTAGTCTTATATATTAATTAGTCGAAATTTAGTCACATATGGCTCTTCATACGAGAAAAAACCCGCAATGGTAGTGCAACGCTTACACACTTCTAGTGCGACGCGTGAATCCTAATGCGACGCTTACACACTTCTAGTGCGACGCGTGAACACTCTTCTTGCAATGTGCCTGTGTCCTCATTAGAACAACATATTTATACATCAATGTGGCGTAAAATGTATACTTATGGTATTGCATATAGTCAGTGTTGCAAGCATTGACGCTAAAAAACGACTCTGCAATTGAAAGACCATTGCCAGTCAAATCAGATTTGAAAAGTCCTCCAGGTTTTGCATATGCATAGTACAATATAAAAGTAAGCATGATAGATATTGCACATTTTAGGTATAGTTGTGTAACAAATTCAGTTATTTCTTAATTACAAAATTAATTCGAAAGCAAAGCATTTCTGTTTAATAGCAATTCATGGATTTTATTCCAGGAAAAAGGTTTAAAATGGGCGTATGTAGAGTGGCAATGACCGCCGCAGAACGAACAAAAATCGTCGTTGGATCTTACAATGTGGACCCCGCATGGGACTTAGCAGTTTTACATTATTTCGGTAAATAATGTAAAACCATGGTTCTCGCGATTATTTTGAGGAATGGTGTCATTTTTAAGTATTACCGTTAAATAGCGAATTTCATTTGAGGATTTAGTGGATAACAATCCAAGCGAAAGTGAATTGTTTACATGGTTACGGAACATGCAGAAGGAACAGCAGAAAACCTTTAAAAAAGAGGCAGTCAGTGTGGCATCACTCCTGTTGGCATAACTCCTGTTCGTCAGAAATTTAATACATTAAAAACTTGGCAGGCAATTATCAAAGAAAAGTACTGGATCCAGTATGCTTTACAAAGCTTCTTGATGTTAATTTTTACATAAGATATAAGGGAGAAATATTCCCCTCAAAGCAATGGCGACTCAATCCACCTGCTTTAACTGCCACTCTTTAATGAAAAGGCTAAATTTCCTGCTATGTTATATGATCAATTGAAAAATTGAAAAATTCCTCCATCCCGGCCAAATAGTTCCAGTTCCGACTTGTAACTGTCTGATTTGTTTGCAAACTGCAAGTATATTCAGTGGACATGGCATGTAACCCACGGGGAAGATAAATTCCTTATGTTTGGAAGGCTCACATATGAAGAAATCCATGTGGAGTTTCCCTGGACTAGATTTCCTATGTGGTTTGACCGTGGCTCTGACAGAAGCAGGTGTAGCTATACCGTCAGGTACTGCTGACTCTCTTCTCATAGCCTCTCATAATGTATGCGACACGCTCATCAGGCGACAGCTTTGTCGTTAACTCAGTTGCAAAGGTCCAATAGACCTTTATCATGGTGCAGCCATCTTATTTTTCTTCCATTCAAATCAATGTCACCAAACCGAGGCTGGAAGGAAAAATAGTCTGGCACCTTTCTATGAAATGAGAATTAGAACTGTCATTGTCGTTGTGTATACAGGAAATAATAACAAAGATGACCGCAGTGTGATAAAGGTCTATGGGATAGATGCATAACATAGAGGTTGGCTAATGTAAAGAATCCCACCTTCCTGACATTTACGTTTTCACCTTTAGTCGTGCACACAGAGAGAAGGATTTTGATCTGTACGGTCGAATCACTACAAGTACTGTCATTGCATAGTCACTCAGGCAGCTTGAAAACTTAGTGGGTACAGATCAATATTAGAAGGGATGCCAACAAACTGGCTGACGGAAGGCACTTAATTTTCATAAATTAAAACTGGCCCCCGTCCCTCCAGTTCTTTTCAGAACTAATTACTACTCAATTGAGATTCCACATGGTGTCACCGCAATTAGTCTTACTTAAACTCATCATAGCTACTTAAAAAATAACGTCCATCAGTTGCTTTATATGCATACACTTATTGTTATTTTGGAATTAATCAAATTGTACACACTTTGAATACTGTGTAGGCCTACATGAAATAAACTATACAATACTTTAAAAGCTGTAAACAAGTAAATAAATAAATTAAATAAGCTGACGCACTAGCAGTCTACAATGTGAGTGGAAAATAATTTTCGAACTATCAGAAGGATTAAATGAAACCGTTGTCAATTAAATCTTTGTCTCCAATTGAGTGAATTGCACATAAGTAGTACATAACAATCTAAAATCGCCCTGTGAGTGACGTGGTGTTGATGAAAAATATACTGAGCCGTACAACACACATAACACATGGCATCATTGAGAAGAGAGTCGTACACAACGCACGTATACAGGGCATCAGTATATTTTAAGTGGAAAAATGTTTTCATTAAAATATTAAAAATATAAATCGTGGTCCAAAAAATCTCAAAAAATAAGAAGAATTTAATGAAACCCTTGTTAATAGAATCCTTGTCTTTAATTGACTGAATTGTAACTACGTAGTACTTAAAATTCCAAAATCCCAAATCGCCCTGTGGTGTTTGACCAAAAATACAGCCCGCGTACAACGTACGTGTACACCTCATTGAGTAGAGCCGTACTTAACGCACGTATATGTTAAAAATATAAACAGTTGCCCAAAAAATCACAAGAATTAAATGAAACCCTTGTTAAAAGAATCCCTGTCTTTAATTGAGCTATGAGTGAATTGTACCTAAGTAGTGCTTAAAAATCCAAAATCTAAAATCGCCCTGCATGTGTGCCAAGTTTCATACTTTTAGCTCAAAGAGTGCACAAAAACTATCCGCTGGGCTACAAATACAAAATGGCGGCAATATTTATGCAAATTAAGTAACTGTCCAATCTCAAATGGACCTGATACTTAAAAATCTTTATTATTATAAACACAAATATTATAATGAATAATTTAAAACCCGAAATCTGGCAAAAACTATGTGGGACGGGGGCCAGTTTTAATTTATGAAAATTAAGTGCCTTCCGTCAGCCAGTTTGTTGGCACCCCTTCTAATATTGATCTGTACCCACTAAGTTTTCAAGCTGCCTGAATGACTATGCAATGACAGTACTTGTAGTGATTCGACCGTACAGATCAAAATCCTTCTCTCTGTGTGCACGACTAAAGGTGAAAACGTAAATGTCAGGAAGGTGGGATTCTTTACATTAGCCAACCTCTATGTTATGCATCTATCCCATAGACCTTTATCACACTGCGGTCATCTTTGTTATTATTTCCTGTATACACAACGACAATGACAGTTCTAATTCTCATTTCATAGAAAGGTGCCAGACTATTTTTCCTTCCAGCCTCGGTTTGGTGACATTGATTTGAATGGAAGAAAAATAAGATGGCTGCACCATGATAAAGGTCTATTGGACCTTTGCAACTGAGTTAACGACAAAGCTGTCGCCTGATGAGCGTGTCGCATACATTATCAAGAGGCTATGAGAAGAGAGTCAGCAGTACCTGACGGTATAGCTACACCTGCTTCTGTCAGAGCCACGGTCAAACCACATAGGAAATCTAGTCCAGGGAAACTCCACATGGATTTCTTCATATGTGAGCCTTCCAAACATGATAAGGAATTTATCTTCCCCGTGGGTTACAGGCCACGTCCACTGAATATACTTGCAGTTTGCAAACAAATCAGACAGTTACAAGTCAGAACTGGAACTATTTGGCCGGGATGGAGGAATTTTTCAATTGATCATATAACATAGCAGGAAATTTAGCCTTTTCATTAAAGAGTGGCAGTTAAAGCAGGTGGATTGAGTCGCCATTGCTTTGAGGGGAATATTTCTCCCTTATATCTTATGTAAAAATGAACCTCAAGAAGCTTTGTAAAGCATGCTGGATCCAGTACTTTTCTTTGATAATTGCCTGCCAAGTTTTTAATGTATTAAATTTCTGACGAACAGGAGTGATGCTAACAGGAGTGATGCCACACTGACTGCCTCTTTTTTAAAGGTTTTCTGCTGTTCCTTCTGCATGTTCCGTAACCATGTAAACAATTCACTTTCACTTATTGGATTGTTATCCACTAAATCCTCAAATGAAATTCGCTATTTAACGGTAATACTTAAAAATGACACCATTCCTCAAAATAATCGCGAGAACCATGGTTTTACATTATTTACCTAAATAATGTAAAACTGCGAAGTCCCATGCGGGGTCCACATTGTAAGATCCAGCGACGAGTTTTGTTCGTTCTGCGGGTCATTGCCACTGTACGTACGCCCATTGCATTTGTATTATAAAAATGAATTTTTGACCTTTTTCCTGGAATAAAATCCATGAATTGCTATTAAACAGAAATGCTTTGCTTTTGAATTAATTAAGTTCTGGTGTTGCCAGCAGCAGGGTGTGGGTTCGAGCCCCGGTCGTGACACTTGTGTCCTTGAGCAAGGTACTTAACCATAATTGCTTCGTCCTTCGGATGGGACGTAAAGCCGTAGGTCCCGTGTGTTGTATAATGCACGTAAAGTGGATTGTCGTGCGGTCTAGCGCACTGAACTCAAGTTCTGGTGTTGCCAGCAGCAGAGTGTGGGTTCGAGCCCCGGCCGTGACACCTGTGTCCTTGAGCAAGACACTTAACCATAATTGCTTCTCTCCACCCAGGGGTTAAATGGGTACCTGTGAAGGCAGAGATGGTTTGCTCTATATGCGCTAGAAATGGCAGCAATTGAGCTGTATACTCCCCAGGGAGCTGAGATGGTTTCAGGAATGATTTATGAGCCTTATGAGCCTTATGAGCAGGGATAATAATATAATGCGCCTTGAGCGCCACTTAGTTGGTGGATACGTGCGCTATATAAATCTATACATTATTATTATTATTATTATACCTAAACTGTGCAATATCTATCATGCTTACTTTTATATTTGTACTATGCATATGCAAAACCAGGAGGACTTTTCAAATCTGTGATGTGACGGCAATGGCCTTTCAATTGCAGAGTCATTTTTTAGCGTCAATGCTTGCAACACTGACTATATGCAATACCGTAAGTATACATTTTACGCCACATTGATGTATAATTATGTTGTTCTAAAAAGGACACAGGCACGTTGCAAGAAGTGTTCACGTGTCGCACTAGAAGTGTGTAACCGTCGCATTAGGATTCACGCGTCGCACTAGAAGTGTTATCGCGTCGCACTATAGAAGTGTTCACCGTTGCGGTTTTTTTCTCGTATGAAGAGCCGTATGTGACTAAATTTCGACTAATTAATATATAAGACTAAAATAAATGTTAAACAGAAAAACCATATATTTAATGGCAAAGCCATATATTTACTAGCAAAACCAATTATACAAAAGCGGCGACCAGACTGGTCGGCAGCTAGCATGCATACCGTACTAACAATGAATTTTGGGATTTATATTCCTTTAAAAAATCCTCCACAGCCCATACATTATTATTATACAAGGTTCACTCGTCCCCACTACCCAGGGCCTTAGCGAGCGGGGTGTGCGATTTGTTTTTTCTGCAAACGAGAATTGCCATCCCGCGATATTTCAGCCAGTCAGATGTCTTATACATATTCGTGGCTTATTCCATGAGCTACCAAAACAAAGTCCCGAGGCAGACCAGACTGCAGAGACCTCTGGCAGAGGTCTCTGCCAGAAACTTGGAATGTAAACAAACCCACCCAAGGCCATACCTTGGCTGATGATAGTGAAGTGATCACATATGAATTGTATTGTACTGTGGCATGAATAGACAATATACACACTGTACACACTGTGCGTTTGCAACACAGTATCGAAAAAATCGATAATGGATTTAACAATAACATAACGATCGGTACTAACACAATTGATATGGAAACTAAGAAATTGTAAGTCTAGAACAGTGTTTCTAATTCTCGCAGTGACTGAACAATGGTGGGCTATGAATTTACAAATAACTCAGAAATATTAATTAGTGGAAACGAGATGAATTATAAAACCTGTCATTCAGTGGATTACAATAAAAGTGTAAGCAAACTGATCTAACTGAGGAATCAGCAACAATACAAAAGTGGGAAATGCAATAAAGTAAAAGTAATAACAATTAAACAATAATCAGAAAGAAAGTAAATAATCTAGTCAACTATTCTAGGTTCGTATACAACATCCAATATAAATCAGAAAAACAGAAGGAAAGTAACACGACAAATGAAGTAGTAATAAATGTCAAAACAATTTTTCATGATTGGCAATTTTTTAAGTACAACTGTTACAACTGGCCATCAACTTTGAATTGAGTATTTATTAAACTTTTATAGCAGACACGTCTTCCTCAAATCTTGAGTCATTTTATGGTGACTCAAGTCAAAGTTACAATGAAAAATTGGAACTCGGTCACACTTATTGACCCGTGAAAGTCTATTCACACATCACTTTTCAGAAAATATATAAAAAATGCTTTTTCGAATTTTACCAGGATTTCCAGGTTAACAATTAAGACTTAATTTTAGCTTTGAACTCATGAACTGTAAGAAAATCTTTTCTGTAGTAAAATATATTTCATTTCTGTTAGGATAATGTATTTGTTGATGCATAACTCCAGCCTATACGAAAGCTTCAGCAATAGTGAAAATTTAACTACATGCATTGTACATGTACATGTACATTGATGTACATGTACTGTACATTATATTATTACCCCTGCTCATGAGGCTCATAAATCATTCCTAAAACCATCTTAGCTCCCTGGGGAGTAGTACAGCTCAATTTCTGCCAGTACAGCTCAATTTCTGCCATTACAGCGCTTTTCGGGCTAATCAACCAACTCTGCCCTCACATGTACCCATTTACCCCTGGGTGGAGAGAAGCAATTATGGTAAAGTGTCTTGCTCAAGGACACAAGCACCACAAGAATCGCGGTTGGGATTCGAACCCACATTCTGACGACTCAGTCATCAGAACACAAATCCGATGCACTAAACCTCTCGACCATGGCACCCCGACTTGTCCTATTTTTACCCTAGCTTTACTACAAGCTGCCACCTCTACCTATTGTGTGGCTCAATAATCCATCCTTTACCCTAGCTTTACCACAAGCTGCCACATCTACTTATTGTGTGGCTCAATAATCCCTCCTTTGTTCACTGCTGATACTCCTATTGGCTTTTCTAGACTGATGCTTATCTTTAATTGGCTACTATTTACCCGCATTTTTTGATCCCGCCCCATGATCCTTTGCTTTCCCTTTTCCCTATAAATGGATGTGTTTTTTATGTTTGTACGTTGTCAAAGCCTCTGATGAAGGTCCGGTTTGTATCGAAAGCTAAAGGCCACCCTCCCGATTTAATTTATATATATATATTATTATATATATTATTATAGGCGCTGGTTAGCTCAGTTGGTAGAGCGCTCGTACGGTAATCGAGAGGTCGCGGGTTCGAGTCCGGCATCAGCCAATTTTTCTTTGCTCGCTACCCGTTTATAATATTTCAGGTCAGTTTCTCCATATAAATCTACTTTGTGTACAACCACATAAAAGGCTTGTGTCCCGTTAATTGTGTGATCCCTGCTGCTGCCGTTACCCGGGTTGTTTGCATCTGACCGGCCGCGGGGGCTTGATCCCTGTCTACTCGGCAGATATGGTTTGGCCTCTGACCTGGCCCCATCGAGCAATAGATAATTGGCATAAGTGGACCGCCCACCAACATAGGGGCTGCATGGTTAGCTCAGTTGGTAGAGCACTATTCGAGAGGTCGCGGGTTCGAGTCTGGCATCCGTCAGCCAAATGTTCTTTGCTCGCTACCCGTTTATATAATATTCAGGTCAGTTTCTCCCTCAATGGTAGAGATGTTAACGACGCACAGGTTATCTGCAATGTCTTTAACTCAAGTTTCAGTAAATATATTTTTTTCATCTAGCTCTAATTAATGATGCATGTCTTGGTCAAGTTTCTGATAATTGTGATACGTTTTTGCAGCATTCCACTTTTCCTTCAATCCTTTGTTTTAGTCCATTTTTGTTTTACTTATTGCACAGACACAGTTTGGAAAGCCTCTCGATAAGCTCTAATGAGCTTTCTAGGCAATCCTGCAGGCCTGTGTTCTGTGCAATATTTGTTTTGTCTGTTTCTTTATTTTCTTTGGTCTTCATTTGTGTAATCTTGTGCTTTTGTGTCCTTTTCCTCTTGTTTTATTCTGTGTGTATGTCTTGTTTGTTTTGTGTCCTCAATTTGTCTGCTCGTTTCAGTTTTTTGTCTCTGTAGTTGTTGCTTATTTTTTGTTTTTTATTAAGTGTAAAGGCTATCTTGATGTATAAGTTTATATTAATTTTTTATGAATTTGAGATGTTATATTTTAAATTATTTATGAATTTTAAATTTTTGTTTAATTGTCTGCAGAATAATCTAAATCTAAGTCAAGGCGCACATGGCAACCTGAAACACAACGTCCGAAAAGCGAAAAGACCACGCACAACAGGCGCGCGAGTGGCAAATCCACGAACGTCCGATACTCGCGTGCCATATTTTTTTCGTGTTGTGTAATTGTTCTGGGTTGCCGCGTGGGCCCGGGCCTTGACTAAAGGCTGTTATATCCTCATACATAGATTCTGTCTTGTGATTGGTTGAGCGTGTCACATGATGTTCGCTATTTTTTACTGTAATGCCAAGCATGCAAACAAGAAAAGACTAGTAGCCCATGGCAACCAATGAACTACTGAGCCCATGAAATTGCCGGGTCTAAACGCGCCAATGCTGTTGTTACAACATGAATAAATACGCGTTACATAAGTGTTACTGAAGTTCAATTAATTTCGAAGTGTTGTCAAGTTAATGAAAGTCATTTATTGGTTTGATTTATTGTAGCAGGTTTCTTAATAAATTGTGCAGAATCTATGTATGAGATGTTATAAAACAAATATTGACTGTTTTCACTCGTGGTACAGTAAAACTAGCTTCGCCTCGGGAAAATAGAACGCTCCAGGGATTACCGGTATACCTCGGCAGACTAGTTTTCGATGAGCAGGATCCGTTAAGATGCGATCCGGATCAGGGAACCAACGAAAACAAATGGCCAGATCAGTGATCGAGATTCGGATCTGTGCGAAACAAACACACCCTAAAGGCAGGTTCATACTTCACGAGAACGCGAAGCGAAATTCGTGACGTCGACAATGGTTCACAGCAAATATTCGCCGCGAATTTGGGGACGTAAAATTTGCTTCGCATTCGCTTTCGCGTCAAGTATGAACTGGGCTTTACTGATGTACCACTCGTACCGTACCGTACCGTACCGTAGCAGTCACATACTGGTACTGTACCCCCAGCTGTTTTTCACCTTTGTATCCATCCGCCCCCAAACAAAAAGATCGATTGTTGTAATCATGGAGGAAGGAAACAGTTCCTCCATGTTGTAATCATCAACACAATATAAAATAACAAAAATCATTTTCATTTTTCAGTATTAGAAATTTCGGATACTTTTTGAGTAATATTTTACCAAAATAAATGTAATTAAAAACAATATTCCGGAAATTGTTGAGTGGGCGGCTAAATAAAAATGCGTGTGGTACAGCCCAAATTCTGTTTGCCCTTGAAAAAGTCTGACCTTGTAAAGGTTTGTAGAGGTACCAGACCTCCAAATTGTAGTTACCGGTCGGGGAAGTAGACGGGTACCCAAGACAATAGATGATAAGGTCTCGCCTGGTAATATCAAAAAGGGGAGGAACAGTAGGGTATCAGTTGTTAAGAAGAAACAACACTGACGTTTGACATTCAATTTGTGTTTTAATCTAAATGGATGTTTTTAGTTTTTGAGTCAACGTATTTCTGAAACCTTCCTGTATCGAACATGAAGATTTTGGTCGTCCTCTTGACATTTATTGGTAAGTATTGGCCTATTCTGTTGTAACTGCAGTAGCCCAATATTAGTATTACTAAAATACTAGCATATCCCCCAAAGCAAGGTAGTCCGAACATGCCGAATGGGCGAGTGCTTCTTCCGTTCACAGCCTCCTATTTTTAGAATAAATATTTATGTAATTTGTCGCTGCCAAACTAAGTTGAAAATGTTCCTGTGAGACAGGAACATTGTAGGAACGTTGTGGGAACACAGTGTTCTTTTATGTTTGTGTTCACATTGTCATTGGAACTCTTGATGGGATAGTCCCTTCCACAGAGAACACACAGGCATGGCACAGCCATTCCCAGGGAACGCAGGTGTGTTCTCAGTGAAACATAGCCATTTCAACTTTTGAAATGTTTCACTGTTTATGCTAATTTTGCAAATCTTGAATTTTGATAAGCAAATTAAATTTTGTGTAACATTTTGCAATGCCATACATAAAAACATGGTCATACATAAGCTTGGCCTTGGGTGATATCAATTGTTTTCATCCACGATATAGGCCTATCGTTAAACATACACTGCAGTTTTTGATAAAATCGTGATTATTTTTTTTCATTCACGCATTATAGCTTAAGAGCCGATAACCACGGTTTTTACCCCTGTACAAGTGTCACACTAAGGCTTATTGCAAATAGCAGCCGCAAGGAATTGTGGGATGTCTGTGGGAGTAACAGCGCCACCGCGTGCAGCATGAACGAACTCAATATTATTGTTTTCACACTTGACGACAGATGCCATTTTTACATTCGAAAACGTGATGGCTCAGATTTCACACAAAGTCAATGGATGGCGTGTGTACATCACTTTGTATCTAAAAAGTCATCCCATTTGAATTGCTATTTTCTGTGGGTTAAACAATCAAAATAGTTATTCACCTTCAAATTCACCTTCACCAACTGATTAAGGGTTTTATTAGTTTCTACAATCAGTATATATTTCTTGACCCTCATAGTATAATATACCAGAAGTAAGCCTTAATTGCTTTCAGTTCCTTTATGGCATTGCTGAATCATTAGGTGTTCGTGCGACAGCGCGAACACCTCTTTGAAATTGTTCGTTTTTTTTTCGTTTTTTTTCCTTCTTCTCGATGAGACTTGTCAAACAAAGAAAACATAGTTCCAAAGTTCACATGGCCTTCAAAATTTACACATACTTAGACCATAACATGTAGTTGTCAATAAAGTTGTGACATACAGTTTCAGGTAAAGTTATGATGTCATCAGATATCGAAATACACTAAAATCCAATTTTAATATTTCAAAAAATCATATCTCATGAACCACAAAAGATATTTACACAATTTTTGCATCATCTTACAGATCTTGAATTGTGTGACATTTCGTACACAGACATGACCCAATCTTATCTCTCCTGCCGGTCGAAACCGGAAGTTTAACTGAAAAAATATTCTGAAGCATTTTTATAGGGTCTACAGCCAACATGATATGGTATTTGGGCGTGCCTTCTGTGCACAAAATTACTATTGACATGTGACCTTTTAAAAAATGTAACTGATGACATCATCACCTGTCACAGCGCCTGCTGGTGGCGGGTTTAGAAAAATAATAATTTCCTATCTCAAAAACCATTGGAAATTTGAAAATGACTTTTGTCAATAAAGTGATTAGTGTCATCTTATCTTTTTAAAAAATACGTTTGATGCTGTCATCAAAGTTCAGAGCACCCCCAGTGGCATTTTTAAAATGGGATTATTTTTCAATTTCAGATATTGAACCAAATCGGGTACTAATGTTATTTTTTTATGATCATGAGGAAGTTTTATTGTGTCATATGACCTTCAAATCACCTGATCTGACCTTTACTTCCAGTCTAAACAGGAAGTTCAAATTCAACACATTCTAACGCAAATAGGTCTTTTGAATATGAAATTGATATTGTTTGTAAAGATGGTACACCTTTGCAAAATATGATTGACATCATCAATGATAAGTTGACAGGAACACTGTGTGTTTGTTCTAACAAACACTTGCGCTCTAGTTATTTTCTGTATTTTTGATTTCATGCATCTAGGAATTTGTTCCTGTTCTTCAAAGCAATGGAAGTTAGACGTGAACTTCAACAATCCAAAGAACTGGGACAGTGGAAAGTTACCATGTGCTTCCAACAGAATTATTTTTCCTGATACAGTAAGTTGCCCATATTGTGGGATATTTTACATTTTTATTTTACCTTATTGGTAAAAATGCTTGTATATTTTGTTATAAAAAAAATAATTTTAAACTTTGTTTTCAATATATGAAAGTTCGAATTAAAAATTTAAAAAAGTTAAATGGGTATTATACCTCAGTGTAAAAAATGTAATTTAACCCTCCTATAGGTTTAACAATCAAAGACACTCAACATTTGTATGTAACTCCCAACCCATTGACTTTGTGCAGTGCACTCAAATAAATGCAAGGACATGTGGGTATGGTAGGAGGTCAAACCAAAACCACTCAACTGTACATGTATATGAGTCTGCTGCTAACTTATGCAGTACATACACAGCTCTGTGTGACTCTGCATATAACTAGGGATGTTAGACCAAAAATTGCAGTTGCTTATCTCAGCACCAAATTCGTAATGGTGGATAGAGAAAAAAATATCAAACTGAAGGGAAAAAAAATGAAAGTAATCGATTTGACGGTTCAAAAGTTACAGATTTTTGACTATTTAATTTTCGGGGTCTTTCCTGAAACAATACAATGGCATTTTACTGTAGAAGAATGGCACCATGGCACCACTGACAATGGCACCACTGACAAATCTTCAGCGTAAAATCGCCACAGACTGCTAAATCTTGTGCACGGATATAAACATCGTTAAAGATGGCGTCCACAGACCGTCCAGAATCGACACGGAGCCCCTAAAATGCGTCGATTAAAAGGTGATCCTGACTGAAAGTCGATCGCAAACTTGGTGAAATTGTATATGTGATATAAAAAATATCCAGTAGTAACGATTTAACAAAAAACTTACGAAAACATGAAATATTAGGCTTGGATTGGGCGCATGATTTCAACCGATCCCCATGCTTAAAAAACGTGGCCTGTATCGGTAATCGTCGGAACTGTGTTCGGTTAACATCGGTATGAATGGATTCTCCAAATATGGGCATTGTAGCAGACCGGGATCACCTTCGGATCAGCCCGACATCGACCGAGTTTTCAAAGCAGCTGATACGGGGCAGTGCCGCGGTGCACTTCGCTGGCCCTCGATCCGTCCGCTGTGCGGCAAGCGGTAACATTTTCACAATTTTTAAACAGTGTTATCAGCTCTTTCTGAGAAGTTGTTTGTAACAAAAACGGGCTCATATTAAAGGAGATATATTCCTGTTTTCAGAAATGCCAAGATATTTTCAAATATATGAGTATTAGTATTTTTAAGACATTTTTGAAATGAGTATGGTTTTGCACTCGTGTGTGTTCTGTGTGTGTGTGTTGACGTATCGTTTCGCCATTTCAGGATTTTTTACTGCTTCCCGTAACATGCCTAATATAACTTATGTAGGACATACACAAGTGTGTTTGACTTTGCCACTAACTCCAGCACTCTTAGAGAAAAATACACATGTGTGAACAATTGGCAATGCAACCAAAAATACTCAAGTGACTGTCTGTGGGTGCGGTGCTTACTGGGCCAAATTTCAGCCTGGGCATAGGAGGGTTAGAACAAACATGCTTAACTCCAATCCCATCAAACTTTTGGTTGTCTTGTGTTTTGTTGGACTCAGTACTGTATAGCCCTGCCAGGGAAACATTACATGGGGCCAGGTGTCCCAATTCCATCTAAAGCCCTTTTCACACTACAGCTCTTATCCCCGGGGAATGCAACCCCAGGGAGACCCTGGGAGTTTTTTTACCCCACGGTTACCCCGGCACAGTTTCACACTATCCCCGCCCGCGTATTCCCTGGGTCCTTATTCCCCAGGGTTCCATATATACGCACGTTTCACACTATGATCAAACCCCAGGGCAACCGCGCTGTATTTTTTGGCTAACGGAAGTCATGAATATAGCTAACCGGAAGCCCGCAATCCCAGTATGCAATGCACGTACGTATTTGTAACCAATCAAAATGGATACACATAACATGAACGACGATGTAGCTCAACAAATATGCATGTGTGTTTTAATTTACGCATATTTGTGTATTTACGGAGAAAGGGTGCTCGTTTGGTACAGGCAAGACTAACAATTTTATCTCGTCCAAAACAATTTAAAATTTAACCTACTACACAAAATCATTAGTTGCAGAGATGCAATTTTTCCGATTTTAATCTGATTTCCGACTTTTAAATTTTTTAACCGCAAAATCCGATTTTCCCCCATTTTTTGCACAAATACCAACTTGTTATACTGGCATAACAGCAGTCAACTCAAAACAAACTAGATACATCAAACAAATGCTGGCAAGTCTGTGAAAAGCCATTGGTAAAATGTTACTTCTAAAGCCTTCTTTTGTTAACAAAAAAAATCAGAAACATCCATTTGTGTGGATGAATGTTCAGTTGGAATTTTAAAAAGTCGTTTACGGGTATTTGGAACTGAAAAATAGAACTGGGTAATGACAGTTTCGGTCGGATATCCCTGGATACCAGGCACAGCCTTAGTGTTAAGTTGGTACATGTTTCAATCATCCTTATATTTTGTTTGTATCTGAAGTGCTTTCAAATCGTTGTGTTGAATTAAACAAAAAATGGCAGACGGCAACTTTTTGTAAAATGTAAAAACATTATAAAAAAACATGTAACAGTTATTCATTGTTGTCTCAAAACTGTTGGCACCTATTGTGATGACATTTTCACAGGTTAGTTTTGAGATATATTTCTTGACAGCCTGAGGGTTGTAATGAACATGCGTTACCAAATATTAATGTTATACCATCTCTTTGAAAGAATGAATTAACAATTTGGGTTCATATTTATCAAGGATTTTCCATACACAATACGTTTGTTCTAGTCCATAAACGATTCACTAAATGTGTGAATGGTGTTACTGAGTACATGACATGCATTTTTAATAATCCATTTATCATTATTTGCTCAGTTTTTGCTGATAATAATAATAATGGAGGCATTTTGAAAGCGCTCTTACACAAGGTATCACAGTGCTGTACATTATTACCCCTGCTCATCAGGCACATAAATTATTCCTGAAACCATCTCATTTCGGCGCATATGGGCTAATCAAACACAACAACCAACTCTGCCCTCATAGGTAACCATTTACTCCTGGGTGGAGAGAAGCAATTATGGTAAAGTGTCTTGCTCGAGGACACAAGCACCACAGTCGTGGTCGGGATTCGAACCCACATCAGAACACAAATCCGATCACAAATCAGAACACAAATCCGATGCACTAAACCGCTCAGCCATGGCACTCCATGCTGATAAGAATTTATAAAAAATAAAAGTAAACATTGACATAGGTGCCACGTTATTGTCACTGCATTCCACAATAGTAATCTTGATATTTACTCTTCAAGTGCGTAAGTAAATAAGGGCTAGATTTGGGGTCTCTAGAGTACTTTTGAAGTGCTTATAAGGTTTCAGAAAGAATGGCATGAAGCTGTATGATATTGGGGGCATCAGATTGGCAAATATTCTTTGTCAATAAACTGTTATTACATAATATCCACATATATGCCTACTGTGTAAAACACAAATCTTGTCCTGAAGGCTGCAGTGGATGTTTTCCAGTTTTTGTCCAATAAATTTAACCCTCCTGATAGACCATTTGAAACCATTCAAAATTTCCACTTTCAAAAATGCCCATTGGTTTTGTACACACATGGTGATACCATTTGAACAGTGTTGGTAGCAAGCTTTACTACCATTCAAATCCATTCAAATGCGTAGAGGGTCCATTGATTCACCACTTAGAAGTATCCAAACAAGGTTTTGTATTAGCTGACCTACCATTCAAAACCATTCAAAACCACAAAAGCGAATGGTTTCAAATGGTGCATCAACTTGTATGAAAAAGGTACCAGAAGTAGGAGGGTTAATATCAGTAAACCCTGCTGTAGGGTGCACCCCACTAAATAAACTCCCACAGTAAACGGTGCTAAATACAAAATATTCAAAAATCATTAAAAAAATACTCAGAAGTCATACAGTTTTTAAAACTGATATATAACCTTTTATTTTCTTCTCAATTTATTGTGGATAGTCCAGGTTTCCAGTGAGTTATTCTCATCCCAATGGAAACCACCCACTACAGTAGTGAAAACGGCCACACTGAAAAGCAGCCATTTTGGAAAAAGGCCTTACGCTTGAAATCAAATTAGGACCACTTTTTCAGGGCCTAGGTTATCCAAAATACTCAGTTGTTTTATATTAGATGTTTTATATTAATATCTTCATTTTTTTTCGAATTATGAAACCCTGTAATCCCCCTATGATTAACGAACATGAACATGCACTGCATAAAACAATGCCATACACGTACATGTATTAGGCTTGGGCGATGATGCGATAATATCGAATATCGGCTTCATGCGGCTTGTCAACTCGGTATACGGTACGGGCACTGCTACACCGAGAGACGGACGGCTGGTCAGTCTCGATGACGGGAACCACCAGGGCTTGACTACACAGGGTGTCTGGATGGGGCCAGAGTGTATATCAGACCGCACTAGCTAGGCGAGCCAATGGTCAATCGATGCACTGCACCATTGGTTCAATGAACGAGGCTCTGGACTGTCGCAACAAGTCATAGTTCGGTATATCATACTGTCATGGATATCATTCGGAACGGCACTTCTGCCGAGATCAGGAAATCTCAGGGTTTATATAGGAATCTGGGGCCTGGGAATGAATAAAACATTAGCCTAGTTTAACGTCTTAGCCAATGAGAAGGGTAGGAACGTGTGCAAAATCAGATAATACAACAGGTCCTCATTCCACAATACTGGGTGACAAAAATGGGACACAGGGGGTGAACAAAAATATTGGTGGAATGTTGTAATTTACTTGGAAGTCATGAGAATGGACACCCTTGTACTTGAAAATAGCATTGGAGAGATAATGTGCCAAGTAATGTGCCAAGTAGATTTTCCTCCCTGTTGTATTTTCTCGATTGGCGTGTGAAAGTTAACGTAAGTTACATGGTGTCCACTTTTCAGTCTAGTACCCAACAATAAAAGTCAAAGCCAAAAAATGTTTACACCATGATTATGTAGCTTATTCCCAATAAAAAATGGCTTAGTTTGGTAATGATGAGTTTTGTAAAAAAAAAAAATATCTGGCCGTTTTAACATATGATTTGGCGGACACGATGTGTAACTAACGTGAACACAGATTTAGCGATCATTTTTGAGGTTCGTGAAATATTTTTTTTTTTTTTTTTTAGGAGCCAGTTTATTTCTTCATTAAGTTACTCAAGTTATATGCACATCGTGCGGAAAATAAGTAAGGGATACGTAAAGTGTTTGATTTGATGAACTTTTGTTCAATTAACCCTCCTATGCCCAGGCTGAAATTTGGCCCAGTCAGCACGGCACTCACAGACAGTCACTTGAGTATTTTTGGTTGCATTGTCAATTGGTAGGTCAAACCACAGAGTCACACAGAGCTGTGTATGTACTGATTTATTTGAGTGCACTGCACAAAGTCAATGGGTTGGGAGTTACATACAAATTTTGAGTGTCTTTGATTGGTTTTGGTTTGACCTCCTTATCACAGCCACATGTGCTTGCATGTATTTGAGTGCACTGCACAAAGTCAATGGGTTAAGAGAGACATACAAATTTTGAGTGTCTTTGAGTGTTAAACCTATAGGAGGGTTAATGTCCCGTTTTTAGACGCCATTTTGGCAATAAAATCGGTTTGTAAACGTGAATTAAAAGTGACACAACACGTATTCACACTTTATTGTATCTTTATTTGTCTCTTAAACATACATACAAATATTATCTAAAATAAAAAACAGTTCAAAATAGTCAAATTATTTAAGAAAATCAAGATTTGTGTCCTTACACATAAGGAAAGGTATTTGACGAAAGTAAAGTGAGTGACAACTTAGAAAGGAGGACGTGTTCAAGGGGGTAATGCTTACCGGGGATGCTAAGCTATTGCATGAGGGGAGCAGCGGTTGTGCATGGGAGCACGGCACACGGACCAAGGCCTATGACGGAGCGGGTCAGTCACTGTGACTGTTTGGCCGTGCTACACCCACAAACCATTTTTGGTGTGTAGGGTGGACTCCGAGGAACGGGCTCCAAGCCACATGGCGGGAGGGTGTAGCACACACACAAGGCTCTCACTGGTGTTGCATTTTGCATTGCGTTGGCACTGGATATGCATTTAGCAAAAGTAGCGTCCTTGTAAGGATTGCATATTCATAGCGGACAATCGAGGGTCCGGGTAAACAATCCCTGGGAATTAGAGGACTAGAAATTGCATCGTAAGCAAAATATTTAATAGTGAAAGGAGTGAAATAGAGGGCGCTAATATTTATCAACATCAAAGGGTAAGATTCGTAACAATATGTTTGATGACGTAGTCAAAGTTCAGAGTTTTAAAAAGGGATTATTTTCCAATCTGAGAAATTGAACCAAAGCAGCTACTAACGTTATTTTTTCATGATCATGAGGAGGTATGACCTTCAAGTCACCTGATCTGACCTTTACTTCCGGTCCAAACAGGAAGTTCATATTCAACACATTTCAAAATTGATATGTCTTTTGAATATGAAATTGTTATTGTTATAAAATAAAAGATGATACACCTTTGCAAAATATGATATTGACATCATCGATGATAATTTAACTGAACCGGAAGTTCACACGAACACCATGTGTTTGTTCCAACAAACACTTGAGCTCTATTTATTTAATTATTTTCATATTCTCTTATAATTTTACAAATCAGTAAAAGCAATTGCAGACTAGAGTTTCTTACCCTTATATTTCTAGCCATTTTCTGTGTAGACGGAAGATAATTCAAATGCCAGTTAGTAAAGTGATGGCTATTTGACAAGGAAAAGTTGGAATCCATTGATTATCTTCAAACTTGCTATTGTATTAAATTCTAATAATCGTAACGGTCATTCTGAATGTTGTTTTTCCCCCCAAGGTGAATACTGTGCTTTTTCAGACAAACATCAGTTCTGTGAGGGAGATTATTCTGCCCAGAAATGGACAGATCGTGATGACAAATGACATGGTTCTGTCCTTCTCGGACACTTCTTCAGACTCTGACTGTGATGGTGGAGGTAGATTATTTAACCAATTAGTCATAGATGATTGCTTCTTGAGGGATCGCATTGATGTCTCAACAAGAGTTCCCCCCCCCCCACCCACCTCTTCCCAGCCCACCTCTTCCCAGCCCACCTCTTCCCAGCCCAACATCCAAAATGTTATCACATATCTGAAACTGCATTGGCTTTAACCCTTTCATTATCATTGGTGACTTTTATATTCAACAACAAACATACCTCCTGTTGCTTATCAATTATTACCATTGGCACTTTAGTTGACTAAAAGGTCACCACACACACACAGCAATAAATCAGGAGTTCCATGACAAGTTTTTTAACAGGCAGTGTATTGTGCATGGGAAAGATCACACCAAGTACCATTCATATTTTCAGATGCTACACTGGTTACCAGTTACCTTGCCCAGTCATGCATGAATTCTCCCAATATTAAATAACAGTGGCATCCATTTACAGGCACTTTTTCACCATGAAGAATTTGATTGGAAACACACTCGATGGGATGTTTGTTTGTCATAGAATGCCTTTCCAAACTCAATGGAATTGCTTATATAATGATAGAAATTTTCAGTCTGGTAGGGTCAAGACCACTTTTCCTGAGTAAAGGGCACTTCCATTAGAATATCAGAATGTCTATGGGAACATTCTTAAAGGGCCAGTATCGTCACGATCAGAGCAGACTTTCCACAGGGCATGGAATTGATGTCCTAGTTTAAGATTAAAACAGTGACTGAAAATTACTGCCTCATTTATGCAGCAGCAACGGTAATTTGACCTTATCATGTGGGGTATTATGGTAGTCACTGCAGTTAATCTAAAACTGATTCCATGGCCTGTTGAATCGTGACGACACTGCCCCTTTAAGAGGCACCAAAGGCCAAGACCAGAGCATAATTGGAGGCCATGGCCTCTGTGAAATTCCAGCCATGTTATGACCTAGTGTAACCAACACAAAGAGCATAAAGTACACAGTGGCATTCCATGGCAAAATTGGCCATTGAAAGGATCTACTTGTATACATAACAGCAAAAGAAACGTCACCCCTAAAAATATTTATTATTTTCATTTTATAATTAATATAATTTGTTTAATGAAGAATATTATGAGTATGGAGTGTAACACGAACACAATGTGGCAAATTTGGTTGACCTGGCAGCCAACCATCCCACAACATTGTATATTTATTATGTTTAATAACATAATTACTTAACAAAATTTAGGGGGTGACGTTTCTTTTGCTGTTATGTATATTATGTCCAATTTCTATAATAGCAACTTCTAGGTCAAATGCCTAAACCATTAGAAAGATCCAAAACCATTCATGGATAGCTTGGGTATGGACCACAAAGAAGGAAATAAAACACATTTTTTTAAAACTGCATATGGTAATCCCTATTAAGTGTTCTGTGTTAGGTGACCCAGGTCAACTAAAGTCACCAATGGTAAGCAACAGGGTGTATGAGTGTTGTTAACTATTAGTCTCAGTGGTAATGAAAGGGTTAAATGATTATGGGTTAAATTATTTCTCTGTGCTTCACTCTTTCACTGAAACAATGTAACTCTTTTCTACTGGGGAAAAAAAAAGCAATGTTCAAACTTAATGATGTTTTTCGCTATTTTTGCGAGGACATATTTTATTGGAACATTACTATTTTACTTGAGGAATAAATACTTTCAAATGACACGTTTCTCAAAATAATCATGAGAAGCATGGTTTACAGTAAAAATGTACAGAAATTAATTTATAGTGGGTCCCATCATAAATTAACTTTGGCACTATTTTACTGTGAAACCAAGCTTCTGATGCCTATTTTGTAAAATATATAATTTGAAAGTATCTGTTTTTTTGTTTTCAAAAAGGAAATTATCAACGTTCCAATGGAATTAAAAAAAATAATAAAAATTGTCAGCAAAACATGGGTCATACATCTTTAAACAAAAAATAGTGTAAAATGGTGTACAATTCATCAAAGCAGCAATTTTCAAGTCCTTGAGAATCAGAATGAGGCTCTTGTCCAAAATAAGCTGGTGCCCATGATAAAAACTTGACATCTCTTTTGTTGGTAGATGTCAACTTTGTCCGCACTGAGTCTGAGAGCTGGTTTGATCCAGACAACTGGCAGGACTTGGATAACCTGGTAACTGTGGAGACGGAGAGAGTCCCTTGTCAGTATGACAGTGTCCTCTTCCCAGATGACAAGCTGTTCTCCGTAGGCCTAGATGGCAGTGTCACCATTGGTAAAATGAGCTTCTCCGGAAAGGTTGGTTATTATGGAAGCTGTCTTCCCTTTCTCTCTATGCATGTCCTATCTCACCCACTCCACCTGTTATCATTTGAACACTTCTATTTAATGAAAGACTGATGGCACCTACCTTTGGTTGAAGGTCAGTATCTCATACATAATAGAGATCAAACAATGTATATTGAAACAAACCTGTGACATTGTTAGCTCAATGATAGCTAGAATTCCTGAGAAGCTGATTGAAATCTATTTGAAACAAAACACCAAAAGTTTGTTTTGGTAAATTTTCTTCAAAATGGTTAACTACCCCACAAATCCCCCAAAATCTTTCTCCTGGTTTTGTATGATTTTGATGGATTCGGTACTCCACAGTATAGCCCAGCGAATAGAGCATGTAGCCATGTGTACCAAATTCATCATTTTGGCAGATGTAGGATAGTTACTAGCCAAAATGCCTATGATGGGGTTAACTTAGTGAACTTAAAGTTTTATTTGATTAATTACGAATGATTGTGTAACGTCATTTTCCTGTTCATATTATCACCCCCTTTCCCTTTTAGGAATACACCAGCAGTCTGTTTGCTTCCTTCCTAAATTCTGAGGCGGGCAAGCTGCAGTTTACTACAACAAATAGTGCTTCAGTGATAATTCAAGGCAACACCTGCCCACAAACCAGCGGCTGTCCCTGTGGCAATGATGGTGCTGAAACAGTGAGTTTATCCCTAAACATTAGAAAACGATATTGGAAACTCGTTAAAAAACATGAATGTATCATCAGCATCACACAGTATGCAAACTAACAATTTAATACACAAAGTTAATTTAAGTACACAAAATCCTAGTCATTTCACCAATCTATATATATATATATATATATATACTACTCAAAATAATTTAGGGAACACCGGATTTTTAACATCAAATAGGTTTGGGCCATGTGCAATGATGTCATGTACCAGCAATATTGACACAATGTCCGTGTTCAATCTGTCACACATGTCTAAATTCTTCGTTAACTCATCAATTCTGTGAAACATTGTGTTTATCTGAAATAAATGATCTTGCTTTAACTGAGATTATTCCGGTGTTCCCTAAATTGTTTTGAGTAGTATATATATATATATATATATATATATATATATATATATATATATATATATATATATACTCTTTTCACCTATAGGCGACCGCTCCATAGAAACGTGCAAAATTCTCTTACCTTTCCCTTTTTATATATCCTCCAACCGTCCAAAACTCTGGAAATAAGATGTTTACACTAATTAGAGGCTAAGGAAGCGATGATTTTTAGACTTTATGACAAAATTATGACTTTAAAGGATAGCTGAGCGTTAAGGCGACCGGCAACGATCGCCTTAACGCAGAGAAATAGATATTTATATATAAGTCGGTCGCCCTATGTCCTAACAATTAAACATATATATATATATATATATATATATATATATATACATATATATATATATATATATCTATCGCGGAACCCGCTGCTATATAGGATTCTAGCCGGCCAATCGTCATCGGGCAAGCTCGGTGGTCGAGAGGTTAAGACGTCTGCACTAGTAAGCAGGAGGTCGTGGGTTCGAGTCCCGCCCGAGTCGCCTGTGTAGTTTTTTCACAGACACTCGGAAAGCACTGAGCATACAGTGCTATACACACGTCGGTGTAGGGCAAAATTAAATCAACATGTCATCGTTGTTTTCCCCCACAGTGTTTCTTAAAAAAGTGATGTTTGCATGAGATCTAACATGTATGCATTTCATGACAATCAGTGGTGATTATCCATCATCGGCCTTGCCTTGAACTTGCTCGTAACTTTGAGAAATGTTGTCGTTGATTTACAGTCAAGAACAATCTGCAACCAGTACAACTGTCTGCCCACGTCGTGCACTGATGCTGTCACTCCGGTAGGGGGTTGCTGTGCATTGTGTGGTAAGAAAATGTAAAAAATCGTCTGATGTAATCCAAGTGTCCTCACGTCTGGTACCAAAGCTTTTCCAAAAACATGTTATCTAAATTTTGGAACATAACTTAGTTTACATCCTGGTTACTACCAGAACCATTCCTTAATTTAATGGATGAGGGATTGCAGATCACAGTGTAAGGAAAAGTAAAGGGAGGAAGGGAACAGTAGATATTTAATGAAGGGAATAGGGTTGCCAGCATAAATTTATATCCATAATTTAACCTCTTTTCCTGGGGGGGGGGGGGGGGGGTGAAAGGGACAATATTGTCATTGATCAGAGCAGACTTTCAACAGGGCATTGAATCGGTGTCCTAGTTTAAGGTAAACACAGTGACTGAAAATTACTGGCTCATTTATGCAGTAACTGTAATATGACCTTATCATGTGGGCTCCTATTTTCAGTCACCGAGTTAACCTTTGTATACAAAGGTTAACCAAAACCCTATGATGCCCCAAAACCCTATGAAAAACAAATGGTTTTGATAATGGGGTTTTAATTTAAAACTAGTACTCTGATTCCATGCCCTGTTGATTGCAATGATATTGTCCCTTTAAAACAGGATACACAAATGACTTTTTGTTGTTTGTTTCTTTTCAAACCACTGGCCTTGAGTGGAGTTTGTAGTTATGCAGTTGTACCAACAGTTGGTTATTAAAGGTTATTGTTAATGTGAATAGTAATACCATTTTTACGTTGTCATCAACGAGTGAAATAGTGAAAGTGCACTCAAATTTGTTCATATTCATTTTAACATCAAATTTAGTAAAATGTACTATTTCCTAAGAGCGAACTGGAAATAATTTCACTGTTGTTAAAAGTTACATTACCAAAGACAAAATGATTTCACTTAGCTGAGCTTACAATTCGGCCATTAAACTTTTTTTAAACTTATTTTATACCTCACCTTTAAATAGAAACAGGAAACAAATAATGAATGTTTATGAGTGCAATGGTGAGAATATTTTCATGAGTTGAAATATGGAATGTTCCATTCAACGAGGCGAAGCCGAGTTGAATGGAACATTCCATCTTTCAACGAATGAAAATATTCTCACCATTGCACGAATGCAAAACATTCATTATTTGTTTTATATAACATCCAAATAGATCTTTGTCATTTGATTGGAGGATAAAACTATAGGAATAAACAAAATATACAAGGTTGTATCCTGGCATCCACAACTTTATGGTTGTGTCTTGTCAAAAGAGGGCGTTTTGTACTGCTGTGTATATAACGCGTGATGTGGTCTAGCGTGCAATAGATCAAACAGTGCTAATTATATAATTTGTTGAACCGTCTGCAGGAGCCATTCTTACCATGGAATATGATGTGACAACATTCAACATGGCAACATTCAACAAGAAGATACACGATACCTACCATGTTCATGACAGCCCAGCGACTACCAATGTAAATATTTCTATCAATCCTGATTTTTGAAATAAATGTCACTTCATATAAATATGAATTGGACATATGAGTGCTGTGCCAGTAATATCATAGCTGCCAACTATTACAAGTTTTTCGTAATTATTTTCACGAATTACGAAAGTACAAATTGCTCTTTAAAAATTACGAATTTCAAGTTTTCTGCCCAACGGGGAAAAAAGCCCTTGATAAAGTACAATTTTATGAGCATTCGGGTAAAATCACGTATAACAATCATAAAAATCAGAATCGGTACTCATATCGAATATTTTCATACGTGTAGTGTGCTATAATAAATAAGTTCTGAATTACTGAAAGGTATTATGGATGTCAATTAGCATAGTATCGATACCTTGTTTGTCAGGGTACCAATTTGTGCGATGTAGTAATGGGTAATAAACAGGAACCAGCGAAGAGCCTACGGTTTCATCATGGCACTTGCCACTGTGTAAACGTGCAATCCGAAGTCAGACAAGTTTTAGCATTGGCCTTGTATTTAGTGTTGAATGGTGTAAGATGGCTTCAAAACCAAAGGACAGTTTTACACCAAGAAATACGGTGATTTACATACATACATGTAGTAGGTTTTCGTTTGATTTATTTGCAGTTGGTCATCTTGACCATCATTTTAGTTTTAATACAAATTGTTATGTCTCGGTTGGTTTCATTACAAATTGGAATTTTGAAATGTTGGCAGCTATGCAGTAGTATGAAGGAGAGTGTAACTGCGATTAACCCTCCTACTACTACAAAGGGTCAAAATCAGTCAAAATGTTGATATACTTGCCAAGGTATATCTAATGCACTTAAAAGTCGAACACTGTCAAACCTTACATGTAATAAGTACATTTACAGGTCAAAATGAGTCGACCGTTTTTGACTGGTAAAAGCATTGCCTGGTATTGTTCAGGGTAGTCAAAATGACAGTAAAAACCAGTCAAAAAAGCCCCAGTGTGCACATTTGGGTCAACAGTCAAAACGGGCAGTTGACTGATTTTGACCTCTATGGCAACTTCCCACTAAAGTGCAGCTATAGTAGGAAGGTTAAAGGGACAATATCGTCATGATCAACAAGACATTGAATCGCAGTGCTAGTTTCAGATTAACTCGATGTCTGAAAATAATACCCCACATGATAAGGTCATATTACCGTTGCTGCTGCATAAATGAGCCAGTAATTTTCAGTCGCTGCGTTCATCTGAAACTAGGACACTGATTCCATGCCCTGTTGAAAGTCTGCTCTGATCGTGACGATTCTGCCCCTTTAAACATTCAGACCTAAACAAGTAATGATTTCATGTTGATTTGATGGAAATGAACATTTATAGATCATAAGATACAAAATGTTTTTTTTCTGTACAAAAGATAAATCTTGATTAAAACAACAAATCAGACAAGTATGTTGAATTTCAATTATCAAAATGGAGTGAAACTGTTGATTATAAAAAAAAAAATTGCATTTCTAGCACAAAAAATTTGCCCTGTACATTTTGTTGATACAAACACTGGTTAATTTGTTCAGAATCGGAAGCGGCGTGAATTGGATACAGGTGAAGTGGATACCTACATATCCAAGACTAGCAAAGGTCAGATTCAGCTGGTACTGACGGATAAAGGGTCTGGATCAAGCAGTGGACAGAGGGCTATCGGTCTGGCTCAGCAGATCAAGACTGATATGCAGAATGGTAAGCATCTAGCTGGGTTTGAACTTCACTGAGGCACCACAACCATTAACCTTGGTGCCCCCTATCTGTTATTGCATTGGTACCCCTTAAAATATTCCTGTAAACCATGGTCTGATTTTCCAATGGAGTTGCCCTTTACCAAGGACAAATTAGCTAACTGCCCCCTTGCCCCTACATCAAGATATCAGGCCTAATCTATTCTCTCGGCCAGTTAATAAGCTTATGGGATCTTTGTAACCACCATCCCCCTCCCCCACAACATCTTACTAGATGCACTCAGTCTGTGAAAATTTTGTAACTTGTCTGAAAGATGATTGCATATGTAAGGTGTACACAGTAATTTCCCATATGCTTACACATACAATCTGGAGTGCCGTGGTCGAGCGGTTTAGTGCATCGGATTTGTGTTCTGATGGCTGAGTCGTCAGAATGTGGGTTCGAATCCCAGCCGTGACCGTGGTGCTTGTGTCCTTGAGCAAGACACTTTACCATAATTGCTTCTCTCCACCCAGGAGTTAAATGGGTACCTGTGAGGGCAGAGTTGGTTGATTAGCCCTATATGCGCTGTAATGGCAGCAATTGAGCTGTATACTCCCCAGGGAGCTGAGATGGTTTTAGGAATGATTTATGAGCCTTATGAGCAGGGGTAATAATATAATGCGCCTTGAGCACCACTCAGTTGGTGGATACGTGCGCTATATAAGTCCACACATTATTATTATTATTATTATTACAACTGATGAAGTTTTGACATCCTAAAACTGTAAATTAATTTTGAAAAAAAAAACACTTTCAAATAATGCTTAATAGGTTCCAACCATGCAAAGTACTTTAAATTACCTCACAAATGTTGAATTTCCTAGATCCTGGATCCTTTGGAATAACTAGTGTTGAAATGCAGAGTTCCAAGAAAGGCACAGGGGCTCAAACTTCGGGAGGCACAGTGGCTGGGATTGTTATTGCTATTATCATCATTGTCATAGTCATCTGCACCCTGGGTTTTATGTTCATCCGACGTCGCTGGTAAGTAGGCCCATCTACTGATTTAAGTTGGAACAGTGTTCTGCCCACCTTGGTTTGAAAAGGTGATCCAACATCCCTCGAGAATGTTAACATTTCTGATCAGCAATTATAACGAAATTGTTTTAATTTGAATGTTGTTGACAAAGTTGAAATAGTTAATACATATTTCAGTGTGAATTGTTTAGAGAGTTTGTGAAATTATCCAGATTTAATTTTGATGGAAGTGATATTGTTTTGTTTGTTTTTAGGATGTTCTTTGGTAAGGATGACACGCCACTCAATGCAGATATGGAAGGTATACCAGGAGTGTTCGGAATGGAAGATATCCCTGGTCAGCCTCCACCTATTCACATGCAGAACTTTGATAACCCATTGTATGATACAAACACTGCACAGGTAAGTTAATCTTGCTGTCATGTATCTTTTTAGTGAATTAGCTCAAATAGGTGGTTTTCATATATACCTTAAACAAAATCCAGACCATCTTCCAGACCACCAGCCAGACTCATGATTTTACAACCAGGCAATTTTTTAGGAAGAAGGAACAAAGCATTAGCAAGCAATACGTCTGGTCGGCTTTTTTCCATCCTTCCACAGGAAAACCTTTACGATGATCCCACCCGGGTGCATGATTTTGCCGACTTGGCTGCCGCAGACACCGGCGATCTGAAGAAACCGAGCAAGAAGAGCAAGAAGGATAAAGGCCTGCCTCCCTCCATGGAGAACCTTGATCAGCATGACGGCATGGCAGGCTTTGTAAATCCCAACTACTCGACTATGATGGGCATGGATCTTACAGTGGCGGCCTCTGCTGAGGTTGTAGATGAACATGACGGAATGAAGGGATTCTCCAGTGTTG
This sequence comes from Zoroaster sp. YZ-2022, assembly GCA_029582265.1. Taxonomy (NCBI): domain Eukaryota; kingdom Metazoa; phylum Echinodermata; class Asteroidea; order Forcipulatida; family Zoroasteridae; genus Zoroaster; species Zoroaster sp. YZ-2022. The sequence continues at coordinate 21,052,450 of CM055821.1, read as the reverse complement.
GCTTTGGCATAAACAATGAGGAGTCTGAGAGTTAAACAGGTGGGTTGTAGATCTCTTAATACCAGACATGTATGACTCGTAACATACAGTAACACCAGTGTAGTAATGTACAGTGTTACAGTACACTAGCATACTAATATAATGAAAAAAGTCTGATGGGTCAGAAAGCGATGCGCTTTCTGACAGAACTTCTTGTTGCCATCCTGATCAGGCTGTCCCACGATCTTGTTTGGGAGACTGTTCCACACGGGATAGTGGCAGACAGGAAAGAACAGTCATATTGATGGAGACACCAGTGGCCAGACCCTGTCCTTCCAGTGAGGCCCTGTGGAGCATGAGTGCCCAAGGGTACATGTATTTCATTGCAAATTTGTTTGCTAAATGTCTTTTAGATGGAAACGTTTGTTTCAGCTTCACATTGTCACCAAATATACCTTCCAGATATGGTTCTTTCATTTCAAATTTAAAAATTACCATTGGTATATACTTATGGTATATCCTTATAATGTTTGACCATTTTGGAAGTGGTCAAATTTGCAACTGCCTCTTATATTATCATGTTTACATTTTTCTTCCAGACAATCTGATGTTTAAATCCGTGAACGATTGACCTGAAGTTCTGAAACCGACAACGACTAAAATGCCTTGATATCTGCACGCTAGAATAGTAAGATTTTTTGGTAGGTTGGAAAAATAATTTTGCATGAAGTAGACTTTTAAATCAAATAGAAATATGTAAGCAAATTTTAATCTTTTTACCCTTTTTTTAATATTAATTCTGACAATTTGTAAAGTCACATTTTTAGGTATTAAAATTAAAAATGCAAATTGAACTGTAAGATTAGAAATGTTACTTTTAACAGCACAGGTTTTAACATATAAACTTGACATTTTTTAATTTGAAAATCCAAAATTCTTCCTTCTTCCTTCCTTCCTAAATCAATTCATAAATTAATTCATAAAATCCAGAGAATAAGCCAATGATATTATCCAGCAATCTTAGGTAGTTCCTTTTAATAATATGGCCTTATTTGTGGCTGCCGAGGGAAATCTATATGCTGACAGTACATCGATCCCACAATTATAATAATACAGGTTTGCCGTGTTAAAATGTTTGTTTATTTTGTTTTTAAAAAGTTTCCCTTAACCCTTACCATGCTGAAGATGTAAAAAATCTTTTGGATCTTGTTGATGTGAGCAGAGAACAAAAGATCTGTAGTTCTTGCTGATGGATCTTGTTGCACTCGGCAGGCTTCACACTTGGACAACTGATCTAGTTGTTGCATTTCACAGGGTTTCTAGCCAGTTATTGAAGGGGGGGGGGGGGGGTTAGCAGGATTCGAATGTGCCAGTCGTCCTCTGGCCAGTTCAAACGGTGGCGGACAAGTCAAGACCCCTCTCCTAATAGTCTGGCGGGCTAGACTGTACTGAATCCTAGTTCTTTTTATTTGTATTTACACATTTTTTCCACTTGGGCATATGTGATGTGATCTGGGAAAACCCTTCACATGGTGAAATTTGTCATTTTTGTGTTATATACATCAAATTAACGAGGACACTGCTGTTTTCAAAACTGTTTTATTCATGATTCGAGGTTGTCTATAACTTGAGTTATGCTCTCAGGAAGTTATAGCTGCCACTGTCCTTAAAAAACAATGGCGGAAACGAAAAACAAAGACGGCTTTTTAATTATCATAAAACTATGTTTTTACGTATAAAACAGTGGAATTTTTATTTAATATTTTCAAGAATGATGATTTAGATATTAACAATTAAAATGGTAGCAAAAACTCAAATTGTCAAAAAAAAATTAGGAGACTATTTTGCCATTATCTTCAAAACAAGTTCGCCGACATCCGACGGGTTTTCCCAGATCGCATCATATATTATAAGCATTTTCAAATAAAAAGCATTGTGAAATATTAACAGTTGTGGACCACACTGTGGAACCTTATATAAAAAGTACTTAAAAAACATGAGGACCAGTGAATATGCAAGCTCAAAAGTAAGGCAACCCCTGGGTTAGGGTTAAAACAATGCTCAGAATGCAGTACAGAGCATCTAGAATGCAAATGTTTCTGGAATACAGAATGTTTTATGAATCCAAACATTTGCATACCTGTCTAATAAAAGCCACAAAGACATTACCCACCTCACTCATGCTATCTTCGATACTGTAAAATACAAATACTTGTTTGTCATCACATGCACAGTGGTTTAAATAGTGATTGGTCATCTTTGATGGAATACATGTAGCTGGTTGATAGACACTTAAGATGCTCACTTTCTTGAAGAGTAGACCTTTGTCACCTTGCAGCCATGTTGTCTTTCCCCAATACAAATCCATGCAACCAAACCGAGGCTGCCATGAAAATAGTCTGGTACCTTTGGTTTATTGACAGTCAGTCCTGTGATCATTCTTGCACTCCAGAAATCAATCGAAAAACAGGACTATAACTGGAGTATTAGAACTGGTGTATAGATCATAATTATGCGTATGTGATGTCACAAACTGAAGAGTGCCCTCGCTCATCGGCTAAAGAAGGTAGTTCATTGGTTTATGTATGCACAGTGCGTGTATGTGCACTCTTGGGTATGGTATGCGCATATATAAGAACCAATGAGTTACCTTTCTTTATCCTCTGAACGATGGTGCCGTTCAGTTTGTGATATTAAAGGTTTATTGCAGACATAACCATGAACCAGAGAAAGGTGTGGCTCAATTGAGGGGGAAAATCTTTGAAATTACCAAGTTTTGTGAACATCCTGTCAAATTGTCCCCCATTTCATTTAAACTAGAAATTGTGAAATTTGATACTTTTAAAATTCCACGTGTTGAGTTTTTCCAATGTTGTTGCAAATGATTTTTGTCTTGAAGAGATTTAATTTCCTATTGTGAATAACAAAAAATGCTTGAAAAAAATATTGTACACAGTACCAGGACTTTTGGATGCAAGTTATGTATCATACATGTATCCACATTTTTGTAATAACTTTTTAATTGTCAATTGAATCAAAGACATTTAATCAAGATAAACATACATATGTTATATAACTTTATTTTTAGTTTGCAACATGATTGTTTTAGGTTTCAGTAGATGTACTGTAATGCTGCAGCTTTTAATTTTTATACAAGACTAGCTCTATTTTTTACAATTTTTACACCCCAATTTTCACAAAATCTGCAGTACTCCGATAATTTTTTACAATACTTTTGTATACGTTTTTTTTTTATTAGTAGTTTGTATTGCATTGAATAATAAACTGTACCTGCAAAACTATTGAAAGGATGTCTTGAAACTTCATTTATGCTTGCATTGTTTTGCAGTATTCAATATGTAATGGTGTATTTATTCCATGCATCATAGCCCTCTATTGTTGGAAATGCTCCTAATCAAGTACAGGGCAATTTACCATTGTGTACATCGTCCATAAAAACCATGTGACTTGTTTACACTTGAAGAGTGAATTTGAGAGTACCCAAGTGATTTACTGCTGGCCAAAAGTGTATGTATTTGTGTGCAGATGTTGTACTTCTCCAGATAATATCAAGAATTTTTAAGTTTTAAATAAAATTTGAGGTTATTTTAGGGCCCATTTAAAAATAAACCAAATTAAGAATTTTCTGCTGTTATCTTAACATTTCAGATTTGATGGTTTCTTGTCATAGACCAGTGTACATTTTGTGCCTGGCTAAGTTTGACCTTTGGGGCTCTTTTGTGATATCATAGGTCACATCTATACACAAGATGATCTTCATAGTCAGTGAAACTCTTCTTCCCTGGTCAACACTTTGCATGGAGTCCATAAGGGTGTGTTAACCAGGGATATATTATATTGCCCTCATGATTGAGTGTGTTAAACTCAGAAGTTTATTTCAGAAGCAATTATTTGGTTCAGTAATATGCAATCACAGCTTGGTGTTAAGAACACTTCCCCGTTCTCCCCAAACAAATCATTTCTTTTTAATTTAACGATATATTGAGTAGGCTATAATAGCTGTATGAATATAATAACAGAATCAGCCATTAGCCAATGTTTTTTATTCTTACTCTTTATTATACAATAATGAAATAAATGTTTTGTTTGAATCATTAATCCCTAACCTTCCCAAATCCTCCAAAATCCTCTTTGCTAAAGTGAAGGATTTTGGAGGATTGAGGTTATTAGGCATACTTGCCTTTCCATGGTACATGTACATCCATGTTTGTTGTAGTGATTGCAAGGTCTGTGCTTGGGTCAGTGGACACTGTTTATTGCTCCATGCATGCAGGGAGGGTCCCTGGCCATGTAAATATATCACAGATTAGAAACACATGTGTGCATACATGTCATGTGCTTGCTTTTTACTACTGAAGGATTTTGGAGGATTCAGGTTATGTGTAAGCAAATGGACCTAGGGAGTTAGGGTTAAAGAAATTTAAAAAAATTATATTTATTAAATTAGAAAAATCCAAAAAAATGTCAAGCTACATATATATTCAACTAATTATCTTTAAACGGTAAAAAATATTCAGAATGCACATATGTACTAACCAATGGCCAATCACACAGCATATAATACACATCACATGACCAGTCAAATCAAAGACAAACACAAAGAAAATGCCCAAGCTTGTACATTGTGTACTGTTGTGTTATTGTCTGATGACACATAATATGTATAACGTACGCAAAATGCATTTAATGATTCCATTGAAACGAGTAAGCATTCATTTACATTTGCAACTTCATGTACATGATGATAAAATTATGTGAAAAGCAAACTGCGTGGAATAATGCCCCACTGGTTGTAGGGATAAAAGTTGTGAAGGAAGTATGGGAAGAATTTTCTTGCATTCCCCCCCCCCCCCCCCCCAAAGAGGCAATATCGTCACAATCAATGATCAACTTATGACTGAAGATAACATGATAAGGTCATATTAATTGCTGCTGCATAAATGAGCCAGTAATTTTCAACGACTCTGTTCATCTAGGACACCGATTTAGGAGCAACAAGGGATTGCATGCTCTGATCTTGTCGATGTTGTCCCTTTAATTTGGAATTTCAAGTTACATCATCAGTGCATTTATCATGAATGGTAGCAAATAGACTATAAATACATGATCATCATGTATCATAGTCCAGACATCAAGATTGGATCTATGGTTACTGCATTGGGTTTGTTCATCCTGCGGTCTGTTGACAAAGGTCCGACAGAATCCTCCGACTTAGCTTGGCAGTTAGTTTCATTCATCATCGATTTTGCTGAAAAAAGGAAGAGAACATGGTTGAATTTCAATATTATAATTTTGTTTGGTTTTTCCACTCAAATTAAGAGTTTTTAATAATAACGATAAGCATTTCTTATTCAATCAATTCAATTCAATCTAGATCAAAATGCTTTTAATATCAGTATCATTGGACTACTTTCTTCTTAAGATCATTCCTGGATCATTCTGAACTTCCTGGGAATTATACAGCCCCGGGCAGCCTATTAGACACTAATCAAACACAATTATCCATCTTTGCCCTGAAGAGTGAACAGAAGCAACTCATGGTTAAGTAGCTCCGTCAGCATTAAAGCCATGGAACTATTTGGCACAAAAGAATTGCATAGCAACAACTTTATGTGTATGTAATTCTTGAATGTTGTGTTGCAAAATGGTGATTTTGGTTAAAACTTTGCTATGTGATAAAAACAAAATCTTTCACTGAAAGCCCTATACACGAGTTGTATTTTTTGAAAAGTAAATGTAAGGCAAAAAAAAGTCTCTGGTTTCTGGTCATAGGTTGGCTTCAAAATCAGTGTGGTGATATGTTTTTGTCTTGTTGTTTTGGGGTTTTTTTTGGGGGGGGGGGGGGCAACCAGTGAATTATGTGATACATGTATAAATGATTATTGGAACCAGACCAAATTTCCCATACACAAAGGCTAATGCGGCGTTCACACAGTGCCGATTATGGCTCCCGTTTGAGATCAGACAGCACTACGACACGATAAGTGAAAAAGTCGGATTACTATCCTCAATGATCTGGAATGTCCTATCATTGTCTGAACGCAGTCGTATACGTTCGTAACAGAGTCCTACGGATCGGGAAAGGTCCAGAGAGGTCGGCCAAGCACTCCCGACAGTAGGTGCGTCCTGTAACATTCGGGAAACTCAGCCGATTTTGTCTAGTCGGATTACAATCGTGACTATGTCGTGACAGATTCTGCTGTATCGGATCAAAATCGTAACAATGTCCTGTGTTGTCTGGACGGTGTCTGAACGGTGTCTTGTGGATCGACGCTGTCGTGATGAACGGGCATGATTTGGAGTGAGAATCCGCCCGTTCGCACGATTCTTTTAGGACTGGACTATCACGTGACTAAAGGTTTTCTAACGGATGTCTTCCGTCAGCGTCGGTTCACTGTCCGGTCACTGTCTGATCTCTGTCGGATTGCATTCGGAGAATCGGACGCTGTTGGGACAGATTCGGTCGTTTTACCATGCTGAAGATACAAATCGGATCAGATTCGGATTGAGAACGGGAGAATCGGGACGAATTCGGCTGGAAACGGCTGAATCGGGACGCTTCCTGAACAATATCTGATTGTTGTCGTGATTAAATAAATGTTTTTACAAATTTGTGAATTTCCCGCCACGAATCACAGGATCTTGATCAGACTTTTGACAAATTTTAATCGGGAATGGTCCTATCAAGGACGGCAGTAAAAATCCTGAATGTGTGACTGAGGCTTAAGAGAGGCCGCACAAATCGGGCAAACGTTCATAACCCTATGTGAAAAATCGTTTAAAACACAGTGTGGCAGAATTCCAGCAATTATGGCTGCAATTGCATACTTTTTCATAGCCAAAAGAATAAATAAATAAAATACTGATGCAACAGGACTGAGGCAATGTGCATAGGGACCAGAAACCGCAGACTTTTCTGTTTTGACCTAAATGTCCTGATGTAAAGTTGTTGATTAGTATATATTTAACGACTTCCTACTGCACCAGCATTTGCGAAACAACACATGATGGGGAAATTTTCCTATTTGCCTAATGTGGTTATTTTTTAACTGACTGAATATACACACCACCTCCTGTACTTACCTATCCTCAATTTCCTTGGTATGGGGGTAGTAAACCTTAAAGCCATAACCACTTTTGGAGAAGGACCCCTTTGGTTAAAAGAAAAACACCAAAACATACATTCATTATCTGATAATATTCATGTCCAGATATAATACGAAAAATCTTAATTTGCTCAAATTTCTTGTTAACGGCACAAAGAATCAAGCTGAAACTTTTACAGATTGGTTTCCGTAAATATCAGGGGTGTGTTTTTTCAAAAGTAAAAAATCCTGAAAAATGGGTAGCAGGCCTGGCTTCCCCTTTGGTCTAGAGGACAAAGCCCCCTGAACCTCCTGTGGGTAGCGGGCCTGCCTTCCCCTTTGGTCTAGAGGACAAAGCCCCCTGAACCTCCTGGATTTTTAATTTTGGAGGATTTACAGACTCTCCACATCCCCACAAATAAGAAACTAGAGGTTTGGACACAATACAGGCTACTTCTTTCTTTCCTTGGTGACCATTTCTCTTCTTTCAAGAATATTTTTTTTTAAATCCTGAAATCAGGAATAATCCTGAGAAATCACAGGCCTGAAATATCTCTTGATATCTACAGATATTTTACAAAAGGTTTATACTGGCATTAAAAACTTCAGCCCGCAAACTGTTGATGATAATAATAATAATAATAATAATAATAATATGGACTTATATAGCGCACGTATCCACCAAACCTTGGTGCTCAAGGTGCATTATATTATTACCCCTGCTCATCAGGCTCATAAATCATTCCTGAAACCATCTCAGCTCCCTGGGGAGTATACACCTTAATTGCTGCCATTACAGCGCATATAGGGCTAATCAAACACAACAACCAACTCTGCCCTCACAGGTACCCATTTACCATTGGAGAGAAGCAATTATGGTAAAGTGTTTTGCTCAAGGACAGAAGTACCATGGTCGCGGTTGGGATTCGAACCCACATTCTGACGACTCGGCCATCAGAACACAAATCTGATGCACTAAACCGCTCGACCATGGCACTCCATGATATCAGAAGAACAAGGATTTTTTTTAAATAATAAATTAGACAAGGCCCCTAACTAATCTTACCGTATTGGTGCATTTGCAGTTGGCATTGCTGATGGTGAATGGGTCATACTTGTCACCAAAGACAACCAGGTCAGGTAAGGGGTACAGCCTCATGGCATTGTCATAGGACCAGTAGATTGGGGAAGCATGTAGAGGAAGTGGGCACAGATGTGACTGGCAGACTACTGTTTTGACAAACTGTACAGATAGATGTAGAAAGATAGATACATGTCGCAGCAGACAAAGATTGTAGGATTTTTAAAAAAATTCCAGAAATTTGTATGTATAAAAAAAAAATGCACATGCCTATTTACACTTGTATCAAACACAAAGGCACATAAATCCAGTGGTATATCGGTGTAGGGAGAAGTTGTACCAAAAGTGCATAGTAGCTAGACAAAAATTGAAGAGTAATTTTTTTTTATTCATTTCCAACATCCATGGCTGTTTGGGTACTACATAAGATAGAGCATTTTCAGTACCACAATTTGTGTCATACTGTACTCACATGGTTAGGAATCTCTGCGCTGTTGTCTGGGAATCGGATGCAGTTTCGACACATCTTCATTACGATGTCCTCACGGAACACCACAATCTCCTGAGTGCAGTACTGTATTCTATGAAATGGATGAGTTTATATGTATCATTCTTTGTGCAGATAAAGTTTCAGCTCAATGAACACATTCACAGTAACATGTGCAATCTTGTACAGTTGGTAAATGCTCACAAATGCCCATGGACCAAAGCTTTGGAAGTGTCTGGTGGTTTTTAGCCCTTCAAACAAGATGGCAGTTATTACCATAAAAGAGTTTATTAGTCAGCTGAATATTAGTTTACAGTTTTTCACACTGGTGTTGCATTTTTGACGGACACTAACATCTTGTGTCCATCCCCCTTTCCAGCAAAAGTCCACAACATTTTACAAAAAGGAATGAAATATGTTTAATGAGTGGTGTTCATTGTCATTTATCTTTCAGTGCAATGATTATGCATTATTGCCCTGTTTGTTCTGTACTAACCTGCATGGGTTTGTGGTGAATATCGCTGAAGGAACCCTACGCCGGATCTCTTCTGTGATTACATCTGGTATAGGAGGCCTAAGGGAAAATATACAAATTAAACAACTAAGGGAAGTCCCCAAAAATAAATAAATCGGCGTGATGTGTCACACCTCGGCGCACTGCGGTGTGCCGATATGTGGCCCTTAACAGCACAATGCGTTGCGCTGATTAATTTATGTTTGGTGGCTTCCTTACGGCCAAGTAACAAAAATTTCATATTTAAAGGAATAAGGAAGAACTTACTTTTTTACTCTTTTCAATTTCCTTTTTAGTAATTTTGCATGATGGCTGCCTTTACTAAGATAACCACTGGAATTCATATCAAGTGACAGTACTCTATATTTTGTCTGGTGTAATGTGGAACATACCAATGGACATATACTGCGTACCTACCAATCAGTTGTCACCCCATTTGCAATTTCACAAACAATGTATTTGCAGCTGGAATTAATCACATTCTTCAAGTTGTAGGTAGCTATAGTTACTCCCTTTCAAATGTCTCAACCCCCCAAAGACACAGCATGATGATTAATACAACCATTCTTTTTTTTTAAGCGTCCCAAAACATGTAACTTGTCTTACTTGGCCTAAACACAGATCAATAAATTTGTTTTACAGATTAATTACCCCTTTTGTACCCTTTTAAATGACTTCCTGCAACCTTTTCTGAGCAAGTAAGACTAATTGCAGTGACACCATGTGAAATTCTCTATTGAGTAGTAATTAGTTCTGAAAAGAACTGGAGGTTACAACTCGACGTTTCGATCAGTATGCTCTGATCGTCCTCAGCAAAATGCCGGACTGTGGGAAATGCTGCTGCTTAAGTAGGTTACTGGAGGATCACGCGATGACTGGATGCTGGAGGATTAGTGCGTTCTGAGCAACTGTACGGAATCATGGAAATTCACGATTTCGTTTCGTTCAACAAACAGTACACATGACACTACATTGTCGTCAATAATACCTTGGTAGTATAGCCCCTGGGCCTGGATCCTGAGGTCCTGGTACAAAGAGGAATTTGCTGCCCTCTAGCAGGCTGGGATACTCTGATAACATATCAGCTAGAGCGTGAAGAGAATCTGAAATGAAGAGGTGAAATCAAGACATTTAATTGGTATGTTTTTCTATTTGTGGAAAAACATCCACACAAACTACAAATAAAGAAAAAAACATAACAACCCACCATTAAAAAAATATTAATAAATAGAACAAACAAACAGTTACAAACTCAAAAGGCAAACAAATAAGAATGCCAAATTAGTTAAATAAAAATAAATAAACAAATATTATAAATGAATGTTTGAATATAACCTTTACTGATGCAGACTTTATACTGAAAGCATAATTTTTTTCTTCACTTTTTGAGTAAAGTTTATCAAGAACACGAAATGTAATAAAAAAATAAACATCAGTTGGCATCATCTTTCAAACCTTTAACCTCTCATTTGATAAAAACTTCCATTTCTATGGATTTACACAATAGATATTCTCATACCTTTGAGTGTTTTGACGTGGTTGCTCCCATACGGCTTGGATGTGAAATTCCCGCAGAAGACGAAACAGGTCGGTGGCATCTCCGCATAGCCACTGAAGAGTACGTTCAACTTCTCTCGCACCTTGAGTTGATCTAGCCAGACATCAGACACAAAGACAAACATGGCCTCTTCATTGTCTTTCTCTATGGTTAGGAGTTTGGTAGATGCCTTTGCACATGTTGGGGAGGGCCCACCAAAGAAGTTCATACTGCCAAAGTAGGCTCTGCATAAATGTGCAAAATTTGAATAACAGTGGTCAGGTTTTCAAACTAGGTTTCTAGAAAACAGTTTTCCATAAATGCACATCATCTTATAGGGAGGGTACACTAAGGCAAACCCCAAAAAAGTCTCAAGTTTCTGGTCATAGGTTGGCTTCAAAATCGATGCAGTGTTTTTGTTTTTGTAACCAGTGAAATATGTGACACATGTATACGCAGGTATCGGAACCAGAATAAATTTCCCGTACACAAAGTATGGTGGCTAAGACAGGCCGCACAAATCAGGCAAACGTTCATACCCTATATTTAAAAAAAGGCCTTTAAAACACAGCGTAGCAGAATTTCAATCGATCTAGCAATTTTGGCTGAAATTGGAAATCGTTTCATAGCAAAAAATAAATAAATAAAAATGCTGATGCACAGGTCTGAGGCAACATGTTTGGCCTATTAACCTTATTACAAAACAACATATTATCCGAAAGCTAATGAAAGTTATTTAGTCTAAAGTGTTCTCATTTCAGAAAAAGCACAAACAAATATGCACATTGTCAACAAGTTGACAGACATAACTTTTCGCTCCATTGGCCTATAAATTGTGGATGCTTTTTCACACATTTATCATGACTTAGATACTGCATTGAGTTAAATAATCAACAGGTTAGTTGCTTAATGTATCTTGATTCAAAAAGAAATTAAGCTACTCACAGAAGCAGTTTTGCAAACATTACAAGGATTTCAGAAATTCTGGTAAATCTACCCACAAAGAAATTTTACAAAAAATATAACACTGCAAAATGAAAAGGAAGTCGACATTAAAACCATAACTTTCTCTGTACCTTGTAGCTTCTGCCATCTCGGGGGGTGGGAAGCCAAATGCATTGATGTGGAAGACCTGATCCTCATACCATCCCTCCGCTAAGACAAAACAATTCTCTGTAAACAGACCTGTGTGGAACTGGTGCAAGGCTTGGTCAAGGAATATCAAGACTGATCACACAGTTATATACATCATGTGCATGCATATTTAATAAGAACGACAAACAGTTTAGTAACATTCTCATCTTGGGCTTGAAAAGGAAGCTACAACATTGGTATTAAGTATGTTCTTTTCAACCACTCTAGTTCACAAGAAATATATCATAAAACTAACCTGTCAAAGTTTCATCAAAATATATTTTTACTGTTTTCATGCTATACAAAAAGTTGCCGCCCAGCAACATATTGTAAATTCCACAACACAATTCCTGTTTTCTCTAAGATGAACACACATCCACAACACAATTCCTGTTTTCTCTAAGATGAACACACATCCACAACTCAATTCCTGTTTTCTCTATTAGATGAACACACATCCACAACTCAATTCCTGTTTTCTCTAAGATGAACACACATCCACAACACAATTCCTGTTTTCTCTAAGATGAACACACATCCACAACACAATTCCTGTTTTCTCTAAGATGAACACACATCCACAACTCAATTCCTGTTTTCTCTATTAGATGAACACACATCCACAACACAATTCCTGTTTTCTCTATTAGATGAACACACATCCACAACACAATTCCTGTTTTCTCTATTAGATGAACACACATCCACAACACAATTCCTGTTTTCTCTATTAATGAACACACATCCACAACTCAATTCCTGTTTTCTCTAAGATGAACACACATCCACAACACAGTTCCTGTTTTCTCTAAGATGAACACACATCCACAACACAGTTCCTGTTTTCTCCAAGATGAACACACATCCACAACACAGTTCCTGTTTTCTCCAAGATGAACACACATCCACAACACAGTTCCTGTTTTCTCCAAGATGAACACACATCCACAACACAGTTCCTGTTTTCTCCAAGATGAACACACATCCACAACACAATTCCTGTTTTCTCCAAGATGAACACACATCCACAACTCAATTCCTGTTTTCTCTAAGATGAACACACATCCACAACACAATTCCTGTTTTCTCTATTAGATGAACACACATCCACAACACAATTCCTGTTTTCTCTATTAATGAACACACATCCACAACTCAATTCCTGTTTTCTCTAAGATGAACACACATCCACAACACAATTCCTGTTTTCTCTAAGATGAACACACATCCACAACACAGTTCCTGTTTTCTCCAAGATGAACACACATCCACAACACAATTCCTGTTTTCTCTATTAGATGAACACACATCCACAACACAATTCCTGTTTTCTCTAAGATGAACACACATCCACAACACAATTCCTGTTTTCTCTAAGATGAACACACATCCACAACACAATTCCTGTTTTCTCTATTAGATGAACACACATCCACAACTCAATTCCTGTTTTCTCTATTAGATGAACACACATCCACAACTCAATTCATGTTTTCTCTATTAGATGAACACACATCAGTCAAAATCATTTCTCAGGATAATTGTATACCAAGTAAGTTTTGAGATAATTTGATAATCCGATAATTTACCAATGTTGGACCTAAATACAAAAATGATTAAATCTAAATATTTAGTCATGCTATTTTCATTAACTTTATAACTTTTCTTATATAATCAATGTATTATTAAATTATAGAGTAAAATGATTGTATGACTTTAATAGCACTTCAGGTACAACATTGGTAATGTGTGCCACACTGTCTCGACCAGTATTCTTATTATCTTTGAATCAAGTTAACAAGAAAATAGCGAAAATGCCTTTTTTAGGAAAATAGTACTCTTTCCGATAAGCAATAATTTCACTTTTCTTAAAAGTAACATCACCTTAAGACAAAATAATTTACAGTGAAGATTGATACTATCTAGTTATCAACAACTTCACACAAAGTTTGACATTTTTGAATTACCAATTCTATACTTTATCTTGAAAATCCTTGAATTGTCATACAGGAACATTGGGCGAGAAACTTTGCATTCAAAATACCTGAAAAACACTTTTATGTTATGACAGCAAGATATTTTACACATCAGTCGCAAAGATAAGTTAAATGATTATAAAGTCATCAGTAACCTTTTTTAAAGACATCTGCACTAGTTTTAGCAGGAGATCATGGATTTTAGTCCTGCCCAAGTTGCCTTTAGCTTTTTTTTTCTCTCTCTCTCTTCCCATAGACACTCGGAAAGCACAGAGTACACAGTGCTTCAAAGACACATCGGTGTCATGCAAAAATCAAATCAACTTTTCAATATCTTGATGCAAGAATGTCATTAATATACTTTGTCTTCCAGTTGTGAAACTAAGTGATGAGGAAGCTACAAAAGATCAATATAATTATCTATAAAGGATATTGCTTTGCTGAGATCAAGCTGAACAGCTCCTGAAGGATCCTCCAAGTAATACTTCCCCTGTTGGGATAATAAATCTTCATCACACAATGGCCATCTTAGTTTTCTAACACACAAGTCAATGGGGACCAAAGTGAGGCTTGTGTCATTTTTGTCATGGGGACTCAATTCATGTTTTCGAAATCAAACTTACCTTTGTCTGTAAACCAAGCAGTTATTAAAGTCTTTGGGACAAGAAATGTTATTGTTTTTCTGATGCAGGACTATTCGCACCGTGCATGAGCTGTTGAGGGCACATGTTGTTAGATCACTGTGGGTAAAAGGGCAGCGATAGTGTGTCGCATTTGGCATATTTTGCAGTTGATGTGCATACGCGTGGAATATCTCCATCGATCATTGGCTGGTAGAAGTACACGCGCATTTAGTACCATAACATACGCACATAAAGTGTACGCACAACGCTCACACGATGCAAAAGTGGCTATCATCAAGACACTGGGTGCAAATTCACCAGTAGAGGGCTACGATGTGCACTGAGCGGATAAGGCTGGATCCAGTGTCTTGAAAATGGGAGGTGGGGCTTGGGGGGGCACACAGCAAAGAAAGGGTGCACACTACCAAAAATGGGGGTCACACTAAAAAAAAATGTTAAAAAAACAATAATGTGCCACCCACGTTTCAGACAGAAAAAGTTGATGACCAAGTTGCGTTACCTCTTTGAGCTGAGTGAGCATGCCCAGTACAATGATTTCACCCAGCTTGGCCGTGCTCCCGAGCAGGAACTCCACAGGTTTCAACTGTAATTCAAAAGAAATTTAGTCATGAATTATTACATGTAGAAATGGCCCCACTGCCACCGCCACCGCCACCGCCGCCAAATACAACAACGATGATAATTACCTGAAATTTCCTGGTGGCTGCATCTGTAGCGGCCCCCGGTACAGGCGGAGTGAAGAGACTATGTCTCGATGTTCTCTGATGGAGGATTGTGTATCGCTCACGGAACAGGTCTGCTTTGGCCTGGGCACCAGCATGTATGCAGGGTACCGTGTCATTTCTACAGTGAGAGACAAAGGGTATAAATGATTCCTTTGTTGACACACAGGAAGTGTGGCCAACGCAGTTCCCTACAGTAAATGAATAAATAATAATAATGTGTGGACTTATATAGTGCACGTATCCACCAACTGAGTGGTGCTCAAGGCGCATTATATCATTACCCCTGCTCATAAGGCTCATAAATCATTCCTGAAACCATCTCAGCTCCCTGGGGAGTATACAGCTCAATTGCTGCCATTACAGCGCATATACATTGTAGGGCTAATCAACCAACTCTGCCCTCACAGGTACCCATTTAACCCCTGGGTGGAGAGAAGCAATTATGGTTAAGTGTCTTGCTCAAGGGCACAAGTGTCACGGCCGGGATTCGAACCCACATTCTGCTGCTAACGCCAGAACTTGAGTCCGGTAAGCTAGACTGCTCGGCCACGACACTCCACATAATAGTTGATGTTGACGGATCTTGTTGCTTGGACAACTGATTATATTGTAAAATTTTGTGCTATTTCAAAATTAGTATAATAATTTCTCAGATGAATTCTGTCATCCAAAGGTAGACATTCCACATGGAATGAATACACAAACAATCCAAATACATTTTATCATAAAAAAAAAAGCCCCTCCTCCCCACCTCTGTTTCTTGACAATTTACTCACTTTATGAATTTCTTCCTATCTTGATTGTAAGTGAATCTAGGAAGGGAGAAGGCATCAATGACTGCAAACGCCCTCTCACTTTCCTCGTCCTCTCCCTCGTTACATTCATCCACTGCAGCCTTGAGTGTTTCCATGGAAACAAGTGATGATGTCACTGTTGAGAAATTGTTAACATTTATTTGACTGCACTGAGAGACGGCTTTCAAAACAGGAAATTGCAAGAAAAAGAATCTCCATACAAAAAAAACAAAAAAAACAAAACAACTACAGCTCCCTGGAGTGCTGGCAAACCTCACTCATCTCATGCAGCATGCTTTAATTAATTGTATACATGCAGTCTCCAAAATGCCACAAAAACTTGTGTCTGCTAAATACACAATGCTTTTTCTATGCATGCCTTAAAATATTGCATACTGTACACAAGAGTGGTACATGGATACCCCCAAAATGCCCCTGGGACAAAAACAAAGTGTTCTGACCTTCACACAAACCAGTGTGCCACATGGTATTTTGTGGATAACTCCTGCTATATGTACAGTGTATTTTGCAATGAAACAAAGCAGGTGGCTGCTTCAGTTTACCTCATCTCTCTGAAGTGCCTTGGGGGAATGCCATTAATCTTCAGATAAGAAAGTGTGTGCCTCAAAATGTCACGGTTGTGACATTTTGAAGTATGGGTCGACTTTGTTAAGAACAACACTGATAATAGGAGGGTTTTAAAGGGATACTATCATCACAATCAGAGCAGACTCTTAACAGGGCATGCAGCTGTGTATTCAATACACCAATTCAACCAAACTGTTTTCATCATTGCTAAGGATGGGCAGGAACTATGGCCATAACTGTATCGGTGTATTGATGTGAATCATTTTACAAATGGTGTTAAAGTTAGGTTATCTCTAAATGGGTCTAAGTAAGAGTAATTGCGGTGACACCATGTGAAATGCTCAATTGAGTAGTAATTAGTTCTGAAAAGAACTGGAGGTGCAACTCGACGTTTCGATCAGTATGCTCTGATCGTCCTCAGGAGAATGATCAGACGATCAGAGCATACTGATCGAAACGTCGAGTTGTACCTCCAGTTCTTTTCAGAACTAATTACTACTCAATTGAGCATTTCACATGGTGTCACCACAATTACTCTTACTTATCCTCCTCACCATGCAAAGCTACAAGTTCTATCTAAATGGGGCATTGATATGGACAAATCAGCAACCTCAATAGGTCAAACACAGAGCCGACACTTACAAAGCCCAAAGATCTGGCATTGCGCTTTGAGGCTTGCAAAAGACACCAGATACCCGCCTCTCAGTTTCAGGGAGATTTAACTTTGACTTTGACCACAAGCTTTGAAGCATGACGTCAGATCTGCGGCACAGTGTATCCAATGAAATCCCTTGAATGGAGCACGTCTTTATCCTTGATAGAATAAAGACAGGAACAGTCTAACACTTACATGGCTGTTTCTGGACAGCTTCTATAATCCTCTCCAGGCATTCATCTCTCTCCTGAATGTCACTGACTGATACCAACGCCTCCACTAAGTACTTCATGGCCTCACTGCATTCAGATGAGGGAAAAGAAGATGTCAAATTTTTCTTCCAATTTGCCATTCTTACAAGCAGTATGGTTATTTCTGTTTCTTTTGAAGTAATGCAATTATCAATTGTTTGAATCCCTTCTCAGCCAGACAGCTGATGATTCAATTAAACTGGGATGCTTTGCAGTGTGGCAGTGATCTCATGACCAATGGTGCAAAGAAACAGGTGAAGCACAGCAGAAAAACTATGAACGTATACACTGTACATTGTACATGATTGTCTTGACTGTGGATAGGCTACAGGATTTTGACATCGGTTTGCATGTCCAGAAAGGGCTTCAACGAGTCTGAATGATACTAGGCCTACACGAGTTATAATGGTATAGACAAGATCAGTTTATCCAATCATCTATGATCAAATTCCAAGTCCAACAATCAATCAACTTTCCATGATCATGATGATTACATTTTACAAACAAAAAGATTGCAATACATTGCCAGTGCCACCACTAACTGTTATTAAAAAATTATTCTAATTAATATCAAGAATGTGACACGACCACCCGACTACCAAATTTACAGCAACATATTGTTAGAAAATTTGTATTCATGGTCATGTTGATAAAATTGGTAGTTATAATAATATTATAGTAGGCCTAGTCCCATTCTAGGGCCATTGCACTGGACTCCCTCCGTATTCTTGGCCTTGATAATTGATAATTATTACGATCTAAAATTTTGTGATTAGGTAAGCTTGCTCAGCCGACACATTTTTGGCATAAAGTTTACTATTGTGAGATCGGTAATTTTGGTGAAATTTAAATTTTATTGTAATTTATTTTTTTTTAATTTAAAAAATGTTTTGAAAATTTCATGGAAGTGAGATATCCCAGAATAATGGATTTTATGCCAAAAGTGTCTGCTTGGGCAAGGTTACCTAATTACTAAGTTTTAGGTTGTAATAATTAGCAGATCAAGAGATGCCAAAAAAGGATAGGGAGGAAGTCCAGTGTACTGGCCCTAACGTTAGAATGGGGCTATAGTATAACCATGGAGGTAATGGTGTACTAGTAGTATAGTACAGTAGTAGGCTAAGTGAGGTTTGAAAACAATATTTATTTTTATATTTATATTTATAATATAGGCCTATTTATAAATATTATTTATATTTATCCTGTGAGATATTGGCATACAAATTACAAATCAAACATTAACGTTACACTTACACATACGATACAAATGACCGTCCATACATTAACGTCTAATAAATATAACAAATAACGTTAATAAACATGTTAACATGAAGAAACTCACCTTCGAAGTGAAAGGCCATTCATCTTGAACGCAGAATTGACTTTTGATTTGATTTTAGCTGCCATTATAATTTTGTTCTATGGGTTTGATCAACAATTAGCCGTCGGTGACCTTACTTTGTCATAGTCTTACTCTTACTGTGCAGACTAGTATGAGAACTATCCAGACTAGAACTATCTCTAGTCGAGTCAGATCAGTCAGATAATACTTGCAGCGTTCTTCTACTTAATTATACATGGACGGCCGTCCGACCGACTGCAGCTGTACACATACTGTGTATGCATGAAATTTCCCGCGATATCAATTGAAGTCAAGCGCCACCAATCGACAAGACTGATGATGCGTGTCCCCTGTCTCCTGAAATGCCAATGGACGATATTTAAATTGGCAGATAACCACCAGACTACTCCGTACAACGCCAAGTAGGGAAGCCCATTTAGGACATCAAGATTGATGCAAAAGTGCAATATTATGTTTTCAATCAAAAAGAAACAAACAATATGCACTGATAGGCTTGGGCGGTTTTCAGTTTTTGGGCTAGCCTGTATACTCCCCGGGGAATAACCGCGGTTGTCGGTTTTACTGTGATTTTGTTTTTTAAGAACAGAAAAACAATAAAACAGTCCTTAGGCCTATATAACTTGTTTCTGATGTTCGTTCACCTTATATATCTCACGTAGTAGCAAATTTTGCCAAAAATAATATGTAGGCCTACAAAGCAAAATATTTAATATTGGGGTGGGCCTGGAGACATTGCCATAAGCTCGTTCCGTCCACCAGGATCGCCGCCCAGGATGTCACTGCATGGACCATATTGGTATTTTACCTATTTAGAATACAATTTTGGCGCAATAATATGCGAGCGTGTAAACCACTACGCTACTGAGCAACTCGATCTGTTTGTGGGCTTTTAGTTTAGAAGTATCTCAGTTGTTTATACAACAGTTTTAGGGAAGGTACAACATTGGTAATTACCATATTATTCAATTAATTATTTATTATTTAAACATTCCCATCAGACGTCAACCATCCTGACAAATTGTTCTGTCTGAAATGCTTTATTTTTTAAAAGATAAAACAGGCGTAGTAATGTTCAATTAACAAAAAGTTGCAAATAAACGAGAGTTTAGACATCCTCACATAATATAAAGTATCGCCTTACATAAAATAATGTATATAGCGCCCTCAACTGACAGGGAGTTGTTAACAATGTTAACCATCTACACGGAGACTCATAATTTATGGAGGATACTGGAACGTCACACACAGGGATGATACTCGAATATCACAGAGAGGATACTGGAACGTCATAGGGAGGATACTGGATCGTCATAGGGAGGATACTGGAACGTCACAGGGAGGATATTGGAACGTCATAGGGAGGATACTGGAATGGATCGCTGAGTGGATCATTGAAAGGATCCCAGGCTAAACTAATGTTAAGTGACTGCAAACACGAGACAGTTTTCTATTTCAGTTTTCTACATTAAGCACAGTGAATAACTGACCAATAAGTGTTCTTAGTTAACCCTAATGCATTATGTAAACAGAGGTGACTGTTAAAAAGCAGACTGTTCCATTGTGTAAAAGGTGATAAATATTGCAGGGTGAAGTGTGGTAATAATAATAATAATAATACAGAAGATTCATAATGCGCACATATCCACCAAGAAGTGCTCATGGCGCTTTACACTAAACAAGAAATCATACAATATGACATGATTTTTTAGAGAGAGTCACAATACGTGCAGCAGTGTTTTGAATCTTTTAAAGTCGTCGTAGTTGATCCTGAGGAAGTCCATAGGGCCTAGCAGTGAATTTGCCATATCAAGACGAGATGTTATGAAGGAATGACAAAAGTTGTTCTGTTGCATCATAATTAAGATATTTGTGTAACTTTCCAATGTTCCTAAGGTGAAATGCTGCGGTGCGAGTAACATTTGAAATATGAGGTTTAAGTGTCATGTTTGCATCAAAAATAACTCCAAGGTTCCTTGCTTGAGAAGAAGATTGCACATGAGAGTCACCAATAAACAATATTTGGAATAGAAATCTTAGATAGTTGTTGACGAGAACCAAATAGCACAAATTCAGTTTTATCATCATTGAGTTTTAAGAACTTTTCCTTCATCCAGATGCGAATATCATGAATACAGTTTTCAAGGCCATTAATTATAGAGGCACTCTGTTGTTGTGATGGTTTGAAAGCTAGATAAATCTGAGTGTCATCTGCGCAGACGTGATAAGATAGGTCATATTTCATGAATATGTTACGAATTGGGCAAGTATAAATTGGAAACCACTGAGGGCCGAGGACAGATCCTTGAGGTACTGAGTAATTCAGACGAAAAGGTTCAGAGACGGCATCACGAATACAAACATGTTTACGTCTTTTAGACGGTATGAGCCACACCATTCCAGTGCATGGCCATTAATTCCTATATTATGTTTTAAACGTGCAAGTAAAATATCATTGTCAACCATGAGGAAATCAATCCAGAGGAAATCATGGATGATTACAGTACTGTTATCGAGAACGTGTCAGATCACCTGACACTTTATTAAATAATGAACTAATTAATTATTAAAAATATCTATTCTTTTGCAATTACTAGTGAATTTATGTCACTGAAGAACTTCTCCAATAAGCGTCAGTGACACCGACTAACTTGCAGGCGCGCCCTCAGGCATAAAAGTGTACACATGTGTGTACCATTACTACAGTTACCAAAAAAATATATGTTTAGGCCTACACAATTTTATATAATTTTACAACAATGTTTGCACATGAAATCCATCTAAAATACACAAACTTCCCGGGGCTTCATCCCCTACATTCACACCGTTGCACAGTGGGCCAGGGTGGGACCAAAGTGCGCCAAAACTAAATTTTCCATTATTTCGATGGCATAATTATTACACCCAGATAAGTTTTCGGACCCGCAGATGTCAATGGAAGTGTTAATAGCACATGAGATCAAAATATTCCATCCCTGTTTGATACCATGATCAATTTACACCAATAAGTGTCATGTAGACCTGTATCATTTTTGTTTGCGAATTTACCAGTAGGGGCTTACTGACTGAATATTGCTTTTTAGATACGTCTTGCTTCCCACTATAACGACACTGATAACAATGTTAACTGCACAATTGTTTATCGTGGCTATCACTTCGCAAGACTTGCCTTTGTTTACGAAGCGGAAACCACAAGGGAATAATTAAGTGCTATCAGTTTCACTTCGTGGCCGCGCGCGCGGTGCTCATAGTCGAGTTATGAAAAAGGTTTAAAAATGTTGGGATGGAGTTTACAAAAATAGATACAAAATCGCAGGTCACAGGTGGTCGCAGCTAATTTTGGTATCAAAATGTTGCTGAAAGGTTCAACTTCAGGGAAATATGAGAATTTAGGTGGGAATCGGCGGGAAGTTCTAGTTCCACCATAGCTGAACAAAAAAACTATATCTTATAATTTTTAAAGTAAATTCCTCAGTTTTTCTGATGAAATCAAAAAGCTAATTTACAATTGACTTATTTTTGGAAGAATATAGATCATACACTGGGTTTACTTCAATTTACATGACGATCGCTTCTGTCAAAAGCCCACAATGACAATTTTAAATTTATTACCAGCAACTGGCTTTTATCCCCCCAAAAATTCCTGTTTTTTTAGATTGTAAGGCAGGCCTACAGTCATTAAATATTAATTTGACTTTAAATTGTTTATAAAATAGTCGTAGGGGGGTCTTAGCAACCTAAAAAAAAACGTAAAAGAAATAAAATCTGGAACATACGCAAATGACCCCTTTTGGCGCACTTTGGTTTCGCCCTGGCCCCACTGTGCGACGCTGCTCGACAAACCAAAGCTACGATGAAATGTAATAAACTGAAACTTTCGTAAGTTGGTTTCTGTACCTAACTCTGGATTCTTATTAAAGATGTATCGCCCGTATTTGGGCCGATTTGAAGGGAAAACAGAGTTAAATGTTGAATTTGCTATTTTTCAGAGGTTAAGGAAGTTATAAGCTTTCATTTGAGACATTGAACGAGAACATCAGTCAAGGATTAGTACCAGTAAATCAAGCTCGGTTGAAATATCGCTTTTATTTACAGTTTCTGACATACGAATTTAAGAAAAAATCGTTTAACAACGATACCGGTATTATTTGTCAAAATTGTGGGTCGTCTTAGCCAAACACGGACGATATGTCTTTACGTTAGGATGCATTTACAAACATTTTACCATAAAAGTAAGTGTAGGCATACCGGTATATAATTATTATGTAGGCTACTGACTTTTATTAATGAATATTGCAAATAATGAAAGTTTGAAAGTACAATCCCTTGACTATTTGGATTAAAGGGGCTTGAACTGTATACACCATTGTAGTACCCAAAAATAAACAAATAATTATCGTCAACAAAATTACGTTGTTTTAAGACGTTATACTGAAAAGTATGTCGTCATTTCCGAGAAAACATGTATACAAATTATAATCTGCGATAGGTCACCGTGGGCCGGTGATTTTCACATTACATGTGTATAATGAATACAAAAAGTAATCATCTGAAGGCATTTTCACTATTTTCTCATAAAATAAGCTAAAACTGTCACAGCTTGGTTTCTGTACATAATCCTTGATTT